>OY998239.1:7718790-8338790 GCA_963922005.1 Cornus suecica | reverse complement strand
AAATTTCATGTGTATTGCCGATAAAGGTTGTAGTCACCGGAGGTTTGCCCAAGAAGACGACCGGAGACGATGCAATCGCCGTGGTACCCAAGTCCTAATTGTTTCACCGACCACTGCTTAGACTTTGTTTACCATCCCCAATCGCAGAGGGCTTACAACAAACACAACCCATTATGCACAAACAACAGACCCACCTTCAATATCACAAATTTTCATCAAGTCTATGTAAAATTCAAACAAAAAACAAACCCTAATTCGATTGAAATTGATTGAACTCCATACACCACATGAAAATACCAGAAACGCACAATGAAATTGATTGGATTTGCTCCCTCTCGCCTCCGTCAGTCACCGGTCTCTTCCTTCTCGCCTCCGTCTCTCAATATAATATCTATACATATATGTATATGTATGTGTGTGTGTGTGTGTGTGTGTGTGTATAAAGAAGTGTTGATATTAAAAGATGAAATTTAATATCAAAGAATCAGAATAGCAGAATGAATTGAAAATGAAAGAAAGGCTTTATTGAAGATTACGACTTAATAAAATGAGCTGAACAATATACATATTTATAGGCATTACAGACCCTTTAACTACTTCCTAAAAACACTTCAACTAAGCTTGATTAATTCCTACATTTGTGGCACTTACTATCAACGTGCAAAACAGGTAAAGACCTAATCAAAGACTTGAGCTAAGACTTATTCAAACACATGACACATAAATAAAAACAAGACACATAAGCTAACAAATCTTAGTTTGAGTTTAAACTCCAACAACCCCCCTTAAACTCAAACTTTCAGAGCTACATACTCCCATTTGCTCCTTCAACCTGTAGAAAGCTTCAGCCTTCAACAACTTGGTAAGAATGTCAGTAACCTGACCTTCCGACCTGCAATACTCCAATGTTAGTTCATTTTCTTTGACGAGATCACGGATATAGTGATATTTGACGCCGATGTGCTTGTTTCTTCCATGAAAGACATGATTTTTTGTAAGAGCAATAGCCGACCTATTGTCACAATAAACTGTTGTTGGTGATGTTTGTGGCTGATTCAACTCACCAAATAACTGCCGCAGCCATACAACTTGACAAGCACATGAAGCAGTTGCCATATATTCTGCTTCAGCAGTGGAAAGTGCAACAACTTGTTGCTTCTTGGATGACCAAGACACTACTCCAGATCCCATATGAAACACAAAACTAGAGGTGTTTTTCCATTCGTCTATATCACCTGCCCAATCGCTATCGGTGTACCCAACAAGATTACAAGTACTAGCAGAGGCATAAAAAATGCCTTGACTTTGAGTTCCTTCGATGTATCGTAGAATTCGCTTGGCAAACGTAAATGAACTTGGTTGGGTGTCTCCATAAACCGACTAATAAGACCCACGCCAAAGACGATATCAGGTCTAGTAGAAGTCAAATAGCGTAGGCTTCCTATTAGACTTCGGTAATAAGTGGCATTCACCAGGTCACCATTACCAAATTTATCCAATTGCAGCCTTGCTTCAACTGAAGTCTTGATCGAATGACAAGAATCTAGCTTGAACCATTTCAAGATGTCCACAACATATTTCTTATGTGAGAGAAATATCCAATCCTCAGTTTGTACAATTTCAAGACCAAGAAAGTAAGACATCAGCCCCATGTCAGTCATTTCAAAATTATTAGTCATAACGGTCCTAAAAGCATCAAACATGCTGGGATCATTTCCAGTAAATATCAAATCATCTACATACAAACAGACAATAAGAATATCGCCTTCTGAATTTGATTTGATATATAATGTAGGTTCGTAAGGGCACTTGATAAAACCATTTTCCTGTAAATATGAGTCGATACGAGTGTACCACACCCGCGGAGCCTGTTTTAATCCATATTTAGCTTTATTTAACCTGATAACCTTATCTTCATGGCTTTTCTTCACATATCCAACTGGCTGTTTAACGAAGACTTCTTCCTCAAGGATTCCGTTCAGAAACACGGATTTGACATCCATCTGATGTATCTTCCATTTTCTTTGGATAGCTAAGGAAATCACCATACGAATAGTATCAAGGCAAGCTACAGGTGCAAAAACTTCATAGTGGTCGATATCTGGTTTGTGTTTGTAGCCTTTCACGACCAATCGAGCCTTTAGCTTGTCCTCTTGACCATCAGGTTTATACTTTGTTTTATACACCCATTTGACGCCAATCATTTTCTTTCCTTCAGGCAGAGAAGTCAGCTCCTAAGTACCGTTCTTTTATATGGATTAAATTTCTTCATTCATAGCCGCAGCCATTCATCATGTTGTGTTACTTCTGCAAAGGTGAGAGGGTCACAATCTGCAAACAATGCAAAATTTATAAGTTCCTCGTCAGTAACATCAATATCATTGGTTACAACATAGTCTTGTAAGCGCGCAGGCATCACACGGGTACGTGTGGAGGTACGAGTCATTATTTCTGGAGTTGGAGATGAATGAGAAGGTCCTGAATTGCCCGGATTCTGTAATGCTTCATTAGGTTACGTCGCACCATTAACTAATTCTACATCCAAAGGAATACCCATTTGCACCTTCTCATCATGTGTCCAATCCCAAGCCTCAGTTTCACTGAATTCGATATTCCTACTCACAAGAACTGCACTTGTTTATGGATTGAACAGTTTATAACCCTTAGTTCTCTCACTGTAACCAATAAAGATGCATTTATCACCTTTACTATCAAACTTCTTCCTTTTTTTAGTTGGGATATGCGCATATGCGACACACCTAAAAACTCGGAACGAGTCGACATTTGGCCTATATCCGCTCCATGCCTCCTCACGTGTCATATTGAGCACACTTCTTGTAGGACACATGTTTAGAATGTAAACAACACAAGAAATAGCTTCAACCCAAAAGAATTTTGGTAAATGTTTACCTTGCAACATGCTACGTGCCATTTCAACAATGGTTCTATTCTTCCTCTTAGAAATTCCATTATGCTGTGGTGAATAGCTAGCTGTTAGTTGATGTTTGATTCCATGATTTTTACAAAAATAAAAAAAAATGCATTAGAAATGTACTCCTCGCCTCTGTCCGTGCGAATCATCTTCAAACTGTGACCGCTTTGTTTTTCAACATAGACTTTGAAGTCTTAAAATACGCGGAAAACTTCAATTTTTTGCTTAAAAAATAGACCCAAGTCTTCCGATTGTAATAATCAATGAAAGTAATAAAATATCGATTACCTCCATGTGATTCATTCTCCATTGATCCGCAAATATATGAGTGCGCAAGCTGCAATGGCTGAGTTGCTCTGCGTGACTTCCCCACTAGAAAAGAATCCCTGTGTTGTTTGCCAGGAATACAACCCTCGCACAACTGATTTGGGCCCTCTAATAAAGGTAGCCTTGTAACCATGTCCTTCCTTGCCAATAACCCTAATCCATTAAAATTGAGATGACCAAAACAAAAGTGCCATAACTGATCTGTTTCTTTGAGAAGAGAACTAAAAGCACACACCATTTCAGTTTGTAAAGACAAAGGAAACATTCGATTTTTAGTGATTTGTACCTTAGCAACAAGCTCATTTTGTCGATTCTCAATCATGCAAACACCTTTATCAATGATAATTTTATGGCCCTTTTCATAGAGTTGTCCCAGGCTTAGAAAATTCCAATGTAAACTAGGAACATAATAAACATCAAAGATATGCTCAAGAGAACCATCTTTCAATCGTATGAGAACTTTACCTTTGCCCATAATTGAAACTTTCGCCTTGTTGCCAAAAATTACTTCACCGCGTACAGATTAATCTAAGTGAGAAAAAAGTTCCTTCTTGTCGCTCATATGTTTACTGCATCCGGTATCCAAGTACCACTTATTGAGATTTGTTTCTTCTGAATCACTGTAAGCTAACAACAGTATTTCTTTCTCATATACTTCATCTTGAGTAAGGTTAGCATGTTCAAAATTTTCTTAGGCGTTCTAACCTTACACTCTGGTCGATAATGTCCATATTATTTACAACCAAAACATTGAATATTGGATTTATCATACCTTCGAATTTCAGCATTGTGTGGATTAGAGTTTCTTCCCTTCGCAGAGGCATTCATTTTTAATCCATGAAACTTACGAGCTTTGCCTTGGCTTGATGTTTTTCCACCACTGGAACTACCTTTTGCGATCAACATTACCTTGCTTTGAAAAGCTCATTCTATAGAATCTGCATACATGCAGTTCATTCTATGTTCGTGAGAACATAATGAACCCATCAACCCTTCAATTGTTATGGTTGAAAAATCCCTTCTTTCTTCGATTGCAGCAACAACATAATCAAAATGATTCGTCAAGGATCTCATAATCTTTTCGATTACACGTACATCATATAATCACGTAATTGATTCACAACAGATTGAACTCGTGAAAAATAATCAGATATAGTTTCAGAATCATTCATAAAAAGAGTTTCGAATTCACCTCTTAAGGTTTGCAACCTTACACTCTTCACCTTCTCATCACCTTTGTAGGATTTCTGCAACATCTCCCACACAGCCTTAGATGTTGTTGCGCTTGAGATCCTTTCAAAGACAATCTCGTCCACGGTTTGGTAGAGATAAAATAAAGTCTTCTTGTCCTTCTTTCTGTTTGATCTCAAATTGTCTTTATGGGTTTGAGAGAGAGTTGCAACTGCAGGTTGATTAGCTGGCTCAACGTATCCATCTTCGACAATCTATGTTAGCTCTTGGAAGCCGAACAATGCCCTCATCTGGATACATCACTGATCAATTTTTTTTTCTGCAAAACTTCAGAAGCTGAGGTTGAATTGATCCGTTCATGTTTATGACCTGTTTACAAGCAATCTAAGTGAACTACTTAGAAGACAAGAACTCTGGATAACCTTAGCTCTGATACCAAATGCTGAAATTAAAAGATGAAATTTAATATCAAAGATTCAGAATTGCAGAACGAATTGAAAATGAAAGAAAGGCTTTATTGAAGATTACGACTTAATAAAATGAGCTGAACAATATACCTATTTCCTAAAAACACTTCAACTAAGCTTGATTAATTCCTACATTTGTGGCACTTACTATCAATGTGCAAAACATGTAAAGACTTGAGCAAAGACTTATTCAAACACATGACACATAAATAAAAACAAGACACATAAGGTAACAAATCTCAGTTTGAGTTTAAACTCAGACAAGTTTACCCAAAATTCGAAATTCGAAATCTCTCTCTCTGGAAGCAAATCTAGAGTAATTTGAATACTATTTGGTAGCTTCAATTCCTTCACATTTATATACAATATATACATATGTATATATATACATAGAAGAAGAAGAACACGGAATCTGCCAAGTTCCTTCGCTCCCCCCAAACCATTGCCCCAACCCTCAACCAACGCTCTTCCCTCAACCTCCATAGTCGGTGCTGAAGCAGGGTTTGCTTCTTGGTTTCCAAGTCTGCTTAGGGGACCATGGTTGCCATTCAGTAATTGTGGGTTAGATTTCAGAAATGAATCTTGTTCTTGATGAAGATGGTGAAGAGCAAAGTGCCGAATTGAGAGATTTGGATTGCGATTTGGGGGCTAGGGTTAGTTATGCGATTAAGGACATTTATGATGACCTTTGGATTTTGTTGTTCATGTTTTATGTTTTTGTTATGCTTTTTTCAATTCCCTTGTAATACCAATTTTTTTTAATACAATTTATTTAACTTCCAAAAAAAAAATATACAAAATAGAAGACCCATTTGTATGTATATATACGGTTTATAACAAAAAGGGCAATTGTGTCAATTCACAAATAAACTAGAGGGGGCAAAACTGAAATCTCACTAAGTCAAGGCCAACATAGTAATTTCTCATCCAAAAATTGGATTGACCGGCGTTGATCTTGCCGGAATAATGAGGGAGGGGAAAACTATTATAAAAAACCAATCTAGAAGGGTGAAAGTGTAATTATTCAATTTATAGGGGGTCAAGTTATAATATGTCCTATCTAAAAGGGGTGAAAGTGTAATTTACCCATACTTGTATCATATAATTATGAAATTTGAAGAGCAGCTCTAAAGTTTCATATATAGTGATTAGGGTTACAATCAAGTTGCTCGTAAGTAGGTTTCGGCCTTAGACTCGTTAAGAGTTTGGTTCGATCCCGTTCGTTTAGTTCATGAATCAAAATTGAGCATAGTTTTTAAATTTATTTAATAATGAGCCAAACTTTAACATTATTAATTTCGACTCGTCAAATTCGTAAACATGTTCGTCTAAGTAAAATAGTAAGATTATAACATAATTGACAAGAGAAAGTGTTGAAATTGAATAAATTATAAAGATAGTTGTTAAAAGTTATAGGACTAGTGCAGTCATTTAGTAAGAACCACTTAAAAATAATGTATTAGTAAAAAGAAATATAGATAAAAAAAATAAAAGAGAATCGAGGAACATGTTGTTCAAAAAATAAATATATGTTAAAAAATAAAATTTATACCCACTTAATTTATAAGACTGTTGATAATAGTAGTATATATTGAAACTGAATCGATTCGATTCGTTAAAATTAGCGCTCCGCTGACAAATGAGACAAACCTAAACATATTTTTTAAGCTTGCTGAATTAATGAACTAATTTTGAATATTTTAAAACTCGACTTGACTTGATTCGGCCGAATTCATTTCGGCCCTAATAGTGACATGTGTCTCAGGTAGAAAATTAGGAACAAGACAATCATATACTGCGTCTACTGATCAATACACATCTTTATAATGTACACTCGCCCACAGCTATAGACACATGTTAGCTCAAATCAGGCGCGAAATTGAATCTGGGGTTAATTTCACAAAAACTCTCTATACTATTCAATTTAATCAAATAACTCTCATTGTGGCCATTTTATCCTTTATATTATTTAATTTCATCACTATACCCCATCCTCTCACATTTTGAGTAAAAATATCTAAACTACACTAAATTATATAAGGGGGTTTAGTGAAATCAACCCTTTTAAAAAATTATTTTTCAAAAATCAATTATATTTTCGTAAAAACTATAAATTTTAAATATATATATATTTTGGGAACAAAATATTTTTCAAAAACAATATATATTTCAGAAAAAATATATATATTTCGGGAAATATATATATATATATTGGAAAATTATATATATTTTGGAATATATATATATATAATTTGTCAAAAATATACATTATTTTTTCAAATATATTATTTTCCAAAATATAAAAATATATATTTTAGAAAAAAATTATATTATTTTCGGAAAAAATAATATATATTTTTCGTAAAAAAAATATTTTTCAAAAAAAAATCATATTTTTGAAATAATAATATAATATAATATTTTTGAAAAATATAATATATATTTTTTTCAACAAAAAATAATTTTCGGAAAAAATTCATATTTTGGAAAATAATATATATTTTTCACAAAAAATTCATATTTTGGAACATAATATATATTTTTCGCAAAAAAAAATATATTTTTTGAAAACAATTCGAAAAATATATATTTTTGACGAATTATATATCATTTTCCAATATACATATATATATTTTCCGAAATATATATTGTTTTCGAAATTTTTTTTTTCCCGAAATATATATATTTGAAATTTATAGTTTTTACGAAAAATATAATTAATTTTTGAAAAATAATTTTTTTAAAGGGTTGATTTCACTAAATTTGCCTATACTATTGATAATAGTTTAGGTATTTTGACTCAAAATATGAGAAAAAATGGCATAATAATAAAATTGAATAGTATAGAAATTTTTGTGAAATTAACCCTTGAACCTATATATAATTGTTACATTGAGAAAACAACAACACCACTCATCTCCTCACCACTACTATTTGTACGTACCACCATTTTGCAGAGCACCATCACCACTTTCCTTTTGCTCTGTCACAACCTATAAAGTTACCTTAACCAATTAGGTTTATAGTCATTTTGTTATTTTCCTACAGGAAGCAATTATTTTTTGTTTTAGTAAATTAAAATAAAATAAAGATTATACTAAATTAATCCGACTTATATTAATGAATATATATATAATATAAAATCAGAAAAAAAATTGTTATGTAAAATTTGAAAGAAAATTGTAACAACCATATTTTAAAAGTTTATACTTGAGACAACCCAACACTAAAATTAATAAACAAACACAATCCAGTGGTTTCTCTATTTTAATATATGGGACTCACAAGTTTGTCTAAAGGTTTATAGTAGACTAGTAGTAAATGGAAGTTAATCAATTGGTAGTTAAATAATCCCAACATCAAAATTTACATATCATTGTAAAGTATATATTACAAATTAGAAATTAGATTGGACTACTTTCCAGGATAATATGTCCACATTTAGAAAGAATGAGCAATGTCATATACTATAATACTAAATTATAGAGGACTTAACTCGTGAACTCCTAGCTACTTACTTAATCTAGGGTGATGTTACCAAAGGTTACACAACAGTTTAGTCTTGATTCTTTTTGTTTCGACTTATATATCGATTCAACTTCTAAAATTTTTCGTTGCTCATAATGGACCCATGTTCTCAGACATAGCAAATTGTATTTACGCATTTATTTTTATTTTTACTTTTATTTTTATTATAGTGCAGGAGAACGGATTCTATATAAAAATTACACGTTTGCTTAATATTTTAGTTATATACATCTAGAGATAATAGTAATTGACATAAGGACTCCATTATGATTTATTAGCTATTATTCATTTTGCATGAGTTAAAATAGTAATTTATTTTTGTTTTAGTTGCTTTCACACGAAGACGTTTTTTATTTTTATTATATATATTATTCTATTTTTATTAGTTTTTTTTTATGTAAATTCTCTTTTTTCACATATATAAAAATACAAGAAATTTTCTCAACTGTTGTTGAACAATTATAATATCCTTAATAAATGCAACGGGGTTGACATTATCACCTACCATTTTTTTTCAGGCAAATTACCACTACCACCATCAAACTATCTCTCCAAAATTAAATTTAAAAGATAGTTACATTTTCATTCTCTTTTATCTAAAAAATAATAATGATGTATCCATGCCCGGTCATAACATTTGAAATTTTTGTTTGTTCAAATTTACTTAAAACATGGAATTTTCATAATTCAACCTATTTTGAAATTTATGTGACAAAAGAGTGCGCATGGTTCTCCCGAGAGAAATGGTGGTTTGATTATTAGAATATTAATTGTGATTAAGTTGCATTGACAATGATAAAAATATTTCCTCAATTGAGAATGAAACTATTTTTCTTCATTAGATTAAGAAGGTGATTTCATCTTTAATATTTTTTCATATACAAAATTAATAAACACACAAGGGTATAATAGTCGTTTATCATATCCAAGTCAAAGCCAAAAGTAATAGGGTAGGTTAGTGTTATTTTTGAAATGAGAGGAGGTAAATATAATTATTTTAAAATTTAAAGTACGGCGAACTATATACATAAGGGTCATTTTAAACTTTTAAAGGCATTACCGAATTTTAAGAAAATTTTGAACAGACAAAAAATGTACAAGTTTATGACAAGAAAGACCCGTTAAATCAGTGATAGAAGACTGTTACTTTGACCTTTCCTAAAAGGAACTAGATATTATAATATATATATATATATATATATAAATGCAAAATTAATTTATTATCTACGAGCGAGTAAGAAAATTCATTATCTGCAAATGAGAAAGAAAATTATTCATATCAATCAGGATAATTGTTGAATCTGATTAGTATGCTTCTGTAATAATTATTAGCTCGCTTGATGACATGGTGATGTTAAGATCATATGTTATCATATTAAAGTTTTATTCATTCAGTATTATAAGTTAAGAATCCAATTTAGAAAAGAGAGAACAATAAAGGCGTTTTCCTTTTAATGTTTTTGCTTTGGACCAAAACTCAATACAAATTTTCAGTTAAAACTTGTTCGTTCTTTGCCATTTTTGTACGGTATATAACATGAATAATGAGAATTATTTCTCGAAAAAATGAAAAAATTTAATTTGATGTTTCTGATTTTTTTTTTTTTCACGATTTACTTAAACACCGTAGCTAAAACATTTTCGGGCCAAACTTTAAAATATCTAAAAAAAATTATATTTCTGCTATCAAATGTGATTCTAATTTTAACTAAAAGCATTTTATGACAGAAACATCTCATTTGTTTTGGCTAAAAACAAAGTATGTCCCAAACTTAGACTAAAAGACAGTTTTATGTTCTGAGAAGAGTATATGCATGATTATTTTTTTTTTCAAATTTTCTTTTATTTTTGTTTTCTTATTATACAAGAATTACACAATAAAAGAAAAACATATTGGAAATTCCCTTCAACGGCCAAATAAAGCGACCTTTGCTTAGAGCATGAGCAACCAGATTTGGATTACTCCAGACTAGAGCTTGCAAAATGAGCCACGGTACGATAATACAACATAGACATAACATGAATTAAAAAGATTAGGGTCAACTATAAAAGAGTGGAATCTGTATAAGGGTCAACTCGAACACGACACGAGAATATTAATGTCGGATTAGGATTAAAGCCGAGTAACCCGAAGAACCCATTTGACACGATTATGTTTATATTTATTTTTGTTTTTCTTTTTTTCTTTTCTCTAATTGGTTATGGGTTGAAATATATCAATAAGCTATTATTGGATCGTGTCAATTTCAATTTAATTTTGCTAAGAAATAAGTTAAATAGTTCATTTCGAGTTGGATTGTGTCAAATTTAATTTAATATATTATAATAAATAGGTTAAACGAATTACATGGATCAACACGGGTAACCTGTTTATTTCACACGTATATTAATTATATCTTTTTTGACACGACACGATGATCGACACCCATATGCCAAACCATCATGTCTTTACGGAGGGTTAATACTCAATCATTTGATATGGCTTTGAAGACCTACTAATACCTTAGCGAAAGTGAAATTAGTTTCCGGATTAGGTTTGTCATCTTACACAATTCCATGTCAAATCTACTCATTCGTTCACATTAGTGGCAAATATTTAATGGAGTTTGAAGGAAATAAATTCTCTAAAAACTACTTTTTCACACAATTTAATTCCACACGTTGGCAAAAACATTCTATTTTCTTTATTTAGTTATTTTTGGTCGGTTCAACTTATATGTATTCTATTGAAATCTTAATACTATTTTTGATATTAAAACAAAAGTAATCTCTCCAAAGTTATATATCATCTTAATTGAATTTGACTATAATAGTATAATAGCATGAATATAAAATTGAAGAAATTATTATCCATCATCTATTTTTTTGTGCAAGTCATCCTCTCATGTTTGTAAAGATTCTAATGGTCAATATATATATTTATATATATATATATATATGTATACATATATATTATTTTATTTTTTCCTATCTAATTTTTCTTTTTATTCAGTTCCTCAAAATAATTTTGATCTGTATATACTATTTTTTTAGGTAATTCAAATTTGATTATAAAGAAAAGGGCCAAAGAGGCCAAGAATATACAGAAACTCCCGAAGGAGGCAAGCAGCAAGAGATGCAAAAGCTAGGACAAACTAGCAAGACATCAACCTAATCAACCAAAACAAACAAAACCAAACAGATTGGATAAAAAAACATGACTAGGAAGTTTCCAAAGGGCAGCATAATCTCTGTTAATCTTGGTATCTTTTAGAGGCCAATCTCAACCTGATGCAGTTTTCCAGTTTAGAAACAATGGTCTTAGCAGTAGAGTGAACACCAGTGAAGGTTCAAATGTTTCTTTCCCTCCAAATATAGTATATAGCTCCAACAAAACATAATCTGAAAGTTGAAGCAATCAGAGAGTTTGAGGTTTGACACCATAGATCAGAAGCCCAAGCAATGATATTTACCAAAGAAGTATTACCCAAATAAACACCAGTTCCAAATGAAAGAGGAGAAAGTGCATTAAAAAAAACATCATTTTCATGTTGTAAATATCATCTCTCTGGAAGAAAACATCAAAATTATGCATGGAAATTTATCTCTTTCCACATCTCTCTCTAACCCAAAGAATAGCCCAGTGTGACTAGGACCATTGCTTCAGCAAAACTCATGACCACTTTACTACATGATGAAAGCAGCTAAACTCAAAAGGTGCCCAGGTTAATCATCATTTTCATATTGTAAATTTGTAAAGCAAATCCAACCAAAGGTGTTTGTAGGATTCTCACTCAGCTAAACCTATCTCAATATGATGAGATTCAAATCCCATACAGCTTCAGAACCACGGCAAGAGTGTAACAGGTGGATTATAGTCTCTGCGTCTTGACCACACACTTCGCATGCATCATCCTCAAGGATTCTACTCGACATGATTTTCCTTTTAAATTTATGACATCAAGAAAAGTTATACACTAACAACTAAAGAAGATAGCAAAGAGGAAGATACAGCTACAATTAAGCAATTCTGATCTACTCCAATTTCTATAAATGAATAATTATACCGAGACACCCTCCAACGGGACTTAAGGATTTCCCCTTGAAACTAGAAAGGAAGAACAACAGAATTATCCGAGAACTACAAATATTCCGTCATCCAGCTTTTGATGTTCTTGATACAGCTGCTAGTACAACTGAACTAAGATCTCCAGGATAAGGAGTCCACAAGCCTAATCCTCCCCTACTCTCTTTCAAACTACTATTGTTCTTAAACTCCTTTAAATCTTTCACCCACTCTATTACAGAAGAATGCTCACGTGTATGTGGGTACAACACAAATAGCAAATAACATTCAGTTTTCAAACATAAAGGATTTGAATAGACCTCCTAACCTGTACACAACATATCCATAGCTCAGCTGATCTCTTGCTGTGAAGAGGTCGACCTTATTGAACCACAAGCAACTAAACCAATTGTTCAGTGCTGTATGCTCACGTATGATGATGGCTCCTTTTGGAACATCTGCATTTTCAAAAAATCTCTCAATATATCACAGAATAATAAAAAGATTATTAGGAACATAAAAGAAAATGAAACGGCAGCTTTTTATCAACATCAAATGGACGTGTGTAGGAAATAGGACTGTGCCAATTCTAAATTCTGCTACACTAGTCCAGTTGTAATATACTTTATACCTTCATGCAAGACACTCAGTTAAGAGGTTGACAGTAGGAATTAGTGGTGTGTCTGACTCTGCCTTCGAGACCCTAGTCGGTCGTAATATCCTTTATTGTTTGAGAGAAATAAAGATTGGTACTGTATTTCTCATGACCCTTGACAATTGACCATATAGTGCATTTGTGCTTGGCGAAGAATATGTGCACCAAATCTATTA
Source organism: Cornus suecica (assembly GCA_963922005.1). Classification (NCBI taxonomy): domain Eukaryota; kingdom Viridiplantae; phylum Streptophyta; class Magnoliopsida; order Cornales; family Cornaceae; genus Cornus; species Cornus suecica. The sequence continues at coordinate 8,325,469 of OY998239.1, read as the reverse complement.
CTGTTGTGAAAGTTCCATGTTTCCAAAAAAGAAAAACGGTTAGAAAAGTAAGATACCCAAAAGGCTATCGTGACAGACTTATCGTCTTAACCATCCTTAACGTGCATACTTCATAACTAAGAACTCTAGGAGTAAATTCTACGTTGTTTGAGACTTTGAGTGGAAGGTTGAAAATTCAAATCCTTGTGAGGAGCAACGGCGAGTGTTTAATGTAAAGTGATCTTTGATGTTTCATCTGCAACAGAACTTTTTAGAAAAAACACCCACGGAGTATTTTGATCCTCCTTTTATGATGCCATGACAAAGCAGGAAAATTTCAAAGTTGCAGACAATTGATGCACTCTAATTGCTATTCCATTACATAACACACTGAACCATAACATATGAAAGCAAATTGAAAATAATTTAACAATAAACAAAGTCAACCTACGAGTTAAAACAAAAAGTCCACACATGTCCGAGCTTATCAACCCCAAAGATAAGGATGCAAAGACACAGCTAAATATTCATATACTTTAATATTTTCACTTTGTAGAGGTAAAGAAGATTAAAATGCAACTGCTAGAACTAGGTAACTTACTTATTGGGAAGCTATAATTTAATAACATTCAATTATTATATGTTACGTTAAGTAAACCAAATGCATTTGCCCTAGTCTAATGAGAAGAACTCTCAGGCTTCTTTCAAGTAAGAGGTGACACAAACTAATGATGATGTTCCTAGCCCTTTACACTTAGCAACTACTCGAAGTCACCAAGCGTCAACCAGTTTCTAGAGAATAAGAATTACCAAACCAGTCCAACCGGAACACAAAGAATAACACCCCCACCTAGTTTGTTTGAGAGACTGTACGACATACTTGAATGTATAAATTAAAAGGACTAGGAGCAAACCACAGTAAAACACTACCTATGACTTCAACATTTAGTAATTATCTGATAAAAGCAAGCATTTAGAAACAAATTGCAATTTTGTTACTTTGTGAAGCGAACAGGGTTTTCAGAGCACTAAACCGATTACTATTATACTAGTTTATCGAAAAACTAAACTATCAAAACCAACTAACATTACAAATACACAAATTACATTTACAAATGTATAACATAACTTATATGTCTGGTAAAGAAAACAAAACCAATTAATATTTTCCCAATTCAAAATTGGCTACAGAATCAACAAAAGAGACCAACATGATTAAGTGTTCATAGGACTTGCCTGTCAGCAGCATCAGCCACAATGGGCAATCCGGGCAGCTGACCCAACAAGCACGACGAAGACCCGTAAATCAAAGACACCAGCAGGAACAGAAACACAGTTCTGTCCAAGCCCATCACCAAATCCAACCCCAACCCATCTCTGGGATTGAAGCTCCTCTCCAAAAGATCAGGGAAAATCAAAAGCACATTAAGCACAATCGCTTGCATGGTATTGAACCTCACATAGCGGCTAAAATTGGGATTTCTGACTACTACAAAGTAAAGGGTCAAGAACACCAAGAACCCATTGAAAGGGAAGCTCTTGAAAACCCTAATTGCCGGAATCAATGGCGAAATGAGGGTTTGGATTGGGGCGAATTGGGTGAGGACGTATTTTCCGTATTGGATGCGAAATAGAAGGGGTAGAAGTAGCAGATGACGGAGATTGAGCGGTCCGGTGGGTCGGCGGAGTCGCTGCTGTTGGATTGGGCGGTGATGAGCCTTCTTGGGTTTGTGGGTTTGGTGGTGGGATTGTAATGGGTTTGAGAGAGAAGAGATGGGTTTCTGAGAGAGAGGGGTGAGAATGTGTATAGGGGTTGTTTGGAGGAGAAGGAGACTGGAGTTGAGAGAAGATTGTACACAGCCATAGTCTCTACACTCCACACTGAAGATGAGGAGAGGAGAGGAGAGGAGAGGAGAGGAGGGAGAGGGAGAGAGGGAGAGAGAAGAATATCTGAAATATCTTGATGATCTTTGACCATCCGGCCCATTTATTTCAAGAGTTTTAATAACAAATTGGGCCAACAGGATATAATCATATAAAAATTTTCAAGCCCAATACAACTTTGAGGACCAAGTTAACTTTATGCTCTATGTTTGGTTGGAGGGAGTGATAAGAAGGAGGTTAGTGTAATTACTTTATATTTGGTTAGAGAGAATGAAAAAGAGGAATGAGATAAAAAGGGATGAAACATCTATAAATGCATAAAAATTACATAATAATTAAATTAAAATCGAATGTTTTTATTCTTCCATTGGCCATGGATTTATATATAATTTGGTAGACGGGTTCAGGCCCATCTACCCAACTCATTAATCCTTTAAAATATGGGGTTTGATATAGTCTTTTATATCTTGGTCTTTATTCTCCCATATATGGGATTAATCCATAACTTGTAGCCCACTCATTTTCTAGAAGCTACTATGGGCCAGGTCCATTGGTCCTTGCTTATGGCTCACCTTTATTAGGTTATATAATTTATTACACAGGCTCTTGAGGTTATAGGCCTATGAGTCACTCCATGGCCCATGACCGAATGTAAACATATACACACATGCACAATGTGTTTTCTTGAAAATGATGGTGATGACGTGGCTGATCATTAAATGTTGAGTTAGGTGGATAGTCATGTGCATTTGAATTGAGTGGACCACGTTTTCCCGATTTTCGCGCCATGACGGCTGAGATGACGACGTATGACCTTCGCTCTTCGCGTCATCTCTTGACCTTCCCCTATGGCTTCTATAAAAGCCATTATTTCTTGCCATTTTAACATCATCGACTTCACAATTTCTGCAACTGCTCCTCTCATTCTAAGCTTCAACCTTTTACCAACTCACCTGAAAAACTCCACCAGAACAACTTTTCACTCTTCGAAAGTCTTTATTGCCTCAATCTTCTTTACTGCGTAAGTTAGATAGCATTTTTATTTTTATTTTCACTCCTACTCCCCATCTGTCTCTTCTACCTTTCTGTAGAAAAATTTATGTGAGTGATGCCACTAGGTCCGTAGACGAGATTGTTCTGTCTTCTGGTACAGACCTGAAGACCCTTAGTAGCAATAGCCCCTCTTCTGTTCATCTAGAGAATTATCCACCTAGAAATGTTCCTCTTTATACTGACCTCCCAGGCTCATTAATAAACCCGAAAGTGAATGATGAAGGAGGCTCTGATGATGATGAGGAGCCCACGAACCCTTTTCTCCCCAGACCCTTCATAGTTCCTCCTCTTAAGGGAAATTCCCGACCTGAAGTGGATGTCAAACATCTTTTAGTTGAATCTAGGGTCCCCGGTGATGTGTTTTTGGCCCCTTACTCACATCATTTAAACTTTACCAAGAGTGAGGGAATTGAACCAGGTAGTATCCTTCTATCGGCGGTTCATTTCAAATTACTAAGATTTCCCCTCTATCCCTTCTTCTCTTATGTTCTTTTCATGTTGGGGTTGCACCCTCTCCAACTTAACCCAAACAGCTTTAGGATCTTCGTCATGCTCTTTCTGTATAATAGAGACTTAGACCTTAACTTAAGCTTAACTAACCTATTTCTTTCAGAGGAAGCAAATGTAGTTATAACCTTTTTCCTTTTCAAGGTCGGGGCATTTAGTCCGATAAGGGCTAAAAGGAAATGATGGTAGTCGTTAGTGGCAACTGGCTATACCCATTCTCTCTAACATACCCGGTTCCTAGAGTCTTTGGCCCAATTTGACTTTCTTTCTTCCGTCCCCTTCACAAAGCCACGTGTTTCTGTGAATTTTTTATCTTCATCGGGGAGACTATGCAAATAGATTCCTTGGCTATGAGGATAGTGAGATACCCCTAGCCTTTGTAAAAGAACATTTTTCCCTTCTGAAAACCAAGATCTGGAGTAATGTCAGATCAACCCATAAGCTTTTGACTAAGGCCAATCTAGAGATGATATCTAATTTGGGCGCTGCTTTTGACAGGATGGATCTACCCCTCAAGCCCTTATCTGCCAGATGCACTCAGGTCCTCGACGGATCTACTCCAGTTGATGCCATACTGCTTTCTACAGCTCCCCCGGTGCCTCCGATACGCCAAGTTGTGTAAAATCCTTCAGATCCACCTCAACCTCCTCTTGTTAATGCTCTAACCATAAGTAGGGATGGCAATGGGGCGGGTCCAGGCGGGTATCACCCGCCCCGTCCCCGTACCCGATTATTTTTCCCCGCCCCGTCCCCGTTTAAATTTTTTTTCCCCACCTCGTACCCGCCAACTCCCCGCCCCGCCCCGCCCCGATTACTTTTTTTTTTTTTTTAAATTGTTTTTTTTGAATGGTAAGAAATTCACACACCACACCCACAATGCCTCCTAAGAGGCTCGAACTCCTCACATTCCCAATTTGGGAGTGAGATTATACCATTGCAACACATGTGTGTTGGTTTACGTATTATTTTTCCCCCAAATAACAATAAAATCTCAAAATCAAACATAACTATAAGAGATCAAAATCAAACAATAAATCTATATGAAATCAAAATCAAAAATTTCAAAAGCATAATAAACAACTCGTCAATACATGTTTATTCACATATATATATAAATATATATATATAGCTAATCGGGGCGGGTTCGAGGCGGGGTGGGGGTGCCCCATACCCGCCCCGGTTAGCTAAACGGGGCGGGGCGGGGTGGATAAACGGGGCGGGTTTTTTTGCCACCCCTAACCATAAGGCCACGATCCGGTACTGGTGGTGAAATGGCCAGTAAAAATCCTAGAACCCAAACTACCGATGCTTCAACGAGCAACCTTCCCCGGGCTCAAGACACTTCTTGTACCGTAATCCCTTGGGAGCCCAAGTTTGTCCTTCCCGACGGGTCCCCGATCTGTTCAGATCAGATCACATTCGACAACATCGAGGCACTCCGTGTGATGGCCAAAGGGGTATGGACCCCTGCATAAAGGACCCATCAGGCTAAAGTGACCAAGACCGAGTTTTTTTAGAAGGGCCTTAAGATGGGAATGGAGGTATGTTACCGTTTTAACTTTACTTAGTCTTTTTTCTATCTTTTTCCTTCTTCTTCCTGACATGTCATTTATGTTTGTCCTGACAGCTCCTCTACATCATTTAATCATACAATCAAGTCCTTGAGGTTGACGTCAAGAAGATGAATAAGATCCTGATGGCCAACCAACAGGCGAACGAGCACCGTATCACCCTGGGCAGGGAAATCGATGGTATTCGTCAGAGTGTCTCTGAGCACAAAAGTCTTCTGGAGGTTGGAGAAGTTGAAAGGAGGGCTTTGGCTGCTGAATTGGCGGAGGCAAATGCTGCCTACCAAAAGATTGCCACAGAGAAGGTGGAGTCAGATAATCTTCTGGCTCTTGAGTGATCTAAGGTAGAGATGTGCCGTTTGGGTGGACTGGACATGTACCAACAGTATGTCACTATCTATGATGTTTGATCGGTCAGGGCATGGCAAGAGAGACACGAGATGAAACACATTTTCTTGGAAGATCGGGAGTTTAAGACTGTTGAAGAGTTTGACGCTTTCATGGGGGTGCCTCTTCCTTACCAGGACCTACTTGCCTTTAAGAATGAGAAGAGTTTCGCCGTCTTTTTGATGGGAGAAGACCATGTGCCTTTAGCTCCAGAACAACCTGTCTCTTTGGGTCATAACATAGTGACTTAGGGTTTTTCTGAGCGTCATCTTGTATCGCCCTCAGAAAGGTTATTTTTGTAAATTCTATTTATATTAATGAAAGAATTTTCCCAATTCTCATGGATTTATGTTTTCTGTTCATGTTGTTTCGGTATGATCAACCTGAAATAAACACTTTGAGAAAAAACTTTGTTCAAATGAGAATATTCGGGCATTAGGCCTTTGGAATCCATTGATGTCCTTTGGTTAGTTCAAATTAGGTTTGGGTTTAACACTTAGAAAAGATTTTCCTTTTAGTGGGAGTCTTCAGACAGTTGGCCCTCTGGACTCATTGGTGTCCTCTGGTTAGTTCAAATTAGGTTTGAACTTAACACTTAGAAAAAATTTAATTTTAATGGGAGTCTTCGGGCATCTGGCCCCTAAGACTCATTTAATGTCCTCTGGTTAGTTCAAATCAGGTTTGAACTCAACACTAAGGAAAAACTTTCATTTTAATGGGAGTCTTTGGGCATCTAGCCCCTGAGACTCATTTAATATCCTCTGGTTAGTTCAAATCATGTTTGAACTCAACACTTAGGAAAAATTGTATTCCTAAGTACCCCTGGGTGAGGACTGTCGGGTATATACTTTTTACACTGTCGGGCATATACTTCAGCATCTCTTGACTGGTAAGGCCAAAAGTACCCCTGGGTGAGGACTTTATGGGATAATGACCTTCCTCCAGAATGATTACCACATGATCCAGCATGTATATCTTCCATGACCGCAGAGGTTTTAGAGGGTGTGAGGCATCTGAAGTATGGTCCGGATAAAGATTTTTGGTAAAGCTGGGCATTGTAGAGTGCATACCTTACAGCTTTCATCCTTATCTTTCGAGCTTCTGGCTTTGATTTTGGCAAGACACCCGTTCTCAAATAATCTACTATAGGGTCTATCCAACTTTGCTCCCATGGAATGATCATCACTTCTTTTGGTGGGTATAGGCTTGATGTGCTGATAAAGTTGATCAGTACTACCTGTGTTAGGTTTTCCCCTGCTGTGGAGGCTTGATTGGCCAATCGATCGGCATTTACATTATCACCCCTTGGGATCTGCTCAAAAGTTAATTGTTGGAATCCCTCGGCCTCTTTTAAGACCAATCCCTTGTAGGCTTCCATTTTTGGATCTCGGGTTTAATACTCCCCACTGAACTGCCGTAAGACTAATTGAGAGTCATTTCTCACTTTCACCCTTAGTACCTGCAGGCTTCGAGCTAAATGAATTCCTGCTATAAGGATCTCATATTCAATTTCATTATTGGAGGCTGGGAATTCCAAGCGAACGACCTATTGAATTTTAGTGCCATCAGGTGTCACGAGCTCTATACCGATCCCTGCTCCGTTGACATTCGACGACCCATCCACAAATATTACCCATAAGCCTGGTTCATCTTCGAGAGAGATTCCGCAGGTTCTGTTTATAGTAGAAAATCATCCACTACTTGTCCCTTGATGACGGTTCGGGGAACATCGATTATGTCATAGATTCCCAATTCTATCACCCATTTGGATACTTTCCCCGACAGTTTGGGCTTCGCCATTATGGATCTGATCGGAGTCGTAGTTGGTACCACGATCGGATGTGCTTCAAAGTTGGTACCCAAAACTAAAAATTTAATAGAGATAATTATACAAACCTCCCCTGAACTATGGTATAATTGCAAGAGGTTCTCCTAACATTTCAATAATATCACAAATCTCCATTGATTTTAACTCTGGTGTCTCATTTACCCCTTCCGTTCAAAGTCAACGCCGAGAAGTTACTTTATTGGTCAAAAAAATAATTTATTTGATCAAATTTTTTGTTTTACCCTTACTATTCGTGCAATTACATAATCACCCTTACATTTGCTTTGAATGCCTTAAATTTGGTCGACTGTTTTGCCCTCATTGTCATTTTATATAAACCTACTTGAGAAGGTTGTGAATACCTACTTTCTCTCTCTCTAAAAAAACTCATTATCGATATTATATGTGGAAGCATTATTTGGTGGTTTAAGGCAAAAAAATTTCAATTTGAGGGTAATGTAGTAAATTTAACATCCTCTAGAAGATTCTCTAAATATTTTAGAATATAAGAAGGTATATACATCATTTCTTGCTGGATCAATATCCTGAAATATTAATTGGGATTTGTGATATTATTGAAACATTAAGGGAGCCACTTGCAATTATGTCATAGTTCAAATAAGGTTTATATAATTATCCCAATTTAATAAACAAACACAATAACGGGGCTCACAAGTTTGTCTAAGTTTGTAAAATATTGCAATGACATTTTTTTGAGATATAAAACGACTTTAGTGTCCTTCATTAATTTAATTTTTATGTAAAATCTCTAAGTTAACTTCATGCCTAAATTCTACATTTTACCTATTACACCAATCATCATTATCATCACACTCTTATTATTAACAAAATTACAATAAATAAATAAGATATACAATATATATATAATTTTATTTTAAATATAAAAATTCAAAAATATCAAAAATATTTTGAAATATATATTTAAAGATAAATTCTATCACTAAAAAAATTCATTAAAAATAATACTAAGAAAATCCCATTATTTAATTATTACTCTTAATTTTTAATATATTATTATATAAATATTTCTCATAAAATATTAAAATATTATATCTAATATTCATTATAGGTATTACATATCTGATAATATATATATATATTTATGTACGAATAGAATTTTTTTTATATATTTTTATACTATTGTCAATCAATAATTTTAATGAAATTTGATAATATAATGTAATATCTTATTTAAAATATATCTTACATTTTACCCATTATAGGTATTACATATCTAAAAAAAATCTACCATTATATTTTTAAATTTCATAATAAAATGGAATTTTGTTTGGTATTACATATCTAAATAAGATATTCCATTATAGGTATTACATATCTAAGATATTCTACCATTATATTATCAAATTTTATTAAAATTATTGATTGACAGTAGTATAAAAATATAAAAAAAAATTCTATTCGTACATAAAAAATTATATATATATTACTATTCGTACATGAATTTGATATTTTTCAATTTTAAAATAAGATTATATATATTATATATCTTGTTTATTTATTGTAATTTTTTTAATAATAAGAGTGTGATTATAAGAGTGATTGGTGTAATGGGTAACTATAGGGTTTAGGCATGAGGATAATTTAGAGATTTCACATTAAAATTAAAGTAACCAAGGACATTAAAATCATTTTATGCCTCAAAAGAGTATCATTACAATATTTTACAAATCTCAAGTGTTTATGTTAAATAGTATTGACCATTATCTAGCTGTAATTGACCATGACCATTACAAGGGAAAATTACCCTCAAACAATCCCAACATCAAATGTATTGAAAGTGTCACTCTTCATTGACTTGTGACTACGTGAGAGTGATGATGACGGTGTGTGAAATTTACATATCATTATATATTATAAATTACAAATTACAAATATTGGACTAATTTCCAGGATAATAAATATGTCCACGTGTAGAAATAATGAGCAATAGATAGGTGCCACTAGAAAGAATGAGCAGTACTGTCAAGTCTGCCATATACTAAATTACAGGGAGGACTTATGAACTCCAACTTAGTAATGTAGGGTGAGGTTACCAAAGGTTACATAATAGTTTAGTCTCGATTCTTTTTATTCCAACTTTTATATCGATTCAACTTCTAAAAATTTTTGTTGCTCATAATGATCCTATGTTCTCAGACATAGCAATTTGTATTTTTGTACTTTTATTTTTAACATAATGCAGGAGAACGGATTCTATATACAAATTACACGATTGCTTAATGTTCTAGTTAAATCAATTTGCACGGTGTGGTAACCTTTTATTTATATATATCTAGAGACAATAGTAACTGAAATAAGGACTCCAACTTATGATTTATTAGTTATAACTCGTTTTTCATGAGTTCAAATTAGTAATTTATTTTTGTTTTTTAGTTGCTTTCGCACGAAGACGTTTTTATTTTTATTATGTGAAGGACATAACAAGCAGCATCCACAGAGGTCTGCCTAAACCTTTACCGGATTATGTTCACTACTTGTCTATGCACTCCACACTCCTCGGATGTCTACTCCAACTAGTTTGGGCCTTTGCTGGTGGGATGGGTTAGATTAAGGGTGTTTACCGATCGAATTGGACTGGATTTAAAATATTTCAGGACTGATCCACTAATACTGAATTCATCATTTATGAACCAGATTGGTTCGAATAGGATTCGCGGATTCAAGCATTAAAAATTGTTATGCATAATGAACTTACTCAAATCAAATAACATATATTTACATATACACGATAATTTTTTTTAAACTAGTACTTAAACAACAACAACAAGTACTTGAAAATGTCACCAGAGACTTGGAAGTAAATGAAAAAATTATAAAAGAGACTTTCACTAATCGAATCCTTTGGAAAGTAAAATTTGTGTATCCATTTATTTTCTTTTATAATTGTTGTGGATACTTTAAGTCTATACTTTCGTTTAAAGAAAATATATAATTTACCCCAAAAATAATAATAAATACATGCATTGAAATAATAAAATTGTTGCAGATACTTATTTTTGGTGAATGATAGAGATGAATAATATTTAGGATAGCTAAAATATCCTTTATTTATAATTTTATTGTATTTTAAAATGGGTTAAACATTTAAAAATAACTTATACTTTTATAAGTAACTAGCTAAGAGTTCGTGCGAATGCACATGGCGTAAAGTTTGGCTCATATTGATATATGAAATACAAATAGCTTAAAGTTTTGACTTATGTTATAACCTTATATGTAAGATATTTCACAACACATATTTTTTAGTATGATAGTTCTTTGAAGAGTTAATTTCAGTAAACCTCCATGTGGTATCAAAAAATATCACTTTGTTTCCCTCCTATACAGAAAACTCCCCTTCACTTATCAAATTGTATCAGCTTATATATTATGATTCCGATTAAATTGTGACATAGAGTAAATTACAATTTGCCGCAATTTTCAATTAGTTTGTTCGTAGCTATTGCTGCTGAGGTGCGGAGGTAAGTTTAAGCCCTTTTTCTGCCCTAGATCATACTTGAATTGATTATCATATTATAATTGTGTTTGTGTTTTAATTGTTTCATATTCCCTTGGTAGTTGGAAAATTAGTACTAGGGAAGAATTTTTATTTATTCTTTTTCATTAGCTGGTAGTAATTTTTGGTAGTTGGAAAACACAATTTGCCGCAAGTAAATTCCTCCCTAGTACTAATTTTCCAACTACTAAGGGAATATGAAACAATTAAAACACAAACACAAATACCAATACTTAAAAAACATAATTATAATATGATAATCAATCCAAGTATGATCTAGGGCAGAAAAAGGGCTCAAACTTACCTCCGCAGCAATAGCTACGAACAAACTAATTGAAAATTGCGGCAAATTGTAATTTACTCTATGTCACAGTTTTTCTTACTTTCATATTATCTTTGTTAGTGTCTTCACTCCACGTTGAAGATGAGGAGAGTGAATGATCTTTAACCATCAAACTCATTTATATCCAGAATTGTAATATCATATTGGGCCAAGGAATAAATTTTTGTCAAGTCCTGTACAATTTTTGGACAGAATTAACCTTTTTGACCCGAAAATAACATTGTTACATGTGAAACACCAACGCCTCCTAAAGAGTGTCGTATGGGTATTATCGAACATGTATATGATATTGATAAGTGCGTCAGAAGATTGAACACGTTTTTTGTATTTTTAAAGAGTTTAGAATAGTGTTTTCGGTTGGACACAAGAGACAGATGGATAACACGTGAGAGATATTGGAGCCCGTATTATTTACCCATGAGGATCATAAAAATAAAGAGGAATTTATGAAATATTCAACTCAATAAATAGGATTACGATTTATTTATTGATTGATTTTGTACTTTTTCTTTGCTTATATATTGAACTTATGTGGGAAAGATAAAAGTGATTTATGATTTTTTTGAAGTTGTGAATATTATGTAATCATATAAAAAAATAAAAAATATTGAACATATATTCTTTTAAGGAATTATGCAATTCACATGGTAAGTCATGGTGATGGGATTAGCTTTGGGGTACATGTTTTTATAATACATTGACTTTATAAATGTAACGCTTCTGAAAATTAAGTATTGAAGATTTTAAAATCTAAATTTTAAATATTGAAGATTTTAAGTGGTGCTTAAAAAAAATATGTTTTTAATATTTTGATTAATTTTCAATTTTCAGATTTTAATGTTAAGTGGTGATCCTATCACTTAAATTTTTACATCATTTTAAGTGATATTTAATGTTTTAAGTGGTGTTCAATTTTTTTATTAAACACACTTAATTGAATAAATGCTGAATTTTTTCAAATTTAAGTGCTAAATAAGTATTATCAAATACATTCTTAGAATGGTCAATATATAAAAAATAAAAAAGTTGACGATTAATTTTGGACAAAAAGTGTAAATTATATCTTAGTACAAGAGTAACAGGAGTTAAACAGTGAGGCCCCGTTTGGTAACTGGTCTGGTCCGCTTATTTCTGGTCCGGTCCGGTCTGGTCCAGTAAACAAACAGTGCTTGAGTAATTGTCAAAAAAAAAAAAAAAAAAACTGAGTAATTGATTTAATTTAAATTTATTCTATATTAAGTAACAGGAGTAATTTTTTATTGGGGAAAAAGTAACAGGAGTGTTTAGTTTCGGAATAAAATATACAAATTCCGAAATTGAGAAAGGGAGAGGTTTTGAAGGACGCCTGCTCGTAATAATAACAATATCCCACAGTTTGCAATTAGTTCGTTTGTGGCTGCTTAAATCATGGCTCGCGGAGGTATGTATCTATGTATATATTTTGCATCTATTATCATTCATCCTCGTGTGGTTTTTAGGGTTTGATATCGGTTTCTTTCTTTGTTTGTTTCAATGTTTTAGGGTTTTCTATCCGTTTTTGTTTTATTAATTGTTTCATGTTCCCTCAGTTGTTGAAAAATTTGTAATTCAGATACATGTATATGGAGGTGTTCTAAAGGAACACAATTCATTAATTTGATATTTTTCTCACTTTGTTGGTGTATAGATTCCAGGCACTTGTGGCTCATTCGGTAAATGTTGATCCATTGGGGCTTCGAGGTTAATTGGTGCTTGGGACTCCATTTTCATCTTTGAGCTCCAAACTTTTTTTCTTGTGATTTTCAAGTTGCAACAAAAACGGCCCCTAATTTATAGAGTGCTAGAGGGATGTACCAAGCATCTCAGCACCTTCCTTATCGAGAAAGAAAGAAGTGTTACTCGGTCAATGCTATATATATATATATATTAAAAAAAAATTATATAAAGATTCCAGGCACTTGGTCGACTGCCTCTGGTTAATGCGGTGACCACCAAGATTCCTATGTGCAAGGCTCTTGATGCCATCTCCCATGACCCCTCCCTGTGTTGTTAGCGTGTACAAAGTTGCTCGGCCGTTGCTCACAGTAATTGCTAACATATTTGGCCTAAAGGTCTTGTTTGGTCTTCTACATAGAGCCAACTGGGGCTTTCCGCAAGCCCAAACTTGCAATTATCTTTTATATTTACGATTATTCAACCTCTTAGTGTTATTTTATTTATTTATTTATTTTCAATTCCTTTTGCGCCTTCTTTGTTATGTTGTTAAAACAATGTTATACGTGGCTTTGCCCTTGCAGGAGGAAAATACAAGTCTGGAACTTATGTGACCTTATTTGGTAAGAAATTGCTCCTTTTTGTTTGCTTTCAAAATGAATTAAATAATACATAAACAAATAATAATAAATGATTAAATATAATAAAAAAATAAAAAATATTTATAAATTAATTAAGATAAATGAATAAGTAATAATATAAATAATAAATTAAATGAATTATATTTATAAAAAAATGAATAATAAACAAAATGAAATAAATAAAACATAATAATAATTAATAAATTAAATGAATTAAATAATACATAAAAACAATAACAAATAAATAAATAATAAAAAAGTATAAATATAATAATAATAATAAATAAATGAATAAAATATATTTATAAATTAATTAAAATAAATGAATAAATAATAATATAAATAATAAATTAAATGAATTATATTTATAAAAAAATGAATAATAAACAAAATTAATTAAATAATACATAATAATAACTAATAAATTAAATGAATTAAATAATACATAAAAATAATATTAAATAAATAAATACAATAATAAATAATAAATTAATAAAATATATTTATAAATGAATAAATAATAATAAAAAATAAAAAATTAAATTAAATAATATATAAAAATAATAATAAATAAATAGTAAATAGTAAATGATAAATAATAAATAATAAATTTTTTTTAAAGCCAAAATATCAGAGGGCATTATTTACATGTTATCGACAATTGAAGTTGTTATGTAATATTAGTGTGTGACTTGTGAAATTTGTGTTATCGTAATTTTTGTATAATAAGAAATGTGGCTCGTCTAAACCTATTGTTGTTATATTTGATAATTGGAGTGCAATAATCATACTCTAAGAAATTTTTACAAAACCAATATAACATTACTTTAACAAATGTTTACAAATTAAATGTGTAGGTTTTAAGGTTATTGCATCATATAAAATATATTCAACATTTTCACAGTTTACTAGAAATTTAAGACCAGACCAGTTTGTCAAACATGGTCTAGTTCAAAGAAGTTTGGAACCAGACAGTTTGTTAAACATGGTCTGGTTCCAATTTTCTCAAACCAAACCACTTACCAAACAGAATTTCAGAACATCACCCAGACCAGACTGAACCGGTTACCAAACGGGGCCTTAGTAGTCCGTTAATGACTCGTTTACATGAGTCAGTAACAGGTTGGGTATAAAATGTGCGGGTCAACCCGCATCTTACTTCATGAGCCAACTGTTTTTCCCCAAATTACATATGACATTGACCTAAGATATTCAAATCTGACTAAACCTGGATTCGACTGATTTTTGACCCAATTTGGCAACCCTACTTTTCTTTCATCTTTTGTCACATCCGTTATCCACCTGTTGTACATTATCTAATCATGTATGTCATAGAAAATTTATTTTTATAGAAGAAAGTTATATAAAAGAAGCGTTACATTAATTACACATGGTGCTTTGATTAGTTTACAAATCAACTCCATTTGCTAATCTGCAGACATAAATATTACCAATACATATACGTGCAGGTGTAATTTATTACATATATATATATATATGCACGTATGTAACTATTAGAGTGACAGTATAGCAACTGGGCATATTTTTATATCTACATATGTACGCAGTACCCTAGTATATGCAAATATATATGAGTATATCAGAAATATTTTGTTCAATTTCCTGTTTCAGGAACCTATCACTAAGAGCTAAGAGAGTCTTCTTTTTCATCTCTCTAATATCCGGGGAGAACAAAGAAGAGAAAATATGGAGGGAGAGAAAGCGACACTTATGCAATAGATTCCTTGTATCTTTTTTCCACGTTACTTTTGCGGTTTCTTTCCCTAAATTTTAAGAGAACAGAGAAGAGGGAGAAACCATAGGAGATAAAATCACATCCGGATTTGTGTTTGAAGGCCTTCCAGAATACAATTCTTTTTTGGGCGGGTTGGTATTGGGTAGCCACTCTCAACCTGCTACAATCCTGTAACTGCATGGTATTTTGACCGGCTTAGTCAAATCAGTCACCAATAGGCCAATAAGTGTTATTTAGCGGGTGGGTTGACTGGTTTGGTAATTATTGCCCCTAGTTTTCACATGTTTAGGTTTACTTTTATTATGTTAACATATACTGTACAGAGGAGAATCACATATTTGATTATTGATAAAATATCACATTTCCTTACAAATCTCTTCTAACTTTGTGGATAAAATGTTGTTTATTGTTCATAGCATTTATTTATAGATCTCGAAGTAACATGGATCAGTACGTGAAACAAATTAAATATATTTCCTTAAAAAAACAAATAGGGTGTGACATGGAACTTTTTAGTCATTCCCTCCAAAGATTATTTTCATCATCCCTGAAATATCTGCATGCCCTCATCGCAAACCCTCCACTACTGTCTCAGTTTACTAGGCTCTTTCTCCATCAGACCACTTTTCAAAACACACACAATTGTACATTTTACATAAGCTTCCTACATAGTAAATTAGACTTGCATTACGTGGAGCTCTCCTGTCAAAGATAGTAAGGAGTAGTATCAATACATTCATCGTATGATTGCCTCTTAGTGATCGACATGATTTTGTAACTTGTTATACACTTGTACCTGAAGGTTTTTTGGGCTGTGTCAGATACAGCATGGTCAATCATCTTAGTCAGAGTCAAATTTCTAACCTTGCAACCCAAACAGTTTGGCATAAACAGTTTGCCAGTTGGATTGGTGATCTGGTTGAATATTTCAAAATTGGGAGGAATTGTTTTTTGACCTTTTGGCGGGTAAAGCTTTGTCGATTTCTTGATGGAATAACCATCTACTTTGCTGTAGGTTGAAGCTTCGGTTAGATATATAGATGATATTATGCAGCAAAGCACTTGGACTGTTAACTTGTCATATGTACTTTCATTGGTTGTTTTATGTTTAGACAAATATTTCATTCCTTCAATGTAAACAATTCTGCAGTTTCATGTATATACGTCAGGTATCTTGTGACAAACAATTATGTAAAACACCACCCTCCCCCATTCTCTTTCCTCTCCTCCCTCTTTGATGCTCTCTATGTGTCTTTCAGTCCATGTACCATTTTTATGTCGTCGTGCCCAAACTAAAGTAAATGATTGACTCTATTGTTTGGCGAGTCGTATTTCTAGGAGTAGAAAAATGATGCACCCTATTGTTTGACAAATCCTAGTTAGAGTAATAATTTAGAAGTAGCAAGCAACATAAATTTTGACCATCCGATTCTCCCGCGGTTCTTATTTGCAGGTGGTTGCTCCTTTCTTCAACTAGCTGCAGGCAGCAGGAATCCGTCTGGATTCTTTGATGGTTGGGGTAAGCGTCCTGAGAGTAAGATTGAAGTCGACATTCCTCAGTATTGCCGACTGCATAACAAACTTTATCAAGAGGTGATTGTGCTCTGTTGCTTGAGCTTCTTTCCCCCCTCCCCCCTTCCTTCTTCTCTTGGTAATTAAGTATAGTTTGGCATCCTATACAATTTATGTACAAATATTTATATATTTATGTATTTTCCTATTATGAAACCCGTTAAGTTGAATCATATAATCAATTCTTCCTCCAGATCTTTTTCATCCTTGTCACATCGATTAGTTTTGACTAATTTTTCCTCCGGATATTCTTTGGGTTATTAAGTTGAATCCTATACTTCGAGGGATTAATTTTTCTTCATATGCATACATATACAAGTCACGAATACAACATGGCAAAGAAATATGGACAGGACGAGTAATAGATACAGATTTTTATGTATGTTGTTTTACTTTAAGAAATTAAGAAAGATATTTCTTTTATCAACCTCGTATTTAAAAATAATGATTGTGCTCCGCTAGGAAAAATAAAGAATGAAAGGAAGATAAGTAAGATAGAATAACCAAAGGAATGAAGAGGATTGGGGTTATGTTAGAAAACGTTGTTGGGTTCAGTTGAAAATAAAGTTAAATATATCAAAGAAGAGAAAAAGTTTATGGAAGCAATGAAAATATAAAGAATACAGAATTCTGTTGTGAAAGCGAATTAAGAAGTATCAAAGGGTTTGTGAAGTAGATGAAATTGAAGAGGGTGGTGATGAGGGAGGGGGGAGAGCCAGTGAGAGAATAGAGTTTGAATAATAAAATATCTCCTCATATATACAAAACTACACATTCTTTAAAATCATCAAGAACGCACTTATCAAAATTCATAACAAGCATTGAATACTTAGGTCATGTTTGGCATAGCTTCTGCTTCTGGCTTTGCACAGAAGAAAAAGAGAAGCAAAAGTTGTTTTTAGAAGCTGGTACCCACAACTTCTTTAAAATGCTCTTCCAAGGCCCAGAAGCTCTTTTGAAAATTTTGCCGAAAATTGTTCAAAACAGCTTTTTCCTCTAGGAAGCCAAAAGCAGCGTTTGAAAAACCAATCTAAACAGGACCTTAATTATGACGTGTCTACGCCATATCAAAATATTAAAACAATAATTAGGAGCAGGTTTCTTTTGGCCTATTTGACACCAGTCTGAGTTGTGTCCGGCATGTATTCGACACAGAACCTTCAGTGTGTCCGTGCT
The DNA here is from genome assembly GCA_963922005.1 of Cornus suecica. Lineage (NCBI taxonomy): Eukaryota > Viridiplantae > Streptophyta > Magnoliopsida > Cornales > Cornaceae > Cornus > Cornus suecica. Next base: position 8,307,545 of record OY998239.1, on the reverse strand, counting down.
TCCTAGTATGTGTATGTATATATAACTTTTATATAGTAATTAGTTCATTCAAGTTATGCGGGAAAACTACTTGTCAACATCATATTTGGTGTTACAAGTTGCGTTGTCCGTGATCCATTTCTTTATTTCTTCAGCGTGTTTTCACGTCATCTATGCAGTTATAAATATTACTCTCGGTTTATTCGTTTCTTTTTAATTTAGAATTCTAAGAAACAGTCTAAGAAACTTACTGTTGCGGCGTTGCCTGGTGATGGCATCTTCTATAGATTTCACTAAATGCTGCATGTCTGCTCTAGTTTTGTATTCTGGTCCTCTGTCTGCTATGTTGGAGTTATGTTTAAAATGACTTGAGAGATTAGGATTATGGATACTGGATCTGAATATGGTTCCTTTGTTTTTCATCAGTTTTGCCTGCAATGATTGTTTTCTGCGTTGCGAAGGTTCTGAGTTCTTGCTCAATTTGGGTGCAAGTCATACCCATATTGGTGCTGTTTTGGTAGGTTATGATATGGACAGAGCTGAGTCTTGCTGGTGCTGTTTATATTATAAGATACCACATGGATAAGTCTGACGTGGTATCCCAAACCAATTAGGATAACTGGTGCATATGATGGGATATTTGCATGCATTACACCCCTTTCCGTTACTGGTTTGGGGTACCACGGGTATTTATCCCCGGGGTAGCCAATATTTTCTTCATATCTGCAGAGTTTATTTATATTGGAGAGATTTAAGGGATTATTATAATAGTAGTTATTACTATTATTATTATTGTTGCTGTTATTATATTAGTAATTTTTTTAGGCTTCCGTATCTTATTACAGTTATTTGCTTTATCTGTACTGTTTATGTATCATTGCTTGTTGCTTTGTCTGGTTAAATAAGAAAGCTTACCTCTTCCCTGTAATACCATTTGGTCGACACCTTCATTGAATCTTCCACCTCCCAGACATTTGTGGTTGCCTGGATCACCCTTGAATTCAATAACATTAAGAAACCATTGATATTTTTCCCCTTCTCTTTTGTCTTTCCTTGTGCTTGGGTTAGTTGAGATTTCTCTTATTTTACATCTTTGCTCTATTGAGTTTTCCGTCCCTGACCTTGTCAAGAAAAAGTATAGATATTTAAAAGAAAGGAACTGTTTTAATCTGGTTCTTGTGAGCATTAAATTTGTCTCACGCCCCTAGGTATTATTCTCCACCTACCATTAAATCAGGTTGCAGGGGTTACTTCAGCGTCTCCGGAGAAGGGGCAGCTATTGGCAAGGGGTCCTTGCCAAGAGGCGCCTCCAGGGCAGGCTTCAGCCTGTACAATAACAAAAATGGATATATGGTTTTGATGAGATTATGATTCCTCAGTAATCAGTATTCGGGTATAAAGTGTAATATTTTGTCTGTAGATGGTTTATCTATACGTTCTTAGTTTAAGCGTACGCAAACCACCATTTGAGTTGAATTATCACAATGTCATTGACATAAAAGGGAACATATGCAGTTGTGCCCATACTTGGTATGAAATCTCTGTTGCTAAGTGAGCATGAATTTCTTCTGCAAATAGTCCAATTATTCCTTGTGTCTTTTCCTGAATAAAATTTGCTTTGTTTTTTTTTTTTCCAGTGCTTAGAGAAACACGGGGCTCGTTACAAGCTGTGCAGATTACTTCGCTGGCAGCTTAAGAAGTATGAATGTGAGCAGATGAAGGATGCTAAATGAGTCTCCTCCCCTTTTTAGAGCACAGAAATAGTGACTTATTATTTTGATAGGAAATATTATGGCTTGACTTAAAAATCGATCCAACGGCTAGTCTAGAAGATATGCTTGCATATAAATTTCTTTTGATATAACTGCTAAAAGCACTAGATCATTTTTTAATTATCAACAAGCATTGTGGGATATGTTTAATCCATTTTGCACTTCTTAATATCTGTTGATTGTCGTTAATCACTTGGTAATTAATTCTTACCTTTCAAAAAAAAAAATAATAATAAAGGAAAAAGTGGTATTTTACATGTATATGTCTAAAACACTTGTTACATTTGATTGGAGACTAAAATTTATAACGAATTTGCATTTATGCGTCCAAATTATGTTACCCGGACTCGGGTACGGGTGTCTGACACAGATACATGTCTAGAGGTCGGATCCACGAGATACGGATTTAAGGTGTTCAAAAATCGAACACGGGTACTTGGACACTTACAAGTATATATGTCAAAAAATTACATGACTATATGACATATCATAAAAGCATGATTAAATCAGTTTTAGACAGAAATTGACATACATGTTAGTATTATATAGAAGAGTAAGACTATAAGAGAGATTGTTAATTCAATTGCTTAATCAAATAACTAAAAAATACCTTGTTAATAATACAATTGACAGAATCTCGGACTCCGATTGCTTAATATATATATCCATTATGTGACTAAAAATTCTATTATATATATCCAAGTATATGAAATGAAAATAATTACAAAAAACATGTTAGAAAAGGTAAATAGAACTAATTGATACATGTTATATGCAAGTATGATTATTTGTAGAATATAAGGAAGAAATAGAGAATTAAAAACTGAGATTGGAAAAGAATTAGTACCATCTTCTTAATTATTGGGTCTTGAATATGATTTTTTTGCCTACCAAGTCCATCACTGTAATAGGTTGAGAAGAAGATTGTAGGGGAAACCGGAAAGAGGATAGGGAAAAAGAAGTTAAAAGGGCTTTTGCGCATGAAGTAATCTTTTTCTTCAAGATGAGTTGAGGGTTAGACACGTGTGGTGTGGGATCTGCAACAATTTGAACCTAATTAATGAATTCTGTTATGGGTACTACATATATATATTAACTGTACTATATTTATATTTTACTAGTAATGAGCATATGCGATGCACATGTAGTTATAACCGATTAAATAAATAAATAATATATAAAAAATTAAAAGAAATCTTTAAATTCAAACTAATATAATTAATAAAAAAATACAAAGATGATAAAATAAAAGAGGAAGACAAAGTGTAATACATGTGTGCCGTTTGATAATTTAAAAATTAAGTACAAAAATGATAAAATAAAATAGAAAAGTTAAGTGTCATACATGTGTATATTGTAAGTAAATTAAAAAAAAATCAAATTGAGAGATAGAATAGATTTGTGTATAACTTTAAATAATTTATCAAAATTAAGTACGAAGATGATAAAATAAAATAGAAAGATAAAGTATAATACATGTGTATATTGTAAGTAATTTAAAAGCAAAAGGAATCATAACTTTAAATGATGCATAAATATTCGGCAAAAGACATACTGAGATATGAAAAATCCATAGGAATATATATATGATAGGTGCTCAATATTGGTCATTTTTCGCCTCTATCTTGTGTTTGTTATATCTTTACATGCCGTTACTTGGTATTTTTTATCCTGTTTGTGTGTGTAAACATGTTTCAGGAGCTTAATGAAGAAACAAAGCTAATATTGGTGAATTAATCAAGTTCATATTCGTTTTTATCTCAAGAAAGGAATCAAGAGGTGCGCCAGAGCGAAAAAGAGTTACCGGAGGGCAAAATGGTCATTTCCCGATATCGTTATTGCACCGAAAGGAAAAAATATCATTTTAAGACATTATTACTTCACTGAAAAGCACCAGGAGTCAAAGACATATATGTTCACACATATAGGTTGAACATGCAAAGCTTCTTTATTATTTTTGTATGCCTATAAATAAAGATGTGATGTGTAATTGTAAAATCAGAAGTTAGAAGCTAGACATTGAATATAAGGTGTGAGATTAGAGAAAAAAAGAAGAAGAGAAAAATCTGTGTATTTTAAAAGTGTGAGTTTTGAAATAAAAATTTATTTATCTCATATATACGTGTTGATCGTAGTATATAGAATCACCTTTAATGATTTTTCTAACATAGCGTCTAAACACTATCCCGGTGCAGAACAATATTAACCTGCGTCCAAACACTACCTTGCTCTCTCTGTAGCTCACAACCATTGGATTTCCATCAACGGCTCTTACAAAACCCTAACCACTATATAACAGGTCTCTCTCGTGTCTCTCGCTCTACAGCAGCTCTGCAGGTCAGTTCTCTCTCTCTCTCCTAGTGTTTATATAGATGTTTCTGGGTTGGATACAAATTTTTTTGTTTGCAAGCATATGTGTATAAATGTAGATACGTATAGTGTGATGTCCCACATCGTCCGGGTAGAGGTCTGGGGATGTGCTTATATGTGCAGTGTTGTCTCCAATTGGTATGAGGCCTTTTGGGAGGAGCCCAAGAGCAAAACCGTGCGGGCTGGTCCCAAAGCGGACAATATTATACCAAGTGTTGGAGCGGGTTGTTACATATAGATCGGCTGTTTCGAACGGATTTTTTGTATTCTTTACATAAAGAACGTCTCGATCTGTTTCTCTATCTCTCTCGTAGTGCTTGTATAGAGGTTTTTGGGTTTGATACCATTCTTTTGTTTATATAAGCATGTATATATGTATATCTGTGAACGTATGTAGGAATAATTATAGATAGGTATAGATCGGCTGTTTCGAGTGGATTTGTGTAATATTTGTGGATTCTATACATGTAAATTGTAATCACTTCCGTTTAGATCTATATTTATATATATAAAGAAAATAGATCTTGGTAGTTGTTTTTTTACATATAATTATTATAGTGTGAAATTAGATCTTAAATATCATTTTCTCGGTCTAATGTATGACTATGCAGTCTATTGCTCATGTTAATCAGTAGCATGTTAACATTTGATTTTTTTTTCCCTTTTTAACTTTATTTTCCATGTGTTGATTGTCGATTAATGTCTGAGATTCAATACGTTCTTGCAGGATTTGAATCTAATCATGTATAGTTGTGGCTCGGTCAATGTTCTCATTTAACAACTCGTAAGGGTTGTAGAAATAATGCCTCCTCAGTCTTCAGTCTTCAGGTACTTCACTTTTCCACTACTATTGACTACCTTCTACATTTTTTAGATTGACATGTTTGTTTTTCTCTTTTTATTAATTATTTGAATTCATTTTCACTACATTTATTTTTTGTTATTTATCTTTGTAATTTTAATGGTAGCTTAATTTATAAAATGGTAATGCCTCGGTAATCAATAAAAATCTCAAAGATATCACTTTCATTCCTTCATTTCTAGGTTTACTTGTCGGGAAGAGGGACACGGGAATGAGTTGTGACGGAAAAGAAACAGGTATGTTTTTTTCGGGCAAGTAACTTCTATCGTTGTTTAGCAATATATTTTTCCTTTCTCATGCATTTAAAATTATATCTTTAGAAGATAAACTTGTTAAATTGTGACTCTTGAAAAAATCTTGACATAAAAATTGATCCAACGGCTAGTCTAGAAGATGTGCTTGCATCTAAATTTCTGTTGATATAACTGCTAAAAGCACTGGATCATTTTTTTAATTATATATGTAATCCAAAGTGCAACAGGGTGTTTTAATCCAGCAGGATTCATTTTCTTATTTCAGTTTCAAGCATTGTGGGATATGTTAATCCATTTTGCACCTCTTTATATTTGTTGATTGTTGTTAATTAATTGGTTAGTTGTACCATATGTGTTGAACCTTGCAGTAAACTAAATGTGGTCCATATACAAAAGCATTATGGATTTCAAAAGCAAAATGTATGTGTAGGCAGTATAATATGAATAAAGTTTGTTTAATCTGTTATTATAGTGACCACTAACTCATTCAATAATTGAGTTGAAAAAGGAATTGCTTAGAATTTTAGTTCAGATACTATAATAGATGATTCTTGTTCTTTGAAAATCCGCAAGTTCAATTTTGAAGGAGATTTTTTTTAATTTCTAATTTTTTATAATGTTAGAGGATATTTAAAAAAAAAATCATAAATAGGTTAAAATTTAGTTAGTTATATATTTGTAATAAAAATAATCAATTGTTGAATACGGATAGGTTAATTTAATATATATTACTTTAAAAAATCATTAATAGTCCGACCCATCTTGAAATCCTATTTGGATGGAACTAGGGTTTTTATTTTGGCATTCCTCCTAAAAAAATAAAAAACTATTTCCACCCAAATTGTGAGATTGCTCCATAAAAGCATGAGTTCAAAGCCTTACACCAACAAAGATAATATGAAAGTAAGAAAAACATCTGACTACTAATTTATGGTGCTTCAAGAAAAGCTAATGAAAAAGAATAAATAAAAATTCCTCCCTAGTTCTACCTCTGTCCCATATTAGTTGTCCACTATTGCAACTTTATTTGTCTCAAATTACTTGTCCAGTTTCGAATTTCAATGCAATTTAACCACCCACTTTTCCCAACTACCCTTATTCCACTAACTTCAAACAAATACCGGACTCAACCATAATATTATATTATTAATGACAAAATTGGAAATTACACACTAGTCAATCTCAATCCCTAAAATGCTAAAAAGTCCAAATTGGACTAGTAATATAGGATGGAGGGAGTACTAATTTTCCAACAACCAAGGGAATATGAAACAATTAAAACACAAACACAAATACCAATACCTAAAAAACACAATTATAACATGATAATCTATCCAAGTATGATCTAGGGCAGAAAAAGGGCTCAAACTTACCTCCGCTCCGCACCAATAGCTATGAACAAACTAATTGAAAATTGCGGCAAATTGTAATTCACTCTATGTCACAATTTAATCGGAATCTTACTCCTGCTAATTTTCCATAAATGTAAGAATGGTTGGTTTTAACATCAATTTTTTTTATATACAATATTGCTAAATATGGTGTTGGTCAATTATGCATTTTATTGGTGAGAAAGAGAATATTACACCCATATGTATCTACAGATAGATTATCTAGTGTATATTATATAAATGTCTGCAATTTTTATTTTTTTTCTGATTTTCAATACAAATGTATTATAATCCTAAGTTTTAAATACAAAAAAAACCACGCATTAAACTGATTTCACTATATTTTTTTTAAAAAACTATTATACATTGTGTTTATCGACTATATGTTTGTTTATAGTCTGTTACACACACCCCAAAATTCCTCAGTTATCTCTTAAATACAGACCACATATTATTTGAAAAATAGAGAGAAATGGTATCTTAATTATTGTGGTATTTGTACACAAATACACACATCCTCTAAAACCAGACCCATTTTGAAATGGGTTGGTAAAGTGGGTATTTTGAATGCTCATTTATTACTGGTTATGTGCAGTTTTGTAGAAGAGGTTTGTAGAATTGAGATTGAATTCCTTATTTTGGAACATTAACATGGAACTGTTGTTGCTTGGCTTCATCTCTCTCTAGATTTTCCAATTTTTAGGGTTTAAGGGAAATGAGGTTTGTCATGGAGGCATACATGTATTTATAAAGGGGTAATTAATGGGTTGATAAAGAATGCTCAATTTTGACTTTGATATATAGGGTTTAGGGACCACAAAACAACTTATAAAAGAAAAACAATTTGATTGGAAAAATTTGGGATCGATTTGTAATTTAGGGATAATTTTTTGACACAGTGTATAAATGCATTTGTGTATGCATTTGTGTATGTATGTATATATATATATATTTGAATAAAAAATTGATTGATTCCCTTATTTTATGGTTTATATTGCAGAAAAATGCAAGGGGTTGGGGTGCTTTGTTAAGAGCCATGGAATAAAAAATAGGCAAAAACGTGACTCTGCACATCGCAGAATCCGGTTGCGTCAAGGATTTCCACGTACTTGTGGTAGTCAAGGTTTGTGTAGTAATAGTTAGTAATAGTTTTAGATAGTGTTTTATTTTATTTTGTATATATATATGTAATGTATATATGTTATGTGTATTGATTATGGATGGGCATGAGAAACAAGGAACCGATTTGGGTATTTTATATTTGATTTGGGGTTTTGGGTTTGATTAGATATGGGTATGAATATATATATTTGTGTTTTTGGATATTTGAATGTGTTTTTAGGGGTGGGTGGATTAAAGATGACCGCTAATACAATGTATATGTCTGAGCATATATATGTGTGTGTGTCATGGTTGGCTGTTGCGGTTTCGGTTTTCGTATCGGTGTAACGGTTTCGGACAATATCAACCTCTAAAATGAGTATCGGTGTTACATAACAGTATCAGAACTTTCTTAAAACGTTATGAACTGGCGTAACGATTTCGGACAATAAGGCGAACTATGGTGTGTGTATTTATTATGGGTTTTGATTTGATTTGGGGTTTTGGGGTTTGATCATATATGTGTAGGTATTTATATATCCGTGTGTGTGTTTTTAGATATTTGAATGTGTTTTTGGGGGTGGGTGGATTCAAGGGGACTGCTAATACAATGTATAATTGATTTATTCCTAATTAGTTGATTATGGATGTTTCTGAATTTATATTGTTAAATTATCTTCTGTTGCAATTGTGCTATTGAATATGGAGATGCATAGAAGTTCAAATATTGTGACATTGGAAAATACATTATTTTCTAGCATGTGCTACTTTGACGTGAATATATGTTTATATAAATTCTTACAAAAACTTTATATATATATATATGAGTGGTATGTTAAATGAAATTATCTTCTTGTTGTTGCAATTGTGCTATTGAATATAGATATTAGGATGCATAGAAATACAAATATTGTGACATTGGAAAATACATAATTTGCTAGCATGTGCTACTATGATATGAATATATGTGTATATAAATTCTTACAAAAACTTTAGGTAATATTAATTGCTCAATGCTCTTGAAGTTAAATACTTTGATTATTTGCTATTCACTCCAACAACCACATTTATGGTCTCGCATAGTGTATATTATATATTTAATTTCTTGGTGGTAAATTTTTAGGATGGCCTGGAGTCGTTGAAGAGGACATGGTGGAGGAGGTCTTTCACCGGCTGTCTCAGCTGAATGTTGCGACGGGAACATCGGAGCTAGGGGCAAAGGCCTCCCAGATGCTTGGTGGTCCGCTGGTGGACCAAATGGCAACCCTCCACACTAAGGTTGGACACCAGAGGCATTCTCCAGGAGTGGCGGGCGTGGAACGTTTCGTTGACTTGGGAATGTGGTTTCTGCAGTTGAGGAGACGGTGTCCAAGATTGCTAAGGACAAGTAGAGAGAGAAGAGAGTTGTATAGGCCCAATTGGTATTCACTTGTCCCTTTTTATCCTCGCCAATTGGCCCATATCTAAGTTTTCAGAGGAACTTAGGTTGCCTTCACTAATGTGGAAGGTTTGATGTTTTCTGTTCTCACCTAACAAAAATTATAAATAAAAATAAAAATTATAAAAATTATGTTCAGTAATCTGTTTCTATTCTCAGTTATTGAGAAACATTTCTCATGTTTCTTCTAAAAAGTGGAAACATTAAAAGGATTTTCTCTTATTTCCGACACTGCTGTCAGAGAAATGTTCCCACCCATCTTTCCACATGTACACTATTCTTTAGAACAAACTCTCTCTATGTTATTAACATCAATTAATATGTTATTTAAAATATATAATATATTATCTTGAATAATAAAATGTTATTAAATAAATTTTAACATTATAAAAACATATAATTTATTATATATAATAATGTTAGTAAATAATAAAACATTATTAATAATAAAATATTTTTAAATAATATAAAATAAATTTTAATATATAAAATTTTATATATTAGTTTGAATTTATGCAAGAAAAATATATAATTTATTACATATAATTTTATTAATATTATTAAATGATAAAATATGTTTAATTCATATATAATTTATTATATGTAATTTTAAATTAATTAATCGATATTAATAATATATTATAATAAAATATTTTAATTAATATAAAATAAATTTTAATATATAAAATTTTATATATTAGTTTGAGTTTATGAGATAAAAATATATAATTTATATATTTGGGAAGAGTTTATGCTATATCTGATTACTATCAAGTTCTTGCATCTTATAGTTTTAAGGCCCCGTTTGGTAATCGATCTGGTCTAGGTGATGTTCTGAAATTCTGTTTGGTAAGCGGTCTCGTCTAATGATCTTGGTTTGAGGAAACGAGAACCAGACCATGTTTGACAAATTGTCAGACCCTATTTGCAAAACTGGTCTGGTCTTAAATTTTGTTTATTATTCATTTTATATAAATATAATTCATTTAATTTATTATTTATATTATTATTTATTTGTTTATTTTAATTAATTTATAAATATATTTTATTCATTTATTATTTATTCATTTATTTATTTTTTATTATTATATTTATTCATTTATTATTATTTTTATATATTATTTAATTCATTTTGCTTACTATTTATTTATTTATTATTTATTTATTTATTCTTATTTTTATTTATTATTTAATTCATTTTTATTTGTCTCTAAAATTATTTTTATTAATTTATTATTTATATTATTATTTATTATTATATTTATTATTATTATTATGTATTATTTAATTCATTTTATTTTATTTATTTTGTTCATTATTTAATTCATTTAATTTATTAATTATTATTATGTATTATTATTTTCATTTTGTTTATTATTCATTTTTTTATAAATATAATTCATTATTTATATTATTATTTATTCATTTATTTTAATTAATTTATAAATATATTTTATTCATTTATTATTTATATTATTTATTATGTTTTAATTTTTTAATTCATTTTGCTTATTATTTTTTTATTTATTATTTAATTCATTTTGTTTATTATTAATTATTTTTATTTTATTTATAAATATGGTTTATTTAATTTATTATTTATATTATTAATTTATGATTTATTATTATTTATTTATTTGTTTAATTAATTTATAAATATATTTTATTATTCATTATTTTGTTTATTTTTTATTCATTTATTTATATTAATTTTTAAATATATTTTATGTAATTTATCATTTATATTATTATTTTATTCATAAATATATTTTATTCATTTATTATTATATTTATTTTTATGTATTATTTAATTTAATTTATTTATTATTCATTATTGGAGGACATTTTGGATAGATTTTATAACCAGACCAGATAGAACCACCAAAAATTGTGGTCCTAGAAAATGTCATTTTGGTCCAACTTGGTCAGGTTATATTTTTTGAGACCAAGGCAAAACAAACATGGTCTGGTCTCAAAAAATCATGATAAGACCGGAAATATAAGACCATAACCGGTAAACAAACAGGGCCTAAGGATAATTTGAACTAACACCCCCTGAGGTTTGCATCAATTCCACCTCTATGTTGATTTTTGAAAAGTTTGCACTAACACCCCCTGGGCCAATAAAATGACCAAAATACCCATGATAAAATTCGAAAATATTAAGGGTAATTTGAAATGACCTTTATGCCCCAACCCCAAATATATAAATTCGAAAACAAATATTTAAAATTAGAATAAAATATATATAAAATAAAATAAAAATTCAAAAATATATATAAATTTTGAAAAATATTATATTCGAATATATATATTTTCAAAAACAAAATTCAAAAAATTATATAATTTCAAAAAACATATATAAAATTTGAAATATATATATATATAATTCGAAAATATATATATAAAATTTGAAAAATATATAAATTCGAATATATATATATTTCAAAAAAAAATATTCAAAATATATATATTTTCAAAAAGAAAATTCAAAGAATTATATAATTTCGAAAAACATATATAAAATTCAAAAAATTATATAATTTCGAAAAACACATATAAATTTTAAAATATATATATATAAAATTCAAAAATATATATATTTTGAATTTTTTTTTTTTTGAAATATATATATATTCGAATTTATATATATATTTTTTTTCAAATTTTATATATTTTTTCGAATTTATATATATGTTTTTCGAAATTTTATATATTTGGGGTTGGGGCATAAAGGTCATTTCACATTATCCTTTATATTTTCGAATTTATCAAGGGTATTTTGGTCATTTTATTGGCCCAGGGGGTGTCATTGCAAGAAAAACCAAACCTCAGGGGGTGTTAGTGCAAACTTTTCAAAAATCAGCATAAATGTGAAATTGATGCAAACCTCAGAGGGTTTTAATGCAAATTACCCTAGTTTTAAAATTGTTACAAAAAAATTCACCCATTTTGCCAATTTTTAGTACTCTATTAGTGAGTACTAGTATATCATATTTGATTAGCATTCAAAATACTATGTATTGTTTCAAACTATTCAATATAGTAATAAGAACTTTTATATATTTACTGGTGAACTTTAATTTTTTTTAAAAAAAAACAAACACAAAACTTATAGTTTTACTTCTAAGATTGTTGTTTGGAACGTTGAGATATAATCAATAACTATCAATATTATAGAATAGGCAAAGTATTTCATAAATTGAGATTTATAAATTCATTAATATATGTCATGACAAATCCTTGTTTTTTTGACTTTTATATACCATCTCCGTCCCAATTTAGTTGTTCATGTTTGACTTTTCAATAATTTTTTTGATATTTTTTATTTCCTATCTTGTCATTTGATAATGTAATATAGTTGTAGTTTTTAGTGGGGTCATCGTTTTTTAAAGTTAATAAAAATGGAGAATTTGGGAAAGTATATGATAATATTGTATTGAGATTCGAAACTGAACAACTAATTTGGGACAAGTAAAGTAGGCAAAGTGGACAACTAAATTGGGACGGAAAGAGTATAATAATAATGCCTTGAAAGAGACAAAGTAGTACAAAGGTAGTGGATGTAATGGATGGATGCTTCGCGATTTGACCCAAAAGCTTAAGCAATTCACTTTTTCATTTTTATCCGATGTGGGACACATCTAACATTCTCCCGCTTCGTGGTTCGAACAAAAAACTTAAGCCAATAAATTAGGCTAACATCCACCAATTTAAACCCTATTCAGTTTTCCTCTTTATTCAATGTGGGACACCTTTAACAGTGGTGGACAAGGCCAAGTAATACAATCATGATTCTGCCCTCCAAAAGTTTTTTTTTTGTTTTGATACCGCGTAAAAAATCAACCCCGGTACTAGGAAAAAGGTCAAAGTATTCTTTCTTTTCTTATTTTTCTGGCAGTCATTTGCTAATTTAAAACTCAAAGTATTAATAGAATTATAAATTATATATCATTATGAATTACAAATTAGGTTAGTCTACATTCCAGAAATCATGTAAAATTATTGGTTTAATTTTGTTTTAGTTGCTTTCAACAATGCTCTTTTGGGACACGTCACACTCCCTAAAAAATCAAAGTTTTTGCTATTCATTTCCAATTTAATAATATTCCTTTGACGAGACCGTTATTTTTGTGTAATTTGACAAAAATGTGAATAATTTTAGGTGAAATTTGAAGAGCATCTCTAAAATTTGGAAAAGAGAGACCGAAAGGTTTCATGTATAGTGATTAGAGTTACAAATAAATCGAGTTGCCCGTAACGTAAATATATTTCGGGTTTAGATTCGTTAAGAGTTTGGTTCGAGTTCATTCATTTAATTAATGAATCAAAACTGAGCATATTTTTCAGACTTGTTTAATAATGAGTCAAGATTAAACATTGTTCAATTTGACTTGCCAATTTTGTGAACAAAGTCGTCTTAGTAAAATAATAAGATTATAACATAATCGACAAGAAAAAGTGTTGAAATTGAATAAATTGCGAAGATAGTTGTTAAAAATTATAGGACTAGTGTAGTCATTTCGTAAGAACCACTTAAAAATAATGTATTGGTAAAAAGAATTATTAGGAACATGTTATTCACAAAATAAAAGTATGTAAAATAATAAGAATAAAAACTGTACAAACTTAAGCTATACAATTGAAATTGAATCGGCTCGTGTTTGCTCGTAAGCATATTTTTTAGTCTTTGTTTAATCAATCAACTAAATTTGAACATTTTAAAACTCGACTGCCCTCGGTTCAATTCATTTGGGCTCTAACAACGACACGTGTGTGTCTCAGGTTGAAAACGAGGAACAATGCAATCATATAATGTGTCTAATACAAGATCAATACACGTTTACATTATACACTCGCCCGTAGCTATCGACACGTGTTAGCTCAAATCACGCACGGAATTAAGTGTATAGTTGTTACATTGAGAAAACAAAACGTAATTGAGAGAATTTGAACCTAAGATCTCATGGTGAAGGACCATAAACTCTTTCATCCCACCCGTCCGTCTGGATTACGTTCCATCATTTTGCAGAGCACCACCACCACTTTCTTTTCTCTGTCACAACCTATATAGTTACCTAAACCAATTAGGTTTATATTCATTTTGTTATTTTCCTATATGAAATATATATATATATATTTTTTGTTTTAGTAAATTAAAATAAAATAAATATCATACTAAATTAATACAACTTATGTACGAATATATTGATGGAGTTATCAAAAAAAAAAATTTAATGGAAATATAAAATGTAAACTCAGAAATAAAATATTATGTAAAATTTAAAAGAAAATTGTGAGAACCATATATGTATTTTAATGTTTATACCAGAGACAACCCAAAACTAAAAATTTAATAGGGATAATTATACAAACCTCCCCTGAACTATGCTATAATTGTAAGAGGTTCTTCTAATATTTCAATAATATCACAAATCTCCCTTAATTTTAACTCTAGCATTTCATTTACCCCCTCCGTTCAAAGTTAACTCCGAGAAGCTGCTTTATTGGTCAAAAAGATAATTTATTTGACCAAATTTCTTGTTTTACCCTTACTATTCGTGCAATTACATAATCACTCTTACATTTGCTTTGAATGCCTTAAATTTGGTCGACCGTTTTACCCTCATTGTTATTCTATATAAACCCACTTGAGAAGGTTGTGAATACCTACTTTATCTCACTCTAAAAAAACTCATTCTCTCTCTATTATATGTGGAAGTATTATTTGGTGATTCAAGACAAAAAAATTTAATTTGAGGGTAATGTAGTAAATTTAACATATTCTAGAAGATTCTTTAAATATTTTAGAATATAAGAGAATATATACATCATTTCACTACTATTTCTTGCCGGATCAATATCAAGAAATATTAAGAAGAATTTATGATATTATTGAAACATTAAAGGAGACACTTGCAATTATGTCATAATTCAGAGAATATTTATATGATTATCCCTATTTAATAAACAAACACAATAGTGGGGCTCACAAGTTTGTCTGAAAGTCTATAATAGTAAATGGAACTTAATCAAATGGTAGTTAAATAATTGGTAATTTACATTGCCACTATTTGAGGTATTGGTTAGCTAGATGATGGTCAATGCACTATTTAACAGATACACCTTCTGAAATTTGTAAAATATTGCAATATCACTTTTTTGAGACATAAAATGATTTTAGTGCCCTTCATTAATTTAATTTTTATGTGAAATCTCTAAGTTAACCCCATATCTAAACCCTACACTTTACCTATTACACCAATCACCATTATCATCACACTCTTATTATTAAAAAAATTACAATAAATAAATAAGATATACAATATATATAATTTTATTTTAAATATAAAAATATATTTAAAGGTAAATTCTATCACTAAAAAAAGTTCATCAATAATAATATTAAGAAAATCTCATTATTTAATTATTGCTCTTAATTTTTAATATATTATTATATAAATATTTATCATAAAATATTAAAGGATTATATATAATAATCATTATAGGTATTACATATATGATAATATATATATATATATATATATATATATTTTTTTTTATGTACGAATAGAATTTTTTTTATATATTTTTATACAATTGCCAATCAATAATTTTAATGAAATTTGATAATATAATGAAATATCTTATTTAAAATATATCTTACATTTTACCCATTGTAGGTATTACATATCTAAAAATATTCTACCATTATATTTTTAAATTTCATATTAGAATGGAATTGTTTTTGGTATTACATATCTAAATAAGATATTCCATTATATGTATTACATATCTAAGATATTCTACCATTATATTATCAAATTTTATTAAAATTAGTGATTGACAATAGTATAAAAATATATATTTTTTCTATTCGTATATAAAAAATTATATATTTATTTCTATTCGTACATGAATTTGATATTTTTCAATTTTAAAATAAGATTATATATATTATATATTTAATTTTGTTTATTTATTGTAAATTTTTTAATAATAAGAGTGTAATTATAAGAGTGGTTGGTGTAATGGGTAACTGTAGGGTCTAGGTATGAAGATAATTTAAAATTTTCACATGAAAATTAAAGTAACCAAGAACATTAAAATTATTTTATGTCTAAAAAAAATATCATTATAATATTTTACAACTCTCAAAGATATTTATATTAAATAATATTGATCATCATCTAGCTGTAATTTACCATGACCATTACCTCATAAGATGTCAAAGTAAATTACCCTGAAACAATCCCAACATCAATTGTAATGACAGTGTCACTCTTCATTGACTTGTGACTATGTGAGAGTGATGATGACGGTATGTGAAATTTACATATCATTATATATTATAAATTCCAAATTCCAAATATTGGACTAATTTCCTGGATAATAAATATGTCCACATGTAGAAATAATGATCAATAGATAGGAGCCACTAGTATCTTATATGGGCACTAGAAAGAATGAGCAGTACTGTCAAGTCTGCCATATACTAAATTAAAGGGTGTTCACCGATGGAATTGAATCGGATTTAAGATATTTCAGGACGGATTCACTAATACTGAATTTATTATTTATGGATCAAATTCAGTCCGTTTATCTAACGTATCTAATCCGATGAACCGGATTGGTTCGAATAGGATTCGTGGATTCAAACATTAAAAATTATCATGCATAATGAACTTACTCAAATCAAATAACATATACTTACATATACACGATAATTTTTTTTAAACTAATACTTAAACAACAACAACAAATACTTGAAAATGTCACCAGAGACTTGGAAGTAAATGAAAAAATTATAAAAGTAAAATTTGTGTATCCATTCATTTTCTTTTATAATTGTTGTGGATACTTTAAGTCTATACTTTCGTTTAAAGAAAATATATAATTTATCCCAAAAAAAATAATAAATACATGCATTGAAATATAAAATTGTTGCACATACTTATTTTTGGTGAATGATAGAAATGAATAATATTTAGGATAACTAAAATATCCTTTATTTATAATTTTATTGTATTTTAAAATGGGTTAAACATTTAAAAATAACTCATACTTTTATAAGTAACTGTTGACACCCTAAATGAGCCAACACATGGCAATGAAACGGACCGAAATTAGGCCAAAAATTAGCCAAAATCGGGCTATTTTTCTGGCCAATTTCGGGCCTATACTGGGCTATTTTTCGGGCTGAAATTGGGCCAAAAACTGGGTTGTTTTGGGGCTGCGAAATGGGCTGCAAACTGGGCCGAAAACTGTGTTGTAATGGGCTACGAATTGGGCCAAAAATTGGCTAAACTGGGCTATTTTTGGGCTGCGAAATGGGCCAGAAGTTGGGCTGTGAATTGGACTGCGAAAATGGGTTAGAAGATGGGTTAAAATGGGTCATATCATGAAATTGATTAAAACTAGAAGATTACAAAGTTTGTGGATCATTGGACACTTTTGAAAAAGAAATGTAGTTGAATTGGTTAAAGTGTTTAGATAGGATTAGAATTTAGGTGTTTTTATCTTTTATTTATTTATTTTATTTCTAGTTTATCTTTAGGTTAGTTTCATTATAAATAATGTACGTATACCTTTGTTACAAGGTACACGACCAAATACACTTTTATCATTATGTAGTCATTTATTTGCTTTATTTCAATACCAAATTTACTTTCCTTCAATATCAGTATATTTCAATTCCTTTCGCAATTTCTTTTGGTTACCCAAAAGTCCTCTTTGCTGAGGCAATCAGAACCCTTCACGAGAGTTGAGTTCTCTCTCGTAAATCGCCTGATTATACTCCACATGTTCAAAAGAGACGAAAATCCGTTCCTTTTGAACCGGTTGAACTCCGTCACCGGTTCTGGCACGCCCGCACCCTACGGATACGAAGAATATTATCGGCCCTACTACTCGGCCGATGATTATTATTTTTCGGAATCCTACGAAAATAATTATTATTATCGACCCTGCTATTCGGCCGGTGATGAATATTATTTTTCGGAGCGAACAGTAACTAGCTAAGAGTTCATGCGAATGCACGTGGCGCAAAGTTTGGCTCATATTGATATATGAAATACACATAATTTAAAGTTTTGACTTATGTTATAACCTTACATGTAAGATATTTCACAACACATATATTTTTTAGTATGATAGTTCTTTGAAGAGTTAATTTCAGTAAACCTCCATGTGGTATCAAAAAATATCACTTTGTCCCCCTCCTATACAGAAACCCCCCATGCACTTATCAAATGCACTTATCAAATTGTATCAGCTTGTCCCCTTACCTATAATTTTGAACCAAAATACCCCTGAGATTTAAGGAAAAATGATTAAAATACAAAAAAACATATAAAATTCGAAAAGAATATATAAAATTCAAAACAAAAACATATAAAAGTAGAAACAAATATATAAAATTCATAAAAAAATATATAAAATTCGAAAAAACGTATAAAATTTGAAAAAACAATATAAAATTCGAAAAATATATATAAAATTCGAAATTTTTTTGAAACATTATATATAAAATTTGTAATAATGATTTAAAATACCCGTGGGATTTAATGAAAAATGATTTAAAATTCAAAATGTATGTATAAAATTCGAAAAAAATATATAAAATTTGAATATATATATATAATTCAAAAACAATATAAAATTCGAAAAAAAACATATAAAATTCGAAAAAAACATATAAAATTTGAAACAAATATATAAAATTCGAAAACAAACATATAAATTTTGAAAAAAAACATATAAAATTAGAAACAAATATATAAAATTTGAAATTTATATGGTTTTTATATGGTTTTTTCGAAATTTATATGTGTGTTTTCAAATTTTATATATTGTTTTTGAATTTTATATATTTTTTTTGAATTTTATATGTTTTTTTTTAATTTTATATCTTTTTCTCAAATTTTATATGTTTTTCTTCGAATTATATATATATTTTTTTAATTTTATATGATTTTATCAAATTTTATATTTTTTAAAATTTTATATATATATTTCAAATTTTATATATTTTTTTTGAATTTTAATTATTTTTCATTAAATCACATGGGTATTTTGGTCCAAAATTATAGGGAAGGGGGCAAGCTGATACAATTTGATAAGTGTAAGGGGGTTTTCTGTATAAGAAGGGGGCAAAGTGATCTTTTTTGAAATCACAAGGGGGGTTTATTGAAATTAACTCTTCTTTGAATGCATAAAGAAAATACATGCATTAAAATAATAAAATGTATTAATGCACTTTAATGATATTTCTTTAAATGTAATTATTAAATTTTTTATTTAATTAAATTTTATTTTTAATTTTTATGATGGAAAAAGTGTATAGAAATATTATAAATGACTTACACTTTTATAATAGTATGGATAGATATAAATAATTATTTAGTATAAAATAATATATTATGATTTAGTTTAGAATAATATATTATTGATATAAGATATTATAATTTAATTTAAAATTTTATATTATGTGATATATTATTAATATAATATATTAAAATTTATATGAACAATACCGAACTAGACCGGATTAACCGAATTATTAAAAATGTAATCCATAATCGATCCGTAAAATACCGGATTATATGTTTTTGGATCCATGTCCAATCCAATCCATAACGAATTCGATCCAATATGCCCGGATCGAATTGGACGGATTGGATTTTTGAACAACCTTAAGGTTAGATGGCAAAGAGATTGGTTTTTGAGAAAGAGAGGTGAGCATGTGTACAAGGGTTGTTTGTAGAAAAAGGTGAGTGGAGTTTTATTTTGTCGGGTCGTGTCTCTAACGATGTTACTTCGAAGAAATTAAAGTGCTTAAAGCAAGGCTACGCCCTGTATACATTAGCACAATATACCATCATAAGATTTTAGTCCTATTTGTAAAATAGAAGGGTGAAAGCTCGTTTAGTTCTAATTTTCAATACGAATACGAATACGAACTATGAAAATATGACATAATGATCATTTAGACCTTCTAAATTTAAAGCTAGAGGTGTCAGAAAAGTTACCACAAAATTAGTATGTGACTGAGAAGATTTAACACAACTGTAGTGTCTTCACTCAGTTGTGGATGATCTTTAACCATCAAACTCATTTAGAAGATGAGGAGAGTGGATGATCTTTAACCATCAAACTCATTTATTTCCAGAATTGTAATATCATATTGGGCCAAGGAATAAATTTTTGTCAAGTCTTGTATAATATTAGGACGGAATTAACCTTTTTGACCCGAAAATAACATTGTTACATGTGAAACACCAACGCCTCCTAAAGAGTGTCGTATGGGTATTATCGAATATGTATACGATATCGATAAGTGCGTTAGGGGATTGCACACGTTTTCTGTATTTTTAAAGCGTTTAGAATAGTGTTTTCGGTTGGACACGCGGGACAGATGGATAACACGCGAGAAATATTGGAGCCCGTATTATTTACCCATGAGGGTCATAAAAATAAAGAGGAATTTATGAAATATTCAACTCAATAAATAGGATTATGATTTATTTATTGATTGATTTTGTACTTTTTATTTGCTTATATATTGAACTTCTGTGGGAAAGAGAAAGGTGATTTATGATTTTTTTGAAGTTGTGAATATTATGTAATCATATAAATAAATAAAAAATATTGAACATATACTCTTTTAAAGGAATTATGCATTTCACATGATAAGTCATGGTGATGGGATTAGCTTTGGGGTACATGTTTTTATAATACATTGACTTTATAAATGTAACATCACTAAAAATTAAGTATTAAAAATTTTAAAATTTAAATATTAAATACCGAAGATTTTAAGCGGTGCTTAAAAAAAATTATATTTTTGATATTTTGATTAATTTTCAGTCTTCATACTTTAATGTTAAGTGGTGATCCTATCACTTGAACTTTTACATCATTTTAAGTGATACTTAATATTTTAAGTGGTGTTCAAATTTTTTATTAAACACACTTAACTGAATAAATGCTGAATTTTTTCAGACTTAAGTGCTAAAAAAGTGTTATCAAATACATCCTTAGAATGGTCAATATATAAAAATAATAATAATAATAAAATTTAAAATTTGACTATTAATTTTGGACAAAAAATGTAAATTATATCTTAGTACAAGCGTAGCAGGAGTTAAACAGTGAGTAATTGTCAAAAAAAAAAAAAAAACACTGATGGTGCGTTTGGATAGGGGTGTTTCCGTTTTTGTTCTTGTTTTTTCCACTGTTCACCGGAACAAAAACGCGTTTGGGAGCCTTTGATGGTTTTTGTTTTCGTGAACAGTAAAAAAAAACGTTTTCTCACCCTTAGTTCAAAATTTGAGAACACCAAAATGACATTTTTTAATTTTCGGCACCGTTTGTTTTTAGCAAAAAAAAAAATTGTTGCAGATTCCCTAACTTTCATCTTCAACCTCTAAACCCTAACCTCCAAATTTTTTTTTTTTTTTTTGTTCCCGAAAATTTTTTAGACAAAATTTCCAACCAAACGTGTTTTTGTTTTCGGATTACCCTTAGGACAAGAACAAGAATTTTTTTTTTCTCAAGAGATAAAAAACGAAATTGAAAACACTAGTTTCCAAACCCACCCTGAGTAATTGATTTACGTTAAGTAATTGATTTAATTTAAATTTATTCTGTATTAAGTAACAGGAGTAATTTTTTAATGCGGAAAAAGTAACAGGGGTGTTTAGTTTCGGAATAAAACATACAAATTCCCAAATTCCGAAATTGAGAAAGGGAGAGGTTACCAAATAAAACTTGTTTAGAATGGATGCAATAAGCTTGGTCGAAATGACCAGTCTATTATTATTGCTCATGGCTGTATTTATACAAGAGGATATGCCTGAATCATGGATTGTTGCATGACATCAATTTTGCTTAATTGGCATGATCTACTGATGTGCACACACAGACACACAGAGGAGCTCTCATCCACTCACACATGCAAATGAATGATATGTAATTGAAGGATGAATGAACCTGCTAATTGTTTCCTTGTTTAATATATGTGTATGTATGTATCTATTGAAATATATATATATATATTTATATTTGAATCAGACCCAGAATGGGTTTGTAATATGGGAATTGTTTTAGGAACATTCGCGCACACATACATACTCACACACACACGAGAGAGAGAGAGAGAGAGAGAGAGAGAGAGAACATTCATTCTCTCAAATCAGAACCCCATAACAAAATTTTGGTTTGAAATTTTAGAATCGGTTTGCAAATTAGGGATAATTTTCTGACACTGTATATAAATGTATATATGTGTATGTATGTATATATTGATATATATATATATATATTTGAGAATTTGATTCCCCTATTTTTATATTCCAGAACAATGAAAGGTATTGGGGGCGCTTATGCCCTGTTCAGGGGAATGGAGTCTAAGATAGGCAAGAATGTGACTGTCCACATAGCCGAATCTGGTTGTGTGATGTGTTGGTGAGCTCTAAGGTATGTGTAATAATAGTTTTTAGATAGTGTTTTACATTTATATATATATATGTGCGTGTGATGGATGGGCATGAGAATGAGAATGAGGCAACCCAATTTGGGCATTTATTATGGTTTTGGATTTTGATCAGATATTAGCAAAGGTGACTTTTACTAATTCTAAGCCCTGTTGAGGTATTGATTATGGATGTTTCTGATTTTATGTTATTTACTTCTTTTTTTCCCCTTGAATGGTTGTAATTAATTTTGAAAAACAGTAATAATTTTACATTTAATTATCTTCCGTTGTTGCAATTGTGCAACTATTGAATATACATATTAACATGCATAGAATTGGAAAAAAACAAAAATTCTTAGAAAAAATATTTATATATATGAGTGTTTTTTTCTCTTAGATAGTGTTTTATATTGTTTTTGTATATATATATATATATATATAGGTGTATGGATTATGGATGGCCATGAGAACCAGGCAACCCGATTTGGGTATTGATTATAACATTTGAGATTTGATTTTGTTTTTTGGGTTTTGATTAGATATCTACATGTATATATATGTGTGTGTGTTTTTAGATATTTGAATGTGTTTTTGGGGGTGGGTGGATTCAAGGTGGCTTGCTAATTCTAAGCTCATAGAATTTGGGATTTTGAAAAACAGTAATGATTTTACATTTAATTAATTCTAAGCTCATACAATGTTGATTATTGGTACTATATTGTAATTGGCACAAAGAAAAAAATGTTTGATGGTCTGGCTTTAGTGTATATTATATATTAAATTTTTAATTTTGTGGTGTAAAACTTTTAGGATGGGTTGGAGTTCCCTCGATGGACAAACTCTGTCCCAGCTCAATGTCGGGGTTGGGACAGTGGAGATTGCCGGAAAGGTTTATGCAGCCGGGTCCGAAAGGCTCCAAGGTCATCCCTTGAGGAAAAGATGGAGAATGTGGACTCCACACTGGTCTATATGGAGAAGAAGATCGACCTTCTGCTCCAGAAAAATGGCGGGCCGTCAGCCCCAAGAGCACCAGTAGCTCCCCAACTGTAATTGATGGGCCTGAAGAAGTTACAGAAGTTGGCCCTCGAATCCTGGAAGCAGTTGGAAAGGCGGTTAATTCGGTGAAGGCAGTTGGAAAGGTGGTCACCATTGAGTAATTGAGGCCCAATTCGTGTCGGGTTGTGATTGTGTCGTATCGAAAATCATAGGTTATCTGTGTCGATTAACGCATCGATCCATATAATTCATATAACATATTTATCATAATATATTAAATTAAATTTGACACAATCAAACACGAAACGAATTATTTAATCTATCATCAGAAAAATTAAATTGAATTTGATACGATCCAATACTAATTTATTGATATATTTCAATCCATGATCAATTAGAGAAGAAAAAAATAAAATAAATATAAACCTGTTGTGTTCGAGTTAATCTTTGTACAATTTCAATCCTTTTATTATTAATTATATATTTTTTAATTCATATCGTATTTGTGTCGTGTCTCGTGCTCCATCAATAACTTTGAGACACACAACTACATCTACTACTTGGGTTTCATTTTAGTATTATGTTTGTTTAAACCTTTTACTATTTTGCTTCCTACTACTTTATGGTTTCCACATGTTATCCTTTTATTTATTGCTTGCTTATTAATTTTTTATGCCATCTATATCTTGCATAATCTCAAAATCTATACTCTTCTATATTTGGTCCTTGCATAATAAAAAGAAACATGATTGTGTGCGCGTGTACAATTTTATAAATAGTACCGATTATTCAAAAAGATTATTTTACCCTTATTAAATTTCTCATTTTGGAATTATATTAATATTAGCAATCTTTCTCTTATTTGTAATATTATTTAATCATTAAACTTTATTGTATTTGAATAAATATTTTCTCAAATGAAATTCAAATAGATTTATAAATTGTAATTATATTTTTAGAAATAATTAACATGATACTTCAATTGATTTTGAATTAAGTAATAAAATTTATTATCCTAAGGCCTCATTTGGATACGGAAAAATAGTTTTTGTTTTTTTACTGTTCATCAAGTTAAAAAAAAAAACACGTTTGACAAACACGTTTACTGTTCACTTTTTCCCAAGAAAACTGTTTTCTGTGAATAGTGTGTAAAAGTGGTAAAAATACCAAATACTACTATTAATTGTTTTTTGAGTTTTTTTCACTGTTTAGGGTATTACCTTCGCCACCGCCGCCACCACCGCTGCCACCAACCACCACCACTCCCGTCAGGTCGCCGCTGCCGGCCCCCACCACCTCCGGTCGCCGCCGGACCCCGCCGCCCCCCGCCAGTCACCCACCACCACCGCCACCGGTCACCGCCGACCACCACCGCCGCCCACCAATACTATTTTATTTTTCAATACAAATTTTTATCCAAACGCTTTTTTGTTTTTAGTTTTTTGCTGAAAAAATCAAAGACAAATACAAAAATAATTTTTATATTTAAAGACAGAAAACAAATACAAAAAACAGACTATCCAAACCCACCCTAAATAATAATCTCTTTTCTCTCTTTCTCTGACCCAGATAATAGCCCAGTGTGACTAGGACCATTGCTTCAGCAAAACTCATGATCACTTTACTCAGGGACGGACCCATGTAGGGCCGACTGGATTTTTTTATTTTTCTAGCTTTTACTCTTAAATTTAGAATAATTGTGATTATGCCCCCACTGATTTTTTTTTAAGAAATCACCAAAATCCCTACTAAATTTAGAATTATGATGATTTTGCCCCCATCCGTGCCTGACTTTACTACCTGATGAAAGCAGCTAAACTCAAAAGGTGCCAAAGGTGTTTGTGTTGACACCATAAATGAGTTGATAAGAAATTTGAGTTTATGCCAAGTAATTTATGTTATTTTACTAGGATAGGAAGTTTATGTAGGAATTAAATTAGTTTTTGATAATTATTAGATTAATTTATTTATTTTATTAGGAGTTATCTTGTGATACATTTTCTCTATAAATAAAGAATGCATACCTCTGTTTTAGAGGTCCCCGACCATCACAAAAAAAATTATTATTTCTGCTTCAATAACAGTCTTATTTTCATTACCTTGCAGTTTCAATATTCAACACTTTTCAATTATTATCTAATTTACTTTTCCTTGTCTTTGCACTTTCAATTCATTTAAATTTCAGTTATTTAAATTCATCATTCAAGTTCTTTATTTTCTCGGTTACCGAAAGTTTTTTTCATTGAGGCAATTAGAATTCATTCGCACGAGTTGTGTTCTCTCTCGTGCAATCGCCTAATCTATTTTTTTTGTTCAAAAGAGATGAAAATTTTGTTATTCTTGAACTGTTTGAGTCACGTCACCAGTTTTGGCACACCCACTTTTTATGGAACAAAAAAATCAGCCTAATTCTTTGGCAGATTATTTTAACCCAATTTACTTTCACTGCTGCATATTTTTCATTCAACGCCTTGGTTAAATTAATGGTACTATTGGGCTTAAAAGATGTCTTCGATGAAATATTTTAAAAGTGGAAAATTTGAATGGTTGGGTTTGATTTATGTCAAATAATAACATCAATCGCAAAATACTTTACAAGTCCCAAGTCATGATAGTGTCTCCCATATTTCCTTGCAAATAGACCTTGAGGAAGGCACTATCTGGTGTAGCAAGTACCAAGAAGAAAAATAACATATATGTCACTCTTGGGGTTGACAAAAAATAAGCTTCCATGTCCGTGGTGGATCGGTCAACCATGGTGAATTCATCTCTCAAAATCTTCTAAATTAATTTTTGGAGTTAATTTCAGTAAATTTTTTTATTTTTAAAAAAATTACTTTGTCCATTTTTTATACATAAACCCTCCATGCACTTATCAAATTCTATCAGCTTGTCCTCATTCCTATAATTTTAGACCAAAATATTTCTGAAATTTAATGAAAAATTATTTAAAATTCAAAAAAACATATAAATTTTGAAAAATATATATAAAATTCGAAAAAAAATATAAATAATTAAAATATATATATATAAAATTCGAAAAAAACATAAATAATTAGAAAATAATATATAAATTTCGTAAATATATATATAAAATTCATAAAAAAATATATAAAATTTGAAACAAACATATAAAATTCAAAATTTATATATTCTTACTCGTATTCTCTTGTAACCTTAATGTATTATTTTATTTTTACATCTTCTTACTTGTTTTTTCAAATTTTATCAATTTTTTTAAATTTTATATATTGTTTTACGAATTATATATATATTATGTATTTTATATATATATATATTTTTTTTTATGTTTTTTTCCGAATTTTATATATATATTTCAATTTTATATATTTTTTTCGAATTTTATATATATATTTTCAAATTTTATATGTTTTTTTAATTTTAAATCATTTTTATTAAATTTTAGGGGTATTTTGGTCCAAAATTATAAAAAATAGGGTAAGCTGATACAATTTGATAAGTGCAAAAGATTTTTCTGTATAGAAAGGGTGCAAGGTAATTTTTTTTTAAATTATGGGGCGTTTACTGAAATTAACTCTAATTTTTTCATCCCAATTCAAGGTCCTCACGTAATTTATTATTCGTTGTTAGATGAAGGAATAAAAAAATGGATTAAAAAATTAACTTAAATAATCCATGTCAACACACCATGACAGGTGTGCAATCACTTATAAGAATATCTATCCATCTATATATATATATTATACTATAATTTGTTTTATTTAGAGTTAGAATTGTACATTCTCTTTTCCTTTAAAAATAAAATAGGTGTTCATTTTTTTATTTTTCATCCTTCTCACTTCCAAATACATTTTTATACTTCTTCAAAGACTTCAATTCAATACTGTGTGAATTATTGTCATTTACAAAAATATTTTAAGCCCTATTTGAAAGAACATCTGAATTTGATTTTATACGAAACAAAAAAAAAGTTATTTTAAGAAATTTGTATCCATATCATCTTCAAAATGTTCTTCCAAAACAAAAAATAAAAATTCAAATTTTTTGTTAAATATCATTCAAAATAATATTTTTACTCCAAAAAAACCATTTTTTTTTTTCAAAAGTCAATCTAGATGAGTACAAAATAAGTTTTACTCCAACAACTAATGGTGAACAAGAAAAACTTAAATACTGATTAAAATACTTGTAGTTAAGTTCTAATTATTTTTTTTTGGCATTTAGTTCTATTGCCACACTTCGTAAAAATCGATTGAGATTTCTTCATTTTCATTGTTTCAAAAAGTCTGATTGACCTGTCATCATCTAACACATAGGATATAATTTTATTTAGGGTTATTTATAGAGACACCCCCGGAGGTTTCAGTAAATTATAAATATATGCAATGTTTGGAGACTGCATTTCAATTACCTCCTGAGATTTGAAAATTTTGAAAAAGACACTCCAATGACGTATATGCCATTTAAATTAAAGAATTGATTAAATTAGTGAAATCGTTGAATAATAAAATGACGTATATAGCCTTCTATGTAACAACATGAGATTTTGTTATAGATAATTAATTTTTTGCAAAAAAAAAATATTATTGCCTAAAATTCAATTTTTATCCACAAACTTATATGTTTGTTGTCTAAAATATTTTTTCAACAAAGTTCCAATTAGTTGCAAACCTTTTGAACTTAGCAATAAAAATATAACTCGTACAAAAAAAAAATAGATACAAACTATTTGGTGAAAATTAATTAAATTTTAGTGACAAATTTTTTTGTTGTAATAATTAGTTTTTGGGTCGGGAGCGTTAAACCCCCTATGGTTCGAATTGATCCCAAACCTTTCAAATATGTGCGAATTGACCCATTCGTGTAAAATGACATGTATGCCCTTAGTATATATAAATTTCAAAAAATGGAAAATATATATATTTTTTGAAAAATATATAAATTTCTAAAAAAACATATAAAATACGAATAATATATATAAAATTCGAAACAAAAATATAAAATTCGAAAAAAAATATAAAATTCAAAAACATATATAAAATTCGAACAAATATATAAAATTCGAAAACATATATAAATTTCAAAAATATATATAAAATTATAAAAATATATATATAAAATACGAAAAAAATATATAAGATTTGAAACAATATATATATAATTCAAAAAAACATATATTAAATTTCAAAAAAATATATAAAATTGGAAAAAACATATATAAATTCAAAAAATATTTATAAATTTTGAAAACATATATAAATTTTGAAAAAAATATATAAAATTCGAAAAAAATATATTAAATTTCGAAAATAAAATATAGAGTTCGAAAACATATATAAATTTCGGAAACAAATATATCAAATTCGGGGAAAATATTAAATTTTGAAAATAAAATATAGAATTCGAAAACATATATAAATTTTGGAAAAATATATATAAAATTCGGGAAAAATATACTCATATATTCTACTTTCTTTGACTTTAAATTTTGTTTTGGTGTATTGTACTTTGGTCACTTGTGTTTTTTATACCTCTATTTGCACAACTATTTGAATTTTATATTATTTTTTCGAATTTTATATATTTGTTTCAAATTTTATATATATATTTCAAATTTTATATATATTTTTCGAAATTTATATATATTTATTGAAATTTATATATTTTTTTACGAATTATATATATATTTCGAAATTCATATATATAAATTTCGAAAAATTTATTTTATATATATATATATATTGGTTTCGAAAAATTTAATATTTATTTTTCGAAATTTATATATATTTTTTTACGAATTATATATATATTTCTAAATTTATATATATAAATTTCAAAAATTTTATTTTATATATATATATATATTGGTTTCGAATTTTATATATATATAAATTTCGAATTTGAATTTTATATATTGCCTTTGAAATTTATTTTTCAAAATTTATATATATATTTTGAAGAATAAGGGTATGGGTAAAATGGATATTTAAAATAGTATAAAAGTCAAAGAAGGGGGGTTTTCGCACGTTTTCGAAACTTGCAAGGTGATATTCGCATGTTTTCGAAACTTGCAGGGGATATTCGCACGTTTTCCAAAAGTGTTGATGTCAATACACACATTTTCAAAGAATAGGTGTTATTTGCACCGTTTTTATACTACAGGGGTATTTTATGTACTTAACCCTTAGATTTTGTAATAAATTTTTGATTTGTTGCTTAAAATAAAAAATTTAGCAACAAATCTGAATGTTTTGTTGCGTATTTTTTTATGACAAAGTATCATAACCTATGAATAGGGTATTCAAATTTCTAAACTAGTGATTGTAGTTTCTGAAGAAATAGGAATATGACTTGCTTGCCAAAAAAAGAAACTTTTGTATGACATCAAATACGGTTAATAGTGGATTTTCAAAGTAATCGCATTTTCAGTCTACAAGGCCGAAATGTGAAACACGCGAAAATGTGGAAGCGTTTGGATAGGGGTGTTTCTGCTTTTATTTTTGTTTTTTTCACTGTTCACGGGAACAAAAACGCGTTTGGGAGCCTTTGATGGTTTTTGTTTTCGTGAACAGTAAAAAAACGTTTTCTCACCCTTAGTTCAAAATTTGAGAACACCAAAATGGTGTTTTTTTATTTTTGGCATTGTTTGTTCTCAACCAAAAAAAAAAAATTGTTGCAGATTCCCTAACCTCCAACTTCAACCTCCAAACCCTAACCTCCATCATCAACCTCAAATTTTTTTTTTTTTTGTTCTCGAAATATTTTTAGACAATTTTCAACCAAACATGTTTTTGTTTCCGGATTACCCTTAAGACAAGAATAAGAAAATTTTTGTTCTCAAAAAATAAAAAAACGAAAACGAAAACACTAGTTTCCAAACGCAGCTGCATATTCCCTTACAATTGGATTTTGATATTCAAATGTAGACTTTTAAGTGTCTTACCTTTAGCTTCAGTGGAATTCTTAGTTGCATTTCCAATAGTTTTGTTGAATAACGGATCATTTTGTTGCTTGTTTCTGCATTTTTTTTTCAGTTTTAGTCGCAGAATATTTGTATTTGGCACTTTGTGCCAAAAAATTAAATTTTTTTATTAATTATTTTTAAGTGTGACAAATATATAAATTTATAAAAATTATTAATTACTAATGATAAAATATAATGTTTATATTATCATTATTGAAATTTAGTTAATTGAAATTTATCTAACAAATATAAGAAGAGATTATTATTCTAAGTGGATACTGTTTATTTTAAATTATTTTATATAAATAAAATTAATTAAAAAGTATTATAATTATATTTAAAAATAATCATTAATAGTTAAAAAAAAACTAAACTAAAATCTACACACATAGGGGCAGACTGAAAAATTGTATCAGGAGCGTATATTGAATATAGTAAAAAGTACTTATGATAAATAAAAAAATAGTTAACTTGAGAATTAATAATGTTACAACACAAAAATTTATAAAATTATAGTATAAGTATGGTTATTTTAGTCTATTCAACTTAAAGAAAAAAGGGCAATAATGGAAAGGAAAAAATGTTTAGATTGCAAATCCAAAGTCAAGTAGTATTATGGACATTTCCTAGGTATTGGGGGTGTCTTTGTCAACTTTTTCAAATCTAGGGGACAATTGAAACGCACTCTCCAATCATTGAATCTACCTGTAATTTACACAAACATCAGGGAGTCTCATTGTAAATAACCCTTTGGTATCAACTAAAAAATATTACTCATTTTCAGCCAATTATTTTTTGAAGTTAATGAAGAGAAATAAGTTGGGAAAGTATAAGATTATACTCCCTCCGTCCCAAAATAAGTGTTCACTTCTCTTCTATTTCTCAATTCCAAAATAAGTGTCTCATTTAAAAAGTCAAAACAATTTATCATGTCATTTTATTAATTTACCCTTTACGCATTAAATTTATAAATCATCAACACAATAAATAATCACATCACTATGGTGAGACCAAAGATAAAATTAGTATTTCATTTATTATTAATACAATATCTTAAAAAATTAAATTTTTCAAAAGAGGCTTATAAATTAGGATAAAGGGAGTATTGTATTGGAACACTTATTTTGGGATAATTAAAATTTTGAAAGTGGATACTTATTTTTGGAGTAGAAGATATTTGAATAGGTGATCCGCGTAAGCCATGATAGAATCCAATTCAATTTTTCTTGCTTGGCTTAAAAATCCAGTCGAAGCCGATCACGTGCCAGATACTATTTCGACGATCCAGATCACTCTCTTTTAGCCCTGATCCAACGGCCCAAAACTTGTCCGTATAAAACTAACAACGATCCAAAAGCGTCCACGTCTCACACACACTATCCCTCAACCAGACTTCTTATAACAACCAATAACCAAACCCATCAAACACACACACACTAAACACACACATACTCACCGGGAAGTTTCTTCAGTCACCGGCAAAACTCGTCGGTGATTGATCGCTTTCCTTGAATTGCCGTTAACTCCATTTTCTTGACGTTCGAACCCTAGTCGGAGCTGAAAACCTGTCAATGTTCTCTTAATTCTGTAGATTTGGAGTTCTGAAATCAGAACTTGAAATTCAAATTCATGAATTCACAGTTAGTAATCAACATTTAGTGATTCGTTTCAGTGAAATTCGGAGTAGTCGAATTTCGGATTAACCTAGATTTCGGCCTATTCAATTGAAGAAATTCGGATCTTTCAATGGCGGATTCCGATAACGAGTCCGGAGGCGGAGGTCATGGCGGGAACAGTGAGCTGTCGCCGAAAGAGCAGGACAGGTTTCTGCCGATCGCGAACGTGAGCCGGATCATGAAGAAGGCGTTGCCGGGGAACGCGAAGATCTCCAAGGACGCGAAGGAGACGTTGCAAGAGTGCGTGTCGGAGTTCATTAGTTTCGTGACCGGCGAGGCCTCCGACAAGTGTCAGAGAGAGAAGCGGAAGACGATCAACGGCGACGATTTGCTCTGGGCCATGACGACCTTAGGCTTCGAAGAGTATGTGGAGCCGCTGAAGATCTATTTGCAGAGGTTCAGAGATATGGAAGGAGAGAGGACTACGTTGGCGGGAAGGCAAGGAAACGAGAGCGACGCTTTCCCCGGTGGCGGCGGCGGCGGGAATGGCAGTGTCGTGAGTTTAGGGAACAGTGGGGGTGGTTACAGTGAGGGTGGGGTCTACGGTGGGCCTATGCATCTTTCAAATATGATGATGATGGGCCATCATCAACAAGGACACGTGTACAGTCCAGGCCCATATAATCCGAGGGCTGGTACTGTTAGTGGGCCCAATCCATCACTTTTTGCTGGGTCTGGGCCTTCTGCTGCGCTTCCCAGGTAGGCTGGTGAGCCTCTGATGAAGATGAGTCTTAAATTGATGTTTTCTCAAGCTTTAGTGGGCATTTTAGGGCACTCAAAGGTTCGCTTTGGTCAAAATAGGATTGGGACTAGAATTGGTTCCCATAGGGTGTTATTGTTTTGAAACGGACCTAAATACATATACAATATATAGCTAGTGATTGTATATACTGTTTATAGTTTGTGTTTAGTAGAGTGGGTTAAGGGTCTTTACTTGCCAGTGCCAAATCAAAGTCATGTGAAATGGAGATTCGGATGCTGCATATTTGCATGTGTAAATATGGACTTTCCTTGCTGAATGGTTACAAATTTATCTATTCAATGTGATTTTCATTCTTAATCCTGTAAAGTAAAATCATCCACAAGCGGTGTATATTTCCGACACCACAAAACTTCTGAGGACATTTATTTTAGTGATTGCACCACTACATCAGTGTAATGTTACTGCAGCCAAGCCAATATTTCTTGATTTTAGCACAAATCCTTACTTGGGTTATTTCTATCTATTTTTATTTAAAAAGAATCAAGTTACTATTGACTGGAAAACCACGAAATAACACCCGTGAAATCATATCAGATATAAAATGGTGTATTAGGATTGAAACTTAACACGGTTAATTCAATATCAAATTGTTGGTAGTCACACACACAATATGGATAAGTCATTATAGCTACACCTTTAAACTGTACTGCAAAGGACGTCATACAAAAGAGAGCTTAAGTTAAGGAAATGACCCATCAAGATACGATATCTGAGATCATGTATGAATATCATATTTAACCGGCCATCTCTTTTCGGTTTAACAGCTACACACAAGGAATCTACAACTCGATTGTCAAAATGTGTAGCTTGCTTCTCCCCACAATACATAGCATGCGATCAAAGCTCCAAGGCCAAATTAAAGCTCACAGCAAAGTTTTTTAAGACTCGGTTTATATCATATGAATGGATGTGCCTTGTGCAATAGTTAGATAATAGGTGAATAAAAACCAAAATGTATGCAAATTCAACCTACAATCCGAACTAGACCAGCAACATCAAACTGCTCTCAAAAGTTTGTCATATTGGGTTGGCCTGGTCTAATTTTGATTGTAGGTTGATATAATATATATATATATGTATATATGCACCCTTTAAGGCAAACTTCAATAAAATCTGGACGATTCACACTCCATCAAAATAATTCTGAAACTAAAACGTAATCCATTTCTGGTTAGTCAACGGAAGATCAGCTAAATTAAACAAGGAAATTCCTACAAATTTATGATTTGTGTACATCGAAAGCTGCAGTCCTGCAGCACAACTTAACCAGTACCAACTCTATTGACTTCCTAGAGAACAAGAGTTAAACCAGCAAATAAAACACACCCCAATAATTTAAAGCTGGCAATATTTAGAGAGAGAGATAGAGAGACAATCCTATAAGGTAGCACAACAGAAATTAAATTTAGAAGAAAAGGATATTTAAGACTAAATGCTATACCATTTTTCATGTAGCCATGTCCATCTGAGCTTTCAGGCCTTCACACCTTCACCCGGAGAAGGTTGGGTTTCTTCTTTCTCAGAATCACCTTCATCTTCTTCATCATCTTCTGCCTCATCAGCTAATTTCGTAAGTTCATCCTGGATCATGAGCTTTATTGATGACTTTCTGGGCGTAAGATCTGTCTTAAATCTCCCAGCTGAAAGAAGGCCAAGTTTTGTCACACATAAATAAAAAACCAGAATTAAATTCTACTTTTCAATAGGACTGACAACTGAACTACATGCCTCCATCATCTTAGATTAAGCACCTTTTATGTACACATTTTGACTAACTTGAAGAAAGGTTGGGATCAATTTTGAAACTTGAATTCTGTTTAGATTGCATTCATACTGAATTCATGTTTGTGATGATCAACATAAATCTAGATTAACAAATCCCAGGACAATCCTTACCTTCCCTAGAAGTTCACTACACGTATCATTTTGCCCTTTCAAGTATTGACACACGATTAGTTAGATTATTCAGTGCTCATCACTAAAAGTTTGACAATTTGCCAAAATGTTCACAACTTCAACAGATAAATCACCAAAGACGTGGATGACAAACATCCAAAACTACGTACTTGAGTGGTAGCAACCCACATTCCCCAATTTTAAGAACATTATAAAATTCACTCAGCTCAACTCCAAAAAGCACCTTATCTAAAAATTCATGCAAATAATAAAATGAAGAGTGTACCAAGTTGCTTCAGGATGTCTGTGAAGGTAGCCTGCAAAATAAACAGACAAATAAAACATATATTACATTCAATCAATGATTAACAATATCAATAAACCAGAAATATAACAGGCAACATGCATCAAAAACCAAAGCTGGTTTTAATTTATAGGCGCAACTTAGAATCCAACTCTGACAATAACCAACTTATTATCCTATATCGATGGTTTGCAAGGATGGGATGAAAGCATTACAAGTGAATTTAAAAAGTTTGTATGGAAAAGAATTATGCGGTTAATGTCAAGCATATGGGACTAAGGACAAGGATTATGTTGAACAATATTTTCAAGATTTTTTTGGGAAAACCAAATTCCAGTAGTGAAGCAGATCCCCAGTTAAAATTTCACTTGCAGCACAAGAAGACAAATGGTAGCACATTTACGGACTTCTGATCCTACTTGCCTTTTTCCAGCAGATAGGCTACAATTACCAGCTTATTATATTGTAGCTAGTATGAATAATCAAAGAGAGATTTAAAAATGGGGAACGGACTAAAGCAATGCAACA
This sequence comes from Cornus suecica, assembly GCA_963922005.1. NCBI lineage: Eukaryota > Viridiplantae > Streptophyta > Magnoliopsida > Cornales > Cornaceae > Cornus > Cornus suecica. The sequence continues at coordinate 8,271,792 of OY998239.1, read as the reverse complement.
GCTTGTTCAGCCATATTTCGTTACAGAAATAGGAACAGCACAGCATATCTGTTATGGACCAATACCATTGACGGATTCAAGAGTTTTACCGTGTTGAAGTCGACTTCCTTGAGAATTTCACATATTGCATTTCTGAGTTCGTCATCACTTGGTCGTAACTTAGCCTCTTTAGGTTTGTCCTTCCCTTTCACAGCGTCTTTCCCTTCATAGAAACAAACAAGATAGCTGAATAATCAGTTCAGAAGAAGATATTCGTACCGCCCATGAAAGTTCTCCGTTCGTGATGATCTCTCAGAAAGATTGGATACACAGAGTAAAACCCTACATGATTTCTGAGCCAAAACTTCATTTTTGCACTATTTTGTCAAAAAGAAATGCTCAAATTGAGATAATTTCTGAGAACAACGTGAAATATAGATAAGAGCCCTTTCCACTCCTTGGAAGTAAAGCAGAATCACCACAGTTTGAGTTACTTGAGTATCTTGTTAGCAAATTAAACTAGTATAGATGACAAAAAGAAAAAATATATGAATAGCTCTTACCGATTTTCACCCTGGTAGCAGATTTCTTTGGAGTCGAGGACTTCTCCTTAACTACTTCGTCATTTTTCTTCTTCCTTGAGAACATTTTTGGACTAGTATCAGTGCTCTCATCAACCTTAGAGTGCTTGGCTGCTGATTTCTTAGGAGTTCCTTTGGTTGGTGGACTAGATTTATTGGGAACTACATCTTTCTTAGTTTTAGATTTCCCAGCAGATTCCTTTTTTGCAGTTGATTCCTTTTTTGCAGTAGATTCCTTCTTTGCAGAGGATTCCTTTTTTGCAGAGGATTCCTTTTTTGCAGAGGATTCCTTCTTTGCAGGTGGTTCCTTCTTTGCAGATGATTCCTTCTTTGAAGACAATTCCTTCTTTGAAGACGGTTCCTTCTTTGCAGATGGTTCTTTCTTTGGAGACAGTTCCTTCTTTGCAGAGGATTTCTTCGGAGCTTGTTTGTCTTTTCTTGTCTCTGTCTCAGAGTCATCTTCTGATTCATCTTCTTTGTCCTCGCTTTCAGAATGCTCATACATCTCATCCTTGGATCTTTCAGCAACACCATTCACATTATCCTCTTTATTCTCTTCTTCTTCTTCTTCTTCTTCTTCCTCTTCCTCCTCTTCTTCCAGCTCATCTTCTGTCTCGTCCGTACTTTTTTTCTCCTCCGCTTTAGATGCACTGTCAATCTTTCTCCCACTCTGCAACATACACAAGATGAAGGAACCACAATGAAATAGATTACGAGCATGAGCTGCGATACAAAGCATCATCAGGGAAATTATTGACACAAATTAGAACAAACAATAGTTTTTACATTCTTCTGGTGGTCTCCTTCTATTGCTTCAAACAGGTTGACTCAAACCAAATATTTTAGAGGTTAAATAAACCTAGAACCAAAGTGATCTCCAGGATCTAGATGTTTGCACCCCCTACTCTATTGCTTCAAAAAGGTTAACAAACAGAGAAAAATCATGAAAACACAACGCCGCGATTAAATAAATTAGAAAACCACAATGATGCAATTACATTTTTTTTCTCAGCACCTGATGATTTTTTTTTTTTGATAAGTGCTCAGCACCTGATGATGAATATCCTAATTCATTAAGCCCACACCCGATTATAACTTCAAATTTTACAAACCATCAGATAGCAATTGGTCAAATTGATACACCAACATCTACCTTATGGCTGTGTACACAGCACCACAACATAGTAAGGACAGAGCATGGAACGGGTAAAAGAAGATCCTATTCTTTCTTACACAGGAACTGATAGGAGTATGGTCTGCACCTAATTTAACATGCTCGGGTGTTTCCCACTACTCAAGTTTACTTCTAGTGGAGGGGGGAAATGTTACCTTAGCTGAACGTTTTGAAGGTGTGCCCCCTGACGTAGACCCGCTTCCTTTGACAGCTCTCTTACGTTTCTTGCCCTTGCTTGACTGATACATGGACAAAAAACGCACATTTATTAAAAACAGAACAGAAAAGGGGGGGTCAAAAATTATGCAATAAAAGTAAACCAGCCTGCTCCTTTTCAGAAAGTAACTCGGTAGTTGTAGCATGAGGGACCACCAAAAATTCCATCAACTTTATAACAACATCTTCCTGAATGCACATTTCAACTCATTATAATGATATCTATAGACATGAACACTTTAACAAGAACATAACTTGTATTCAAAGATATGCTGCATAAGAAATTATAAAGACATCTGTATGCTCCTAAAATAACATTAGGTTAACAATTCAATAGTTACTGCTGTTGCTTTCCAATTCGTACATTATTTAACTGGTAGGTTCAGTCATGAACAATAGCCCTTTGTTGTGTTGTATACATGTGTCTATGTATTCAGTCGATTTTCATTATTACGGGAACATAATGCAACCACGAAGGTCGAACAAAAAAACAGTTGATATTGCCCTCCAGAGAAGTAAACAATAAAATCTAGTACAACAGTGTCATCTACCACAGAATCTTCTCAGGTAAAAAGTTAAGCAGTGAGATCTTACAAACCTTCCTTGTAGCACTTTTGGCAATGGGTATGTCAAGCACATCGCATAACTCCAATAGTTTCTCCTTAACACACTTGTCAATTCTTTCTTTCACTTTTCTCTTTTGCTTTTCCTGCAATGACGCAAAAGGCTTAGAAATGACAGCTCAAAATTGTTATAAACTATCTAACTCCACAATACCAACTATTTAATGTCAATTGGTGGAACTCGTATACACTCCAAAAGGCTAACCCGTCAAAATGGATAATGCTATATATTAAATTCATTACAAATCATTTCTTAACGTAAATTTCTTACCTCATCTTCATTCCACACAAAACCAGAAAACTGGGAAATATTATTCTTGAACTGAATAGCCTGCAGAAAATCAAGAAAAATTATAGTAGGTGTTCATAATAACTTTTCTTTGGCTGCCCTGTCTTAGTTCGAAAGAAACGAGTGAGCAATAAAGGGAGTGATATGAATACAATACCAAGTATTATAAATTACTTTAAATAACAGGGCCACGGAAGGTCTATAACTTCAGAAAAACACGTGATATTATAACAACTATAGAATTAAATAAGGAATCAGACACTGCCAATCATTTTACCTAAGACAGACTTCACTAAGTTTTATATTGATATAAAACACAGGACATCAGATTGATCATAATTGTATTCAGACACCTGGATGTGTTTACATTACAGTGGATTTTTTTCACAAGAAATCTTTCACAGAGCTGTCATTGTTCCTTTGTTCAAACAAATGAGCCAACACTAGTAAAAATGTCACATATTAATAAGAGGAAATGTCAAAGAACATCACATGGGCTCAGCAGTAAATTAGATATCTGCATAAATTGCCCTGAAGTATGGTTGTACACCCACACTAAGAGGAGACAATGCTATTTAATATACTTTGTTACGCTATATATAATGTTATGTGGTCCAAGCAAAGATAAGGATGTTTAAGTTAAATTAGTGGAATGCCAGAAAGTTAACGAAGGACCAGTTACATTCACTAGAAGTTGGCAGTTGTATATAGCAAAAATAATGAAAGGCCGGTCAACCATGATGTGTTCTTCCTATAGAATGAAATCAGACTGACTTGATTCGAGCAAGCTCAAAAGTAGAATAAGAAGGCCTAGGAGAAATTGAACGATGTTTCACACCATTATTGCCAACCTATGGACACAACATATAACCTTATTTGGTAAATTAAAAAAATAAAATCCAAAAGGAATATAGAAGATAAGACAGACCAAGTGGATGAGAAAGATTCAAGACCTGTGGCTGATCCATGGGCAGGCAAGAGACAACTAGCAAATTGAAACCTCTTAGGAGGCAGAAGAGAAGAAAGCAATAGCGAGTCAAGTAGTGACCTCGAGCAAATGTTGTGTTTTGGAATAGGAGGGGGGAAGATAAAGGAAGGGAAGACAAGGAAATAAAAAAAGAAGAGAAAAGAAGGAACGAGAAGGAAAAAAAAAAAGAAGAGAAAAGAAGGAACAAGAAGGAAAAAAAAAAGAAGAGAAAAGAAGGAACGAGAAGGGAGAAGAAAATAATTAGTCTTTTGTTTTGATGAGAAGAGAAAGTAGCAGGAAAATAAAATAACAGAAAGGAAAGAGAAGAGCAAGGGAAGCTAAGTGGAGAAGTTACAAGTTTCTAAAAACCTTTACCAACCTATGGTATAAGAAAACTATCCTGCAGTGGACAAGCTATAATTAAATCAGTCAGGCAAACCTCGAATGCACCATAAAACCACTTTCTGGATACACAAATAACAGGAATGCAGGCTATTTAGTGAGTTAATTTGATGCGAGTAGGACTGCAATCAAATGCAATTGTTTGGTAGAGTTTTTTACATTTAACCATTTCCCAACAACAAAAGAAACAAAGAGTGGAGAGAACATAAAGGCCATTTCATTAGAAATGAAAAATGCAATCACAAATAAGGCCATTTCACACAAAGCAGCAAAACCATCAAAGAAAAGACGACTGCTGTAGAAAGATTAAGAGTTCAAAGGCAAAAAAATACAGAAAATTCTGAGAGTTTGATGTATTTGACCATAATTTTAGTGGATAGTGGCTATTACAAATGCAGCCATCAAGGGTTACAGTTATATGGTGATTAGTTTACCTCAAAATCCAGACGCAAGTTTTAACCTTTTAATATTAAGTACTTCTTTGTTTTTGTAAAACAATGGCCACCATCTCAAAATGAACCTTGCCTCCAGAATGACAATAAAATCCCAAAAGCATGATTTTAAGGCAGAATCTGGCTGTGGAGACATAACCAACTACAGGGTGGCAGCAAGGGGAAGAGAAAAAAGAAGAATCAAAATACAAAATTAATAACAAATAAAGTGGCCACATTACCTTTCCTCTCCTCCCGAAGAGAATGGTATGAAGAAACTTTATAGTGTCATCAGTCTTCCTTCTGGATAACTTGTAGGCCACTGAAACAGAAAATAGGTTAAAAAAATAGCATGCGCGCAAGTCTATTAAACCACAATGGCATATAGCACAATATAAAGATCATGACATTTAGTAGAGATGAAACAACTTCAGATAACTTGTTAAGTAATCAGCTAAAACTGGCAAAAGAGTACTGTAAAATGCCTAAAGTACCACTACAGAGAAAAGGATTTTTGGCAAGACAATAATAAAATATCTAATACTTCATAAACCATGGAAATAGATCATGTGGCATGCAGCAGTGTGCAGCTGCAGCTCAAGGAATCAGGGGGAAATTCTTAAGCTGATACAAATATATTTATGTTTTTGCTTGAAGGTAAATACAGTATAATCATTTATTTTTGATTTCCAAGTCTTGCACCGATAAAGTAAAATCATTAGTAGCTCACGAAGACAATTACTTAGAGATACTTGAGAATGCCTCACACGTGTACAAAACGGAGAAGTTGTATAAGTTGACAATCAATATATCACATAATTTGACAATTTCGTACTGAAGCTACACAAGCTTCCAATAAATTGAAGCAATGAATCCACCTCCCTGCACTTATTTGAATTACAAAAATTGAATGGAGAATAATTAAAAACCAATCAATCACATGAGTTGGTGGATCATATAGTTTATTTTGCTTCATTTAAATAGCCACCAACATAAAAATAATAAGAAACCCATCCTGCAGGATCAAACATCAAGAGTGCTAATCTAAGCTAAAATCACATTAATTGTCAATTGGTTCGATAAAAATCCAAGTCATTTATTCATCTTTCAAATCCAGGCGAATGATACTAGAGGGATGTGTAACCAGTAGCAATATGTATGTTACATGATAAGATTTAAAGCACGTAGCAGTTGAAATGATGTAAAAGAAAATATCGCTGGGTGAAAAGAAGTTAAAGAACCATACCATTGGGTATGTCTTTTAACATAGTACCGCCCCCCTGCACATTACAAGGCAACTATGATAAGTCCACTAAAACAACAACATTAACTAGATTCTAAGGTAAAAGGTGAAAAATGGTCAATTAAAAGGAACACCTTTTCAATATGGATTTCCCTGATAGATTCTTTTTCTATGGACGCAACCAGCCTTTCCACTGACTTTCGTTCGCGTACAGGGCGTTCAATTGTAGAAGCCACCGGAGTTTTGGGCTCCTTCTGCTTTTCCTTCTCCTTCTTCTCACCCACTTCCTTTTTCTTCGTATTGACCTTTCCCTTGGCACTCTTCCCTCTCCCACGTTTCTTTGACCTTTTCTCCTTCTCACTCTCTTCCGCATCTCCTTCTTCCTCCTTTGATCCGTCCACCGTCTCCTCAGCTTTCTCCTCATGTCCTTCCACTCCAATTTCCTCTTCCATTGCCTCACTTTTGGCTTCTTCTTCTACTTTTCCTTCTCCTTCTTTACCTTCCTCCTCTTCTTCTTTTTCTTGTGCGTCTTTAGCTTCCTCCTCTTCTTCTCCTTCTTTACTTTCCTTCCCCGCTTCTTCTTTGATTTCGCTTCCCTTGTCCTCTTGGTCTACATCCATTTTATGGGTGTCAACTTTCTCTTCCTCTTTTCCATCTTCTTCCATTTCTTTCACTCCCTCTGTTTCCTCCTCCTTCTTTTCCATCACTGGTTCACCCATTTTCTCCGGCGAACTAGTCCCATTCGCCCCGGCGTCAGCAACTTCAGTAACTGTCTCCTCCTCGCTCATTCTTAATCAAAACAAATCAACACCTCAACCAAGAAATCCTTTTTTCTCAACCAGCACTGCGGAAAAAAAACAAAAACAAAAAAATAAAAATTCAAACTTCCAAAATAAATAACAGAGAACAAAGTCGCAGCAACACAAACGCATTCACACACAGTGACACGAACAAACAAAGAAATGTAGCATAAATCGAACAAAAGTTCCAGAAATTGCATGTAAAAAATAGCAAATTTTTCGAAAGCAGAAACAAAAACAAACCCTAATTTACATGAAAACTTTCTAGCCCTAGAAAGATCTACAGTACAAGTACACGAACACGCTCACCAAAAAACAAATATTTTTTCAATTAAAACCGTCATAGAGTAATAAAAGCAGAAACAATCAATTTTTCACGAGTGTAACGAAACCCTAAGCAGTGAAATTGCAATTTTCACCTACGAATCACACACAGATACACCACAACTACGAGAACAAAAACCGCAAAAATCACATAGATTCGAGAGAGAAACGAGTTCGAGATTCGAAACTTACAGAGATTTGAGAGACGCGTTTGGTGGATCGACGAAGCTCTGTGAGTTCTTGTACTAGTTAGAGTACTCTCTCTCGCAAAAAAGAATAAAAATTGAAACTTTTTTTTCACACTTGAAAGCTGAGAGATGGGGAAAAAACTTTTTTGTATTTAAGGTCCGGACTTGAAATCCGGATTTTAATAGCAGTTAAATGCCATGTCGGATAAGATTTGACTGTCAAGTGGATTTCCCGAATAGTTACTGTCAACGGCTGCGATGTAGCATCAGATAATGGACGGTTGTGATTTAATATTCTACGAATCCCGGGGGGTCATAATTGTGTCTCTCGATGCATCTAAAATCAAATAACTATGGTGGTTTTTAATTTTATTTTAGTTCTAAAATAGTGTATTTTATTACTCCAAAGTCTCCAATGTAATTTTTTATGAGAAAATTACATAAACTATCCCTGAACTATGACATAATTACACGTGGTACCTTTTATGTTTCAATAATATCATAAACTATCCTCAAAATCACCTTCGGTGTAACACTTAGCCCCTTCTGTTCAAAGTCAACGCCAGAATTGGTCAATAAAGGCTGTTTTTGTAGTGAACTTCCATTTTTGCCCTCATATCATTACATGTTCCAATTTTGCATACAAAATTACTTAAATACCCTAATTTTTTTGAATTTATATATAATGTTCCAAAATATTATTTTTTTTTTCGAAAAATAATTTTTTTGCGAAAAAGTATATATTATGTTCCAAAATATGAATTTTTTCCGAAAAATATATATTATGTTCCAAAATATGATTTTTTTGCAAAAAAGTACTTATTATGTTCCAAAATATGAATTTTTTTTCGAAAAATAATTTTTTTGCGAAAAAGTATATATTATGTTCCAAAATATGATTTTTTTGCAAAAAAGTACTTATTATGTTCCAAAATATGATTTTTTATTCGAAAAATAATTTTTTTACGAAAAAGTATATATTATGTTCCAAAATATGATTTTTTTTGCAAAAAAGTACTTATTATGTTCCAAAATATGAATTTTTTTTCGAAAAATACTTTTTTTCCGAAAAATATATATTGGGTGCGTTTGGAAAGCCTGTTTTTTATATTTGTTTTCTGTCTTCAGATATAAAAACTGTTTTTGTATTTGTCTTTGTTTTTTCAGGAAAAAACTAAAAACAAAAAAACGTTTGGATGAAGGTGTTTTCACCACTTTTATTTGGTGAAAATTGTATTTTATGAATTTGGTGTTTTCATTGTTTTTACCACCTAAACAGTGAAAAAACTCAAAAAACAACTAAAAGTTGTATTTGGTGTTTTCATCACTTTTACACACTGTTCACAGAAAACAGTTTTCTTGGGGAAAAAACAGTGAACAGTAAACGCGTTTGCCAAACGTGTTTTTTTTTTTAGTCTTGTGAACAGTAAAAAAAACAAAAACAAAAAATAGGGTATCCAAACGGACCCATTATATTCCAAAATATGGTTTTTTTGCAAAAAAGTACTTATTATGTTCCAAAATATGATTTTTTTTCCGAAAAATACTTTTTTTTGCGAAAAATATATATTATGTTCCAAAATATGATCTTTTGCGAAAAATATATACTATTATGTTCCAAAATATGATCTTTTCTAAAAAACATTTTTTTTGCGAAAAATATATACTATATTCCAAAATATGATTTTTTTTCTGAAAATAATTTTTTTTCAAAAAATATATATTATTTTTTCCGAAATAATTCATATTTTGGAAAATAATATTCTCCCTCCGAAAAATAATTTTTTTACGAAAAATATATATATATTTTTGAATTTATAATTTTTGGGGCAAAGTGGACACCGTGGGGGTTAGTTGATAAAACTGGATAGTATAGGGGGTTTCTTGAAATTAACCCTAAAATATAATATAAAACAAGGGCTTTTAAGTAAATTCACACACAAATCTGACTGGGGCTGTTCTAAGAAGTAGTAACTGATATTATTCAAACGTTAGGGGTACTCTCTACAATTAGGTCATAATTCAAGGATAATTTGTATAATTTTCTCATTTTTTATCAATTTTTGCTCGTGGATAAAAAAGTGCGTTATAAAGTGTAAAGACAAATATTTAATTCATAAAAAATTAAAGAATGCAGAACAAAAATAATTGAAGAATGCAGCTAAGTCATATGAAACCTAATATTTGCCTTGTTTTTTTAATATAGTAAAAATGATGTAGATGTTTTTTAGTTTCTTACTTATTCATTTTAAGATTTTTTATATGGATCTTTTCTTGAATCTATTTAGAATGATTACATCATTATGTCTTCACTTTTATAACCATGCTAAACATTTGGCATTTATAATTAGGGGCGGTTGGTTATGTCGTGTGCTGAGATACAGTATTTTATTAAATTGTTGGACTTTTAACATGACGATATTAATGTATGTGTTAAACATTAATATACATTCTATTATTAATAGGCATCCCATCACAATTTATGTAATTTATTTAATAATTAGGTCGTGTTAAATTTAACGCGACATGAACTGTTTAACTTATTTATTAGAACAATTAAATTGAATTTGACATGATCTAATTATAATTTTTTGGTATATTTCAATTCATAATCAGCTAAGGAAAAATATACAAATATAAACAAGTCAAACATATTTTTCGGGTTACATGAGTTTGACTTCAAATACACAAGGTCCATTTGGATATAGAAAAACAGTTTTTATTTTTTTTCTGTTCATCCAATTAAAAAAAAAACACGTTAGGCAAACGCGTTTACTGTTCACTTTTTTTTTCCCAAGAAAACTGTTTTCTGTGAATAGTGTGTAAAAGTGGTGAAAACACCAAATACAACTTTAGTTATTTTTTTGAGTTTTTTCACTGTTTAGGGTACCGCCGCCGCCGCCGCCGCCACCAACCACCACCACCCCCGTCACCAGTCGCCGCCGCTCACCAATACCATTTTATTTTTCAATACAAATTTTCATCCAAACGTTTTTTTGTTTTTAGTTTTTTGCTGAAAAAAACAAAGACAAATACAAAAACAATTTTTATATTTGAAGACAAAAACAAATACAAAAAACAGGCTTTCCAAACGCACCCACAATATTAGAGTAAACTTTTTTACAACATGAACCCATTTATGTCGAATCCAATCCCTTTTAACTTATACTATATTCGTGTCATGTCTCATTTTTTCAGCTCTCCATATAATAATGGAGAGTACCTTTTTCTTTCATTTTTTTATTTTAAATTTATAATATTGTTTGTTTAATGAAAAAAACACATTGGTTCAATTTCCCATATTCCAGGGATAAAAATGAAAAACCAACTTAGGAATTATTTTTTCTTTTTACCTTTTTTCCTAGTAATTAACACAAGAAACTTTATGTCGCATTTGGTATGCAATAATGAAATGAAATACCCATTCTAGTCATTATTTAATTTTTGGTATGTATTGTAGAATGTGAATAGACACTCTTAAAATGAAATTTCATTACAACAAAACTAAAAAATTCTTTCCATTATTTATTTAGTGAGACTTTAAATAAATAATAGAATGGTAATGATGAATTCATTCCATTTTCGCATACTTTAACATTCCTACGTTGTTAAAGTAGTATGGTCATTTTTTATCTTATGTAGGCACAATAATATACATTTGCAAGTCGTTTTTGTGACAAGTTGACACACACAAATATTAACATAAATCATTATATAACAAGTAACGCAACACAACTCTGAAACTTGTTTAATAATTTAATCATATTAGACTCATTATTTAAATAAATAACATAACACAACCTGTGTAATTCATTTAATAATTCAATTATATTTGATTAAACACAACACCAAAAACAAAATAAAGCAACCAAAAAAAAGAAAAGTTTAAGGCCCTGTTTGGTAACACTGTGATTTTTTTTTTTTGCTGTGATTTTATTTTTTATAAAATTGAAAGTTGTGATTCTTTTTACAGTCATCGAAAGTAAACACATGTTTGATAATGTACATTTGTTGTGGAATTTTTTCAAAGCACAAAACTGAAAAAATTGAAGGACAGAAGTTGGAGAGTTGGAAAAGAGAGGAAGATTGGGCTTAGTTTAAAAGATTTTCTCCTAATAATTTTTTTTTGAAATAAATCACTAAGTGGAAGCTTTATATGAAGCTTCAAAAAGAAAACATAGTTACTAAACATGTTTTTAACTTTGACTTTATTTTTTAAAAATTAAAACAGAATGTGACAAACAGCGCATAAGGTGTCGCCATAGATTTGACAAAGAGTCGTTATTAATGCAAGGCAGAAATAATTGAAGCAAGGGTTCTTTAGAAAAATTTTGAATGAACAAAATTCAAAACTCCTCCCACCAATTATATATGTATTATGTATATAACAATAATGGCAACGAACATAATCTGTCAATAACATTTGACAGCAAAATAAACAAACCAGAAGCGACAAAGCTTCATTAAAATTTAAAATGGACGCTGTATGACAATTTGGCCACCACAAAAAGAAATTGAACTCATGATCATCCAGGTAAGCAAGAACATTTAGCTCATGATCTAGGCAGGGAAGCTGTCATCCCAATCCCATACCAACTTCCTATATGAACTGTTTATGTAAGCGGGAGATTATATCAATAATGGTCGATGTCGTTCCCAGTAAAATTTGTCGGACCTTCGGATCACTTATCACTGACCCAACCATAAACCCGAGTTCCCAGTTGAATTCGTCCGATCACTTATCACCGTCCAATCCAATAAGGCGATTCAAAGGTTCGTAGATGCTTGACATGCTTCCAGTAATCGACAGAACGTATCCTTTCCACGCAATGCAACTGTTTGAGCAGAACAAATCTCGTCAAAGACCAACAAACTCTAGTCCAGTAGCGGAGGGTGCCAAGCCATGCTGAGACAGATACTGAGCATTGTAAAACTTGCTCAGATGCCTCATCCCGCTGTCGCAAAGAATTGTTACAATTGTGTGGCCAGGGCCTAGTGATTGTGCCACTCTAACAGCTCCAACACAGTTCATGGCCGAAGAACTCCCAACAAACAGCCCGTCATTCTTCAAAAGAAACCTGATGAACCAAATCCAAATTAATTATATTCAGAGGGCTAAATAACAGAATATATCGATATAGGAGTATGTTCTAAGAAGTCGAAATAACATAATTGCCAAGATGGTGAATGAGTTTTTACGATCCGTGGAACAACAAAAGAAATGAGATACACATGTAGATTTAGTACTTCAATGTTTGTGGAATTACGAGAATTGAAAAGAGAGGTGGCGAGAGTAGCAACCACCTAGCAACATGTTACCCAACCCCGGTCGTCACCAGCAAATTAATCGAGTTATTTCTGTTTAAGAAAATCTAAAAAAGAGGTGTAGAAAACAGCAAAAGCCAACATCCTTGCTGCCATTCAAAATTTCTCAGTACCCATATTAAGCTCCAAGGAATATGGAGTAAACGGGCATCAACTCACCTAGACATTTCAACAGCTTCCTGATCTGTACCTCGGAAGGCACCGTCAAGTTCTGCCATCAGAAAATTCTGGGTCAATCTGTTAATTCCTATCCCTTCAGTTACTGTATCAAATGGATTCTTCAGCCTTTGTCCTTCTGCCTCCTCCCGGGTGTACATTACTCCCCTTGTTACCTTGTTGAACAAACCAGAACCAGGGGGATCGATAAGAAAGCACTTGATATTTGGATTCTTGTCCTGTAGAACATCCATCAAGGAAAAGGATCAATGAGCAAACAACTGATGTTTGGATTCTTTTGTGTTGAGCCACCGCCAATGAAATTATATGACCAGCTCAGCTAGAATGCGTATGAATTTTAAACAACAACAAAAAAAATAACCTTCAAAAACCGGGAAGCACCAGCAAGAGTGCCACCTGTCCCTGCAGCAGCAACGAATGCATGCAAATTACCACCAGTCTGTTCCCAAATCTCAGGCCCAGTACCCTCATAGTGGGAACGGAAGTTTGAAAGGTTTTCAAACTGGTCTGCAAAGAAACCTCCTTTGCAATCACTTGAAAAAACTAAGCTTTGTTTCCCAACTTCAGATTTGTAATGATTAGTTTGCTCTGTGTCTCTGACATCTGTTTGGTTGGACTTCCTGTGCATTGATGCCGTTTCATTGGCTTCCAATGCCCTTCTCCTTGCAATGTTTACATAGTGGTCTTTGTGTGTAATTGACACTGGCCTAACCCTTTCAACAGTAGCTCCAAGGGCTTCAAGTATTTGAGACTGAAATATTGCATGCCAGAAGAGAAAATTAAAAGACACACTTTGATCAACGAGGGAAGGAAAAAGTGCTTCAAGAAATTACCAAAGGCTTTTCTTCGGTAAGTAAGGAAAAGGGAAGCTTTAAAGTTTACCAATATTAAAATATGCACTACCCAAACTGCAGCCTTAGCCACCCAAATCCAGTTCAGTTGACCAAACAACTTTGCCATATAGGAAGAAGTTCTTGAAAGCAAGTTAATAGAACAACTCATGACAAAAGCTGAACCTAAACACTGGACTCAGTTTTGGTCTCCCCAAATTGTCTCAAAGAGAAGTCTAAGCCCCTGAAACCTGCAGGAAGGTCATGGGTGGGTTGGGAATCTTCAATAATTTCTACCAAATAGACTGCCAATAGTAAATAGAAGCGTAAAGACTCGATGTACAAATTAAATCAGAATCTATGTTACATTTTCCACCTAGTGAGGAAAACACATCTTAAATGGGCAACTGGGAATTATGTTGAAGACCATTATTACTATAAATTGCTTCCAAGCTAATGTATAAAGATTTTTTGATAGCCTATCATGGGATATTTTGAATCAAGTCAACTGTCAGGGGAGGCAAGAAATAACCCAAGTACAAATTCAATATGAAATTAGACCATACTTTCTCCACAGCAACATCATCTGGGATAACCACATGGCATTTACATCCATAAGCAGGAGCCACTGTCGCGAGACTGATAGCAGTGCTTCCAGCACTCCCCTCTGTGACCACTCCACCTCGAGCTAGCTCACCAGATTCCAGAGCCTATACAAGACCAATAATAGAAATATAAGAGACAGATCGCTTGATATATGCACAACTTTAGCAAGCACAACACAACAGTCCACGAGATGTGCAAAAGAAGATATAAAACACAGGAAGTGCAAATGCAGCTAAATAGTTAGAACTATGATCACAATATTTACATGCCACTTCCAAAATTGTACAATAATGAATATGCTCTAAAAACCACTTTGTCAAATGTCAAAGCATAAAAAATGAATCCTAAAATAATCCATCTGATTTCAAAAGAACCAAGGATGCAAGGCAGTACATATGAAATATTAGCAATTCATTGTTTTCATATTACTGATTTATAGGCTGTAATTATAGAATATATGAGCCATGGCATATAGGTGAACAGATAAACTAGCAAGTTCATTATAATACTGTAAACCTCCTCTACTTGTCACATTAAAGGAAAATCTTATAACAGACATTGAAATAGTAAATAAGTATGCACAGAATGATAACTTGAAAGAACGCACTATCAATACAAGCCAGTGACTTTACCAGCCATAAGGGATTCTTTAAGGCACCATCAGAAGTAAGGACTACCTGACTGCAAAAGAAGCAACCACCGAGGCTAAAAATCCACTAAACAACCAATTACAAGGGCAAGTCTTTCGACTTCAATCAAGTCTATTCCCCCCCCCCCCCCCCCCCCGCGACCTGCACTTGCAAATCTGGGGGCTTTGTTCCCGAAACTAAACTAGTCAATTGATAGGATCATTGCTAAAACCCATTGGCTTCACCGAGATCGGTCAAACCTCCTTGTATAGCTTAGTACAACGGCTATGCTATGGTTCACACATGAAAGAAAGGCGAAAATACATAGATAGAAAGGCGAATCCGCGGCTACGGTTGGGTTTGCCCACGTGCTCTAATCCTCTGAGCTACAGGCCCCACCCTGTCTCCACTGGATCTGTTCCGGGGAGTACCCTCAAAAAAAGGAACCTTTCCTCTCCCCAGCCATTTCGGGTTAAGAAGATGTGAAAGCTTTTCATGGAACACACAAGCAACACATAATCACTAGCTTAGCTTATAATATCCACTCATATATATTAATTTACTTTACTGAACAAAATAAAACACTTGTAATTTTCCACAATATAGTCCATGCAGATAAAAGAAACATATGTTATCATTTTCTCAAAGCATAGAGCTGCAACCCAATTGCTATAAACTTTGGAGTTTGGACCACTATCATCAATTAACTGGTGGTGTTCATGTCAAAGCAATTTAAAACAATAATTATTACCCTCCCAAACCATTAGGTGTCTTTATACTATAAATCTCAAATGATGTGAATTTTCAGTGTGTTGAACATAAAACAACAAAATACACAAAATTCAAATTTCTTCCCTTGTGCTCAACTCTCTCAGTGATTAAACAGGAATCAATTTAATTCACCTCTTCGATGATTTTGACAGCGACCCTATCTTTCACACTCCCTCCTGGATTCAAGAACTCAGCCTTTCCAAGAATCTGAAGAAAAAAATAATATTCAACCAACAAATAAGAAGTAGATTAACAAATGACATATATATATATATATATGTGTGTGTGTGTGTGTCAGTGTGTATTTATCGGGAGAGATTGGAGGTAAGAGGTAGATACTTCACAACCAGTGGCTTGAGAGAGACTGTTGATTCTAATAAGAGGTGTGTTGCCAATGGCATCGATGAGACCCTTTCTGGGTTTGTTTGGTGGAAGGCCTTTTTGGGTGTTTGGCTTCTTACTTCGGTGGTTGTTGCAGAGAAAGTATGAGACTATGGCGATGGAGGAAAGTGCAGCAACAATAGCGCCTGTGCTTCTCTCCGGCGCCATTGTGCCGCGCCTCCGATTCCTGGTCCCACCGTCTTTGATTCGAATCAAATATCAGTGTGATTGGGTTTGGTGAAATGAGCCCAACCGACTTATGTTTGGTAGAACCAAGTCTTGCTAGGTCGGGTTTGTTTAGCGGGGCCCAATCCCAAATCCAAGTTTGTTAGTGCTTGTTTGGCTAATGGAGTGGAGTTTGTTTTCAAAAAATGGCACCAAATTCATGTTTGGCAAATGGAGTGAAAATTTGGAGTAAACACTGTAGCAATTCCATGGTGCAAGGTTTGTGAAGGAATGAGCCAAAATTTGGAACCATCATTTTTATGGTTCATGATTTTGGTTTTGGTACCAACACTTTAGCAAATTTATTTTTGATATTAATAAATTTCGAAAAATTAAATATTCTGAAAAATTAAATATTTATGAAAAATAAATATTTCGAAAAATTAAATATATTAATATATTATAATATTAATATATTAAAAAATATTAATACTAATATATTTTAATATTATAATATTAATATATTTTAATATATTAATATTAATATTTATGAAAAATTAAATATTTCAAAAAATTAAATATATTAATATATTAAAAAATATTAATATTAATATATTTTAATATTATAATATTAATATTTTAATATATTAATATTAATATTTATGAAAAATTAAATATTTCAAAAAATTAAATATATTAATATATTATAATATTAATATATTAAAAAATATTAATATTAATATATTTTAATATTATAATATTAATATATTAATATTAATATTTATGAAAAATTAAATATTTCAAAAAATTATATATATTAATATATTAAAAAATATTAATATTAATATATTAATATATTATAATATTAATATATTAATATATTTTAATATATTAATATTAATATTTATGAAAAATTAAATATATTAATATATTATAATATTAATATATTAAAAAATATTAATATTAATATATTAATATATTAATATTAATATTTATTAATAAATAAAATGTGAAACCCATATATTAATATTTATTAATAAATAAAACTAATATATATTAATATTTATTAATAAATAAAATGTGAAACTCATATATTAATATATTTTAATATATTAATTTTAATATTTATTAATATATTAATATTCAGAATTTCAACTCATACCAACTTTACCAAACATGGTTTGGTTTTTCAGCATCACTTTTTCTCACACCAAAACCATCTGCACCAAACATGGTTTGGAACCAAAATAAAACCACACCAACTCCAACCACTCAAACTCCAACCCAACTCTAACCAAACCAAAACCAAAAACCAACTCCACACCCTCTACCAAACAAGCACTTAATGTTAATAAAGTACTTTTTTCCTGTGCAAACCTTAAAATAAAAAATAAATCCCCTTAGACGATTTCTTTGAGACGAGTGAGTCCACATTCGAAATTCGAATTTTTACTCCATTTTTCTTAAAAAGAAAAGAAGGGTCACAAGCTATTAACCCATGTAATATCGATATAGTGTGTATAATTCCATATTATTCTCTATGACCAAATTATTTTAAATAGTGTGTTTATTGCACCTATTTGATTTTTTTTTTAAAATGGTAAGATACTCACACATGAGCTCCATGGGGCTCGAACCCCTAACCTCTCATTTGGGAAGAAAATGTGATATCATCAGGCTACAAGGCCTTTGGTACTTATTTGGCATTTTCCGGTGACCGAAAATGTAAAATCTCCAAAATACCCTTAGTATAATTTTATTTTATTTTTTAAAAAGTCGCGAGCGATTAACTTCCTGTAGTATTGATATAGTACATATAACCTCATGTTGTTCTCTGGCACTCAAATGTTTCAAATAGTGTGCGTATTAAGATTATTAATTTAATAATTAAATTATTTTGTTGCTTCTTTTGATTATTAAAAAAGTGTATTAGTATAATATTATTTGACGGACATTTAGGGATATTTTTAGAATAATTATTTGAAACCTTAAACAAATTTATCAATGTATTTCATATTATCTCACACTTTGAATTTATTATAAAAAGTATGATTATATATTTTTTTATGTTTTACATAGCCATATAGATATTTTAGTCAAGTATTTTTTGCTAATCTAACTTAAAAAGATATATTTTTTAAAAAATAAATAATAATAAAATTTTATCATACATATACATATATATAAATGTATATGTATGTATAAAAGGTTGTGATATAGGAAAAATGATTTTATGGTCATTTTACAATATCTATTTTTTTTTTTTAAAAATGTATATTACGGGCATTTTAAACATTTGACCCATTCGGTGATTCGTAAATGAAAATCAGGTGCAATACGAACGGTTTTTGAAATATTGGGGTCCTAGAGAATAACAGGTTGTTATACGCACTATATCAATACTACAAGGGATTAAATCGCTCGCGACCCAACAGAGGGTAATATAGGAATTTCATATTTATAAATGTCATTTTTCACGCCCAAAGATGGTCGGCTGGTGACCAATAAGGGGCAAAGTGCACAATTTTTAGAAACTCGTGGATTTATATTTTATATACACAAAATTAAATTAGGGGATTTTTCGCACATAATCACAAACTAGGGGGCTTTTTTGCAAATATCCCTTAAAAGAAAGATACTCCCAGGAATATATATTTTTTTTGGAAAAATAAATAACAACTTGATAATTGAGCATCATTCGAGTTACTTTTTCGGTCTCTAATGAATGCAAAATTGTTTAAATTTAAATTTTAGGTGAATTAAAAAATAAAGGTATTTAAGTAATTTTCACCCCCCTAAAGACCGGAAAAAGTGATCATTAAGGGCCCGTTTGGTAGGCGGTCCGGTCTGGTCTTATCTGGTCTGGTTTGATCTTATCTAGTCTGGTCTGGTCTTATCTGGTCCGGTCTGGTCTATCTGGTCTGGTCTTATCTGGGTGGTGTTCTGAAAGTCTGTTTGATAAAGCTGTCTGGTCTTATGGTCTTATTCAAGCTGTTTGGTCTTATATTTGGAAAATAATACAAAAAATAAAAAAATAATATATAAAATTCAAAAAAATATTAAGTATGAAAAATATATAAAATTTGAAAAAATATAAAAAATTTGAAAATAATATAAGAAATTCAAAAATAATATATTTTTCAAATTTTATAAATTATTTCGAATTTTTATATTATTCTTTTTGAATTTTATATATTATTTTTTATTTTTTTTATATTATTTTCAAATTTTTTATATTTTCTCAAATATATATATATATATATATATATATATATATATCTAATTTTGTATATTATTTTTGAATTTTATTTTATTTTCAAATTTTATACATTATTTCAATTTTTTTATATTATTTTTTAATTTTATATATTATTTTCAAATTATATATATTTTTTAATTTTATATATATATTTCAAATTTTATGGTCCCATGTGTTAAGACAATTGTATATAAAATCACTTGAGACCATCATTTTTTGTTGTCTCAAATTACCCCTTTTGGTCCCAAGTGGTCCTTGTTTTTTTGGAACCGTGTTGCCAAAGAGTGTCCGGTCCCAAAAAAACCATTATGAGACCGAACCATATGAGACCGGACCGCGAACCAAACAGGGCCTAATTTTCAATGAGAGAAATTGCAACAACCTAATAGTTAAGAAGAGTTTTTTCTTTTTTTGCACTTTTAACTATTTTTATATAAGAAAAATGTTTTGTACTTCTGTAAGTAGTACTCCCTCCGTCCCAAATTATAGGTTCATTTTGGCGAATCCAACTTTTTAAGAGAATGACTTTTATTGCAGTGTTAGTGAATGAAATACCAACTTTATTCATGATCCCACCATAGTGATGCGATGATTTATAGTGTATATGTTTTATAACTTCAATGGTTGAAGGTTAAATTGGTAAATTGACCAAATAAAGTGTTTTAACTTTTCAAAAGTAGACACTTATTTTGGGATAAGGTAAAGAGGAAAAGTGGACCTATAATTTGGAACGGAGGGAGTATATATTAAGAAAATACTTATTGATAAATTTACTTTGCTTTACTTTTCACATGACATAGGCGGAGTGTTTCTGAGAAAGATGGAGAGTGAAAAGGTTAAAAAGAGCAAAAAAAGGAATTTTCACAGTCCTCAAAAATCTAAAACAAAACATTTCTTGCAAAGAATCTTTCAAGGACAAGTGAGTCAGCTAATTAGCTCCAAAACACACACAGGCACTCTCTCTAAAAGGTAACAGAACCCCACAAAAATAACCCAATCTCGATTCTTCTCAGTCCTCTCCCAACCCATCAGACATGAAGATCACAGAAAGGCTTCTCAACTTTAAATTCCACATCTTGTTTGCCTCCACTCTCTCTCTCATCATTCTCTCTCTACTCTATCTTGCACCCAACTTCCTAAATGTTTTTGTATACTTTTGGCCACTCTTGGTCTCTACGGCTCTGTTTCTCGTCGCCATCGTTGTCATCGGCCGGACTTCGCCGCCGGCCATCGAGAGCTCCGTAGAGAAAGCCGGTGAAGGGCTGTTGGATTATGTTGCTGGACAACCCGAACAAGTTCTACTGCAATCTCAAGAAAGTTACAGATCTGATGAATAAAAGCTAGCTTGTAACTCTATGTCTAATCTCTCTCTCTTTCTTCAGTTTACTATTAAGATGAATTGATAGGGGGCGAGTCAAAATAATTAAAGCAGCTTTTTATTATTATTATTATTATTTTTGTGTGTATGTGGAATATATGAAAGGTGAGACTTTTTGGTTTGGATATTTGAAAATTGTTTGTTTGTGAGAATTCTATCAACAAAAACGGTTCGAGAACAATAAAAGAGTTAGTATCTAAAAATAGTTATTTTTATAAAATTGAAACAAACAAGTAGGTCTCTTTGGTTTGTAACTCTTAAACTGATCTTGAGCATTCTGAAAAATAGAGAACAGTTTTCTCATAATTTTTTGAAAATAATCATTTTTATAACTGAATTCTTGTTTTAATTTTTAATTTTTAAAAAATAGAAAACTGTTTCAAAAAAACAAACCAAGCATAACCAAACTGATCCTTATCTGTTTCAAGGATCTGGATGATTTAATTTGGTTAGCGGTATTGATCTTTAAGAATGAAATTGTATGACATGACACCATAATGATATTGAGATAATGCACACTCCTTTGCCCAAGAGAATCCAAGTCCACAATTGCAATGACTCAAAATTTGGCATTTGATTTCTTTTACTAAAGTCGAAATAAATAAAAACTAAAGTGCATTTAGGAGTCTGTTGCATCAACTAAATGTTGCATTCATCAAGAATATGAGAATATTTCCCTTTTGCTTAGAAAGAAAATGAAGTTTAGGAAAGTAATATTAATTTTGGGAAAAAACTTGAGCTATTATATAAACTTTGTATTTCCTTATAACAAGAAAATGCAGTATGCTGCTGGTAAAAAATCTCCCTTATATAGTATACTGTTGGTATATTCTTATAAATTCTCTTGTTGTACTTAGATTCCTGGAAACAAAATTGTACAACCATTATTCAGCGTCAACTCTTGAATATTTCAGAAAGAGAATAAAAATGAGGAGACGAGTAATACTTTTGGCGTTGGAACTTCAAAGTTATCTCGAAAAGTGAAGAAGACTACACAAAAATAAAGATGGTTTAGCCGTGATTCACATTCTACCTGAATATGCTCTTGATCTGGGAGGTCCGATTCATTCTTAAGACGGGACCACAAATGTCACAATATTATCTTATCAGTTATGATACAATGCGCCACTATTTACCCCGACATTTCAAAAACTGACCTGATGCACTTACAAATACGGAGGGTCTATTTGGTTTGTATCTTCTCGAGAATTATGATAACAGAAAACAGTTTTCTGAGAACAATAAAAATAAGTTTTCTAAAAACAGACATTTTTATAACCGAATTTTCTGAAAACTGAATCAAACCGACTTTTTAGACAGTTTTCTGATTTTCAATTTTCAGGAAACAGAAAACTGTTTTAAAAATGCAAACAAACAGGCTGTGAAGTTCTCATTTTCTTCAATGCAATAAAGTGAAGATGGAAGGTGAAGCAAGTGAAGGGGGTAATGGTTAGATTAATTGAAGCTGTTTATTCACCTTTTTCTTGCTCTTCAATTTAAATGGTTACCCTGTCACTTCAAAAGGGAAAAGTAAAGGTTCTGGGGTTATAACACAGTTTCAACCTAAGCCATCAAAGCTTCCAATAATGTTATTCCATCAGTGCCTAGAATAGAAAATCAAAAGCTGGGAATAAAACTAGAACAAACGCAAATGGAACAGCTAATCAAAGCATACTTGTTCCAGGAAAACTCCTAGAAACATTTTTTTCTTCCTTTACCTAGGTCAAAACTATTCTCTCCGAAATTTGAGACCTAGACAAATGTGTTTTCAGCAAGATATGTACTCTAGTAATAGGAGGGCATGCTTCTATTTCCACTTCTTAGGTCAGCTATATCCCGAACCTAGTACGACCTAATCGACTATTCTCCAGGAGGGAAATAATCCCTCTCTGTTCCAATTAAGCGAACAACTAATTGTCTATGCATATTTTACCCTCCCAAGCATCAGTTGTGTTTTTAATAGCACAAATGGGCACTAGGTTTTTGCAGCTCAGAGAGGAGCTCATATATGGTTTGGCAATTTATGCTTCCATTATTATCTTTCAACTATTTCAACTTCATCTGGTTGAACAAGTTGGGTGTGCATTTAAGAAATCTAGAAACTGCATTAAGGATTCAGTCACTGAAAGTCGATTCGCTGACTACTTGGTTGTACTTCAGTTCCTGCTGGTCACTAGTCAGGAATACTTGCTATGGTACAAGCTGCAATTCGTCAATCATGTTTTTTTCGTGTTCCAATTAACATGAAACCAACGGGAACTAAATCGTCATGCTTACCAAAATGTGCAATGCACAATTTAGGCAACCGCTACTTTAAAATCTTGGGAATCATCAGTCTGCAGTTTTGGAATGACCAGTTACTTTCCTCTCACAAACCGGAATTTTGATACCTTATGAGGAATCCTTTTTTCCATCCCTCATGTTGCTAAATTAACATCCTACATAGGGAATCCATTCTTCAATTCCTCTTGTTCCTAAAGTTAACAACCTACATTTTAGTCCATGCCCAGTGTTGCTCTTCTCTGAATGATAAAAAGATGTCAGCAAATCCAAGTCAATTGCCAGACCTATTCTTATATAATACTTTTATATCCTCGTTAACAAAGGTGAGCGAGACTCCAAATAAGAGATGAAGCAGAGGTAGTCATTATTTGGTCACTGAAATAGATAGATTTTACTATCAAATGATTTACCGAATTATGTTTGTCTGGATTTTATTTCGTGTGAAAAGTCAAATTAAAAGTAATACAAATCTCGAGGGACTCACTAAAGCAAGAATGAAAACCAGCGAACTACGAAGAACAACTATGAGGATACAAAGTTATGAAGTAAAAGGAACAACTTACATAACTTCTTTTCACAAGTGTACAAGTTGAGAACCTTTCCACGATCTCGTCAATCACTTACTCGTGCTAGAGGATTGGGGCATTAATCCAGCCACATGATCTCTCCAGGACTTTGTCAATCACTTCCTCATGCTAGGTGATTGGGCAAGCATTATATCAGATGCTGACAATGTTCCTGACTGATCAAAATCAAGATCTTTAAACTCCTCTAATACCAGTGAAATGTCTTCTTCGCTGATCTTTCCCATCTCTTTTAGCTTATATAACACAAATTCAGCAGCCCTGTTGAATTCCAAAACAAATTAAGCACAATAAGAATATAAAGAGCTAAAGACAGTGACATATACATTGAAATGAAAGAATCCAAATTGAAAAAAGAAAAAAAAAAGGATCAGAACAAGCAGATTCAACTCACCCAACAGTCCCATCATTGTCCATATCAGCTGCCTCCAAGTCTACATTTGTCGTCTTCCGAGTAAGAGCCCATTTGGCCAGCGCTCTTTGTTTGCTTTCAGAGTTCAGCTCAGCAACATAAAGAAAGAACAGAGCTAAACATATACTACTAGTCAGTATCCAAAATATAGCGAAAACACGGCCCACTCTTGTTGAGAAGCTCTTATCTCCGTAGCCCAAGGTCGTAATTGATGAACAAACACAATAAAATGCATCAACAATGTCTAGCTTCTCAACCGTTGCAAGGAAGACCGTTCCAACAACTACAAGCACCAAAAGAAAGATCGATACCGTAATCAACTTATACATCACTTTTTTAGTTTCAACCTCCTTCAGAATTTCCGTCTGACCAACCTTTTGATGCATATGTAAAGCTTTAACCAGCAATATTTCCTGTTTCTCCACTAGGTAGTCAGTTGCTGAACTAAGAATCAATCCAACAAATGCCATTCCCGTGAAGACAAAAGCGCAGGCAAGAAGCTTGGAAAGTACAGAATTGGGCACAAGGTCTCCATATCCAACTGTTGTCATTGTGACAATACAAAAATATACCGCATCAAGAACTGCATTGGTCTTCTCCCCTTTGATCTGGTGACCGACAAGGCAAAAGCAGGCTGTTCCTACACCTAAATACACTGCCAAGAATAAGACTACTTTCTTAAATTTTGGGTGGAAATTACCGGTGAAGTAATGAGAACGCGGATCTGAGCATACAGGAATACAATCTGCTATAGGAGGACTTTTGGAGTGCTGACATCTTCTTCTGGTAGGAGCACCATTTTGAGAGGTTGGAGGCGTAGGATCTGACAATCCTGACAGCAAGGGTTGTTTTGCACCATTGCTCATCATTAATGTATAGCGAAATTGTCCACCCAAAACCTAGATTAAAGCGGGCAGGCAACCTGATCGGCTGCAACGCCCCACAGAGAAACCGATTCAATAACAAGCCCGTTTTCTACAAAATCATTTGGGCAAGAAGATCCGCGGCTCGGACGGAGATCACTTTTACAAGCCTTGCAGATTAACAAGCTCCAGAGTTTGGAACTGCCATACAAGCAAAATAAATTTTGAACACCACAAAACAAATGATGTACTTTTGCTGATTGAATAATTGCTTCTGCCTCATAAAACAATGGCCAAGAACTTTGGAACTGCCATACAAGCAAAATAAAATTTGAACTCTCCTGTCCATCATTTGTATAAGATTCTTATAAAACTTTTCCTCATAACAGAGCAACAGAGAGAGAATTAACCATTTTGCTGAAAAATAATAATAACCTCTTCTAAATTCATATATATTGCAGCAAAATTATGACCACATATTGCCCTAAAACATTATTTTTCTCAAACCCTTTTGGGAAAATTTCCTGCTGCATTTAGAAATAGAATAACTAAGTATTCCTATAAAAATTAATTATCAATTAAATTTGGGGATTCATACCAAACCCACATGGATTTCTTTTATTAGAGTTGAAGGAGTTATCACCGTTTAACATTTTTATTTATTACTAATTTTGTATGGGAAGGTTGTGCCATTATATGAACAACTGAGCCTCTCAAAAACTTAGTTTGAGCAATTATGAATTACTTCATGTCTGTTTATCATACATACAAAAAAGAATTTAAAACAAATGCACAAAGAACTATGAAAAACCCAAACACCATGAAATGGGTTTAAGGAGAAATATAAATAAAAATTCTGCAGAGAGAGAGAGAGATGGAGAGAGATCTGGCTTACCAGTTGAGGCAAATTTTAAATTATTTTGATTTTCTGATTCTTCCAAACATAGTGATAGTTCAGACCTTTGCTTCTATTTGTCATGGCTTGTGGTGCCTTCTGGTTTGTTTTTCAACTCCGCATTCTGTGGGTGAGCTTGGTCTACCGACATGATCATGGTAGCCCCAATTACAAGGCCTAAAATTAAGCCCGTTATAATATTGAATTTGATAATTGAAGTATATAATTTTGCGTTTAATTTTACACTGACATATTTTAAAGAATTTCAGTTGTCAACTGGTATTCACTGGTTTTTAAAAGCACGACAGGGACAAGGATGGGGAGGTCACCCCGTGTAACCTATTTTGAACAAAAATAGGTTGGAATTTTCTAAACGATTCCGGGGCAGGGAAGGTACACCCGTCCAGTTGATATCCTTAATAAATTTTGACATTGGGTTAATTTTATTTATATCCAATCATATATGTCTTTATTTTAATCATACATCTTTAAATTTGAGTATCTTCATTTACACCTCCTCATGATATAAAATGTCTAAAATATTATTGATCCAAATATTTCTTAAATTAATTTAATTCTAGAATATAATTAATCTTATATCCAAACACTCTCACTCCCACCACCATCGCGGTGACGCCACCACCCGACTCTGCCGCAGCCACCACAAGCCCTAACTAGCCGTCGCAACAACAAGCACACACCTAACTGCGCCACCCCCAATCAACGCCCCAACCCTTGTCGCGCCACCCCTCTTCCCCTACCCCCGGCCAAAAATTGGGGGTATACATACATATATATATATGTATATTTATATATGTTACTAATTTTTATTTTCAGCTTTAATTTCTTTTATTTTTTATTTTTAATTTCAATAAATATAATATAATTTAAATAAATATGTATGTATGTATGCATAGAGTAGATAGGAGTTTTGGTGAAAAGATAGGAGACCACCCACCCCACACTTCCCTAAAAAAAATTGGAAACTTGAAAAAAAAATTGTTACCAATTTTGCTAATTTTCCAAGTTTCTTTTAGTTTAAATATATATATATATATATATTTTTTTTAAAAAAAAGTTTAGTTTATACACGCCATTATAGTATATTAGTTCCATTAAATATCTCATAAATATATTTACTAATTTAATTTTTAAAATTTCAAATTTCTTGTATTAATTTAATATATTTTATTAGTTTATATATATATTATTTTATAAAAATAAAAATAAATATATATTTTTATATATTTATTTCGAATTTTATGTACTTTTAAAAAAAATTATATGTTTTTTGCGAATTTTATATTTATTTTCAAAATTTAATATATATATTTTCAAATTTTATATGATTTTTTTGAATTTTATATATTTCTTTCGAATTATATATATATATTTTTCTAATTATATATATATTTTTTAATTTTATATTTATTTTCGAATTTTATAATATTTTTCAAATTTTATATATATATATATTTTTAAAAATTAATACAAATTAAATAATTAAATTATTAGAGGGGTCAAATTGATAAAATAATTTATCCTTGTTTCCAAACACACTAATTTATCCCATTGAGGGTAATTTAGGTATTTATAAGAAAATTTAGGATGATGTCATCGTTAAGGGGTCTAAATGATGAGAATCTCAAATATGAGGGGGTGTAAATGAAAATACTCAAATATAAACTGATGTGATTGAAATAAAGACAAATCTGAGAGGGTGTAAATGAAATTAACCCTTAATTATTTGTTTTGGCCGACTCATCCGATACACGGACCCCACCAAGTAATGATTTTGTAGACTTGCTTGTGAATATGAAGTATGAATCACCAAATGTTCAATACAAATTATTCGTCGGCCACCTGTACCGTACAGAAGATGGCGATGTTAGTCCTTTAAATTATAAACGTTTCATTCATGTCTCTTACTGGAACCAAGTGTTTTAAATCATTTTTTATTTTTTAGTAGCTAGGACAGGTTATTAATTGATTCAAATCTGTAAGGGCTATGTAGATCCACCCCTGACTCGGTGCTCCCTAAAAACTTATGTAGTTCAAGTTGAGTCTAATTTGGCTTCCTCAGTGAACAAAATCAAAATAAAATTAAGAACCCATATCATAGATTTTCTTAATACATAGGATTATACATTATAAAAGAGAGAAGGAAAAAAAACCAAAAAAAAAAAAAAATTAGATTAGGAAAAGGTATCGGGTAACCAATTTCTGTAATAATATAACTCTAGGTAGTCTACATTCTTTATTTACAAGAAATAATCACTCCTAATAAATGAAAGCACGATATATAATATATAATTATATTAATGTTGAACTTCAACCTTGAATCCTGATTTCTTGCTTCATCCTTATTATAAACTCATCAAATTTCTTGTTGAGCTCTTCTGTATTCAACAACTCATCATCATTTCCATCTTCTTCTTTTTCTGCTTCAACTATAAAGCCACTCAACTCTTTTCCAATCTCTTCCTCTTCTTCTTCAGTACTAAACCATTCCCTTTCTTGTTTTGTATTGCCATTAACACTTTCTACCTCCTTTTTTTCTTCTTCTTCTTCTACCTCATACTTTGAGTCCTCACTTTCTTCTCCTATCAAGTATTGATCTTCTTCTTCTTCTTCCTCCTTTTCCATAACATCAGTACTACTCTCTTGAGCCCTTGCACTACTACTAGTTTCCGCCAAAACTTCTTCTTTTTCTATCACTAGTGACGGTTTAATTTCCGATGATGAATAGTCCAAATTATCTTTGATCTTATTGAGTACTAACGCGTCATTAATATCGGATACTGATACTCCGCGGATATTGAAGCCCGAGGTCTTCACAAGGAGGACTAAGATTCCATTGCAAATGAGAAACATGTAGTTTCTGTCCATGTAATGGCTCAAGAATTGGAAAGGGAATTGAGACAAGTATAAATTGAAGTAAGGGAGAAAGAGAGATGAATACCATGGTGAAAAGAAAAAGAAGATGGAAAGGAAAGAAAGTGAGATTAGCAATTTGGTCACCTTCTTGTTTTGGAATTGAATCCAACTATGTAGGTTTTTGTAGTGGTGGTCACTTTGATCCATACTATCTCTTTCAATAAAATTAAATTAAATAAAAGATATTTGGAGGAGTAGTTTTGGTGTTGCTGCGAAATCAAGAGTAATGGTATGAGGGTGTAGGTTGAACTCTCATGAGGCTACTATATATATATATATAGTTTGGACTTTGGATTAAGAAGCTTATGTGTAGTTTTAGACCAAGGACTTGCCATTTTGGGTTTTGCTAACAGCTAATTATTACCACTTTATGGACCAAGTTGCCGGTACCATCAACCCAATAGGCAAGGAATAATTAAATAAAAGCGATTTCATGTTTATCCCTATATTAACTTTTCAATCCATTTTAAAATAATAAAAAAATCAATATTATTATTTGATCAATTTACTAATTTACTCTTCAATCATTCAAATTATAAAATATCTAAACTACAATCATCACATCATTTGGTGGGATTAAGGATAAAACTAGTTTTTCATTCACTATCACACCAATAAAAATTATTATCTCAAAAAGTTAAATTCTCTAAAATAAACATATAATATGGGACGGGGGAATATATGATGATGGCTAGTATTATAATGATGGATAATGTGTTGGTGTAAAGTTGTACCAATCAAGATTAAACATTAGCTCCAATGAGCTAATTACCATACAATCTTTTGGTTGTATAATTCACTTGTTATAGTCTCTCTGTTTGGGTTATATGTCTACAAAATTAATAATTGAGTCAAATTGTTTATACAATTTTCAGGATACTCGAGTTAAAAAATGGTACTTCCATTCATTCACGCATATATATGGGTTCTGAATTGCGTCACACTGACATTTTTTTTTTTCGGTGAATATATGAATTAGTATAAATAGAAGAAAAGTTACAAAAGAAGGCCTAATTAAGCCAACAGTAGAGAAAAAAAAGGGAAAAAATGTGGAAGGTGCAAAAGGTAATTTGGCACCCAGCATCACATGATAACCCTAAATCCCCAAAACGTCATGATGGCTGCAGACAACAAACAAAAAATCTACCTCTCATCTTTTCAAAAAAATAAAATAAAAAACATCTACCTCTCCTACTGACATCATCCTTACACATCCAATCATAAATATCTTATGGCCGTTTGAAAATCTTATTTTTGTTCTGTTTTTTTATTTTTTTTGTATTATTTAGGAGAATAGAACATGTTTGACAAATCTTTTTACTGTTTGTTCTGTTTTTAATTTGGAAAGTGTTTTCGTGAATAGTAGAAAAAATAAGGGAATAACAAAAACTTGTTTTTTTGTTCTTTTTGGGATTTTCAAAAAAAAAATTTGTGATAGGGAGGAAAAATTATGTGAGAATATGTGTGTTTTTTTGCCCCAAACATATTTTTTGTTCTTGTTCTTTTGGGTGAGAAAATAAGAACAAGAATAAGAATTATTCTTGTGTTTTGATTCTCAAAACAAAAACAAAAATAATAATTCTCAAACGGCCACTCTGACTAATAGTTCCTTTCAAAAAAATAAAAAAAATTACTCTGAATAATAGTCAAATGGTATGGGTCCGTTTGGATACCCTGTTTTCTGTTTTTGTTTTTTTACTGTTCATCAGATCAAAAAAAAAAACACGTTTGGCAAACGCGTTTACTGTTCACTTTTTTTTCCTCAAGAAAACTGTTTTCTATGAATAGTGTGTAAAAGTGGTGAAAACACCAAATACAACTTTTAGTTATTTTTTGAGTTTTTTCACTGTTTAGGTGGTAAAAACAGTGAAAACACCAAATCCATAAAATACAACTTTCACTAAATAAAAATGGTGAAAACACCTTCATCCAAACGTTTTTTTGTTTTTAGTTTTTTGCTGAAAAAAACAAAGATAAATACAAAAACAGTTTTTATATTTGAAGATAGAAAACAAATACAAAAAACAGGCTTTCCAAACGCACCCATACAATATAAAATTGATTATATTTCGGATCCTTGTTGAGTGAAATTTAGTTCAGTATGTACTGTTAAACAAATTAGTGAATAAATTACTGAGACCCTGTTTGGTAGGTGGTCTGGTCTGGTCTTACGTTTTATGGGACCAGACCGTGTTTGGTAGCATTGGTCCCAAATTTTTGGTTAGACCAAGTAAGACCAAATCAGACCAAAATGACATCATTTCAGACAAAAAAAAAAGGTGGTTCCTGGTGGTCCGGTCTGGTCTTATTAATAAAATATATTTATAAATAATTAAAAATGAATAAATAATAATAAAAATAATAAATTAAATAAAACATATTTTAAAAATAAAATATAAATAATAAATAATAAACAAAATGAAATAAATAATACCTAATAATAATAAAAAATGAATATAATAATAATAAATAAATGAATAAATGAATAAATAATAAAATATATTTATAAATAATTAAAAATGAATAATTAATAATATAAATAATAAATTAAATAAAACATAATAATAATAAATGAATACAATAATAATAAATAAATATAATAATAATAAATTAATAAAATAAATAATAAATTACATAAAACATATTTAAAAATATAATAAAAATAATAAATAATAAAAAAAATGAAATAAATAATAATAATAAATAAATATAATAAAAAATAATAAATAGATATAATAATAAATAAATATAATAATAAATAATAAGTAAATATAATAATGAATAAATACTTCATAATAATAATAAATTAATATTAAATTAATAAAATATATTTTTAAATAATTAAAAATGAATAAATAATTTATAAATAAAATGAATTAAATAATGAAATAATAATAAATAAATAGAATATATTTATAAATTAATATATAAAATAATAAATAATAATTTAATAATATAAATAATAAAATAATAAAATATATTATAAAGTGAAGAAATAATAAATAAAGAAATAAATAATACATAAATAAATATTATAATAAATAATAAATAAATAGTAAGACCAGACCACTTACCAAACAGACTTTTCCAGATCAGATTAGACCAGACCGGACCGGACCGGACCGGACCGGACCGAACCAGACCAGAAAGACCGCCTACCAAACATGGCCTGAAAATTTACACTTCTTTAATTTTTCTGTTTATTGAGATTATCAAAGAAGTTATTAGTTGTTAAGATTGTTTCTTAAATCATATTCTATTTCTAGCCAAGAAAAATCCCCATGCCTTCAATTAAGGTAATTTTTTAGTTTGTTCAACACTTGAACTTCATCAAACAACTTCAAAAGAAAAAAAACCCAACTTTCATGAAACAAGAATTTTGTTTTCTTACCATGCTTTTAACAAGATTTTAATTTTCTAATGATTTAACATCCTATGAAAAACCAACAATTCGTCTAAACTTGTTCAAGAACATCATATACCATTGCATATAAATTGGCAATACAATGGAAAATAAAAATAAAATCCAAACTGATATATATATTCTTGAATTTAACCAAAAACTAATTGCATATAGTAAAATATATCAATCGAATGCAAAACTATATATGAATGACAACCAAATATATATATGATGGTAGATTTGTATCAAAGTTGCTGAGGCCAGAGGAATGCTCCAATACAAAAAGCCCTTTTGTCATCAAGGGTCATGCCCTTAAAAGTAAGACCATACTGTCCTAGAACCAAGTCCACCTTCCATTCATCCATCTTCTCATAGTCAGCCTTGGTGTA
Organism: Cornus suecica; assembly: GCA_963922005.1. Classification (NCBI taxonomy): domain Eukaryota; kingdom Viridiplantae; phylum Streptophyta; class Magnoliopsida; order Cornales; family Cornaceae; genus Cornus; species Cornus suecica. Next base: position 8,239,288 of record OY998239.1, on the reverse strand, counting down.
CCTTGGATAGTGAAGAGGCATCTGAAACTCCACTTGACCCACCATGTCCTTCATGTTCTCTGACCTCTTCATTGTCTCTTCTTGGGATTGTGTTTCTTTTGGGCTTGGAGGATTATAAACTGAGTGTCCAGAAACTAGTGTGTATGCAGAATTCAGAAACCACTTCAAACCCATATTGCTAGCTTAGTTCTCACTTCTTAGAGGCGCAAGGAACAAAACTCTGCCTCTATGTATATACACTGGTCTGTATATGTATGGTATATATATAGTGCATGTGTAAGAATGTACTGTCCTAGTTAATTTCATATTCTAATTGGTTTCCTTTCCTATATTGGAGTGTTGTTTATATGGTAATTTCTAATACTTGTCCTCAAGGAATTGAATTTTCTTTTTCTTTTTTTTTGACTATATGTATAGATACAGGGTTAAGAGAGTTTCTATTTTTATTTAGTTTTGTATTTTAGAATGTTTTTTATACGATAATAATGGGCTTCCTATTTTAAATTATTTTTTATATGGTAATTTTTTGTTAGTGATTTTTTATTTATTTATTTCCAATTCATTAAAATTCTAATGCCAATGGGACTTGGTGGTCAACAATTAGAGGTCTATGCACTTTTCCTGAATGATTGTTAGGAATAAGAACATTGTTGTGGGCTCGTTCAGCGTAAATAATATAGGCCTTCAGGTTCGGCCCGGCCCATCTTTCCTGCACCCATGTGCTTGTGTTTAGCCCATAACACATCACCTGCGTCCAAACAGTCCATGTCGGTGCATTTTCTCAAATTCCAGAAACACTTTTTGCTTTTGCTTTTGTTTTTTGTTCTCATTTTTTTAGAAAATGACCGTTCTTCCAAAATTCCATTGTACTTCTTTCCGCTTAAACCCTAGTTCAAAACCCTAATATGTATCTCAATAAATTATATGTGAAATCACATTGAATAACAGAGGTCATCAATGTCTACAATACTTCGATCTAGGGTTTTCTCCACCATTTCGAAGAACAATCGACGATTTTCGTCGAACGTCACTACAGATCCTCCCAAAGAACCAATCATCTCCTCTTCATCTATCCTCAACAACCAACCGCCGCCGCCGGAAACCGGAACGGAGAAGAAGCCATGGAATTTTCTCAAGTACGGCCTCGTCGCAGCTCTCACCGGCGGCGTTGCTACTGCTGGTTACGCCACCTATGGTCCGTGTCCTCTCGTCTTTCATTTTTAGGTTTTTTTTTTCAAGTTTCATATGGAAATCAAATATATGATATAAGTGCACAATTTGAGAACATGTCATTGTCATTTGAACTAATTGAATTTTAGAATTTTTGTTTCTTTGATCATCTTGCTGTTTCCTCGAAATTTTAGAATTTGTCATTTAAAAACAAGGGCAATGACTAGTTTAAAAACAGAATGATATAGCTTGGCATCTGTGAAGAATAATTCATAATTCACTACTGTCATACTATATTCAATAATATTTATCTGATTTTTCTTTGCAGCTTATACTTTGGATGAGGTAGAGGAGAAGACAAAGGCGTTGCGTGCTTGTGCAAATTCTACGATACAGGAAGACGATGCACCTGCATTTGATGTGAGTCTGCATAGCAATTCTATTATTTGGGGTTGTATTTTTGCTGATGTCAACATGGTGCCAAAATTTGGGAGTCGAGAATCTTAATCTATTAATAAGGAACACATTATGAAAATAGTGTTGTGTGTAGATATAATTGCATGCAAAGTGTATGCAATTGGAGTCCCATTTGAGTGATAAAATTCCCATTTGTCTAATAAAATGTACTATTATTGCTATTTAAATGGTTAAAGCTTATGAGATTTAGAGAATAACTTTTTGCTGTCAATCACTTCTGCAGAGATTTAAAGCTTTGCTCTATTCTGCTGCAATTACAGGTGGGGTCTGTTTTCATATTCTTATTACTAATCAAATACTTTGTTCCTCATTTTTTCGTTCATGCTGTATTCCATGAAGATTATGTACTGCCTTCGAATGGCTGAGCATCTATTGCTATGTATACTACCATTGATTGGTAATTCTATCTGATTATTTTGTTTTTATATAGATCCTGTTTATTGTTGTTTTCTTTCAAAGCGATATATAGATATCAGCATTTTGTAAGACATACACGTGTTAGGCTTGGGCTGCTTGGCTATGTTTGCTAAGATTTGGCTACTGAAGTAAAAAAGAGAGACGAAACAGTTCCTTTGTGCTTTTGACTAAAGCCCTTGGAATGTGTAAACATCTAGAGCTACAGGGTTTTTTTTTTTTATCGAAGTTTATTCAGTTTGTTTACAAATATTAAAGCGAGATCAACTGTCTGAAGATGTTGAAATGATGAAGAACTCGGAGATTATTATTATTCTCATTATTGTTATATTATAAGGGTTTAGCTAGGCGGAAACTGGATGTTACATGGTTGAGTCTGTTGTGGCATAAATACTTTGTCCCCAATTTGTTTCCTTCTACTCCGTATGTGGCTTGTTTCCATCTAATGACAAGGAGAGGAGATGCTTCACACAAAAATGTTATGGTCATTTCCATATAAATCACTCAATGGAGATTTTTTGAGTAAAAGGAAATAATATGGTTGAGGTAAAACAATATTCGTTAAGAACATTAACTGTCTTCACTGGCAAACATTAAGATACTCCACAATCCTAATATATTAGTTGCAAGATTTTCATTTTAGCATATCCTTTGTGACCATATGCAGTATTGTACTGCCATTTTTTTCTCACTATCAATTAGCATCATAAGCTTGGCTCCTTTTTTTGAATTTCAGTGCCTGCAAAGACAGTTCAACTTTACTTAGATCTAAGGAGAGCGATCGAGGAGCATGTTCAAGTAAGGAGTTATATACTTATTATTGACATGTATTTGTCTTATTTTCCATTGCAAGTGTTTGGAACATATTTAAGGCTCTTGTTTTGTTTATATAGGGGTTTACTGAACCAACCTCAGATAAGCTCCTGCCTGATTTGCTCCCCACGGAGCAGCACGTGTTTACACTTGTGTTAGATCTCAATGAGACGTTAATTTACTCAGATTGGAAGGTCGGATTTAATTCTAATAGTTTGATTTATTTCTTAACTTTATTTTAATGCTCCTAAAACTTCTTCTTTTTTCCCCCCTATGGCATCACCACATACATTTCTTAGGGTTTTATAATTTATTATCATGAGCAATTAGCGAGCTGTTAAAAAGGATCTGTGCTGGACTGGGCCTCTTGCATCGACTTTCTTTGACGTAGGCAAAGGCCATCCTCCACAGTTCATATCAATTTTATCAATAATAGTCCTTTACAAGGGTCCAATTATTACCTCTGCTTTTAGAGCAATGATGGTCTTACATAAGGTTTCTATTATTTTAGTAAATTCAAATAGTTTATCATGTACAATTTGTTTCTAATTGTTTGATGTTATTGTTTTATTTTTTCATTCCCTTTTTCCCCTCAAAAGCGTGACAGAGGCTGGCGAACATTCAAAAGGCCTGCAGTTGATGCCTTTTTGGAGCATCTAGCTCAATTTTATGAAATTGTTGTGTATTCAGACAATCTGAGTATGGTAATATGTATTCTTTACTTCCTATATCGTGTCATTATTTCTTGAAGTTGTTAATATCAGCATTAACGCTACTATTGTTATTCTGGCATATGCAGTATGTTGATCCTATTGTTGAGAGATTGGATTCGAAGCATTGTATACGATATAGGCTATCGAGGGGCGCGACTAGATATCAAGATGGGAAGCATTATAGAGTAAGTAATTTTCCTCACATGATACATGTGACATGTAATCCATCTTATGTCCATTATATGATTGTGCTCTAAATGTATATTTGTGTCGAACATGAAGAATATTCTTAATTTTTTTTCGAAGGAACCTGATGTTACTTGAAAGTGTTCATTGCTCTTTAAAGTAAGTATACATTTTGGTGCTAAAAAAGTTTGCACCTTGTAGAGGAGCTGGCAGTGCTTTATGCTTAAATGCATTGTTCAACCATTATGTTGATGATCCACATGGCACTGTTAAACTTTAATTATGTTCCATCCTCCTTCCGTATTAGTTTTAGCTTGAAAATTTTCAATCCTTGCAACGATGGAATTCCAATTGTCTTTGCTTGGTATTGTTGAAATGCTGATGGTAAAAGATAGTTTCCCAGTGTAATCTGTTCCTGTCTTCGAGTTCTGAATCCTGCAACTAAGGGATGTTTTGTTGCCCGTCCAAAATGAATCAGGCAACAAATATTCTTTGTTTTGGAGCTCTTTCAACATGGCATGTGTGGTACTTTGTAGTGCTTATCTCGTTTACTGAAGTTTTGGTCACTTTATAATTATAAAGTAATGAATAAAGTGACACACATCATAAAGATTATTTGATGAATTATCTTGTAGAGAGTGTAATGATCCTTCTACCTCTTGGTGCGCTTACATAGCCAATCTAATGTTATTCGTTGTAACATTCATGTGACATACTTGCCCAATCTAATCGTTGCGTGGTTGAATTGTTTATGGTACTTTGCAGAGCAATCTTATCATTTTAATATTATACCAAGTTTACTATGAACCTACCTGCGACTTTATATAATTCTACCTAGTGAAGCTTTGTCAAGATGGATGCTTCATGCTTATAATGTACAACTTGCATTATTACTTGCATGAAAGGAGGAGGTAATCCTAATAAAATGTTCCTGGTGGCAGGATCTTTCAAAGTTGAACAGAGATCCTTCAAGGATTCTGTATGTGAGTGGTCATGCACTTGAAAGTTGCCTTCAGCCAGAAAACTCTGTACCAATTAAGCCGTGGAAGCTTGAAGAAGATGATACGGCATTGTTGGATCTTATCCCGTTTCTTGAATGTAAGAATCTGTCATCATCCAATATACATGTACAACCCACTCTTCTTGTGTTCTTGATGATCATGTATGTCGATTTTACTGTTTACGCTTATGTTTGAGTCGGTATTAATCAGCTCGCTTTGCTGCAGATGTTGCTCGACACAGACCAGCTGATATCCGTCCCGTACTTGCATCTTATCAAGGGCGTGATATTGCTAAAGAGTTCATTGAGCGTTCCAAAGAGCACCAGAGGTATAATATTGCTCCAATTTTTGTATTCCCTTCCCTTACTATTTTTTCCCCCTTCGTTTGCTGATTCTAGTATTCATTTTTAGCCACATACACCTTGGTCCTTGTAAGGTACTAGTGCTTGGGAAAATAAGTTTTGGCTTTGAACATTTTTGGTTCTGTTCGAAATGTTGCTTTATTTATTTCATCTTTCGACTTTGGCATGGATACTATATAGTGTTTGTGATCTAATGCATTGATCTTATTAGCTGTATATTTCTTTGTATAACTTAATACACCTCTAAGTTTTGCGATAAGATTATTTGTTTGACACTGTAGTTTTACCTGTGATGCAGGCGGATGCAAGGGCAAAAGCAGCATGGTCGTTTTTGGAGACACTAAGGTCAGAGTTTTGTTGATTAGTTGTTGGGAACTATAGGGTGAAGTGAAGAATTGTCAAACTGTAAATCATTCTTTAGTGTTGGCCAATTTTTCTTTGAGCAAGAAATCTGATAGTTTGATGATACGTCCCAATCACTACATCGTGTTATGGCAAAGAGTATATATAGTTTTTCAGCTTCAAATAACATCGTTAGTTCCTAACTCTTTCTTGCCTTCCGTGATTGTGAAATGCGTAGTTTTGGGTACAAAACATGGCTGTTTCTCTTCTACTACCGTTCTCTAAATTCAGTTGCTAGAATTTATTTCTTTCAATCTTTCCTCTTTCTAGTGCTGTTAGTTAAGGATCAAATAAGAGTGGGAGAAAAAGGGCTGTCTATCTATGAGACTATGAACTACTGGATAGAGTATTCTTTTAAAAAGTTTGCAGAATTGGTGGAATTTTTCCTCATTGATTTACAGAATTGAGGCAAATAATTCTGCTCCACAGTTGATTTTACTGTGGTATGGTGTAATTCATCGTAGGATGTGGGTGGGATTGTGTTCACGTTGTTTCGTGAATGTGGCTCGTTTGTAACCACAAAGTCTTTGAAAAGTTGCTTCTGCCTTTTCCTTTACTGTTTTGTTTTTTATAAATTGCTTAACCTTTGAAATAAAAATAGAAGTAAAAAAAATCCTGTTTCACATAAATAAGGAAGTCCATATTATCTTTGGTGCATTGATTGGGTTATTTTATTGTGATAGGAAGATCATACTCTTCTCAGGTCAAAGTAAAATTGCTTACATCTGCGTAACTTGACAAAGATAAAAAGTTTGTATTGTTAGTTCAAATGCGAGCTGCTAAATTGCGAAATATTGACAAGGCATTTCAATAATTTCACATATTGAAGGATTTTTTAATATTTTTCCTATCATATATATTGTGTTTTCTCTAAAGTTCTAAACATAATTATAGTGAGGTAACGAAATTTGAAGTACAATTTTATGGACAATATTTGGTGTAGGAACCTACATCCCTCCAATCAAAAACTGACATGTGGCTGAAAATAATATGAACTAAGGGTAACCTACACTCTCTCTCTATCCGTACCGGTGCCCCCTCTTTCTATCCCAAACAAATATTATTTTATTCCAAAATAATTTGTTAATACCAAAGCTTCATTCTTCCATGTGCTATTAACAAACAAACTATGATCTCAAATTTTTGACAAACATCCACACTAACGTGTCAAATAATTCCCAAACACTTTTTTCACTTTACACACAGTTCCCATTTTGTGAGTATTCCGTTAATAAACACCTCCTGTCATTAGAAATTGATATTTTATACCCAAAATACTCCTAAAATAAATTGGTAATTAAATTAAGATTCTTTAATAAATTATAAATTATTATTTTTTTAACTAAATTAAGATTTTTGAGTAAATTACAAATTATTTTTTTATTTTTTGTTTAAGTTTACTTATTTATTTAAATTCAAATTTGAAAAAAATATATTACTCAATCCGTTTCAAATTATAAGTCCCTTTTGGGGAATTCAATTTTTTAAGATGATGACTTTTATTGTAATGTTAATGAATAAAATATCAACTTTACTCATGGTCCCACTATAATGGTTTATAAAATATATATTTTATAACTTTAATATTTGAAGGTTAAACTGGTAAATTGATCAAATTAAGTGATTTGACTTTTCAAAGTGGACATTTATTTTGGGACGGCAAAAGAAGAAAAATGAACACTTATTTTGGGACGGAAAAAATACAAATTATAAGGGCAAAACCCTTTTAAAATTTCTATGCATCTATTTTCTTAAAAAAAAACATTATTTAAAGTGTATTATTATCAATAGTGTTTTTTTATATATAATTTGTACTCCCTTCATTCTAAAATATGTGTACACTTTGAAAAGTCAAAGTATTTTATTTGATCAATTTACAAGTTTAACCTTCAAGCATTAAAGTTATAAAACATATACTTTATAAACGATCACATCACTATAATGGACTACGGATAAAGTTGATATTTTATTCACTAATACTACAATAAAAGTTATCCTCTTAAAAAATTGAATTTCCCAAAAGGGACTTATAATTTGAGACGGGAGGAGTAATATATATTTTCAGATTTGAATTTAAATAAATAAGTAAACTTAAACAAAAAAATAATTTGTAATTTACTCAAAAATCTTAATTTAGTTAAAATAATAATAATTTATAATTTACTAAAAAATCTTAATTTAGTTATCAATTTATTTTAGGGGTATTTTGGGCATAAAATATTAATTTAAGGATATTTTGGGTATATAATATCTATTTTTAACGACAATAGTATGTTTGTTAACGGAATACTAGTGGACTGATTGTGTCTGCGGTGGGACAAGTGCATTCGGTTATTTGACACCTCACGCTGTTGCTTGTAAAGAATTTGAAACTATATGGTTGTTTATGGTTGTTTGTTAATAGCCCTTCTTCCATTCACATCTTCATATCCCAAAAAATTACATAAAGTACCCCCAAAAAAAATCACATCTTCATTCTTCCATTTGTTAATATAGATAATTTTTTTCAAAATAATTTCAAAATATTTATTTTATCCTGAATTTTTTTTCCCAAAAATATATATTTTTTTCAAATTTTTTATAATTTTTTGGGAATATTTTTTTCAAAATGTTTATTTCCGGAAATATATATATATGAAAAAAACATTTCTCATATGATTTTTTTCTTCATTTGCTTTTGATAATATGAATTTTTTTTTTAAAATATCATAATATTTTAAACCTACTATAACCTAATATCACAAATAATTCACTATCAATAAAAAATAAAAAAATAAAATTATCATCCTTTTATAAGGAATGTTTTTTTTGAAAAAATATAAATTTATGGAAAACAAATATAAAACATATGTAAAAAAAAATTTTGAAAGAAAAATATTTCTGGGAAGAAAATAAATATTTCGAAATATATATATATTTCCGGAAAGAAATATTTTGAAAAAAAATATTCCCGAAAAATTATAAAAATATATTTATGGGAAAAAAATAATTTCGGGATAAAATATATATTTTGAAAAAATATATATATATATATTAAGAAATGGAAGAATGAAGATGTGAATTTTTATTTTGGGGTACTTTATGTAATTTTTTGGGATATGAAGATGTGAATGGAAGAATGAAGCTTTGGTATTAACAAATTATTTTGGAATAAAATAATATTTGTTTGGGATAGAAAGAGGGGGACCGGTTCGGATATAGACAGAGAGAGAGAGAGAGAGAGAGAGAGAGAGAGAGGTGCGTGAGAGACTGAGGATAATTATTAGTTTATATTATTTTCCAGTGAATGTCTGTTTTTGATTGAAGGGATGTAGGAGTTTCTGCACAACTGGTTTAAGGTAAATACTGTCCAAATTTTATTAAACAATCTCACTCAAAGCGAAAATTAGTGTAGAGTGTTTTTAATAGTTATTAAAAGTATGTTTGGGAAAATAAAATTTTGAAACAAAAAGCATGAAAACATTTTTATATGCAAGTGTTGTGGATTTGAAAAATAAAAATAAAGTATTTAGAAAGTATTTTTGAAGAAGATATTTTTTGAGTGTGTTAATGTTATTTTTATTTGATCGTGATCATGAAAATATTTTAAAAATTTTAAAATATTTTTGAAATTTAAAGACACGAGTAATTTTTTTATTGGCCAAATAATATTTGAAGGAAATTCTTTTTTTATATGGCAAGCATGATCAATAAAAAAGTTATCAAATCTGTGTCACTAAAGTGCTATTTGATATTACTAAAAATTTTAAGAAAGAAAATTTAAGTAGTGATTAAAAACAATCATAATTTTTTTTATTTTTTTGTAAATTTTCAAACTTTATGTCACTTAAAATTTTTACCCGCACTTAATATTTAAATTACTTGTCAGTGCTCAATCTATTTATATTTAAATGTCAAAATAAATGTATCAAACAAACATATAAATTTTCAAGGACCACATAAATATGTCTACAGTGATTTTTTTTGACAAACTAAACAAATCAAGTGACCGAATAACACAGGGAAACAACCAATATTATTCCAATGACTCTTAAAATAAATTAGCATTTAAAAAATAATGCACTCACATGTAAAATGAAATATTGTAACAATAAAAAACAGATTGTCTACAAAGAAGCCATATATATATATATATATATATATATACCAACAACAATATTGTATAAAAACAAAGAAAACCAGGCATTTAACCTCAAACCTGCCGTCTTCATCAGTCAGTACACTTCCCTATTTTCGTCTTCTCTGCAGTACTCTCTGTCTCTCTCTCCATTTCGCCGTCTTCGCAACATTGCAGTACTCTCCTCTCTCTCTCTAGTACAACTCTAAACACTTCCATTTTAAAACCCTAATCCTATTTAAAACCCTAATTTGTTTTCTTCAAATGGCTCACCCCAACATCTTCAATCACCATGCCTCGATTTCCATCTCTTCTGTTTCTCTCTCTGTTATTGTTTCTCTTTCTCTCCGCTGCCGCACACGGCGGCGTCGCCGACGATGAGTCGTCGGCGGGTTTGGAGAAGCCGGACCTCCGATCGAGGTCGTTGATTCTGGTGAAGATATGGTGTTTGATTCTGGTTTTCGCGGGAACTTTTGCGGGAGGCGTTTCTCCCTACTTCATGAAGTGGAACGAAGGGTTTCTGGTGGTGGGGACGCAATTCGCCGGCGGGGTGTTCTTGGGCACGGCTCTGATGCATTTTCTGAGCGATTCCAATGAAACGTTTGGGGATTTGAGCGGGAAAGAGTATCCATTTGCTCACTATGCTTGCTGATTCTCTCGTTTCTTATGTTTATGGTAAGCAGAGGATTGATGTTCAGCTTCCATTTTGGTTTAAGGGTTCTTTTTTGAGGTTCAAGTGACCAAAGAGATCATATATGCATATATATATATATATATATATATATTTGTGTTGACATACGCATATGCAGCTGGTTTAATTTGTTAGGTGTGTCACTGTGTGTGGTGTTTGTGTTGATATAGCACATGTAGCTGGTTTAAAATTTGCCGCTCTCATGTAAGGTATTCAAGGGTATTTTAGGATTTTTGATTTTGGATCGGCTTATTGTTTTTGGCTTCATGGAAGAAACAGATGTTTTGAACGGTATTTGACATTTTTTAAAAGACCTTCCGGGCCTTGGAAGACAGTTTAGATGTAGTTAGGGGGTAATTTAGCTTCTCTTTTTCTTTTGGCTCAAAAGCCAAAAGCAAAAGCTTCGGGGCCTAAGTACTTGACGTCTATATGTTCTTCAAATAAATGAAAGAAAAAAAACTAGAAGAGTGAGCATTGGGGTGTTGAAAAAGACGCAACACAATGTATGTAGTATAAATGAGGCTGCTATGTTGGATAATCAGAACCACTAGGATAAATATGAAGTTGTTAGGTGGTATGGTTGTATTCAACGATTAGGTCAGCTGAAGCTTACATGGGATGAAGTATTTACAATTGACTTAGAAAAGACATGGTGATGGTGTATAAAAGGGAAGAATGGAAAAAAGAGAATACATGCGACCCCACCTAGATTATAAGTTCATACGAGAATAATTGTATTTATATTGTATAAAGTGCAATGTTGGCTTCATATTAAAGAGCTAGTCCATAATAACGGTGACTTCACTTAGCTTGTGTTGCATGACTGTCGGATCAAGTGACTAAGCTTGGTGATATATCCCATTTTGTAGTAGAAAGGTATTTGTTTGTTACTGTAGTGCAGTACTGCATAAGTGAAAAATTAGGGCTACAAAAAGCCTTGTTTGCAAAGTTGTACACATAACTATGTTCCTTATTTTGCTGTTCCTCTATTCTTTAAGTATTACTAAAAGCTTATTTTGAATGTGTTCAATAGAAAAACTTAAACCTAGCCTTGTACTTTAGTTTAGTTTAGATTGTTTATCATGAAAACATAGTCAATGCAATCTATTTAGTCGAATGTTTGTATTTCTCTTCTTTTTAAGTTTATTCAGTCGAATGTTTGTCTTTCTCTTCTTGTTAGTTGGCGGTTCTTCTAATTTTAGCATTAGAAACACCGAATTGAGGAAAAGATCTGAATTTTAGATGAACACAAAGATGTGCCTATAAGTTGATTTGACAGAAGAAACTGGCTCGAGTTGATTGGATTGCTTTGTTGAGTTCGTGAAACAAGAACTTAAAGCATTTAAGACATGTTTAGTTGAGAAAAAAAAGTTGCGACATTATTTGATTGCTCAAAAGATATGCTTGATATATATTGTGCGTGTTACAGGGGGTGTTCAGAATGGTAAAAGCCGTGTTGATGGAAGTTTGCAGGTCTGTTGACTTGGATTCGTTCACACCTAATGCATTTGTCAAAGTTCTTAACATGTTATTTGTGTGCTTCACGGTGATGTAACTAAACTTAAGTTCCCATTGTGTGGCTTTACAGGTTCATGATACCCCAGATGCTCATATTGTGAAACTGCCGCTTGCAACTGCTACATCACTCGGGGACAGCATCCTGTTGATTATCGCCTTGTGTTTCCACTCCGTATTTGAGGGCATTGCAATTGGAGTCGCTGAGACAAAAGCCGATGCTTGGAAAGCTCTGTGGACAGTGTGTCTGCATAAGATATTTGCGGCCATTGCAATGGGAATAGCTCTCCTCAGGATGATCCCGAACCGCCCCCTCTTATCATGTGCAGCCTATGCTTTTGCATTCGCCATTTCAAGTCCAATCGGTGTGGCCATTGGAATCATCATAGATGCCACGACCCAGGGTGCTGTGGCAGACTGGATTTACGCCATATCGATGGGTCTGGCTTGTGGTGTGTTCATATATGTGTCCATAAACCATCTGCTGTCCAAGGGTTACACACCCCAGAAGCCGTTAGTGGTTGATACTCCACATTACAAGTTCATGGCTGTTCTGTTGGGAGTTGGAGTGATTGCTGTGGTGATGATCTGGGACACTTGAGTTCATGTACCCCAATTCTTCTAACATGAGCAGCCATTGTTCTTAATTACAGAAGTTCAACCTACAAAACAGAGCATTTTTTGTGGTTTTAATTATATCAATTACATAGTATAGATGAATAGTGACAGATATATTTTCTGTTATCAATCCTGTAATTTGTGTCAAGACTCAAGAGAATTGGTTGACATTGGTTGATAATTCACTCCTCAAAATTGTTTGTGCTAACTTCAAGTAACGGCTATGGTATTCAGGGTATCTACCTTTTCTCTCTGACCCGAAAGAGAATGAGAAGGAGAATAAAAAAAAGTTCTGATTAGTGTTCATTGAATTAGTTCTGACCCCGTTTTCTACCAGTCTAAATGTTATGCCATGTTATTCAATTACCCAGAAGTGGATGTTTAAATATCTTTCGCTCTTATGTAAAATCATATCATTTACTTGTGATGATTCCATCATTTAGAATGATTAGTCAAACTGGGTTGACTGATGATGGGTTTTTGGATTGTATATTGGTTCACTCGAAATTTGTGATTTGTTTTGTTTTTGTTTTTGTTTTCAGTCAAATTATGCTTTTTAATGTTAGGATTTGAATTGATTGATACCTAATTTCTTTGGTTTGAAGATCTTGTGATATCTCCATTTTACAAATATATGTTCCATTCTGTCTAATTTGTTTCAGGCCAATGCGGCCAAAAAATCAGAAGAGAAGGAAAACTACGTTGTTTGATATATGTTGAATATACATTGGTATTTATGTCTTTCAGTTATATCTACAGGGTTCAAGCATGCTTTCAGTACTTAGATATCCACCTTGATGGACCTCATGTGAGTGGATGCCTTTAATTTGTTAATTATACTCCTATCTGCTTAAACTGCACTCCTAAATTTTGCGATAAGGTTATTTGGTTGACATTCTTATTTGTTCTATGAAGCAGGCCGATGCAAGAGCAAAAGCAAAAGCAGCATGGCCGTTTTTGGAGACACTGAGGTCAGAGTTTTGTTGATTTGTTGTTGTCTGTTGGGAACTATAGGTTCTGGTGAGACTCATCAAATTGAAAACCATTCTCTTGGGTAGGCCATTTTTTATTTGAGCGAGAAATCTGATAGTTTAATGACACATCCCTCTCGCTACATCATCGCAAAGAGTATATTTAGTTTTTCAGCTTCGAGTAACATTGTTAGTTCAACACTTTTTTCACCTTTTAGAGGATTAGGTTTACCAATTAACGTGGTTGTTCTCTTCTACCATCTTGCTTGCTCTAAGCTCAGTTGCTAGAATTCCATTCTTGTTCTCTTTCCTCTTTCTAGTGCTGGTTAGTTAAGGATCCAGTAACAGTGGGAGAGCAAAAGGCTGTCTATAAACAACTGGTTAGAGTGGTCTTTTGACAAGTTTGCAGAATGGTTATATTCTCCTCACTGATTTACGGAGTTGAGGCATGTAGTTCAGCTGCATCATTTGATTTTACTTTGGTTTTGTGTAGTATGTGGGTGGGATAGTATTCGTGTTGTTCCATGGATGAGGTTGTTTCCGATTTGTAACATAAGCATATTAGGATGCCATTTTATTTTATTTTTTGGGTAAATAAATTTTTAGGATGCGATTTTCACAGGCAAGCTTTTTATTTATTTATTTTTTCAAATCATTTTGGGATTCTGGAAATGGGTTTTCGCCAACGAATGGGATGCCCTTGTTTTCTTTTTAGGTTGGTGTAAATTTTAGTTGGGAAAAAAAGGGTTGCCTAGTGAGAATGAAAAGTGGCTAATGAGATGTTTTCTGAAATGAGGAAAGCTTGGACAGTGTTGTTGATCATGTTTTGTCAACCTTGGTTTGTTTGATAACTTGATTACATTTTTGTATCCAAGCTAGTGTACGTGCATAGGACTAGACCTGTTGCACCATTTTCAATTGGACGATGGTTTTTTACATAAATGTATCGACCATTTCGGGTTGCTAATCCATGAGGACCAACCAGAGTTGTAGAGTTGTTTGAATAGGGTTTTCGATAAAATTGGAGTTTAGATAAGGTTTGAATTTCATTTTACAACTTGCGAGTTTGGTAGGCCACTTTTCTCTATTGTCTCTATTCCCCATAGCATCTTATATGGAGCGCGTATGGCAGTTTCTGCAAACCCGTAGGAGTGCCAGCCTGGCAGGTCTCCCTCGGTCACTTTGTATAAATTATATAGGGTTATTCCCACCGACACTCCCTCAAAGATACCTTAATTCCATACGGACCCCCTCGATATTGAGTATTCCTATACGGACCCCTCTGACAGACGATCGTTAGTTTTATTGACGTTTTATTGTGAAATTACTAATTTGCCCTTCGATATATATTTAAAAAAAGGATAAATTGCAGTAGCACCCCCTAAGGTTTCACTTATTACATTAGGGTAATATATAAAGTATGAAATTACCCATATACCCAAAAAATATATATATATATATATATATAACGAAAATATATAAATATATATTACGAAAAAATATATATATATATATATATTTCTAATATATATATATATATATATTAGAAAAAATATATATAAAATTTGAAAGAAATATTTAAAATTCAAAAAAATTATATCAAATCTGAAAATGCAAAAAAAATATAAAATTTTGAAAAATTATATTAAAATCTGAAAATATATAAAAATTTAGAAAACAATATATAAAAAGGGGAAAAATATATAGATTCAAAAAAATATTTAAATTTCAATAAACATACCTAAATTATAAAGTTCAAAAATAATATATAAAATTTGAAAAAAGTATTTAAAATTCAAAAAAAATTGAATTAAATTTTCAAAATGTATATAAAATTCAAAAAAATATATTTTAAAATTTGAAAAATATTATAAATACGAAAATAAATATAATATTAAAAATATATATAAATTTCGAAATTATTTTTTTTTCAAAAAAACATATTAAATTTCGAAAATAAATATAAAAATAGCAAAAAAAATAAAAATTAAATAATATATATTAAATTTCGAAAATAATTATAAAATTCAAAAAAAACATAAAAAAATTATAAAATTTGAAAATAAATATAAAATTCAATATATATATATTAAATTTCAAAAAAACAATACTAAATTCGAAAATAAATATAAAATTAAAAAAACATTTAATTTTTTTTTAATTCTCTCTCTCTCTCTCTCTCTCTCTCTCTCTCTCTCTCTCTCTCTCTCTCTCTCTCTCTCTCTCTCTCTCTCTCTCTCTCTCTCTCTCTCTCTTCAAAAAAACAATACTAAATTCGAAAATAAATATAAAATTAAAAAAACATTTAATTTTTTTTTAATTCTCTCTCTCTCTCTCTCTCTCTCTCTCTCTCTCTCTCTCTCTCTCTCTCTCTCTCTCTCTCTCTCTCACCTCCCTGCACCAGACGCACACATATATCTCTCTCTCTCTCTCACACACACCTCCCTGCACCAGACGCACACATATATATACATATATACACACACATATATATAGATCTATACATATATATACACACACACATATATATATATATATCTATACATATATATATACACACTCATATATATACGGGTATATACATATATGTATATACGGGTATATATATATATATATATATATATATAGCTGCTATATATATATTTATATACCCGTATATATATATATATATATATATACACGAGTATATGTAACAGCATATATATATATATGTATATATGGGTATGCAATATATACAATCCCCATCTTCAATCTCTCTCCCAATTTCCCACTTCCAATTTCTCTATGTATATAAATTAGGGTTAGGGTTTTGAGATACCCAAATTGAAGAAGAAGAAGGATATGAAGGTCATTTTATATCATTTTGAGGGCAAAATAGACAATTCACACGGTGGTTAACGGCACAATTTAACGGTGTGGAGACGGAGGGGGTCTTTGTGGGACAAAATTCAATTTTGAGGGGGTCCGAGTGGAAATAGTGAATATCGAGGGGGTCTGTGTGGAATTATGATATCTTTGAGGGGGTGTCAGTGGTATTTACCCAATTATATATATCTGTTTATACCAGCAGCAGCGTGAAAGTAAAGTTGAAGTTAACTCGGTGGGCCCACTCTTCTCTGCAATCAGGTCCCACAAACTGATAATTACCTAAAGATGATGAAGGCTATTTAATTATGGCAGGGCTGTTAATTTCTGGGAGTAATATCTTATCATCAGTTATGTTTACTGAAGTTGAAACTGTCCCCATTAATTTTTCTTTTTTGGTTATTTTTAATCATAATTCAAGTATCTTTAAGGGAATATATCCTCCATTAAATTTTGAAAATTTTCAATTTATTGTCTCTAATTGCCCTGTCATAGATTGTCCTCTCCGTCCCTGCCTTCAACCCTATATATATTTGGGTTTTTACAGTAAAAAAAGTTATTCAGTATTGTGAATGTATATGTGAGACATTTTATAATAAGTGCTAAACATGTTACCACGGGTTTAACATTGTAATGCACTTCTTAGAAGATTTTAAGTTGACTAGAGCACCAAATGAGATATTAAGGCGCCGTTTGGTAATCGGTCTAGTCTGGTTTAATGGTCTTGGTCTGAGAAAATTGAAACCAGACCATGTTTGACAAATTATCTGGTTCCAAAATTCTTTGAACCAGACCTTATTTGGCAAACTGGTCTGGTCTTAAATTTTGTTTATTATTCATTTTTTTATAAATATAATTCATTTAATTTATTATTTATTCATTCATTTTAATTAATTTATAAATATATTTTATTCATTTATTATTTATATTATTATTTATTCATTTATTTATTTTTTATTATTATATTTATTCATTTATTATTATTTTTATGTATAATTTAATTAATTTTGGTTATTATCAATTTATTTATTATTATTTTTATGTATTATTTAATTCATTTTTCTTATTATTTATTTATTTATTCTTTTTTATATATTATTTAATTAATTTTGTTTATTATTTATTACTATTTATTAATTTATTTTTATTTGTCTCTAAAATTATTTTTATTAATTTATTATTTATTATTATGTATTATTTAATTCATTTAATTTAATTTATTTTGTTCATTATTTAATTTATTAATTATTATTATGTATTATTTATTTCATTTTGTTTATTATTCATTTTTTTTATAAATATAATTCATTTAATTCATTATTTATATTATTATTTATTCATTTATTTTAATTAATTTATAAATATATTTTATTCATTTATATTTATATATTTTTTATTATTATTATATTTAATCATTTATTATTATTATTTTTTAATTCATTTTGCTTATTATTTATTTATTTATTATTTTTTTATGTATTATTTAATTCATTTTGTTTATTATTAATTTTTATTATTTTATTTATAAATATGCCTTATTTAATTTATTATTTATTTATTTGTTTAATTAATTTATAAATATATTTAATTAATTAATTATTTATATTATTATATATATTTATTATAAATATATTTTATTATTCATTATTTTGTTTATTTTTTATTCATTTATTTTTATTAATTTTTAAATATATTTTATTTAATTTATCATTTATATTATTATTTTATTCATAAATATATTTTATTAATTTATTATTAATTAATTAATTTATTATTATTATATTTTTATTTTTATGTATTATTTTATTTATTATTCATTATTTTATTATTGTGTTTTGGTTATATATTGGTTAGATATTGTTCAATTATTGGAGGACATTTTGGTTAGATTTTGGATAGATTTTATAACCAAACCAGATAGAACCACCAAAAATTGTGGTCCTAAAATAAGTCATTTTGGTTCAATTTGGTCTGGTTATATTTTTTGAGACCAAGACAAAAATAAATATGGTCTGGTCTCAAAAAACCATGACAAGATCGGAAATATAAGACCATAACCAGTAAACAAACATGGCCTAAATGCTTGGTCAATAATTAATGGAAGCTTAACAGTAAATTGGGCTCCACTACAAGAAATAAATGTGTGAACATAAGTTAATCATAATTGAGATTCCTAACAAAAAAAAAAAGATTCTTTTGGATTTTGACAATTGATAATTTGCATAATCTATAGCTTTGTGACCTGCCGGAAAACACCATCCCCACTTTGATCAGAGGGCCGTGTGTAACACTCAAACTACTTGTCTCTATCTATTTATTGATTTACGCCAACTCTTATTGCACGGAGATGAGAGGGTGACAATAATATTTGTATTTTGTAAGCCAAGTATTAATTTTTTTAAAAAAACTCATTACTTCAATGCAGTTAAACAGTGAAAACGTAATGAGTGATTTTTAATAGAGATTTGTTTTGACACTATTTGTGACATTAATTTATAAGTAAAGTTTGACATTTTGAAATAATTGCATTTCCTATTCCAGCTGCTTCACAAACATGTAAAAGTTTAAGTTATCAAATATTGAAACTTATATGATAATTGAATTCATTTAAAAATTGCTAAAAATTGGATCTCGTGATAAAAAAAAATAGTATGTGTATTATCAATTTCAATTAATATTAGGATTAAATGTGAAAAAACACTGGGAGAGTTCCCATTTTATATTTTGTGTCAGTTCATCCTTTTTATATATATATTTTATGTTCGTTTTAATTCGATACAATTCTAAAGGACCTAGAATAAAAATCGAAATCAAAATTTCACAATTTCAATTTTCGAAACCAGAATCGAAAGTGCCACACGATTTATAGTAAAAAATCAAAATTCGAGTCACGCACCTTACCGAGTGACTTTCTTGCCATGAAAAAATTAAATTAAATACCGAATCCAAAGCAAGTGGTAAACGAAATAACGGTTGGGTTGAGATCAGAGTTAGATAATTCACAGCTCACACCTTCCTTCGTCTCTGTGATAACGTACACTTTCCTAATCTCGTTTTCTTTGCAGTACTGTCTCTCTCTCTATACCATCGCTCTATATCTATATCTTTGTACTACCATTCAAACCTTCCCAAAACCACTCATCACCTAACCCTATAAAAGATCCTAGATTTCCCTCCAAATGGCTCACCCCTCTCTCCCCCAATTCCAATGTCTCACTCTCTTCTCCTCCTCCTCCTCCTCCTCGTCCTCTCCACCTCCGCCCACGGCGGCGACGGAGACGCTGACTCCTCCTCTTCCGACAAGCCGGATCTCCGAGCGAAACCCTTGATTCTGGTTAAGATATGGTGCTTGATGCTGGTGTTCGTCGGGACCTTCGCCGGAGGCATTTCGCCTTACTTCATGAAGTGGAACGAGGGGTTTCTGGTGGTGGGGACGCAATTCGCCGGCGGGGTGTTCTTGGGTACGGCTCTGATGCATTTTCTGAGCGATTCAAATGAGACGTTTGGGGATTTGACTAGTAAAGCTTATCCGTTTGCTTTCATGTTGGCGTGTGCTGGCTATTTGCTCACTATGCTCGCTGATTCTGTCATTTCTTATGTTTATGGGAAGCAAGGGACTGGATCTAATGGCGATGGGGAGCTTCAAGGTTTGTGCTTTCTAGCTTCTCTTTTCAATTTTAGAGAAAATTGTATTGTATGTGTTGATTGAATTTTGCCCCCTTTTTCTTCCGCCTTTCTCAAGTTTTTTATTTATTTTTTATATATATATATATACATATACATATACATATATATATAAAGTAATGATCTCTTGCTCACGGGTGAGCAAGAAATTCATACACCCCAAGCATATGAATTGTTGATTGTGATTGACTGTGCAAATATTTACCATAAGAAACTTAGTAATCACATCCAATCACATAATTGTGATGGGTGTGTATGAGTTATCTTGCTCAAAGGTGACCTGGAATTTTTTTTTTTTTTTATGTATATTTATATATATATATATTTATATTGGGAAGAATATGGAGAACATTCAGTTGGGTTGGTGATGAAAACAGAGGAAAAGGAAAAAGAATTATTGGGGTTCTGTTAATTACTGATGATTTAAATAGAATTATACCTGTAATTGGATTAGGTACCGTTGTCAGTTGGGTTGGGTTTTTTTTTTTTTGAAAAGAATCAGTTGGGTTGGGTTGGTTTCTGGGGTACAATTATAATCTGTTTTTTCTTCCATATGTTTTCTCAGCCACCAAACAGGGGTTATGGGGTAACAAGCATAAAGAATTTGATTACTTTTTTTACCAGCACTTGATTGTGTAGTGGGATCCATTGTGTTGATGTTACTTGTATTTTAATCGAATAAGTACGAATTCTCTTGTTATTAAAGAGCAAGTCCATCATAAGGGAGCTGTTATTGAGCTTGTGTCTTCATGGCTCTAAGATAAAGAGACTAAGCAGCTGGGTGAGAGCACCAATGTTAAGGGTTTTTCAATTACTAAGGGGACAAATAGTAATGGGTGCACATAACAGAAGTTATATGTTTGTCTATTCTACATTGTACTATGCAAGGACCGCAAAAATCTTTGTTTGCAAAGTTGTAGAACATAACTAAGGGCCTTCTTGGTTTGTATCTCTGAAAATTGTTCTTGAGAATTCTGATAACTGAGAACAGTTTTCTGAGAATAATAAAAATGAATTATCTGAAAACAACCATTTTTGTAACTGAAATTTCAGAATTTTTCTTTCACAAAACTGAACCAAGCAAACTTTTTACAGTTTTCTGATTTTCAGTTTTTAAAAAACATAAAATTGTTCTTAGACATACAAACCAAGCCGGCCCTAAGTTTTTTGTTTCTCTTTTTGTCCCCTTGTTTGAGCATTCCTAAGACTGTTTTGCTTGTTTTGGACGAGTCACTAATTCTGCCTACTTTGTGACTAGGTATTGTTTTGTTTTTGACTAGTTAGTTAACATGTGTGGACTGCTTATCATGAGGAAATAATTTATGCAGTGATATTCAGTTCTTAATAGTTAGTGGTTGTTCACAATTTTAGTATAAGAAATACTGAATTGAGAAGTTCTCAGGTTCAGATGGACTTATAGATATACCTAAAAGCTGAATTGGCATAAGATATTGAATTCATTTGATTGAAATCACTTTAATGAGGTTCTCAATCAGGAACTTAAGAGATTCAAATAAGTATGTAACCGTGTTGGCTCGGAGATTCTCTGAACCATATTCTTAATATATAATATCTTTGATACAGGGGCTGCTGAGAATGGTAAAAGCACCACCAACGTGAGGGCTTCACAATCACTGTCACAGGTTTGTTGATTCTGAATTATTAACTCCTTATTTGTTGGATTTAAAATTTTGGAAGAACCCGTGCTTCATGGTGATGTAACTAACCTACTCGTGCCTATACAGGTCCATGAAAACACAAATGGTGATCTTGCAAAAGTCCAGCTTGCAACTGCTACTTCACTCGGGGATAGCATTCTGTTAATTTTTGCCTTGTGTTTCCACTCCGTCTTTGAGGGCATTGCGATTGGAGTCGCAGAAACAAAAGCCGATGCTTGGAAAGCTCTTTGGACCGTCTGTCTGCACAAGATATTTGCAGCCATTGCAATGGGAATAACTCTCCTCAGAATGATCCCAGACCGTCCTCTCTTATCATGTGCGGCCTACGCTTTTGCATTCGCCATTTCAAGTCCGATTGGAGTGGCCATCGGAATCATCATAGACGCCACAACTCAAGGCACCGTGGCAGACTGGATTTACGCCATATCAATGGGTCTAGCTTGTGGAGTGTTCATCTATGTATCCATAAACCATCTGTTATCCAAGGGTTACACGCCCCAGAAGCCATTGTCGTTCAATACCCCACATTACAAGTTTTTGGCGGTTTCGTTGGGAGTCGGAGTGATTGCTGTGGTGATGATCTGGGACACTTGAGGTCATGCTGAATTGTTTGCCTGTTCAATTCTTCTCACATGAGCAGACATTGGTTCTTAATTAGGGAACCGCAGATTGAGAAGCTCAATGTACAAAACAAGTGTTGTAATTTTGGTTGTCTTATTTTTGTCATTTATATATAGCATAGATTTTATAGTTTGTGCAAGAAATTGGTTACTTATTAGGGTAGTACAAGTTATGAAATTGTATGTGCTAGCTGTAATTTACAGTTATGGCCTTTGATGCAGAACAGTGAGCTTGAAAGCTTGAAGCACAATATTGAAGATTGAACTCTCTAATATATGCTCAAGCAGAACCTTGAATACTGATAAATTTTGACCTCTACCATTAATTCTTCTATTGAAAAAGTTGCTTTTACTTGATTCCACATTTGTTTTATTATCAACATAAAATTCTTGATTCCACATGCCATCTGTTTAGTGAAAAATATTCTCCAACTTCTGTGGTTGGAGCAACTCGAATAATACCTCACTTCTTCCCTTTCTTTCTTAAAGAGGAAAAAAACTCAAAAAACACAAATAAAGACTGTTTTCATCAAAATCTTCATTTGAATCACCATTTGTAACTTCAGGTCTGGGCCTCCATTTAGCCCATACCTCTACTTTGGGCCGGGTTACATTTGTCATAAGAAAGTATTGTGCTATAAATTTCCATTTCTAATGGACCCAATTACCATAGATTGGCCTATGTCTTGAAATGGACAAAGAAAGGAAAGTTATGGAAGGTTACAGAAAAAGAATGAATTCTCCTAGAATATCCAAGAAAGTACTAGACTTCGCCACATTCCGAAAAAACCAAGTACTAGACTCATCCTCTTCCTTTATATATATACCCCACCATCTCCATCATACAGACTCATCCAAAACTACAAATTCTCAAATCCCCAAACCAAGCACAAAAAAACTTCATACCTTTCTCAAGAAATGGCGCTAATTCCAAGCATCTTCGGCGGTGGCAGCCGAAGCAACATCTTCGACCCCTTCTCCCTCGATGTCTGGGACCCCTTCCAGGGCTTCACTGGCGCCATAGCCAACGTCCCCACACCGGCGGCGCGTGACACCGCTGCAATCTTGAACACGCGCGTGGACTGGAAAGAGACTCCGGAGGCTCACATCTTCCAGGTGGAGGTGCCGGGGCTGAAGAAGGACGAGGTGAAAGTGGAGGTGGAAGAGGGAAGAATTCTGCAGATCGGCGGCGAGAGGAAGGTGGAGCGGGAGGAGAAGGACGACAAGTGGCACCGCGTGGAGAGGAGCTACGGAAACTTCGTCAGGCGATTCAGGCTGCCGGAGAACGCGAATATCGACCAGGTGAAGGCGAATATGGAGAACGGTGTGCTGACGGTGGTGGTGCCGAAAGAGGAGGTGAAGAAGCCTGATGTTAAGTCCATTGACATTGCTTGATACTGCTGGTTGAATGGGTGGTTTTGGTGGTGTAAGTTCTTGTTGATGTTGAAGTTGAAGTGGGATGTAATAATAAATGGAGTAGTGGTTTTTGTGGTTTTGTTGTTCTAAGATGAGAGTGTCATCTTTGGAGTTCTAAGAAAGTTGTGATATGTATAAATTAGTGTTATCTTTTGGTAATAAAAAAAAGACTACTCCCTCGTTTTGGAATCCAACTTTGATGATGATTTTTAATCCAATTTTTTTAAAATGATAATTTTTTCATTATGTGTGATAATGAAAGGATAATTAATTTTATATTTGGTTCTATTAGATGATAATACGATGTTTGTTGTTTAAATATTTTATAAATTAAATAATTAAATAAAAAATAAATTAATAAATTAATTAAATAAAGTGATATTGATTTTATTTCGGTATGAAAAATAATTAATTAAAAAATTAATTAAATAAAGTGATATTGATTTTATTTTGGTATGAAATAAGTCGTGAAAGTGAATAGTTAAATTAGGAAGGAGGGACTATGTTACAACATGGGAGGGAGTATGTTGCAATGGGGATGGGGTTATGGTTTTAGGGTATACTTCTTGGAACTCTATTGTGAGTTGGTTTTCTAATTTTTTTTTATTTCTTATAATACCAGTGAGATGGTATGATCTCTTTGCAAACTTTCTTGTTTTTTTATTATATATATATATATATATATATATGCACATGCACCCCTTATGGGCATAAAAATATGTATTTGGTTGTAGATATAACTGGAAGATGTTAGAATTCTCCTAGTTGGTCCATAAGATCAAAGCTGGAAAGATTGAATACAGTCCCACAATTTGAGGATTTAGTACGTAATGTTGCAATGTATATATATTGTACAGGGGAAAAAAATCGAGTCCAGTTGCTCTCTGACTGGAAAAGTACCAGTCACAATTGTCTGCGTTTGATTGGTCCACGTAGCTAAAAAGTCCACATCAGCTTGGTAAGTGGAAAATGCCACATCAGCCTCTCTTATACACTGGTACATATATATATACAGGTACTGTAGTTGTATATATATACGGGTACTGTAGTTGTATATATATACGGGTACTGTAGTTGTATACACTCGTACTGTTCCAAAATTGTCTTTCCCAAAAATTGGAAATTGCCCTCCAAGATTTCATCCAAATTCAAATCTCCAAACAAGTCGTTCCAATTCTACTTTAGCAAAAACTAGGTTTTCTAGTTTGTCCTAAAAGTTTTGAGAAAACAAATCCAACGCCACCATCATCTTGCTTTCTCTGCACCCCTCTCGGTCTCTGAAGACCCCAAATCCGATGCCACCATCATCGACGAGTGGGGAAGAAAGTGGAGACGAAGCTTTCAGGTTTGGACCTCCAAGGCTTTAAATATTGTCTCATCAAACACTCGTTCTTTGTAACTTGGGGTATTTCGAGGATTAGATATTTTTCATCCATGAATTTAAGGTACGCAAAATTCACTCCCCGATCTATTATAGAGTCATTCAATTTTTTGGTTTGTTTCTATTTCGATATACATATGTGATCAATTCTAAGTTGTTATATACATATATATATATACATATATATATATATATATATATATACGGATATATAATTTTTTCCTTGTGGTTAGAAATGTTTGATCAATGATATGTATTGTTGTCATGGTATTGAGGACCTTTGTAGTGATAAATTGTTAATCTTGATCAGATTGAATATGATATACTGTTATACTTGGGATGATTTTGAATCATTCATTCTGATTATTTTGTATCGATTGGAAAAATATACACACATTATAGTGTGTATATGAGTAGAATATGAATGTAATATATCTTGGTGATGTTCAATTTATGAAATCTATGAAATTACTGAACCATACTTTTATACTCTTGATCAAATTTTATTTCACTATATTTATACATATGAAATTATCATATTTAAACGGTTTTGGGAGGAAGATGATTGATTTGTTCTTTAATATTAGAGGAAAAAAAAGATGATTGATTTGTTTAGACTTAATTTAATTGGATTATTGTATTTTTGTCTATGAGATCTAATCTTAGTAATCTTCTTTTTTCTTGGGGGAAGTGTAGGGTTTTAATTTATGATGGATTGGATTAATGTTGAGTTGGGATTTTATAAGATTTTTTTACTTGAGTTATGAGTTGTATGAGATGTTCATTTATTTTTTGTTTGTGTCTGTTGTCCTTCTGGCATGAATTGCAAAGTTTGAAGATTCATTTTATTTTATTTTATGAATCTTTGTTATCTAATATTGCTAGTCAATATTAAAATTTCCAAAGAAACCATCATTTACTGGTTGTTCATTTATTTGTTATGAGTTGTATGAGATGTTCATTTATTTTTTGTTTGTGTCTGTTGTCCTTCTGACATGAATTGCAAAGTTTGAAGATTCATTTTATTTTATTTTATGAATCTTTGTTATCTAATATTGCTAGTCAATATTAAAATTTGCCAAAGAAACCATCATTTACTGGTTGTGATTCATGATTATTATTATTATTATTTTCAAATAAAAATAAGAACTTGGGACATCAAAGAAAATTAATGTGTATACTATATCTAAAGCTGAGAGTTTAGGGTTTAATGTTCTTGGGAGTCTTGACTAGATAATCTCGAAGCTGAAAGCTTCTTGTAGTCTTTGGTTGGTGATATATATGCATTTTTAATTTATTTTTAGACCAAAAGGTTATGGATTGATGTGAATTGATGGTGATGGCGTTAGTTTATGGAGGACAATCTACATTAAACCCTATCGTGCCTCTATTTGTTCTTGTTGGGGTTCGCCAAGTGGAGGATTTTTCACCTGAATGGTTAGAACTGGTTACCACCTCGATGTAGTTCCATGACTACTGGCTCAGTCAGCAGCAGGGAGATGATGGTTTTTATGGCAACGATGTGGGTGGTTTCTATGGTAATGATGTTGCTGAACTGCTGTCAGATACAATCGATTTTGGTGTTGACAAGGATTTTGCAAATATGGAAGCGCAATTTGAAGAATTCATCCAACCTTTTGAGTTTGGAGAAGCAAACAACTTTTCTTGCTTTGTTGGAAAAGGAATAACTGAAAATGGTATGGTGAAACACACTATCTTTGCCTAAACTTCAAAAATTTATTGATACAGAATTAAACTGGGATGAGATAAGCTATATTATATTTATTTCCATTTAAACTATATTAGTAATGAGGATGTGATGTGTTATTCTATTCTATAAATAATTTTATTGCACTTGTTGAAGTCATGGGATTTCAGGATTTAAACTAGGAATTCAATTCAATTTTTTATAAATCTCACTTTTATTCATTGTTTTGTTTGTTGGAACCAAAATAAAGAAATACTTGTGTAGAAGTTTACCATTTCAAAGCAGGATAATTTTATCTAGTTATTAATTTAAGGGTACTTGTCCTATCATGTTGATGATTGTTTCTTTTAAGGAAAAGGCTTGGATGTTGTCGTTGTTGGGTCAAAAGATGCTTTAAAATCATTCTCACACAGATACATCACTGTATTTGGTTTTTGAAAATAGGTTTGGCCATGGATGTTGAAGCAGTAATGAAGAGTTTGAGCTTGGCCAATTTCGGGGGGAAAAGGGGCTCAAATTTCTGACCGACACACCAAAATACTTTTAGAAGCCGGTGAAGGGCGTAAGCCCAAAATGCGCTCCCCAGCCCCGTTAGATATTAGCTTGTCAGTGCTCATTGGTAAAGTTTGCAGTTCATCCAAACCCTCAACAAAAGTAGTGTTAATTCGTTTCTTGTAGCTTGTGTATAGTGCAAGGTTGAACTATATTGTAACTAGTCTTGTTCATATAGAATTGTTACGGATTTAATTATAGAATATAATCCACTTCCTTCAAAAATTATTATCTTTCTATATTAATATTCAGTTACATAAGTGAATTGTTTTTCCTGTAGCTTGTGTATAACAATGTTTACCTCGAGATTTCCAACCTTAAAAAGTGAAATTATTCTAACATTTTATTTCTCTTCCAAAATTTTTAAACTATCCACCGTTGTTCTGTTTCTATGTGCAATGTAATTGGAAAAATATTAACTTTGTATGAAACAAAAAATGTGCAACTTAGTGGAATATATTCACTAAAGAGTAAAGCATAGAAAATATATATTTATTCAATTGTGTCAAAGCAACTATAGAAGAGTGGTAAAAATACTCGTAAAAATTTATAACTAATAATTCAAATATGTTGAAGATTTTTAGTTCATAGTTTTCAAACCATTAGTACAAATATATGTCAACTCCTGTCCTAGATGTGCTTTAAGAGATAATTAGTTGGTTATGAAAATTGTATGACAACGTTTACCTTGATATTTTCAACCTTAAAAAGTGAAATTATTCTGACATTTTTTTTTCTCTTCCAAAATTTTCTATGTGCACTGTAATTGGAAAAATATTAACTTTGTATCAAACAAAAAATGTGCAACTTAGTTGAATATATTCACTAAATTACAAAGCAACTATAGAAGAGTGGTCAAAATACTTGTAAAAATTTATAACTAATAATTCAAATATGTTGAAGATTTTTAGTTCATAGTTTTCAAACAATTAGTACAAATAAATGTCAACTCCAAGACCAGATGTGCTTTAAGAAATAATTATTTGGTTACGAAAATTGTATAACAACGTTTACTTCGATATTTCTAATCTTAAAAAGTGAAATTATTCTGACATTTTGTTTTTCTTTTCCAAAATTTTTAAACTATCCACCGTTGTTCTGTTTCTATGTGCAATGTAATTGGAAAAATATTAACTTTGTATGAAATAAAAAATGTGCAACTTAGTCGAATATATTCACTAAATTAAAAAGCATATAAAATATAAGTTTACTCAAATGTGTCAAAGCAACTATAGAAGAGTGGTAAAAATACTTGTGAAAATTTATAACTAATAATTCAAATATGTTGAAGATTTTTAGTTCATAGTTTTTAAACCATTAGTACAAATATATGTCAAGTCCTGGGTCAGATGTGCTTTAAGAAATAATCATTTGGTTACGAAAATTGTATAACAATGTTTACCTCGAGATTTCCAACCTTAAAAAGTGAAATTATTCTGACATTTTGTTTTTCTTCCAAATTTTTTAAACTATCCACCGTTGTTCTGTTTCTATGTGCAATGTAATTGGAAAAATATTAACTTTGTATGAAATAAAAAATGTGCAACTTAGTCGAATATATTCACTAAATTAAAAAACATAGAAAATATATATTTACTCAAATGTGTCAAAGCAACTATAGAAGAGTGGTAAAAATACTCGTGAAAATTTATAACTAATAATTCAAATATGTTGAAGATTTTTAGTTCATAGTTTTTAAACCATTAGTACAAATATATGTCAAGTCCTGGGTCAGATGTGCTTTAAGAAATAATCATTTGGTTACGAAAATTGTATAACAATGTTTACCTCGAGATTTCCAACCTTAAAAAGTGAAATTATTCTGACATTTTGTTTTTCTTCCAAAATTTTTTAAACTATCCACCGTTGTTCTGTTTGTATGTGCAATGTAATTGGAAAAATATTAACTTTGTATGAAACAAAAAATGTGCAACTTAGTGGAATATATTCACTAAAGAGTAAAACATATAAAATATATATTTATTCAATTATGTCAAAGCAACTATAGAAGAGTGATAAAAATACTCTTGAAAATTTATAACTAATAATTCAAATATATTGAAGATTTTTAGTTCATAGTTTTCAAACCATTAGTACAAATATATATCAAGTCCTGGGTCAGATGTGCTTTAAGAAATAATCATTTGGTTACGAAAATTGTATAACAATGTTTACCTTGAGATTTCCAACCTTAAAAAGTGAAATTATTCTGACATTTTGTTTCTCTTCCAAAATGTTTAAACTATCCACCGTTGTTCTGTTTCTATGTGCAATGTAATTGGAAAAATATTAACTTTGTATGAAACAAAAAATGTGCAACTTAGTGGAATATAATCACTAAAGAGTAAAACATAGAAAATATATATTTATTCAATTGTGTCAAAGAAACTATAGAAGAGTGATAAAAATACTCGTGAAAATTTATAACTAATAATTCAAATATATTGAAGATTTTTAGTTCATAGTTTTCAAACCATTAGTACAAATATATGTCAAGTCCTGGGTCAAATGTGCTTTAAGAAATAATCATTTGGTTACGAAAATTGTATAACAATGTTTACCTCGCGATTTCCAACCTTAAATAGTGAAATTATTCTGACATTTTGTTTTTCTTCCAAAATGTTGAAACTATCCACCGTTGTTCTGTTTCTACGTGCAATGTAATTGGAAAGATATTAACTTTGTATGAAACAAAAAATGTGCAACCTAGTGGAATATAATCACTAAAGAGTAAAGCATAGAAAATATATATTTATTCAATTGTGTCAAAGAAACTATAGAAGAATGATAAAAATACTCGTGAAAATTTATAACTAATAATTCAAATATATTGAAGATTTTTAGTTCATAGTTTTCAAACCATTAGTACAAATATATGTCAACTCTTGGCCCAAATGTGCTTTAAGAGATAATTATTTGGTTACGAAAATTGTATAACAATGTTTACCTCGATATTTCCATCCTTAAAAAGTGAAATTATTCTGACATTTGTTTTTTTCTGTTCCAAATTTGTATAACAACGTTTACCTTGAAAATTGTATAACAATGTTTGACGAATATTTCAAACCTTATAAGGTAAAATTGTATGAGATTTTGTATTTGTAAATAAAAAAATTTAAACTATCAACCGTTGTTATATGTCTATGTGTAGAGTCAAGGAAACAAAATATGCAACATTATAGTACAATATTATGCCACATACACAAGTGTACCACTAAGCACAAAAAATGTAAGAAATGTATAACAACGTTCTCATTCTATGTGCATTTTATGTACTGCTTTAAACACTTAAATAACATTATAGTGAATGTAATTTCTAATCGCGTGTCTTGCACGATAAATTTTAACTAATAACTCAAAATGCAACCATTACCATTCTCAAGCATTCATGAAAATACAATTTCCATTGTAAGTACCATTAATGTAGATTTTGGCATTGGATGACAAATAATGTGTGTATCACATTGAGCAACTGATGTGCAATATAATCCCCTAGATTGTACAATATAATTCTTATTCCAAGTGCATATACTATTTTCAACACCTAAATAACATAATACTGATTTTGATTCCAAAAGGCGAACTAAGTGGTGTGTGTTAATTTCTAACAGTCTCTCCCAAAACATTGTCTGCTTGTGTCATCCCTCTGAATCTCAACTTTCATCATCGGTGTGAGACCCTTACTCCCCATTTCTTACCACGACTTTCTACTTCCCCAACCTGCAAAATTAAATTAAGATAATTGTCTTAGATTTTAATTGAAGTTAACATCTCAATAATAATAATATTGCTCTCTTTTCGAAAAAAGGAATAACAATAATATTGCTCTTAAAGAATACTAAAAGAAGAAATCACTAACTTCTTTTTTTCAGTTCGTGAATATAGTGAAAACGACTTATAAAATGGTATACAAAAAATGCCTCCAATTATATATTCGTGTGTTAGATTTTATACCCGTACAGACAACATGCCAGATACATATAAATGTACAAGTATAAATATGTATGATTGAATTTGTATGAATTTAAATCAAAAAACAAGAAAGTGAAGTTGAATTGAAGGAATACACCTGACGTATAGAGAGATGAACCCTATAGTGCTTGCTTGCGAGCTCGTTGGCAGCATGAACCTTCTCGTCACACATGCAACACAAATCCACATGTCTACGCAACACATCATTTTCCATGGTCAGGTTGAATAAATAATCTATGCAAATTTACTATTAAGAATAATTCTGAAATTTTCATTAATTTGCGAAATGGGGATTTTCTACCCATACAATCTGGAAATCACCAATTATATATACTTAACAATTAGAACTCTATACTCCATGAAAATATTAAGAATACATACAAGGTTTGTGCGCCCTCGAGGTTGGAGAAAAGAAGAACAAAAAGGGCAAATAATGAAGTAGCAAAATAACAAGCTTCAAAGAATGAATTTAATATTGTTAAAAAACAATCTCTTGAAAGAGATAAATGGACTAATATAACTTAATATATTAAGAAATTTACTTACACAACCAGCAAGTCAAGAAACGTAAGCTCCAATCAATATCTCCAACAGTCTTACTGCCTCAAAGTTCCATGCTCTTTTAGTGTGAAAAGATTTAGTAAATAGGCAACTTATAGTAACTACTGGGAAAAATTATAAAGAAACACAAAATCTGCTATTGGAACAAAATGCAAAAGCTAAATAGGTTGCTAAAGCATGCCAAAGATATGAACGTCGCATATACCTTAAGAATCCAACTGATGGCTACAG
Source organism: Cornus suecica (assembly GCA_963922005.1). Classification (NCBI taxonomy): domain Eukaryota; kingdom Viridiplantae; phylum Streptophyta; class Magnoliopsida; order Cornales; family Cornaceae; genus Cornus; species Cornus suecica. Next base: position 8,207,169 of record OY998239.1, on the reverse strand, counting down.
CTCCTGAAGTAGCTCTGTCTCTAGAGACTCCAACCTTATTCAAAATTGCATGTTACTTGTTCAAGATCGTCTACATAAGTCAGCACATAGAGTTATGCAACAAAACCTCAACATCAGAACAATCACATTTTTTTTCTTAAAAAAAGGTAATGTTGGAAATGGTTAAATAAAAACCACAAAAATTCTCATTTCCCAAACCACAATTTCACTAAACAAATAATCACTAATTCACTATAATCCACACAAACAGGAGTGCCAAAAAGCAAGAACAGAACCTAGTATCCAAAAAAAAAAAAAAAAAAACTAGTTCTTGAGAAAGTTGAATTAAATAAAATTTAGTCACCTAATAGCTACAAATAAATCTGAAATTTTCAACTATTTTTGCACACTCCATATAATTAAAATATACTCTAAACGTCATTTTAGACAGTAAATCAAATTCCATACGAATTGGGTTAGTCAATACAAATATAATTATGCTTTGTGCAATCAGTAAATATCAATAAAAAACAAATTAAACAAAAATATCCATATATATTGCTTTGTTTGGGTTCAATAAAGTGATTGAGACTATTAAATATAATAGAACAATTTTGCTATATTGGGTTTTCTTAGCAACCAAACAGAGGGTAAATGAAAACTGTCTATAACCCCACAAAACAAAACAAAATATTAAAGAACATAGTAAGTATCAAGTCAAAACAAAGAAGAAAACCCAACAAAATTGAAGAACAATCAAATCTACGGTGAAAACCCAAGAAGAAGAATAATCAGAAGACCCAGCACAAAACAAATCGCTAATTGGATGAATCGAATCTTAAAAAATCCCAAAAACAAGATTATGGGTTACAGGGGAAGGAGGAGTTGAATATTAATATGCATATTTATATACATAGATGAAGCAAGATTCATTACACATACCTCGACTTTGAGAAAATAAAACATGTTCACATTTGTGGAGCCATTATTGGGTTCCAAGAACTTTGGATTTGTTTGTTGATGATCTGCCATTGAAGTGAAAACAATATACAAAAAAGGAAGAAAACAAAAAAAAAATAATGACACACAAAGAGAAGAGGAAGAATCAACTTCTCCAAATCGCCATTGTTTCAAATCTGGGCTCCCGTTCTCTAGAGCATTTTCTAACATTAGGGTTTTTGCATATAATCCTTTAGTTGACCCATTTTGACCACTAATTAATTTTGAATTTGAAATTTGGATGTGATTTGAAAATTTTGAGAACGAAAGATTTGAGTAGCATCAACCAATTTTCCTTCAACCAAAAATATTTTATGACTTCAACCCATGAATATATAAAGGGTGTCATTGTTGAATTACGTAGCTATTTAAATGCAAGAAGGAGGAGGTTGGGGATGGGATGTCGTGCCGCTGGCAAACCTCATGCCTGATCGAGGAGCATAAATTCATTTTCCCCTAAGTAAAAGAAACTAAAAATGGAGACCCAATGAAATATCATACATATTTAGTATGTAATGTTAATGTTTGAGAGATAAAAAGAAGACAGAAATTAGATCTGCCATCTTTAGTATCCACATCCTTTTCTCTGATCAATGAAAATGTATTGATGCGTATGCATACTACTTCGCATTAGCCGACAACACTACATTTGACTATCATGTAAGGTTCAGTTGCTTATGAATTTCAAAATTGGCATTGCCATGCATAAAGATTAACAATATACAACTGTGGTAACCCTGACATTTGAAATTTCAGATCAAATTTATTTATTTTTAATAGAAAAGGAGCAAAAAATTTTATGACAAGAGTGCAACTTTAAAGTGACAAAAGAACTAATGCGACTATGAGCATCTCATATTAGGTTCATACAAAACCTTTTTTTTCATCTATAAGTCAAGTTCATAACGAACCTTGTTCATGCTCATTGAGAGCTTCAATATTTGTTCTAAGCATGGTTTCGAATTAGATCAACATGATTATTAATAGAAAATAATAAGCATCACTTCTTAGTGTATATTCTAAATTTAGTCTCCACAACACATTTTCATGGTTGAAAGAACCATCTTCCAATATTGCAGACTTTTCATTCAAGGGTTACTTAAGGCAACAACAATCATTGTAAAATAACAAAGCTAGAAGCAAATACATGCCATTAATGTGACTCAAGCCAATAGACCTTTGAAAATATATCATGCTCAAGTCAATTTGGGAAAATTATCAAAATTCAAAGACAACCATGATTATCATGTCAAGAAATATAATTTAGATTTAGGAAAGAAATTAATCATACCATGAAGACTATTTGGGGGATTGTTGATGGGTAAAGAGTATTCAGTCCCATTCAGAGTCAACTTCATATCGTTGATCCGGTTCACCGCCAGACCAACAATGGCACCAAAATCTGGTCAAACACAAATCAACCCAAAACAACACATACTTTGAATAAAAAAAAATCATCACCACTAATCAAAAGTTAAAATAATAATTTCAAATAATCAAAAGAGTCTTTTGATTTTTACTGAGAAAACAAAATTCACAGAATTTAACCAATATCCATGAGCAATATCTCCACAAAATCGAAACAAAAGAAGATAAATCAAACAAACAATGCCCCAATAAAATCTGATTGAACTCACCAGATATAGTTCAAGAGTGTTAGTGAATCGATTGAAAGAAAGTTGAATAGGGATTGTAAGGGAAAATAAGGGTGTACCAAATATGGAATCAGAGAATGGAAATATACCATACAATAACTAAACAAAAAACAAAGTTGGGTAAAGAGACAAAATTGAAACCCATAAACCCCAAAGAGAAGATAATATACATGGAAAAGAAAAAAGAGTGAACATGAACGAATCTAAAAACCCAAAACAACAAATTGAAGGTAATAGATTCTGAATCAGAAATAGATAAGACCAATTATTGACACTAAAATAAGGAAAAAGCAAGAAAACGCACAAAATTTCACAATTCCATATGAGTTATTTCTGACTGAACATGACATGAACGAACCTCAAAACCCTAAACCCAATTTGAAGGAAGTAGATAGGGAACATAGTTGAATCAAGGAATTAATGACAGTAAATAAACAAAGAGGAAGAGAAACCAACCAAATTTCACCATGATTTATGATTCTTCAATGATGAATAGTGACAACATGAATCTCCATCTACATCCTCTTTTTCTCCAATTTGCAAAAATGCATTTATATTTTTGGAGCTGAGAAAACTGTTTTGCTAAATGACAAATTCAATTTGGGGGGTAATTTAAAAAATGAAAATTCAAATTTTGGGAAATTTTGGCGCGACCCAAAATTTAGGACTCCATTGTAGCACTATACAACACTGTGCATTTATACGCCCCTGATTTGTATATGGAGGAATGGATCCCACCTTGCTGACTGGGCTACTGACTGGGATGAATGGAGGATTCCAGTCAGAGAAGAACATGACTGAATGTATATTCTGTACAAGGAACTGGCTTCGGAAAAATCTAAATTTGTCGATGGTAGGAAAAAGTTGAAAAAATAAGACGTGAATATTATGGTCATGTTTGGCATAGTTTATGCTTTCGATTTTTAACAGAAGAAACATAAGTCGTTTTGAGAATTTGGTATCCTCTAATTTTTTTAAAATGCTCTTTCAAAGTTCAGAAGTTCTTCTAAATTTTTTGTCAAACACTGTTCAATACAACTTTTTCCTCTAGAAAATCAAAAACGGTTTCTGAAAAGCTAATTCAAACAGGGCTATGTCAAATTTGTTGAAAGTTAGGTAAATTGGTCAAATAAAACACAAGCAATCCATGTGTTATTCTGATAAGTTCACAAAATCACTATTTTAAATGTCAAAAATAAATCTTTAATTCACCATTTTATTGCATAAATGTTCTTATATATATCTTTTTATTTCTTATAGGTTTGAATTGGAAAAGATGAAGAAAATATATTAAAGTGAAGAAAGGAATGCATATGGATGGAAGAAAGAATATAATGCACATGGATGGAAGATGAAGAATATAATGCACGTGAAGAAAGAAAAAAATGACTTGGAAAACATCAATATTCAAAGAAAAAGAAAAGAAAAGTAGATCTAACTTCACTTTACAAGATGTCATTATATTCCAATTTTCTCTATAAATAGGAGAGTAGTTGGAAATTGTATGAAGTTAAATGGTAGAGAGTGAAAAATTGTAGAGAGAATTTAGTCTTGCATCAAGTTTTTATTTTGTTGTAATCTTTTTCTTAGTTAATGAAAATTTCTTCTATCATCATGTTTTATTTCTATATCATTATGCTAGCTTAAACATCTTCTCAAGGGAGTGATGAAGCCACCTTGGGTAAGATATACATAATTTTATTTTATTTCTTATTGTTTAATTCTCTTCCCGAATTAATTCTTTCAAGTGACAAAACCTACAATAGAGGTTGAAAATAGAGGAAGGATTTTCCGTGATTACCAATCAATGGAAATACGGGGAATGCCTACCACTATTTATATTTATTTATTTTTAAACCAAAACATTAAAGGGAGGATTTTCCGTGATTACCAATTAATGGAAATACGGGGAATGCCTACCAATATCTATGTTTATGTTTAATAGGTTGGAGGAGAATTTTGCAATAGAAATATATAATATTATTTATATAGATCCGGGTGGTGGATTCTCTTCCCTTGAGATTTCTTCCACCATTTGATAATTATCTAGTTATTTTAGTTTACTATTCAAAAATTCAAGAATTGTTTTAAGTAATTTCTTTTTAATCTCGAAAATTAAAGTTTTGGATCCTAGTCTTAAAACGAGTTCCAAGTTGAGAGTGGTTCGACTAGGACTAGCAATTCGTGTGAATAGGTCGACCCACGGGTCAACAGGGCAATTTGATACTAGTTGACACGAAAATCAAACATTTTAAATATGATACAATCCAACATGAAAAATAAAAAATAAAAAATAAAAATGAAATTGAAATTGAATTTGACACGATTCAGTAATAGTTTATTAATATATTTCAATCCATGACCAATTAGAGAATAGAAAAAATCAGCAAATAAATATAACAATAAATATAATCGTGTCCAACGGGTCAATTCGTGTCAGAAATTGCCTGCTCTAGGTTCGACCCTACTTATTGCTATACTATTTTAGGTAAAGTATTTGTATGTATTATAAATTTTGTTGACCGGAGTTTGGTGAAGCAACGACAAAAATTATCAAATCATCAACCGTCAAATGGCACTGTTGCCACTTCAACATTGAATTCGGAGTCAAAGATTCGAGACTACAAGTTTTCGGGAACCCACCCGAACTTTCTATCCCTCCTTTATTTTAATTTTTCTCTATTGTGTGATTTTTGTTAATTTTCGGAAAAAAAAAAAACAATTGCAGTTTACTCTAGCAGTGACCACATTTGAGTTTAAAAAACAAAAAAATTGAAAAAAAAAATAAAATTTGCAGTATTCCAACAATAGGTTATTGAAGTTTTGTGTTAAAAAAAAAAACGAAATTACAAGTCCAGTAGCTTGTAATTGTGGTCTAATACTAGTAGCCATCTATCATTATTTAACCCATTTTCTAACATTCTAATATTAAGGTACAATTAGTTTAATTAAAAAAATATATATAATAAAAAAAAACAGAAAACGAAAAGAAAAAAAAAACAGATTAGTTTAATTATTATTATTTTTATTATTCACTCAATTTTGTTTTCATTTTATTTATTTATTTACTTGTTTATTTTTTTGTTTCTTTTGCAGGAGATACCTTACCGGTTCGTCAGCCAGGTTCCATATCTCTAAACCCTTGTTATTTTTTATTTTATTTTTTTCCTAGATTAAGTGAAAATTTTGCATGCGAATTCTAGGATAGAATAACATTAGAAATTACCCTAAGTTCCCATCCTTTGTATTTAGTTTATTTCTATTTTTTTTTAGTTTTTTTCTAGACACAAATTTTGCATGCGAATTCTAGGATAATATAACATTAGAAATTTCCCTAAGCTCCCGTGTTTAATTTTTTTTTTTTTTTTTTCTTGTGTGTGCATATTTTAATTAGCATTTTGCATAAGATACTTAAGGGCAAAATTCCCACAAGATACGGTTGGGATTTCATCACCCGTTTCCGTGGGCCACAAATCACAAAAATCCTTGCATTTGTTAAACCATGAGCCTAATTTTAAAATTCATTAGCAATAATCCAATTTAGGGTTACGAGCTCATAGGCCCTCTAGGAAGGAAGCGGTTGGTAGTCACTCCAGTGAGTCATTATCAAATTGATAAACGGTAGGAAATTCTGTCTAGGAGTGTGGTTGACGCGCCATTAAGTAGGTCACGTGCCTCGCCATACTTTCCTGGGAACTACTCCATTGTTAGTTTGATGATCCTTAACTGGTAATCTATCAACTTAATCTGGAATAGAGTAGGAGCTGTCTAATTATGAGAGAATTAATTTGGACACCATCCTATTAATTCTCTACAATTTTAGATTTAAAATTTCACCACCCTTTAATTTAAGCTCAAGATAACAAAGCCAAATTTTTTGTGTGATTTACCCATCATCTAGCCTTTTTAGGTTTCTTTTTGTTTATACCCCAGTGGTTGCGAGTTAACAAGCGTTTAGTTAGATTTCCTAGTGATATGTCCTTACTTGATTTAGAAGAAAAATCAACTCCCTTGTTAAATATGTCAACCACCAATAATTCATCAATGGCTGCACCGAGAACTCTTAATGACTACTTTGCCCCAATCACAGCCAACCCACCCAATTGCATTGTTCTACCTGAGAATGATGCACCTCAGTTTGAGATTAGACCCGCCACAATCAATATGTTGCCAAAATTTCATGGACTTGAAAGTGAACAACCCTATATCCATTTAGGGAAGTTTTTAACAATATGCAACAATTCAAAAATCAAAATTTGAATGAAGAGGGTGTCAAATTGCGTCTTTTCCCCCTGTCCTTAGAAGATAAAGTTGCATCATGGTTAAACTCCATTCCACCCAACTCCATTTCGATCATGGGATGAACTTGCAAGGAAATTCATGAGTAAGTTTTATCACATGCAAAAGACCGAATCAATGAGAGATATCATTAGTACTTTTAGAGGAAAAATTGAGGAACAATTCCATCAAACTTGGGACCGATTTCATGACTTGCTACTCAAATGCCCACACCATGGCTTTGATAAAGCACAACTAGTCCATTTCTTCTATAAGGGACTTTTACCTATGAACCGAACTATGATTAAGTCAATGCACCAAGGAAAGTTCAAAGCCCAAACCCCTGACCAAGCCTATATATTTTTGGAGGAACTAGCTGAAAATGCCCAAAATTGGAATTGGAACCAAAATGATAATGAATTTTCTATGAATGATCAAATGAATAGAACATCTGGTTTTTATGAGATCAAACCTGAAAATGAGTTAAAGTCTGTGATGCAAAGTCTTGCTGAGGGAGTGAAAGACTTAGGCAAAAAGTTTGATGCATTTGCCTTAATATCTACCCGTGCACAATGCAATGTTTGTTCTGGTTTATCCCATCCAACAGAGGAATGTCCGGTCTCTTGTACATCTGAACCTTCAAATGCGCAAGTTTGTGCTTTCAATACCTTTAGGAGACCATTGCCTAATACATTTAGCCAAAGTTATCATCCTGATACTAGAAATCACCCTAATTTTTCATGGAGGCAAAATTTACCTCCACAAAACTTAAGTGGTCAATCTGGTTTTCAAGGTAACTCCAATAGGTAACCTCAAACTCAAGGACCAATAATTCCTCAAAATCAATTCCCTATGAATAACCAGTTCAATCCAAGCCGAGATTTAGTAGTTGATCCGATCAACAACTATGTTGTTCTTGTCCCACCGGTCAATAATACTTCCAATTATGAGGACACTTTGAAAATGCTTGTCCTTAATCTTGATCAATCCAATAAGCATTCCAATTAGAGATTTCAAAAGTTAGAAAATAACTTTGATCTCTTGACTCAAAATCAACTGCAATTCCAGCAGTCTCTCCAAAATCAGTTGAGTCAACTCACTGCAGCTTTGTCTGAAAGACAAAGGGGTACATTGCCTAGCCAACCCGAAATCAATCCAAAAAGACAAGGAATTAATCTTATAGGGACTCCTTCCACTTCTAACCAATCAAATGCCAATGTAAATTCCACCATTACCTTCAGGTCATGAAACAAAATTGATAATAAGGTTGAACCACCCATCAGTGATGAAATTGAACCATCCAAATTTCTTCCACCCAATTCCCAAAAATCCAAAAAGGACCAAGATACTAAGCTTGATGAGGTCATTCCAAAGCCGTTCATTCCACGTGCACATTTTCCCTCTAGACTAGTCAACAATAAGAAGGATTCTCAATACAGTGAAATCTTAGAGATTTTTCAAAATCTCCATATTAATATTCCATTTCTCACTACTATTAAACAAATTCCTTCTTATGCAAAATTCATTAAAGACTTAGTCAAGAGGAAAACCAATATCCCTAAGGAAGCCTTCATAGCCCAACATTGTTCCTCCTTCCTATAAAACCAAGCTGTGGTTAAACATAAAGACCCTGGTAGTCCAACTATCACTTGTAGGATAGGATAAAATTTTGAAGGTCAAGCTTTGTTAGATCTTGGTGCTAGTGTCAATGTTCTACCGTATTCAGTCTACATGGATTTAGGATTGACTGATTTGAAGAAAACTGATGTTAGAATTCAGTTAGCTGACCGATCCATCAAAATTCCAAGGGGTATCATTAAGGATGTGATAGTAAAAGTGAATGATTTTTATTACCCCGTAGACTTTATTGTGCTAGACACTCAGCCAACTCAAGGGAAACAAATTCCAATCATTTTAGGTCGACCATTTTTAGCCACAGCCAATGCATTGATCAATTGTATAAATGGTAGCATGACCTTGACCTTTGGGAACATGAAAGTGGAAGTCAATGTATTTAATTTAATGAACCAACCCATTGATTCAGAATCAATTGAAGATGTTTGTTTCATTGATTCATTAACCGCCCACACCTTGAACAACTCATATCCTGAGGATCCACTCCAGCATTGTCCAGCCCATTTTGGTAATGATTTTGATGAGGCTAATTACATTAGTCAAGTCAATGAATTGCTAGATTCTGCTACACTCTTTGAACCCATCAAGTATAGAGCTGAATGTGAATTATTGTCCTTGCCAGTTGCCACTGAAATTGAACATGTGAAGAAACCACCAAAGGTCGAATCAAATCATTTACCCGAGACTTTTCAAAATTCGTACCTTAATAACGGAGTCTTATCCTGTGGTAATCTCATCTGACTTAACCAAGTAGCAAGAACCTAAACTACTTAAGGTTCTTCGGACATATAGGGAATCTCTAGCATGGTCCATTGATGATATCATAGGCATTAGTCCTTATTCGATTTCTGATATTCAATGGGTCAGTTCAATCCAAGTCGTTCCTCACAAGACTAATATCACTGTTGTTTTCAATGAACAAAAAGAGTTAGTTAATACTTCCATCCAAACTGGATGGCGAGTTTGCATAGACGATCGAAAACTCAATAATGGGACAATGAATGATCATTTTCTTTTTCCATTTATTGACCAAATGTTAGAAAAATTAGCGGGTCCGACCTTCTTCTTAGATGGTCATTCTGGTTATCAATCAATTTCGTTCCATCTCTATTGAGTCTGGCTGAAGACGTTAAACTTAGCGCTCCTGGGAGGCAGCCCAGTCAGTTGTGTAAATATTTTTTATCAATTTTTTTTTTCACTCTATTTGGATATGTTTAGATTTTGTTTGGGGGTAAAATCTGTCATAATATTTCCAATAACTTGACTTTTATTTTGCTAAGAATATTTGCAGGGACAGTACTCCAAAAACACCACATCAATTGCGGTAATTTGTTCCAATTTGTCTTTTAGATGTAGTTTTAAACACTAGGGATAGTAGTGTTATTTTTGTTTGGGGGTGGATATCTATTTAATCAAAATAGAATTAAATTATTAAAAAAAAAAATTGAAAATTTTATTTTTTTTGGAAAAGTTCTTTGTTTTTATACATGAGTGTTTTGCATTATAAGTTGATTAAGTTTGTGTTTATGATATATCAATAGTTTGTGATGCGACATTCCCACTCGTGAGAGTAATTATTAGATTGAGTTAGTGAAATGATGTGGTTTTACATAGGTAAATGAATTAGTGAAATTGAAACCGAAAATGACAACTTTGACCTATAAGTACATGCACACATTCACTATGGGAAAAGCAGTTGATCTTTTACTATGGAGTTGAAAAATTAGCTTTGCCGCTATAAAAAGAGGAGAAGGGGAGATAGAATGGAGAAAATTTATAAAAAGAAAAAAAAATTCAAAGAAATGCAAAAAGTAGTTTTTCGATCTGAGTAACCGGGCATTGGTATCACCAATATCATTGTTCGCGTAAAAATGGGAGAAAACTAATGAGCATAAATCCCATGGAAGAAGCTCGGGCCCAGTTGGTCGGGACTGAAAATCCTCGCTGGAAAGTCCGGAACTTATAAATACAAAAAGTGATGGAAGTGAAATGATGAAAATAATGAGTTTTTACGAAAAATATGGCAAAGTTTGATCAATGAAGTAGAAGAAGAGAGATTGACATACCATAGTAGAATGTTCATAAAAACACGGAAGGTTGTCTAGATTGGGAGTAGAAAGTAACGAAATTATTTACTTCAGTGGGGATCATTCATATCATTAGCTTGAGATAGTTATTGTTCGGTAGTGAGTGGTAGTATTTGCATTCATATTATCTTATATATTGTATCATGACTTGATTAATGAGTATGTGAATGCATGAATGCATGAAAATGAAGAATGAAGAAGTTGTGGGTAATATATCCAACCCTCACGAGGCTGTTGCTCGTCCACTAGGGTAACCTAGGGATTTAAAGCTTTATTGCATATGGTAAATGCAATCGAAAACAGCCTGCGAAAGTGGCACATCTTTAGTTAAAATTAATAAAAGTCTAATTTTGCGAACTAATCTATTTTGCCCTTATTTGCTAGAGGACTAGCAAGAACTTGTTTTGGGGTAATTTGATAAGTTCACAAAATCACTATTTTAAATGTCAAAAATAAATCTTTAATTCACCATTTTATTGCATAAATGTTCTTATATATATCTTTTTATTTCTTATAGGTTTGAATTGGAAAAGATGAAGAAAATATATTAAAGTGAAGAAAGGAATGCACATGGATGGAAGAAAGAATATAATGCACATGGATGGAAGATGAAGAATATAATGCACGTGAAGAAAGAAAAAAATGACTTGGAAAACATCAATATTCAAAGAAAAAGAAAAGAAAAGTAGATCTAACTTCACTTTACAAGATATCATTATATTCCAATTTTCTCTATAAATAGGAGAGTAGTTGGAAATTGTATGAAGTTAAATGGTAGAGAGTGAAAAATTGTAGAGAGAATTTAGTCTTGCATCAAGTTTTTATTTTGTTGTAAAAACTTGATCAAAAGATCAAGTTGATGCAAGTGATGTAGAGAGAATCGGCGTATATCGATCAGGTGCAATCCATCGTTAATCAATTGAATGTTAATGGAGAAACGATTGATGATCAAAAGATCGTGGAAAAGGTTTTAAGATCTTTGACCACAAAATGTGATTATGTAGTGGCGGTGATCGAAGAAGGGCAAGACATATCAACCATGTCCATCGAACGGTTGATGGGTTCATTAGGCTCCCACGAGCAAAGGATGAACCAGAAGGCCAACAACTCTAGCACGGAGCAGGCGCTGCAAAACATATTTGTTTCGACAAATCGAGGGGGCAGTAAAGGACGGCGAGGTCGCGGACGCAGTCGTGGCAGAGGAAGAAATGACTATGGAGGTCGCAGTGGTAATACCGAAACACGTGACAAAACCAATGACAAATGCCATCGATGTCAACGGTTCGGACATTACAAAATGAATGTCGAACCCATATGTCGGATGGAAAGAATGAGTATGCAAATCTTGCTGACACAAAAAAAAAATATAGCTCTAGCATACAACGATGTTGGGTCAAATGGCGCATGCACAAATATATGGTATTTGGATACCGGATGTAGCAACCACATGTGTGGGAGAAAGGAGTTATTCTCACACTTGGACGAATCATTTTGCGGTGAAGTGAATTTTGGCACCAATGTCACTATTGCTGATGTTTTTTTTGTGTTGGCGATGTTCTGGAATTTGTTGAGTATGGGACAACTTTCAGAAAATAGGCATGACATTCATATATTGGATGGTGTGTGTATCGTTCATAGCAAAAGAGGGAAACAAGTGGCAAAGGTGTAGATGACAAATAATATAATGTTCTCATTGGATCTTAATACAAAAACCGAGGTGAATCTGACGGCGAGGTCGAAAGATATCAATTGGCTATGGCACATTCATTTCGGTCATCTAAACTTTCGAGGCTTGAGACTCCTGGTGTAGAAAAACATGGTAACGGGTTTACCACTAATCGATGCTCTTGATCACCTGTGCGAAGGATGCCTTCTCGGAAAACATCACCGAGAATCTTTTCCAATTGGAAAAACGCGGAGAGCCAAACAACCGTTGGAGTTGTTCACACGAACATATGTGGACTAGTTAAGGTAGAATCTCTCGGGCACAAGAGGTATCTTCTACTTTTTGTAGATGATTTTTCTAGAAAAAGTTGGGTGTATTTCTAAAACAAAAATTAGAGGCGTTTGGAAAATTCAAAGAGTTTAAAGCTTTTGTTGAAAAATAAAGTGGCTTTAATCTTAAGACATTGAGATCGGACAGAGGAGGGTATAGCTGAAAGGAAAAATATAATCATTTTTAAAATGGTTAGAAGCATGTTGAAAGCCAAAAGTTTGCCAAAGTCTTTTTGGACAGAAACTGTTGCATGTGCTATATATCTATTGAATAGGTGTCCAACGAAGAGTGTTTTGGGTAAAACTCCACATGAAGCATGGAGCGGTAGCAAACCGGATGTTTCACTCCTACGAGTATTTGGGTGCGTCGTATACACTCATATGCTAGAACAAAGGAGAAAGAAAACTCGATGCCAAAAGCCAAAAGTGTATCTTCATAGAATACAGTGAGGTAACTAAAGGTTATAAGCTTTATAATCCTCTCACAAAAGATGTTATTGTAAGCCGAGATGTCTAATTCATCGAGGATGATAATTGGGCATGTAATCAAACACCATATACGGAGCAACGTGTCATCATTGAAAATGAAACAGAAGAAATAAGTGATCGCTCTTCACCAGGAAGTTCATCACCTTCACCAACACCTTCATCGGCACCTACAGGCCGTCCAAAACGAACGCACGTGATGCATGTACGTGTCCAAGATTATGTAGTCACAAATGATAATGATGAGGATTTTATTGATGAAACTCTAGTAAATTTTTGCTTATTTGCAGATTGTGATCCAGTTTCATATAAGGAAGCAGGAAACGATGAACGGTGGATCCATACAATGAACGAGGAGATTCATGCAATTGAGAAAAATGATACTTGGGAGCTAACTTCTTTACATGTCGGAACGAAGTCAATTGGTGTCAAGTGGGTGTACAAGATAAAGTATAGACCAAATGGTCAGGTGGACCGATTAAAGGCGAGATTGGTAGTTAAAGGCTATAAACAGAAGCCAGGAATTGACTACTACGAAGTATTTTCGCCAGTGGCAAGGATGGATACGGTCCGAATGACTATAGCACTTGCAGCTTAAAACAGGTGGAAGATTCATCAGATGGATGTTAAGTCCACCTTTCTCAATGACGTTCTTGATATGTTGACCAACCACCTGATTTTCTTAAAATAGGTCATGAAAAACAACTGTACATGTTGAAGAAGGCGTTGTACGGACTGAAGTAGGAACCATGTGCCTGGTACACACAGATCGACACATGCATGTTGGAAGATGGATTCCAAAAATGTCCTCATGAGCACACCTTTTATATCAAATCAAAGGCTAATGGCGATATAATGATCGTATGCCTTTATGTTGATAATTTGATATTTACAGGAAATTGCGAGATGATGTTTACTGAATTCAGGGAGGCAATGACTCACTAGTTCGAAATGACGGATATGGGATTGATGTCATATTTCTTAGGCATTGAAGTGCATCAAACTGAAGATGGCATATTTATTTCACAAAATAAATATGCAAATGATATTCTCAAGAAGTTTTATATGGATTCAGGGACGCCAATTCGGACTCCAGTGGCAGAACGTCTGGAGATGAGGAAAGAAATAAGCGGTGAACTGGTAAACCCAACATATTTCAAAAGTATAGTCTGTAGTCTACGCTATTTGACTTTCACTAGACTAGATATTGTTTATGGTGTGGGGCTTATCAGTCAGTTCATGGAAACACCTCGACAATCACATCTACAAGCAGCAAAACGGATCTTACGGTACGTGAGTGGTACTCGAGATCATTAAAAATTTTATACCTATTCTGACGATTTCAGTCTAGTATGCTATACAAACAGTGATTGGGCAGGAGATGTGGAGACTCGGAAAAGCACTTCCGGGTATGTTTTCTATCTGGGAGAAGGAGTGTTCTCTTGGTCCTCGAAGAAGCAACAAGTTGTTGCATTGTTAACAGCGGAAGCAGAATACATGACAGCTACATCGGCAACATGTTAAGTTGTATGGTTACGCCGCATGCTGGATGAGTTACACTACGAACATGGAGGTCCAACCAAAATCATGTGCGATGATAAGTCAGCAATCGCACTTGCTAAAAATCCAGTGTTTCATGGTCGAAGCAAGCATATTGGGATCAAATATCATTACATTCGAGATTTGGTCAAAGATGGAGAAATCAAACTAGATTTTTGCAAATCGGAAGATCAAGCGGCAGATATTTTGACTAAACCGTTAAAATATGAAGTGTTTGAAAAACTGAAGAATATATTGGGGGTTGTTAAAGACCAATTTAAGGGAGGCTGTTGAAAGTTAGGTAAATTGGTCAAATAAAACCCAAGCAACTCATGTGTTATTCATGTGGTTGTCATGGATGTTTTTTTCTAGTCAAATAAGGTTTGACAACTTTAGTAGGTGTATTGATATTTTTGACAAAAATAAAACTCATGTAAATATGTGTTTAGGATTTGTAAGTCTATAAAAGGCATATGTAACCATTAGTTTCATATCAAGCAATTTTACAAAGAATTATTTCCCTCATTTGTAAGCCTATAAAAAACATATCTTAGTTCTCTCTTTCCCTCATTTGTATTTTATTCTCCATAAATTTTAGTGTGATAATAATTTTTGTGTTCCAACAAAATTGAAGTTATTTTGGGATCTAGCTCCTTCCTAGGTACTGACAACAGTGAAGAAAAACTGGAAATCACATATTTGTCCTTTACGCCTCTTCTATAGGCTAGGCACCGTTTGCAGCTATTTCCTCCCCATTTAGCCTAAAAGACATGGTCATAAAAATGATACAGAATTGAAGCACAACTGTTGTGAGCTATTGCGAATAAAACAATCAGATATATGATTATGTAACTAAAAATATAATACATTTAATGTGATTCATTTCTGATTTTTTTTAAGAATTACAAATTTCAGAATTTAAGGTTATGAAAATGGATATAAATGTGCAAACAGAGTTATTTATGGTCAATAGTTCATTAAGTTTTTATTTTATTTTGGCAAAAGAGCATAAAATCCCCTATGCTTTTTAAGGATTGCAAAATACCCCTATATTTTTTTTATCCCCATTTCATTACCCTCACCTTTCTAAGTGTTGCAAATTGCCCCTTTTGTCTATATTAAATTCAAAAAAATATATAATAAATTTTCAAAAAAATTATAAAATTCAAAAATAAATATAAAATTCAAAAAATATATAAAAATTTCGAAAAAAACATATAAAATTAGAAACAAATATATAAAATTCGAAAATAAATATAAATTCGAAAAAAATATAAAATTCGAAAATATATATATAAAATTCAAAAAAACATATAAAATTCATAAAATATATATAAAATTCGAATATATATATATAATTTGATTTTTTACAAACATAGAATTTATTTATTTTCCTTCCATAAACCTTATTAATTGATAAAATCAAATAGTGATATGTTGTTAAATCAATTCACCTCCTACACTTTTGACATTGGAGATCAAATAACCAGATAGAGGCAGCCAGTCAATGCATACCCAATGTGACAAGAAGATAAATAATACTTTGTTACGCTCAACTAAAACCAAAATTCGGAAAAAAACTATATAAATTCAAAAAAATATATATTTTGAAAAAACAAATATAAAATTAAAAATATATATATTTCTGCCAAATGTTATTTTGGTGTATTGTACTTTGATTACTTTAAATATTATTTTGGTGTATTGTACTTTGATTACTTGTATTTTTTATATTTCTATTTACACAACTATTTGTAAAAAAATAAATTTTATATGTTTTTTTTAATTTTTTTCTGATTTATATAAATATATTTGAATTATATATATATTACGAATTTTATATGTTTTTTTGAATTATATATATATTTTTGAATTATATATATATTTTTCAAATTATATATATATTTTTTAATTTTATATATTTATTTTTGAATTTATAAAAAAATTTGAATTTTATATATATTTTTTGATTTTTTTTTTCGCATTTTATATATTTTTTTCAAAATTTAATATATATATTTTTTGGAATTTAATATAGATAAAAGGGGGCAATTTGCAATCCTTAGAAAGGTGAAGGTAGTGAAATGGGGGTAAAAAAAGCATAGGGGGGGTATTTTACAACCCTTGTAAAGCATAAGGAGGTTTTATGCTCTTTTGTCTTTTATTTTTTAAAAATTAATATTTTCCATTCGAATAAACGTATTAAAGTTTAAAAACAAATTAGTCAAAAAAAATTAGTTATTTTTTTTAATATATATGACCTTTAATTATTTTTTCATAAGTTTGGGCCAATATTGATATATTAGACTAAATTATTAAATTTTTGGACCTATCATATGGATGATCCAACCCTAAAACAATTATTTTAGCTCAAAAAACCCTAAAACACATGTAAATAGTATAATCACGATTCTAATACGATTTTATACGATTCTACTATAAATTTACTTATTTTCACCCCAAAAAAATCTTAAAGTCATAGAATCATGATGATTCTATTACGATTATACTACGATTCTACCTCCACATATGATTTTATGCGATTTTGATCGTTTTGGGGCCCTAACTCGAATAGTAGAATCTAAAATTGCGATTTATAACATTTTTTCTTAAAAGTGGACTTTATAGATATTGGTGTAAACTTGGATCACTAAATAGAATTATTAACTTCCCATTGTCGCATTTAAATATTGCATCCTCTACTCATCTAAATTTCCGTATATATATTTTTTATTTTCCTTTTAGAACAATGGAGGGTGCACAAACTTCACTTAGGGCCGGTTTGGGAAGTGATTTTGCTTCCTGCTTTCAAATAAAAGGAAAGCAAAGTGTAGCGAAGCAAGTGCTGCAGTTTTTTTCTGAAGCAAAAGCATGTTTCGTGCTAATGATCTGATATAAGAAAAATGAAAGATGAATCAAGCAAATCATGTTTGGTGAAACTGCTGATTCCACAAAATTTGAAAGCAAAACATGTTTGGTGACTTCAAATGATATGAGATTCTGTTTTTTTTTTTTGTTAATAGATTGAATAGGAGAAATTAATTCTACAAATAAATAAAATGGATATGTAAATAAATAAATAAAATTATTATAAACTATAATATTGGATAAATTTTTTTTCAAAACTATAATATTGGATAAAAATATAAATTTGTATTGCAGAAGTCCTCTCAATTGGTTCTAATAAAAAAATAATTTTTTTGTTGAATGGTAATAAAAGTTGCATTATAGTTGTAATCAAACTTCTCATATTATAATTATAACTTTTCATGTATTTAAGACATTATCCTATATATATTTAAAAAAAAAAACAAAAAACAAAAAAAAAAAGAATTAAAGATGAAACATACATCACAAACCCAGATTAAATATCCAAAGGCTATATATATCTCATGTACACACATGCATGTCTTCTTCAAACATCAAAAAAGATAATTTGACTTTACCGAAGCAGGTTTGGAAAAATGCTAGAGCTGTTTTCAAAATTAGAAAGTATGACTTGAGTGGGCCTACTTTGAACAGTGGCCCGAGCAACGAGGAGCACCTCTTCAGTTGATTCCATATTTGGGCTTTTACTCTTGGTTGTTCTCAAGTTTAGGAAGTAAAAACAGGCTCCCAAAACAAGTTCATTTGCTTTTGGACTATGAATAGCTGAATTATGGAGCAAAAGCAGGCTCCTACTCACAAGTTGCTCGCGAGTGAGAGCACAAAAACTCACATTTTACACCCTCTCATGCCGGTCAATGCCCCAATTGTGTGAGAACATATCACTACGGTTAGTACTTGTCATCATAGCCTACCTTCTCATTACTTGCATTAATTTGCTATCAACCAAATGAAAACAATTTATACATGCCAAATTTGGAGTAGATTTCAGGAAATTAAATATACAAAAGTACTATAATTTCAACCATTGCTCTCCACCTATGAATTTCATATCCAGAAAGGGCGATACTTCTTCGTGACTAAATGACTTTGCCCATGACACCCTTTTCCTTCTATCAGCTCCTCTTCCCCTGCATTTGTATTCCCCAAACACTGCAGTCCTGTTGATACCAAATTAAGTTATCTATCATACTAACAATATATATATATATATATTGCAAACTAAAAGAGAGAATCATACTTTTGCCTTGATGGGTGGTTCCAATCACTCCATCCTGATGGAGTTATGACATTGTCAATATCACAGAATGAATATATCGCCCGCGAATAGTTTCCCCAAGCTCTTCCCAAGAGAACCATGCCAGTCCCATTTATTTTGCAGTCTATAAAAGAAAAACCAGTTTCATCATCTGCTGAGTCCCTATGATGAGCTGCAATTGCTCCAAACTTTTCGGCTATCGAATGAAGAACACATTCCTGCTCCAACACACAAATTTCAATTACATAAACACATAATGCTCACTAATTCATGATCATGGCATGGTTCGCCGTATCGTCCCATACAGTACAATGTATGATACTATTACGCAAAACTGATACTTATCCGATACTCACTTTCAAGATTGATTTGTCCAAATCAGTTACACAAGTATCACGACGAGGACGGCGAACCATGGATCATAGTAATAGAGTTAGAAATGACAATGTAATGGTTCATGCCTGATAGAGTGATCTTGAATTGCCAAAAATGAAATCAACAGAGCCTTGAATATAAGATTGGTAAAAATAGTGTGACCCTGTATCATCCAAGAGTGTGTCCTGTGTGCCCAATATTCTAACTCTATAAAACATTGCTTTATCACCAGAAATTCTCAATGCCACTGCTTGCATTCCATAGCCTCCAGGCACTGCAACAACTGAATTCTGCAAATCTCACAAAAATTTATATATTGTATACGATTTGACATTATATAAAATTGGGGTTGTTCTTGTATAGTCTGTATATATAACAGCTTAGTACCTCGATAGTGATCGCGGTTGCGCAGAAGTAATCGGATTCTATGGAGACTGAAGCTGATCTATAAGTGCCTAATTCACAGCCATTATTGTCTTTATCAGAGGCTTTGTTGTTCCAAGTAATAACAGTCTCCGATGTTCGATTTCGATCCCCAATGAATGAAATATATGGCTTTGAATATGGGACAAACACCTTTTCTCTGCATAGTAACCAAATCAAAACCTCATTTATGTGAGGAAATTGAAATGGGTAACTGAAAAAACTTACAAGTTGTACTTATTATTCAAGTGCAATAGAGAATCGAAGTACAAGAAGAGTCATGAAATTTAATGGAACAGTTGGTCAGAGAGATGAAGCAAAATGTGTGTGTGTGTGTGTGTGTGTGTGTGTGTGTGTGTGTGTGTGTGAGAGAGAGAGAGAGAGAGAGAGATGCTATAACGCATGTAACTACTTTGAATCCCCACGTCGCTACATTTAGGCTCACATCAGCCGATAAAAAGGACAATTGAAAAAAGTAACTGCATTCGTGAAATTAACTTCTGGGTTGCTTGTAAATTGACGGAAGAAGCTATATATACATCCATATAGATACATGCATACATATATACACACACAATGAGTTACACAGACCTGTAAATTCCAGGACGAATAAAAATTTTGACTCTCTGCGAATTATTTGGAGGAACCAAATCAACAGCACCTTGAACTGTAATAGAATCGCCTCTGCCATTTTGATCAACCACAATAATTCGACTCCAATTCCGTTCCTCATTTCTCAAAATCAAGCTCTCCTTATTCGAATCCACCGCCAAATCATCCCAAGTAATGTAATCCCTCGCACTCTTCGCAAGACCCTCTTTGATTCCCGCCAAAACCACCAACATAACAACACCAAGAACACCAAAATTCATGACCAATTCGCAATGTTCTGCAATTTTCTGTTTGTGGGTGTCTCTGGAATTGCAATGATTGATGAATGGGTAGTCGATGGAGCGAGAAAGAGGTGAGTGTAATAAATAGTGGAGCGTAATGTGGCGTCTCTTGTAGTCTTTGTGAGACTCAACGTCTGGAATAGATCGATATAGCATAGTAAATAATATAAATATGTATATAACTATATATAATCAAGCGAAGAAAACACAAAGATTGGCTTCAGTACTTTAGGCTTTAGAGAATTGGGTAGTGAAAGGAAATGGGCAGTCATGAGATTTATGATGGTTAGAGATGTTATATATATGTGTGTGCATATATATAGAGACACGTATATAAAGATGGCTCATATTTAATAGTGGTTTTTGAGAATTGGGTATGTATATAAATGTATATGGAGGAGGTGGTTTGTTAAGGGTTAGTTATGAGAACTCAAAGAGATTTACACCGGTTATGCCTCTTCAGCTCACACAGTAACTTTGGGCATCTCTTTAAAGGAGCAGTTATTTTTTCAAGCGCGTGAAAACACGTGAAGAGTGGAGTTTTCGAGAGTGGCGGTTCGTAGAGGGGAGCGTGTATTTCACTATTTGTAGATGAGCATGACTTGGGATGATGGAGTTGTTTTTTAAAGGTTAAAGAGTTAACTTGATTTACATTTTGTTTTTATTTCAATCATACCCTTTCAAATTTAAAATTTTTTATTTATATCTTTTATTTTTTAAAATTCATATCATTTACACCTCTTCAAACATGACATCATCCTGAATTTTTTTTAATACCCAAATTACCCTTAATATGTAAACTATGTGGTGTATGGAAACAAAAATATAACTTTTATCAATTTGATTCCCCTCCCATTTCTAAAAATCCAAAATATATATATATATATATATATATTTAAACATAATTCTATAATTTGATAAATAATTTAATATAAATTTATAAAAAAAAATATTCCTTTTTTTTAAGAATTTAAATTTATATTTTTAAACTAAAATATTATATCAAAATTTATTAATAATTTGTGTGGTACAGATTTGAGATTGGATTGCAATTTGGCTTTGTAAATATTATCAATTCAATAAGCTTTTACCAATACGAAAGAGACTGAAAATAACTGAAGCTGCACATGTTAAACTTTAGGGTCCGGAGCGTTAAACCCCTATTGTTTGAATTGACCTCAAATTTTTTATTTATGTGCGAATTGACCATATTTCGTGTAAAATGACATATATACCCTTAGTATATAAATTTCAAAAAATGAAAAATATATATATTTTTTGAAAAATATATATATTTTTTGAAAAATATATAAATTTCTAAAAAACATATATATTCGAAAAATATATATAAAATTCGAAACAAATATATAAAATTCGAAAACAAATATATAAAATTCAAAAACATATATAAAATTCAAAAATATATATATAATTCGAAAAAATATATATAAAATTATAAAAAATATATATATATAATACGAAAAAAAATATATAAAATTTGAAATAATATATATATAATTCAAAAATATATATATTAAATTTCAAAAAAATATAAATTTTGAAAAGAAAAATATAAAATTGGAAAAAACATATATAAATTCAAAAAATATTTATAAATTTTGAAAACATATATAAATTTTGAAAAAAATATATAAAATTCGGGAAAAATATTAAATTCGAAAAAAATATATTAAATTTCAAAAATAAAATATAGAATTTCGAAAACATATATAAATTTTGGAAACAAATATATAAAATTCGGGGAAAATATTAAATTCGAAAAATATATATTAAATTTCGAAAATAAAATATAGAATTCGAAAACATATATAAATTTCGGGAAAAAAAATATAAAATTCAGGGAAAATATACTTCTATTTTCTACTTTCTTTGACTTTAAATTTTATTTTGGTGTATTGTACTTTGGTCACTTGTGTTTTTTATACTTTTATTTGCACAACTATTTGAATTTTATATTTTATTTTTGAATTTTATATATTTGTTTCGAATTTTATATGTTATTTTGAATTATATATATATATTTTCAAAATTTATATATATTTTTCGAAATTTAATATTTATTTTTCAAATTATATATATATATATATTTATATTTAATTATTTTTTACGAATTATATATATATATTTTGAATTTTATATATATAAATTTTGAAAATTTTATTATATATATTGGTTTCGAATTTTATATATATAAATTTCGAATTTGAATTTTAAGAGAAAGGGTAAAATGGGTATTTAAGAAAGTATAAAAGTCAAAGAAAGGGGTATTTGCACGTTTTTAAAACTTGAATGAGGATATTCGCACGTTGGAGGGGATATTCGCACGTTTTCCAAAAGTATTAGTGTCAATACATACATTTTTAAAATACAGGATGTTATTCACACAGTATTTATACTACAGGGGTGTTTTCTTTTATGTACTTAACCCTAAACTTTATTCTATTAATTTTATATGGGACTTCACAACAACTTGTTTAATTTTATTCTTTATTTTATTTTTCCACAAGAAAAAAAAAGAAAAGAAAGATGTCCCAGCCATGGTTCGCCGAACCGGCCGGTTCGTAACGGTATTGGGCTGAACCAAAACCGGTTCAGCCCGATATATCGGGGGGCAGGCCGGTTCACATCCGAACCGGCCGGTTCGCGCCGAACCGGCCGATATATCGGTGAACCGGCCGGTTCATAACAGAACCGGTTTTGGTTGAACCGGTTCTGGAAAAAAAAAAAAAGCTAAAAGTTGGGGATGTTAGCTTAAAATGGAGTAGTTATATCTTCTTTTTGGGGCAAGGACAAGTTGAGTATCTGACCAGTAATAAATGGCAAAAGTTGGAAATCAATATAATATTCCTATATACTGTATATATATTTTCAATACATATTATCATATAGTTAACATTATACTATCACATCAACAAATATTTAAGTGTCAAAAGTTAACATAATGTATAGATACAGATGCATCATCCATGTCATTTTCTCGTTCATATTATATACTTTCTCCGTTCCGTCCCAAAATAAATGTTCACTTTCCTTCTTTTAGTTATCCCAAAATAAGTATCTATTTTGAAAAGTCAAAATATTTTATTTGATCAATTTAATCTTCAAGCATTAAAGTAATAAAACATATATATTATAAATCATCACATCACTATGATAGGACCATGAATAAAGTTGGTATTTCATTCACTAATACTACAATAAAAGTCATTCTCTAAATATCTTTAAAAAATATATAAAATTTACTTAAAATTATCAAAAAATCATCAAAGTTTAGTTATGTTGTCAAAAGTACCATATCAGTACATTTTTACCACCATGTGCGAGTTTTTAAAAAATTCACGCTTGCGATAACCGAAACCGTTACGTAACCCCGATACTGACCCGGTTCCGTTACACCGATACCGAAACCGTTACACCAACCGAAACCGTTTTTGCGAACCATGGTCCCAGCAACAGCTTTGTTTATATATATATATATATATATATATATGAATCTTATATGTGTGTGTATATATATATATATCTCTTCACACACGTATATACATACATATACAAATATATAAACCCTAATTCTGAAAATATATGAACATAGATTCTGAACATATATATGTATATGAACATGGATTCTGAAAAATTGAACAAAAATTCTAAAAATTTGTGTTGGAATCCAAGAAATTTCAAATTGGGCCACCAAAATCAAGATCAGACCCACAATCAATCTCTTCCCCATAAACCCAAATCCCAATTCTCTCATCTCCTTCTTCGTCTTCCGGTGGTGGTTTTGGATATATGTTTAGATGTGGGATTAAATTAATTTAAGAGGTGTTTGGTTTGAAAGTGTTTTAAATATTTCATACGAGAGAGTGTGATTAAAGGGGATGTAACTGATGTTAATCATTTATTATAATGTGGCGGGTTTTAATTCATTGTTGGCTCGATGGGAAGAACAGACAAATCAAACACTGACAAATGGGAAGCAAATGATAATGGTAATAGATTGATTAGATTCCAATCGGCATTACAATAAAGGAGCAACGCCCAGAAGCCCAAACCAATAAGTTAGAAAAGCTCGGCCCCATAGGCCCATAAAACTCTGGAGAGCAAGGCCCAGAAGGCCCAAAGCCATATGTTGCAAAAGTTTGATCCCATACATACAGTATTTTTAACAAATTTTGAAAGCAATGTTTATATATATATCATTATGTAGTTATTTACATAAAACCTCAAATTTATTGAAGTCTAGAGATGCTCTTGTGTGTAATAAAACGGATTTCTATGTAAAGCAGTGTTTGCTTCCATTAATATAAAGAGAAACTTACTTCTTACATGTGCTCTAATAACAACTTTACACATGTCATAAAATTTGAAAACATGTTTGTTTACCGGTTATGGTCTCATATTTTCAGTCATGATTTTTTGAGACCAGACTATGTTTGTTTTATCTTGGTCTCAAAAAATATAACCAGACCAAGTTGAACCAAATCGAACCAAAATGACATTTTTTAGGACCACAATTTTTGGTGGTTCTATCTGGTCTGGTTATAGAATCTATCCAAAATCTAACCAAAATGTTCTCCAATAATTGAACCATATTTAACCAATATATAACCAAAACACAAAATTAAAATAATGAATAATAAATAAAATGAATTAAATAATACATAAAAATAAAAATAAATAAATAATAAATTAATAAAATATATTTATGAATAAAATAATAATATAAATGATAAATTAAATAAAATATATTTAAAAATTAATATAAATAAATGAATAAAAAATAAACAAAATAATGAATAATAAAATATATTTATAATAAATATATATATTTATTAATATAAATAATAAATTAATAAAATATATATATAAATTAATTAAACAAATAAATAAATAAAAAAAAATGATAAATTAATAATATAAATAATAAATTAATAATATAAATAATAAATTAAATAAATCATATTTATAAATAAAATAATAAATAATAAATAATAAATAAAATGAATAAAATAAATAAATAATAAGCAAAATGAATTAAAAAAATTAAAAAATATTATAATAATAAATAATAAATGAATAAAATATATTTATAAATTAATTAAAATAAATGAATAAATAATAATATAAATAATGAATTAAATGAATTATATTTATAAAAAAATGAATAATAAACAAAATGAAATAAATAATACATAATAATAATTAATAAATTAAATGAATTAAATAATGAACAAATAAATAAAATAAAATGAATTAAATAATACATAAAAATAATAATAAATAATAATATAAATAATAAATTAATAAAAATAATTTTAGAGACAAATAAAAATAAATGAATAAATAGTAATAAATAATAAAATAAATGAATTAAATAATATATAAAAATAAGAATAAATAAATAAATAATAATAAAAATGAATTAAATAATACATAAAAATAATAATAAATAAATAAATAAATAATAAGGAAAATGAATTAAATAATACATAAAAATAATAATAAATAAATAAATAATAAGGAAAATGAATTAAATAATACATAAAAATAATAATAAATGAATAAATATAATAATAATAAATAAATGAATAAATAAATAATAATAAAAATAATAAATGAATAAATAATAAATTAAATGAATTATATTTATAAAAAAATGAGTAATAAACAAAATTTAAGACCAGACTAGTTTGCCAAATATGGTCTGGTTCAAAGAAGTTTAGAACCAGACAGTTTGTCAAAATTGGTCTGGTTCCAGTTTCCTCAGACCAAGACCATTAGACCAGACCATTTACCAAACAGAATTTCAAAACATCACCCAGACCAGACCGGACCAAACCGGTTACCAAACGGGGCCTTAGAGACTTGTAGAAATGGTTTTAAATTTTAGGGTTAACTTCATTTACACCCCCCGAGGTTTATCCTATCATCACTTTGACCCCTCAGGTTTGCATATCCTCAATCACACCTCTTAATAGTGTGAAATATCTAAAATACCCTTATACCAAACATTCCTTAAATCAATTTAATCCCTAAACCAATTTAACTCATAAACCAAACACCCCTTAGAATCAATCTAACCCTCAAACCAAACACCCCAACCCTAACCCCAACCACCACCATCACTATCTGCCGCCACCGCCACCATTACCATGAGCAACCCTTAAATCAATTTACTACCACCGCCATTTTCGAAAATTGGTCGAAAATAGGGGGTGGTGGGAAGGGGGCTGCAGTGGCGGCGGCGGCTGGGGAGGCGGTGGGAGGGGGGCTGCAGCGGCGGGGCAGCCGGTGGTGTAGCTATATATATATATATATTGTGTGTATATATATGTATATATATATTGTGTGTGTGTGTTGTGTGTGTGTGTGTGTGAGAGAGAGAGAGAGGGAGAGAGATTTGTTTTTTTAAAAAAAAAATCAAAAAATATATATATTTTTTTATTTTATATATATATTCGATTTTATAATTTATTTCAAAATTTAATATATATTTTTGAATTTTATATGTTTTTTTAAAATTTTATATATTTGTTTCAAATTTTTTATGTTTTTTTGTGATTTTTATATTTATTTTTGAAATTTAATATGTTTTTTTGAAAAAAAAAAATTCAAAATTTATATATTTTTTAATTTTATATTTATTTTCGAATTTATAATATTTTTCAAATTTTAATATATATATTTTTGAATTTTATATATATTTTGAAATTTTAATACAAATTAAATTATTAAATGATGGGAGGGGGTCTAATTGATAAAAACACTATCCTTGTTTCCAAACAGAATAAGGATAAGACATTGAGGGTAGTTTAGGGATTTTAAAAAAAATTCAGGCTGATGTCATCGTTCAAGGGGTCTAAGTGATGAGAATATTGAAAAGTATGGGGTGTAAATGAAAATATACAAACCTGAGGAGGTCAAAGTGAAGATAGGATAAATCTCAGGGAGTGTAAATGAAATTAACCCTAAATTTTAACACACTATAAATTTATTATTGTACCACATCACATGTAAGAAGAAAGTTCCTCCTTACATGACATAAGACAAGTATTTGTCTTTCAAATTTGTTAGGTACGCACTTCCACTTTACAGATGTATGTCTGCGTTTGAGTTGGATCGGGTTCAACTCAAACTCAACCTAAAATGAGTTAGGGGTGAGAAATTTCTGCCTGAATCCAACCCAATAGTTGGAGTGGCTGAACTCAAGTCCAAATATTTTCGACCGAATTCATAAGTTGCATTCTTAATGTTAGAGGGTGCGGTCTTATCCCACATTAGATTATAGGGTTAACTTTATTTACACCCCTTGAGGTTTGTCATATCATCACTTACACCCCCTCAGGTTTGCATATCTTCATTTACACCCCCTCTAATTACTATTCATTTGACTTTGGTCAAAATTCTAGTGAAATGTCCAAATTACCCTTCCATTAATCTTATTCAAATTTTAAAAAAATTATTGTTTTATATGTACAAAAATATAAAAAATGCAACAGAGGGTGGGCAAAAAAACCATTTATGCAGATTACTAGTATAGAAATCCACACCAATTTCATTCAAATCAATGTCTGTACACCCAATTGTGAGCAGCATCAACAAATATTTGGTCAACGCCTTCATCCCTACAGATTTTGACCAATTCCTTCACCGGAATCACCACACTCGGCATCGAGGTGATGTGGTCGATCACCACTAACCTAACCCTATGACCGTTCGATTTGCCCTTTTCTAGGGCTTTTCGAAACTCATTGATAATTTCAGAATTTGAGTTCACCAGAAAAGGTAATTCGACTTCGATTACCCAACCACCGGCGCTGGAAACGTAGGTCTGGACGGACTTTTTGACGGCACCATAGGCGTAGTGGAGCATGACGGCGGCGGCGCCCTTATGGAATTTTCCCTCGGTGAAGGCGCGACCGGTCTGCTGGAGGACGATGGCGGCGGCGGTGGTGGCGTTGACGAGGTCCTTGATTAGGGTTCGTGTTTTGAGGATCGAGGGTTGGAGCTGGTTGAAGTAGAAGTCGTCGGGTTTCCGGAGGTAGCGGAGCTGCAAGCAGATGATGGTGGCCGGACATGAACCGAAGCTGCCGTTGTTGATTCGCGCCACGGTGGGGTTGTGGTGGGTGAATTCGGATTCGAGCTCGTCAGCGGAGATTAGGGTTAGCTTCGCCTTTTTGCTGGGTGTGTGATTTGGGGTGTCGACGGTGGTTGTGGTGGTCGTGGTGCCGTTTTTGGCGGGAGTGTGGTGGTGGAGGGAGGCCATGGACGACGGAGGAGGAGAGAGAGCGAGTGAGAGGGGTTAAACTGATAAATTTCATTTTATTTTGTTGTTATCCTTTTATTGAAATAGTTATATGAGGGGTAGAATATGAATTAATGCATTTTATTGGAAGGGGTTAAACTGATAAACTAAAGCAGGGGGTGTAAATGAATTGAGTTAGGTAAAGCAGGAGGTGTAAATGAAGATATGCAAACCTGAGGGGGTCAAAGTGATGATAGGACAAACCTCAGGAGGTGTAAATGAAGTTAACCCTAGATTATAATGCCAAAGTAATTGGATTTATAAATAAGTAAACATTATACTAACCTATCAAACCGCAAAACATACAGGCTCTTTCCAAGAAAAAAAATAATAGTATAATTCCAAGTTTGAAGTTGTATTTTTCAAATGAACTCAATTTTGAAGTTGATAGGTTTTGAAAATAATCTTGCCAATTTCATTGCTCTGCTCCATCTTTGACATGTATCATTTGATATGTCTACAAAGCTGATATATAAACATCATCACCTACATCATCCCAAGATAGAGGTAAGAGACTTTTCAATGTCTGCTCTGTTGAGGAGGATGTTATAGTGACAACTCAGCACTGGATTGAGGATGAGTTGGTGAAGATATGGATTGCCAGAAATGCAGTATTAAATCAGAGACACATGTAGTGTATGAGGCGGCGTAATATATATAATAATATTCATTAGTCGTGTTGTTAAATACATGCGCTTTATTTTCTGCATATATAAAAAGTATACATGTGCCAATCCAATGGGCAAACCAAAGTGGAAAATTCATTGGTGTTTCCAACCTTTTACTATTTTTCTTCCTTTTGGGCCGTTTGGTTTTGGTTTTGATTTTGGTTTTGATCTTGGTCTTCTGATTTTGGTTTTGGTGATCTTCGGTGATTTTAGTTAAATCTAAAACCTATATATAATGTTTGGTAAGGAGTTGATCTTGGTATAATTATATATATATATACTAATATATATTAAAAATATATATATATAATTGAAAAAAAATATTAAAATGAAAAAATATATATAATTAAAAAATATTTAAAATTTCCGAAAACATTTGACATTTTTATTTTTTTTTATTCCAAAAAATATATATATAATCGAAAAAAATATTTTAAAATGTGAAAATTATATATAAAATTCAAATAATATATCTTAAATTCGAAAAAATATTTATAATTCAAAAAATATATAAAATTCTGAAATTTTTTATTATATACTGAAAAAATTTAAAAATTTAGAAAAAAAAGATATAAAATAGGGAAAATATATAGATTCGAAATAAATATATAAAATTCAAAAATCATATAAAAATCGGAAAATAAAAAAAATTACTATTTGAAAATAAAATATATCAAATTTGAAAATAAATAAAAAATGAAAAAATAATATATAAAATTTGAAAAAAATATTTAAAATAAGAAAAAATATATATATAAAAAAAAATTCGAGAAAACAATATTTAAATTTCTATTTTTTTTAAATTCAAAAAAATATATATAATTGATAAAAATATTTTAAAATGTGAAAATTATATATAAAATGCGAAATATTTATAATTTTTTCCAATTTTTTTTTCTCCAACTTAATTTTCCGAAAATATTGTTTTTCATAATATATTTTTTCAAAAAGTATATATTTTAAGAAAATTATATTTTCAAAAAAATATTTCCAGAAAATTATAAAATTTTCGCAATTTTTTTTATATTTTTTGAAAAGTGCGAAATATTTATATTTTATTATAAAATTTTCGCACTTTTTTTTTATATATTTTTAAAAGTGCGAAATATTTAAAATTCAAAAAAATATATATAATTCAAAAAATATATAAAATTTTGAAAAATTATATTAAAATATGATTTTTTTCCAAAAAATATTTTTTTCAAAATATAAAATTTGAAAAATACTTTTCGAAAATTTATTATGTCCCAAAATATAAAATTATATCCTAAAATAATTTTTTTTTCAAATATTATATATTATGTTTTTCAAAATAATTCCTATTTTCGGCCATACATATGTATAGAGAGAGAAAAAAAAAAAAGAGTCAAAATTGGTAGGTTAAAACCATGGTTTTAGTGGTTGGTTTTAAAAAGCTCAAAACCAAGTCCAAAACCCACCAACCAAACATGATTTGGTCTTAAAATCAAAGACCAAAACCAAAACCATGTTCTCAAACAGGCCTTTGGATAATTTATCCAGACATCCACTAATTACAACTTATGTATAAATTTATTTATATATATATATATTTGGATAAAATACAGTCACTTTCTTGAGACTCGGTTCAATTATTCTTAATAGTTATATTTGTCATTTATTATATTATATGTTTTTGAGGTTTGATATACAAGTTTAATGACCCCTTCCCTTATCTTAAAGTTAAATTCATAGGGATTTTTTTTATAAAAATACAAATATTATTTAATTATATGACAAAAAGACATGACATGTTAACAAAAATATCCTTTAATCAAGTAATTTAAGACAATTTTTTATTCAACAAGGGTACTCGATGTAATAAACACTAATCATAATTACTGTATGTAACTGGATCAAATAAAACTCAATGTACTTTATCTTATTTTTAATAAGTCATGAGCAAGGTTATTAAAATCGAAAGTTTAAGTAAGATTATTGTAGAGTACGTAAAAACAGAATTGTAGATCGTAAGATTCTATTTAATTATTAATAAATAATTTTATTTAATTTATTTAAGAATGATATATTTATAATATAATAAAAATATACTCAAATTTTAAAATATGAATAAAAACATTAAGACTTTAAGTCTTTAATTATTTTCTAACAAATTTGAGATATTAAACTAAATTATTAATCTTTTGGGTCTTTCATATGGTATGGGTGACTTAACCTTCAAATTATTATTTCAACTCAAACAATCCTAAAATACACGTGAGTAAAATTACAGTAAAATCGAACAGAATAACATAGAATCATGGTAGAATTACGATTTGGATTGCGATTTTGGCAACCATGGTGATAAATGTTGGAGTCTGGTTGCGATTACCAATCAAACTTTGAGATTTTATGCACTTGGATGCTACATTTCAAAAAAAAAATCCAATTAAGCTTTCCAAATCCTTGTCAACTATACCATTATTTCATTTACTTTCCATATTCTTTGAAAAACCAGGTGCCAATCCAACCCACATGGATTCATTTTCAATAACCCCTATCCAACCCACATGGCTGCCAGCTGCCAGTAATGCAGTTGTAACATATTAGACTGAGCCTCAAAATGGAGAGGAGATGTAGGACAGTTTTCTTAGGATTTAATTTATTTAATTACTCTAATATTCAATTTGTATGCAACTAGGTTAAGGAATTAGTTTAATGTAGCATTAAAAAAATTTATCATAGGTATTAGATTTTTGAGATAATAAAATAAAAATTGTACTAGAAGGAAACAAAAATTTGATTCATCATGAGATAAACAATGTTTAGTGTGTATACACACACATATCTTTGTATATATATATATTATATATGGTTGATACAGTGCTTAATCAAACATTGTGTTGGGTTAAGGTCATAATTCAGGAAGGAACATGTCCAGGGTCCAAAGGGCTAGGGCATGATTAACTTGTTGGCCCCCGAGGTACGGTAAATGATGATTTTGATATTTTATCAGTATATATGAATTAGGTGTATATATATATATTATTGTAATCCTAATTCATTTATAAGCGAAATATAAAGACTATTTTGGTGAATATAGGTCAAATTAACCGGATCACGATAAATCCTGTATTTTTTTAATTTTTTAATATTTTTATTATTTGCAATTGATCTTTTGATTCAATACATAGTAAACAATTCACCATTTTTAAAAAAAATAAAAAATGAACCGACCACGGCAACAATAGTCTCCATGTGATGATTTTTATAAAACATTCGTACCTAATGAATAACAAAAGTCGAAATAATACCATGTGATACAAATAGTAAACCGTGTGCGCCTAAAAAGAAATATAAAGTGAGCCGTATAAAATATACACTTGTTTTGTTTAACTCCCAAATTAATTGAACTGTCCTTTTGAGTTGAGCTCACAAGTATAGAGATAAATTATTTTATACTAGTTTCATGGCTGCTGAAATTAAATGATGTAACTACCACAAAAAATTAAGTTCACGCACCATATGATATTATATATCATTCATATTTAAAGGTATCAGAATATCAATATAACATATTTGAATAATATTAATATTAATACTAAATAACAATATCAATATTACAAATCAAAACGCAACTGCAAACGTTGGTAATGATGGGTGGGGTGTTGTTCCATGTCGATAGAGAAAAGTCGTACTGCCCATGCATTAAAAGGTGGGTCATGTAAAAAGGGGATTCATCTTATCTAATGCACCCGATCACAATTCTGAGATCATCACTGACGAGAGGGCTCTTCACTCTTAATAAGCACAGTCATTGATGAATAAGTATTATTTATTTTTAAGACTAATAAAGGTAACAACGATAATCAATTCTTTTTTAGTTTCTAAAGGTGTGTTACAAACTCTCCTCACTTTTATATATATATATGGGTTAAGTTCCAACTCACTTTAAATTGATTTGTCCCCCATATTAAATTTATTTATTTTTCACATATTTTTTTTTATATATAAGAGTCTTCTTTATTGTAATAGATACATTTTATAATATATTTTATAATACAGTTTAATATTCATTTTTCTTTATTTTTCTTGTTTATTATCTTTGATATATTTTTTTCATTATCATATTATCAAAATATCATTTCTTCTAACATGGTATCAGAGTTATTTGATTCTTGATAGTTCTTTCCGCTTAGCGTCGTCTCTGTCGGGGATGACACTTCATCTCTCCTCCCCGGCGGCGATCTTCAATTAAAAAAATCCTAAATTCACAATCTCTATTATTTTCTAAATCAAGCCCTAATTTGATTCTTCTTTATTTTCTATGAATCTTCTTTAACAACCATACACTACACCATATTGATCGTTCTCAGAATCTGATCAATTTGTCACCGTTGGTCGCTCATCATCATTGTCTGCTCATCGTTGCCGTTTGCCATTGCCAAGAAAAACTCTCAATCTCTATTCCATCGACGCGGATCTTTATGACGTTCAAAATTCGTCGAAATCAGAATTCGACAGCACAAGTAGTCAACCCATCTCCAGACGAAGCCACGACCGCTAAAAACAGGGTTAAAATCCACCGCACGCACCTCCAGATGAGCGGCGCGTCAGAGCCCTTGGTGTCACGCGCCGCATGTGCCATCAACTTCCAATGTGCGTGTGTTTCACCAGAACCCTACCGCCGACAACAACGCTAGTCATCTTCTCCGGCGACACTATGCCGAAAACCTACCGCTGACACTCATCGTCGGTCATCTTCTCCGGCGACACTATGCCAAAAACCTACCGCCGGCACTCATCGCCGGTCATCTTCTCCAGCGACGTTCACCTTTTTTCGACGTCGATCATCTTCTCTGGCTAAGCACACTGGAACCCTACCGCCGGTCATCTTCTCCGGCGACATCAACTTTTCCCGACGACTTTTTCAGATTCCAGCGACTTGTCCGGCCACTCCACATGTCACCTTTATATTTTGACACGTGTTCCAACTAATTGTTTCAAATTTATAGTTTGACCCCTATATAGTCTTTTGTGCATTCTAAGCTCTTTCTAACTCTGATTTTAGCAAACCAATAGTTGATTTCAGCTAATTGGACCGCTCCGGACGCAACCATATTGTCAATTTTGAGAGATTTGTCTTTGATCTCTTGATTACTCATCTTTCCGACTCGTTCTCTACCCTTTTGGGTGCTTGCTATGCTGATTTCCATAGCCAACATCATATTTTTTCATCTCATCCGTTTAGACATCTATACCCATTTGTTTAGGGTAGTCTCATCATATCATCTATACCAGTTAGTTTAGGGTACTCTCATCATCTCATCCGTACTCGTTTGTTTAGGGTACTCTCATCCGTTTAGGGAATCAGACCCATTTCTTGGGTATTCTTCATTTCATCCATTTTGGAATTTCTCAATTTATTCGTTAAGGGAATCTCATTCATTTTTTGGAAAATCTCATCAGACTCGTTTTGGGTTCTTTCTATCTTATTTTCTCATCTCATGAGAAAATCTAAACTTGTCATCGATCAATCATTGTCTCTTCTATTGATTGATCTTTGCATCTTTTTGATCGATCGTCATTTCTTACTTGATTGACCGAACCTTCAATTCTATATCATTTTCTTTGTCTAGGTGATTTAGAATTCTCCATTCAAGTCTCAGAATCAGAATCAAGATCAATATGCTGATATTTTCATCAAAGTTCATCTGTCAAGACGATTTTCAAACTCAAGTTGTTTTCTTATTTCCCAACTTGGGGGGGGGGTTATAATATATATATAAGGGTCAATGTCTATCTAGATAGCTAGGCTCAACCCACTTTAGATTGACTTGTCCCCCACACCAAATTTATTTGTTCTCAACACATTTTCCTCTATATATAGGGGTCTTCTCTATTATAATAGATACACTTTATAATATACTTTATAATGAAGTTTAATATTCATTCTTCTTTATTCTTCTTATTTATTATCTTTGATATATTCTTTTCATTATCATATTATCAAAATATCATTTCTTCTAGCAGTAACACTTCTACCAAGTCCTATAAAATTTATGTATGTTAAAAATCTCTTTCTCTCTCCACATTTTGGTTTAAATATAATTCTTTCTATGATGTTAAATGAGAATTAATAAATATCATTTTTGTAGATGTAGACGTGGAATAAATCTTAATCTGTGTTGTTTCGATTTCATTTTAATTGATGGCTACTTTTACCATTTTTATAATGTGATTTTGTGTCATTTTCACGCATCCATCCCAACATTCAAATCTTTACTACACTAATTGTATGCAAATATTATTTATTTACTATTACTGAGTTAAATATAGAAGAATAACGAAAAGAAAACCAATGTAATTGAACAACCAAAAATTTTCAGTATTATAATATTGTCCCAACTGTCACCTCTGTAAAATTTGTAAACTTGAGGGCCCTCAGCTCAAACATGAGTAATGTAAAAGCCTTCCCCGGTAAATACTTTATCCGGTGTGCAAAAATTTTACTGGTGGTGATGCCTCTTTTGTTGCTTATTCTCATAAAGGGGGTGGAGTTGTCTTGAAAATCTTCAAAGATTTTTCGATTAAGATTGTTTTATTTTTCTTCCCCAATGTTTTTTCTGCCGAATTTGCAGAAGCACTTATCTTATTTGAAGGATTGTTGTTTCTTTCTTGTTGGGGTTATCAAATGTTGTTATCGAG
Source organism: Cornus suecica (assembly GCA_963922005.1). Lineage (NCBI taxonomy): Eukaryota > Viridiplantae > Streptophyta > Magnoliopsida > Cornales > Cornaceae > Cornus > Cornus suecica. The sequence continues at coordinate 8,171,021 of OY998239.1, read as the reverse complement.
AGTGGTTGTCTTGCTATGATACAACTTATGCCGCGTGATGCCTATGCTACCATCATTATGGAGGACGTTCATTTTTTGCTTAGGTCTCAGACATCTTTTTCTTTAAATTGGTGTCCTAAATGTTCCAATCATGTTGCCCATTTAATCTATAGACATGATGTTGTTTGTAAGACCACCGATCTTCATTGGTTTTGAAATTACCTAGACGACGATTAATGAAAACAGTCTAGAAGGGGGGTGAATATGTTTTTTGTGGATTTATTGACAAATTAATAATAATTGCAAGAAAGTCAATTTTAATCCAATTCACTATCAAGATAAATCATGCAAAGAATAATCTAAACACAGAAAATAAAGCAATAGAGACACACAATATTTTTACGTGGAAAACCTTGGAAAGACTCCAAGTAAAAATCATGGATACGTTCGGGTATCGATGCACTATGAATCAAATAATTTGTACAGACTCTATGAAAACAGTACTTACAACCAATGTAATCTGTTGTTCTTCACTCGACGTCTGAAAGTCTAGATTCACTCGCGCTCCACGAAGCTCTCGTTCCGTTGCATACTCTGATAGCTCCGCTTCTGAACGGATCAAATCACCACAAAGCCTTCTGCTCCGATCTCCACACTCATATGACTCTGTTTCTCAAACAGATCTAAACAACCACGTTGCAATCAGCGGTGTGTAGATTTTTCAAAATCTAGATAATTCAATCGTGCATAAGATCGTCGATGTAGAAGAACAAATGAATAAACCACAACACTTTATATACCATTAAACGCAAGTGTGAAAAACATATATAAAATGATCATAAGAAAAACACAATATTCATGTAAGCATAATGATCATAAAACACACACTATTTTTCCCCCTAATGTCATTAGTCCCCCTTACTCAATATTTTCCCCTCTAAAACCATTACTCCCCCTTACTCAATATTTCTTCCCATTTTTGTCACTGAAATGACAAAGAACTATAAAAATAATCAAAGCTCATGAGAGAAATAAGGGAAAGCCTCAAGATGAAAACATAGGGAAAGGATCACAGAGGAGACTCTAGAAAATCTAAGTCAAGCACTAAATACTAAGATAAAGTACTCTATAAGAGTATATCCAGATTCTCAAGTAACAAAAATCTCTACAATACATAAATTTAAGACTAATGCGTGAATGCAAAATGCAAAACAAAAAATATTTTTGTTCTTAGAAACATGTGAGCAGGGCAGCAGAGACAATGAGTTAATCATTAACACATCATATTCGCATATTTGACTTAGCTATTATACACATGATAGTGAATAAAATAAGCACATGTATCTTGTAGTCATAAGCAGTCACAAGACAAACTTTATATAACATTTGCATATATGAAAACTATTCAGGTGCAAGCAAATAACTAAGATGAAATCAATACGTACTAATTATAATAATCTCTTCACTAACCGTAATGATACTTCAGTTCAAAACCCAAACTAGAAGTCAAATCTTTAACTCAGACCTTATTGTTAATTAAGGGAACACAATTTAATTTTTCCAACCTTTTCACCATGTCCCTTTTTATCTTTCTAAGCTCCGGACTTTCCAACTGGGCCCGAGCTTATTCCATGGTATTTATACTCATTAGTTTTCTCCCCTTTTTACGCGAACACTCAATGCTTACTGAGGTAAGAGGTCCGATTACCCATATCGAATAACTACTTTTTGTATTTCTATATTTTAAAACATCTTATTCTTTCCTCTTTTCAACATCACCACAACATTCATAAGTATGCAAAAGGTATTTAAAACCATAGATCAATCTAGCATAGCTCATGAACTTACATATCACTTCGGATTATATGAGAAAGACTAAAAGTTTCAACAAGTATTACAGTCATCTCCGAAGTAAAACAAACACCCAAAGTTGATAAGTTCCAAAAATAATACTTAAACATTTCAAATGAATAACTTATAACCTCAGGTCAGACTAACAACTCCAATTCCCATAAGTATAATAAGAAAAATAAATATGATAATAGAGTGAAATATGATAACAATTTGTACCCTTAGTCAAGCTCAACATGCTAAGAATTTTTTTATATATAATTTTTATGGATTTTTTGTCATAATGATACATGCATGAATAATCCTAATAGTAGCAAAACATGATGCATGAATAAAAAACAAAATAAACATGCAAATAAAAAAAATAAAAAATGCATGATAATGTATCAATTATATGATAAAAGATAATGCAAGACATTCATAGAATGATACATATGAAAACATCTATCCTAATGATAACATGCCACTAGATTTTCTAAGATGCACATATTTTTGAAAATATAATGATTTTGTAGAGATGTCTGCCAACTGAGAATCTGTAGATATATACTCAAGATTTTTCTCAGAATTAGAGTCACACGCTCTACATACAGTATGAGCAACCAAACAATGTAGTTCATCTTTCCTAACCAACACTTGTTTAATTTTTGGTGTTATATTTGCTAACCTAGACAACCTCTTTACTCAACACTCAAATTTAATTTTCAACATTGGATCTTTTCTGAGTTATACGTTTATGCTCTGATTTCAAAGTTTCTCCTTTTAACTTTGAACACACGGGTCGAATGTGACATTTCACTCCACAGTGATGACAGACAGGGATAAACATTTGAAAACCATTGTTCGAACCCTTATTGACTCTAGAGGTAAAAGGAAGCTTACTCTCAACATGTTTTCTGACAAAAGATTGAGCATTAAGATTCCTATCAGACTTACCTTGAGAATAACTATATACTACTTGGGAAGCCTTAACCAAGGTTCTTTTAAAAATAATGTCAGGATTACTCATTCCTTTGAACCCGAACCCCTTTCTATTTTCTGTTGACTTTTCTACACTCAACATGTGATCAAACTTATTTGTTCCACTAGACCATCTATGAATAGTTAAGTTAGCATCCTTCAGAATCATTATCCTCAAACATTGCCCAACTTGCAGCAATTTCCTCAACTTTCTTATTTTGTGTAACAAACACGGTGAAATTCTCAGACTCATCAACCTCATCAGACTCAGCAGAGTCACTATCATTTGATCCATCACTCCAAGTAACAGCTAGACCTTTTGTCATTTTCTTCTTATTGACGCACTCCGCAACAATGTGACCAAACTCTTGACACTCAAAACATTGAGGTTTCTTTTTTGTAGGGTTAACCTTGTCATTACGATTTATGACTTTTCTATTTTTAGAATCATGATATTTATCTACAAATTTTTGTCCTTTCATCAATTCTTGACCACAAGAAGATTTTAAAAATTTATGAGACTATTTCATGAGCATATCAAACTGATTTGGTCTACTCTTACCCTCCTCCTCTGACTCACTAGGATCCTCCATAGTGGTTCTAAAAGTTATGCTCTTCTCTTTTGTACCACTCAACTTTTTAGAGGATTGAACACACATCTTCATCTCATTAGATTTTAGATTTCCTGCGAATTCTTCAAGTTTAATTTATTTGAAACTCATGATTTCAGATATGACAGTAACCTTAGACCGAAAACGTTCCGGTAGAGACCTAAGAATTTTTTTCACTATGGTAGTCTCTAGAATGGGCTCTCCTAGATTGTGACAATCTGTTACTATATCGGTTAACCTAGTCTCAAAGTCACCAAACACTTCATCCTCCTCCATTTTAAGCTTCTCAAAATGTGAATTAAGAATTTGGAGTTTTGATTGTTTAACTTTTGAAGTTCTTTCATGGGTTACTTGGAGAATATCCCAAGCTTCTTTAGCAATCTCGCACGTGGCAATTCTCTTAAACTCACTCGCACTTACAGCATTATACAATGCATTCAAAGCTTTAGAATTCCAACTAGCACTATTTGACTCAACAGTAGTCCACTCACTCGATGGTTTTGGTTTAGATTTATTAGTCATTGCATCCATCATAGTAGGAGGTGAATATCCTACCTTTATAGCCAGTCAAGCTCTCTCATCTAACAATTTCAAAAATGCTATCATCCGCGTTTTCCAATACATGTAATTAGATCTATCAAATATATGGGATCTAGATATGGAACCTCCTTCACAAGGTAAATCCATCGTCTAAGTTAAGAATCTAACCCTAGGTAGTTAACCTAAATCGGGGCAATCACACTCTGATACCAACTGAAATTACCTAGACGATCAATGAAAACAACCTAGAGGAGGGGTGAATAAGCTTTTTGTGGATTTATTGACAAATTAATAATAATTGCCGAAAAGTTAATTTTAATCCAATTCTTTATCAAGATAAATCATGCAAAGAATAATCTAAGTGTAAAAAATAAAGCAATAGAGATACACAATATTTTTACGTGGAAAACCTTAGAAAGATTCAAAGTAAAAACCACGGATACGCTCGGGTATTGATGGACTATGAATTAGAGAATTTGTACAGACTCTATGAAAACAGTACCTACAACCAATGTAATATGTTATTCTTCACTCGACGTTTGAAAGTCTAGATTCACTCGCACTCCACGAAGCTCTCGCTCCGCTTCGTACTCTAACGGCTCCGCTTCTCAACGAATTAAATCACCACAAAGCCTTCTGTTTTAATCTCCGCACTCAGACGACTCTATTTCTCAAACAGATCTAAGCAACCACGTTGAATTAGCGGTGTGTAGAATTTTCAGAATCTAGGTCATTCAATCATGCATAAGATTGTCGATGTAGAAAAACAATTGAATAAACCCTAACACAAGAGAAAACTATAAGATATAGTATCATTTAATGATTTTTTCTCTCTCTCTATCTCTGTAGAATGATATGAATTTGTAGAAGACTTACAGAGATCTCTCAATGGCATCAAGGCTGCTCCACATCTGTAGAATACATTGGTATTTATAGACCATAGTTGAGGGAAACCCTAAGTTTGCCCTTTCTCGTAATTTCACATCCAACTCAGCAAAACCCTAATATCTGATGTATATTATGTGTATAGCACGAATACCAAGGTGTAAAATTGCAGTTATGAACAAATCAGGGCAACAAGGGAAATTTATGATTTTAAAAATGCCCTGCCACATCTACGCCTTAGGCATAGGGTTCAAGCGTAGCTCAGGTGTAGATTTTCACTTTCTAGGCACTTTTTGCTTATATAGGTGTAAGTATTTTCATGAAAACCACTTTTCTCCGCAACTGTGCCAAAACGACCCTCTTGACTCCCCGGGACTTTTTGCTTGAATTGGCGGCTTTGGAAAATGCCATTTTCACCCTATGGGAGACATTTTTTCACAATACGCTCATTTTTGCATTTCACTTGTATTATTCACTACTTCAATGCTTGATTTTACTTTTGTAGAAACTTGTAAATGTCATTGAAACTAAACTGACCTATCTAACACTCAACATGATTATTATCTAAAATATATCATACATAAATAATTATAATAAATATTCTTACCTATTACTTGACTTTCTTGACTTTGGAGTGTTTTGTTGGCTCTTTCGGTGTAGTTCTTTTTCTTTGGTCAGGAAAAAAATATTAAACAGATTATAAAATAAAAAATCTCCAATCCTTTCAATTTAAGAAACGATGTTTTAAAACAAAAAAAAAAATCTAATACTAAATGGATGATGAAGAGTGAAGACAAAACTAAAAGATGATGTGCCCTGTCTGACAATTGGTAATGGAGGGAAATTTTGACCCCCACGTGCTCGCTTTCACTGTTTCTGGTCAAACCTTCATCGTTATAGAGTATGTCACAGTACACGCAAACTATTACACACTTGGGTATATCAGATAACACGTGGCATAAAACCTATTTTCGCATGTCGACCGTAAGATATAAATTTTATCATGCACCGAGTGTATAGCAGATAAAATCCGGGTTGTGTTACGTCTTTCGGTGGTTATATAGTCCGAATTTGTCACAATCACTCAAAGTGGAACACATTCATTGTTGACGGCAACAATTCATTACATATAATAAATGTTTGTTTTGGTCCCCTTTTTTCCAGCTCCATATATTTGACCAAACTGTTCAAAAGTGGTTTAAAATACAGTCCCACCATGGAGTTAACTTAAAATCTTAAATTTAATCAACATACGAAAAATGTTTGTGTAATTAAAAATGAAACATGAAAGGTAGATTTTGATAAAAGAAATAACTTTCAAAGTATGAATAAAATTCTTAAACTGCCAAAGATTTAGATCTTTCTCCAATTAGTAGCTAGATGAAATTTAGGAAATTTCTTCATTCATCCTTTTTCAAAAGGAAAATCAGTAGTTTTTATATTTTTCTCGTAACATATTCTTATTACATAAAATTATAAAACTAATATTAATTTGGAATTTTAGAAAGGCTACGGAAAAAATATATATGTCTACTACTAGTTATTCTTTTTTCTTTCTCCTTTTTCACAACTAAAAACTTTAATAGAGCAATCCTTTTGGGTGCGTTTGGATAGGGTGTTTCTGTTTTTATTCTTGTTTTTTCCACTGTTCACGGGAACAAAAACGCGTTTGGGAGCCTTTGATGGTTTTTGTTTTCGTGAACAGTAAAAAAAACATTTTCTCACCCTTAGTTCAAAATTTGAGAACACCAAAATGGTATTTTTTTATTTTCGGCACTGTTTGTTCTTAGCCAAAAAAAAAAAAAATTGTTGCAGATTCCCTAACTTCTATCTTCAACCTCCAAACCCTAACCTCCAAATTTTTTTTTTTTTTTTGTTCCCGAAAATTTTTTAGACAAAATTTTCATCCAAACGTGTTTTTGTTTTCGGATTACCCTTAGGACAAAAACAAAAAAAAAATTTATTCTCAAAAGATAAAAAACGAAAACGAAAACACTAGTTTCCAAACCTCCCTTTGGGTTTCTCTCTCTTGTCTTTCTTGTAACAAAACTTAAAAAGAATTCCTCATTACTTTCCGTCCATTCTTAATTTGTTTTTAAACCAAATATATCATTAAAGAGATGTATTTATAAAGCATAGTGATATCGAAACCGTCTTCTTTTTCTTTTTTTCTTTTTGTTTTTTCAACCGGTAAAAGTAAAAAGGAAGATACAAAACTATCGATCTAATATCTGTATCTACTCTTACCATCCACGTTTTAATAGTGTGTTCTTATATAAAAGTCCCAGTATTGACAGTTTTTTTAAGTGATCGATCTTCAGTCTAAATGGCTAATTAATCAATGTTAAACAAACAAACAAGGACATACTTTAAGATATGTTTCTCTTATACAAATTGAATGCCAAATTGTTTTAACTCCTTTTCTTTTCTTTTTTCTATATTTTTTTATTAGAGAAATCATTGGGTTCTTTTGAAAAACCACAAGCAGAGGTTTTGTGTAACTTGAACTATTGATTTGTCTGTGCAAATATATGCCTTTATCTATCTGCCACATTGAAATTCATAACCAAATGTACATGAGTACATGGTGGCGGGTTTGATACAATACAAAACACCCATGTTATTTGTTGTAGTTGTGGTGAAGTAGGCACGTGTATCAACGTCTAAGCCCACAGTAAACATATGATGAGCCTAAACAAGAAATCCAAAAACACCTATACTGATCATGGCATAAACCATGCCTAGATACCTGAAGACCGATTTTCTCGAAAAAGTTAAAACAATATGACTTATGATATCGGATCTAGGCAGAATGGGAATATACACTTCTGGATGACCGAAGAACCGAAAGAGATGTTGGTATGATATGGGGTATCCCCCTCTAGCGGGATCAGAAAATGTTATATTAAAGTTTTGATTGGTTAATAACATGGTAATTTCCCCCGCCAATACCGGAAGTGATAATAAAAGTGGGAATATTGTCACTAGAACAGACCACACAAATAGGGGTGATCTATGCATAGTCTTTCCAAGTCCACGCATCTTGGAGATAGTTGTTATAAAATTGATAGAATCTAAAATGGATGAAACACGAGATAGATGAGGATTAGAAATTGTTGAATCAACTGCTCCTCCAGAATGACTGGTAATACCACCTAAGGGTGGATAGACGTCCACTCAGTCTCGTTACCCACTTTTATTAAGGCCGAGCTTAATAGGAGCAAAAGACTTGGTGGCAACAACCAAAATGAAATATTATTTAGTCGTGGAAATGCCATGTCGGGTGCGCCTATCAAAATCAAAACAGACCAATTACCAGATCCACCTATCATCGTTGGCATAACCATAAAAATATCATTAAAAAAGCGTGAGCCGTTATTAAAACATTATAAAGTTGGTGATTCCCACCAAGAATTTGATCGTCGGGTCATGCCCATACGAATCAGTACTGAGAAGCATGTCCTCATCACTCTAGCAATGGCACCGAAGATGAAATATAGAGTCCCTATATCCTTGTGGTTAGTGGAGAACAACCATCGGACCGGATTTATTGTAAAATTGAGATTATTTCATTTCATTCCTTATAAAAAATGAGGCCCTTAGGGAGCATGACTTATTTATTGAAAAAGGGGGAGTAAGGGGGTGGGGAAGGTCCAAAAATCCCTCACTTTATTCATGGGACATTTTGATCCCCTTTTCCTCTCACCCTCCACCCTCCCCCAATTCTGATTCAGGAAAGGGTCAACGCAAGAATCTTACTTCGAAACAATCTTTGGAGTTTTCCCTTATCTGAACGGGTCTTGCAAGAAAATATGATTTCATATTGAGCTTCAAATATACGTTATTGGGATGGGATGTCTCATACTAGCTCCCCCCCCCCCCCCCTAAGAACCACACGTGTGAATTCCCCCGCATACGACTCAAGTGGCGAAGGGCCCTTTCCTTCGCGTTTGGTAAGCGCTTCGCTGTAGCCAAGCTTACTTCTAGCCTATCTACTAGAGCCAAGCTTCGACCGCGACTGCTCGTCGCTTCTGGCCACCTTATTCCGTCACCCGAGATCCAAGTCAGCACCAAAAAAGATCTTTTGATTCCTCACAGTCGGGCCGTCTTGGAAGTAAGCTACCTCTTGCCTATCTCACCCCTTTCTTATTATTAGTAAGATAGGTTTCCCCTTTCACCTCTCTAATAATAAGGTAAGCTTCCAAAGCTCCTTCCTTCAGTTGGGTGAGCCTTAGCTTTTTGGATTGTCTTCTACCCAATGCGGTACCCCCATTTTTTGGTTCCCATTGGGTTTACCTTGTTCACAGGCCAACCACATGGCAGCAAGAAAATGCGATCTTGTACTATACTCCGATGATCTCTTTCCTACCAAGGCACGCAAACTCCCATCGTGTCCCAGATCATATTTCGTGAATCAAAAGGGGAAGCCTACTCATCAATCAGCTCCTCTCATAGATCAATGCGATTTTACGAAGCTTCTAAGCACAGTTCACTCGCGTTAACCAATCAAGAGTTTTGGCACCACTCCTTAAGGTTACATGTTGTATCATACACTTTTTGCATTATTTCCCGCGCTTCATACCTCCCTCTTTCTTCTTAAGGTAAGGTAAAGGGCCAGACATGGTGGGGTAAGAGCATCCAGTCGGCAATCTTTTTGGCTTGACCAAGAAGTATTATATCCTCCGAGTCACACGACGTTTTAACCGGCGACTCATTTTTCATTAATGTGCCTCCCCCTCTACTTATTTGAGTTTGACCCGCCCTTGACTCTGTTTGCTTCTAACTCCCTATGAGCCTTTTTACAACATTTTTCTATCAATAGGTCGGCGGGACATGGGAGCCTCAGCTCATGCATCGGTTTACCGAAATCACCTCCGCTATCCCACTTCCTTCTATTCAAAAGGCGAGCAACCCTTAAACAAAAAGGCCCTATGAGGGCTCTTCGTTATATATTATATAAGCCCTAAAGTAGGTAGCCCCGAAATTCGAACCCAGCAACTTGTTAGGAGTAGGTTTTGGCTTGTCCTTTTCTATGTTATTAGTAAAGCTCTAACGAACAAGAAAATGGATTCGCGTTTCTAACGCCTTATTTAGAGTAAGGGGCTTTCGCGCTAATGCTCGTTTATTCTATAATAAGGGTGACGAAAAAACGGCTTTGATTTGGTGAAAGCCCCTCTAAGATCCTCGGTAAACTTGGGCTCGGGGGGCCTTTGCCTTCATTTCTTGAAGAGCACGAGGATTCTTAAACACAATTGTGAAAAAGTTGAGAAAAGATTATGAAAAATGAGAATTAAGTGTTGGATAAATTGAGAGCTTAGTTGATGAGCATAAGAGATATGTGTGAATCCCTCTATTAATTGGGGTTTGGTTTATTCATGGTTCTTTAAAATATATGAAATTTTGTGATGATTTGACAGTGATGTAGAGTTCATGGCTCGAGGTCATCAAATGTGATAGTTTGATCAATGTAATTTTGTATGAAATGCATCAGACTTCCTCCGACTGTTCCTTCTAGATCTGTCATAATGACCAAACTGAACATTATCGAGTGCACTTAGTAAATACGAGAAAAAAGGTAAAAAATTTCTTCATTTCGTCTCTAGACTGGGCCAACAGACTAAACCCAACACTTCATGCTCTGTTTCAACATCTTCCTCATTTCTCAATCGATCAAAGAAAAAATTATGTTTTGTCTCCTGCTAAAACTAGTGATGTTATAACATACACATAAAAGCTCTCCCATATCTAACTTTTTCCATTTTATTATTTTAAGAATCATATTATTTTTATCAACAACTATCATAATCAATTATGGAGGGAGATGTATCATATAAGAGAGAGGAATGGTCTCATAAAGATGGAGCGTTTAAAATTTATTACAATTATCTCCCTTCACATTTGACCCGTGAACTCAACAACTCCCTTAATCAAAAATAAAAAAATGACAAAAACGACATTCCATTGTGTAAAAAAATAATAGAAACTTTATATATTCTAATATGATTAAAAATATATATAAAAATATTACTTAGAGTAAACTTTTTATATTAAATTTTAATATTGAAATTACCTAGAAGACGGTGAACTAAGCCTAGGGGGGGGGGGGGGGGTGAATGGGGTTTTTATGAATTAATTGACAAATTAACATTTTAATTGCGTAATAGTCAATTTTAATTCAATTCGGTCACAATATAAACCACGCAATAATAAATATAAGTACAAAAAATAAATCAGAGACGACACCAATATTTTTACGTGAAAAAACCTTGGAAAGACTCAAAGTAAAAAATCACTGATACGCTCGGGTATCGATACACTATGAATCAAGAAGTACAAGACTCTATGAAGTTTTAGACTTACGAATCACTTTAATTTGTCTTTCTCCACTCGACGTCTGATAGTCTTGAATCACTCGCGCTCCACGAAACTTTTGCTCCGATCTCCGTACTATGACGGTTCCGCTTCTCAATGGATCAAAGAACCACGAAGCCTCTTGCTTCGATCAATGTGGTGTGATGATTTTTCAACAACTAGATCATCCAATTGTGCATAATGATTTTCGATGTAGAAGCATAATTGAAAAATCCCAAATCAAGAGAGAAGTATAAAATATATAACTACTCAATAATTTTCTCTCTTTATATATCTCTATAGAAATATATGAATTGTAGAATAATTTCAAAGATCTCTCACAAAAGTCACTCCTTCTCTTAGGTTTAAATCATATATACAGAGAAGAGTCTTCAATTAATGGTAAAAATCATTTTCCAATTACTATTCGTATTTTCACCATTTAAATCTTCAAAATATAAATAAATAGGTCAATGATAGTCCAATATACTGATAATAACTTCTAATAACGTCCCAAAGTGATTAGAAATCAATTACATATCAAAATAAACATTCCCAAAAATAATTTTGCGTACCCACTTACCGAGTATTCGGTGGATGTTATACCAAGTTCTCGGTGAACCTTTTCGTGCGCAAGTTCGCAAAATGTTATAGTGGAAAATACATTTTTGCGCAAACGGCCCAAGTTCGCACATTACCGAGTATTCGGTGAAACAAAATTATAAAAATACAATTTTTATATAATACGGCTTTATCCAATTCCCTTTGTATTTTCATCACTTTAAACTTTATTAACTCAAACTAAAACTATGAACTCTCAATTCTCAACATTTAGATCATTGTAATAAATTATAAACGCTCTAACTGTATAATATTTGTGCTAACCTCAGGGAGAGGTATGCTCTTACTTTTTCTCTCTCCCATATTACATCATACGATTGAAGCTTGCATTGCCCTTTAACACATTTTATTTCATCAGAAGTGTCGTTTGCTCTTCTCACACTCTCTCTACTATTTCCATCCCGTGGTACATAGACCATGTCAATTTCAAAATATTATCTAATCCTTGTGTGCACTCAACCACAAACCTAACTTCAATTTCTCATTTTACTTGTGATTTTTTTCTTCTTCTCTAAACATATGAAATTGTTTTATTGGTAGAATATACATGTATTGATATGTTAACTTACCAATCATGGTTCGACGTTGCGGTTTCAGTGTAACATAATCAAATAATATCGACATCTAAAATGAGATGAGTATCGGTACTTGCTACTTTACTAAATTATTACGAATCGGACGATACGGCGAACTATGTTATCAACCCAATAAAATAAAAATTAGGAATCATAATAATCGAAATAAAAAATAAGAATAACAAAGAATCATGTTATGTACATTGAGTAAAGAAATACATCAAAAAAACAAAAAACAAAAAAATTTAATGAATCTCACTTAGATTGATTCAAAAAATATTATCCTTGTTTTTTCAAATATACAAATATAGTTATAAATTCAATTAAAATACATTATCCATTGGAAAAATGTCACTTAAACAGAACTCTTGATAGCCGTCGTAACATTTATACTTTAAATCAACTTGATCTGTGACTCCAAACAAATAGAATAAATAATAATTAAAAAAAAAAACACAACTTGATTTACTCTGTATTGTACACTCCAAAAGCTAGTGTGGGCCCTCCCTTCTAGACGGAAAATTCCCAGAATAAACCCAACTTTACTCTCTTCTTTTTCAATTTCCACAAGAAAATATCATTTTGTCATCAAAGTGTTTGGTTCGACCTCAATCCACATCCCTTCCCTCTATATAACTCTCTTTTCCCCGCAACCCCCAAATCAATCCAGTACCGGCCTTTTTTTCTATGTCCACTTATTTTCTCGGCTCATCAAATCCAATTTTCTCTCACCCCAAACACCCCAAACTCCCCAATCCAATGGCCGCTTGTATTCACTCCTCCGGAACAGACAACGCCCAGACCAACCCACTTTCCTTCGACCCAAACAGGTCCCAAATCGACGATCACGTCTACAACTACGCAAAATTCTGCATAAGCAATTTCACAAAATCAATTTCTTACAAAACCATAGGCACCGTTGACCATCACGATGATCTGTGGCTGAGAATGAGAGACGAGGCCCAATCAGACGTCGAACAAGAACCCATATTATCAAGCTTCTATTATTCCTCAATCTTGTCCCACAACTCCCTAGAATCGGCTCTAGCCAATCACCTCTCGATGAAGCTCAGCAATTCGATCCTCCCCAGTGGTACCCTCTATGATCTTTTCATGGGGGTGTTCACAGAGGATCAGAAAATCATGAGAGCCGTTAGAGATGATTTGAGGGCCATGAGAGAGAGAGACCCTGCTTGTATTAGCTATGTGCACTCTTTTTTGAATTTCAAAGGGTTTATGGCTTGTCAGAGTCATAGGGTGGCACATAAGCTGTGGACACAAAAGAGGAGGACATTGGCTCTGCTGATACAGAACAGGGTGTCTGAGGTTTTCGCGGTGGATATTCACCCCGGGGCGAGGATCGGACGGGGGATACTGTTCGATCACGCCACCGGGGTGGTGGTGGGAGAGACGGCGGTGATCGGAGACAATGTGTCGATTTTGCATAATGTGACATTGGGAGGGACTGGGAAGACTAGTGGGGATAGGCATCCTAAGATTGGTGATGGGGTGTTGATAGGGGCTGGGGTTAGTGTGTTGGGGAATGTTAGGATTGGGGATTGGGCTAAGATTGGAGCTGGGTCCTTGGTTTTGAAGGAGGTGCCATCGAGGACCACGGCGGTTGGGAACCCGGCTCGGTTGATTGGCGGGAAGGTGAACCCTATTCGGCTCAATAGTATTCCGGGTTTGACCATGGACCATACTTCGTGGTCTGATTACGTTATTTAAAAGAGGAATGCTAAGTAGAGTCGCGAACGTGATAAATGTGACCCATTCACTACTTTGTTGTAACTTACTTTTGTTTATTGTGAATTGGGTTATGTGTTGTTTGTGTCATTAAGTGAGAACTTAAGTTCTCCTATTGCCTAACAATAATGGGTACTTTCGAGTTCATGGTGTTGTAATTTGTAACTGCTAAGGAAGCTCTTGGTTTTAGTATCATATAAGTTGCCAAGGTCACAATGTATTGTGGGGAATGAAATTAAATACATGTTTTTTCTGGTTTTTACATCAGTTGCCTATTATTGTGTTACAGAGGAATCACTAAGACAGTTTAGGCAATTCAATATCAACCATCAATGGTGCTGCATTACAACTCTATTTGGTCATATATCAAGTTTGAAACTGTTAATCTGTGATATTATACTGGGATTGAAAGCAAAAGGTTTATCTATTGAATTGAATCAGATTCTGATTTTGATTCAAATTATGAACATATTCAAGAGGAATTGAGAGGGAAATCTGAGGATGACATGAAATATATTCTAGGGTGGATAGTAAATTAATTTTTGAGTGTATTGAAGCTAATTGTGGCTTTGAATCTGATTATGCACTTGGAGGAGTGAGTTTCTTGGACAGCTTTCACTTAGACACCATTTGGCATAGGTCTCATTTGGCAGAGCTTTTGTTTTTGACTTTTTTCAGAAGAAAAACTGTTTTGAGAAGTTGGGATATTCTAGTTTCTTCTCTTTTAAATTTTTTGTCAAATATGGTTCAATACAAATTTTTCCCTCTAAATAAGCCAAAAATAACTTCTGAATAGCCTATCCCTTTCATACTTTGGAATGAATAAATACATTTTAGAAGTCCAAGCAGTGGGGCTACAAGTTGTTGGCAAATAGCAATCTATGTGGAAACTAGCGGTGTGTGCAAAATGATAGGAGACTGAAATCAATGTCATTGCTGACTCCTAATCTGAGCATCTTCAGGAAAATTTTGCACTCGTCAGTTCACTAAAAAGTTTGCATTTGTGGAATGAATCAAACCATTATATTATGAATCAACTAGCAAAATGAGTGAGGAAAAAAAATGAAAATGAGGCTATGATACACTATGGAAACAAATGAAATTCCAATTTATTTAGACACAATAATTTGTCAACTGAACATGATTCCTTCTAATATTAGAATTGAAGTCGTCTTGAATAACCGTTTAGTCCAATGGTATTCTGTGAGGGTTCAAAGTCTCCATAAGAGTAAACGAGTGTCGCTAGTTTTCGGCATTGCATTGTAAGAACTTGTAATTTTATTTTATTTTATTTTGTGGGTAAGCACTGTAACACTGCCTCTGCCTCCATGAGAATTCCTAAAGGTGGCTGAAATATTTAGTGAGAATAAGATTTGGCTAGAAAAGCAACTTTAAAGGGAGAGAAGTTCTTAAAGGTCACTAGCAAATGGGCTTTTTGTACACAAATGCGTCTCATGTTCGATTCTTACTAGGTGTAAATAATTTGTTAAGGCACGATCCCGGACATAGTCCGAGTCTTACCCGATTAGTATGGAGAGTCGTCTTGCACGGCTCCCATAAATTAGTAGAGGTGCATGTAAGCTGACCCGAATATCACGGTTATCAAAAAAAAAAAAAAAAACATGACAAAGTTTGATGTAAAGATTTTTGCTGGTAAGTGGTAACATATTATACAGGGAATACTTTCCTTCCAGTTAGACTAGACAAACACAGTAACATCTAAGTTTTGTTAGTATGGGAAATTTTGATATTAGTAGATGATAGTTGTTTGCATCAAACACATTTTATGTCAATTACTTGAGGATGATAGTAATTGTGACCATGGTTTGGATTCTAATTTTGGAAATATCTAATACCACCAATCCATTGTAAGATTATAAAGCCCACTGCTTTGGAACCAACTTGTCCAATTATTTTCCAGGAATTATTGGAGAACTAAGATTGATTTTCTGAAGCTAAAATGACAGCTATGAAGCCAATGATGCAATAAGACACAAAACTCGTTTTCAATACAATGATGGGATTAAATTTCAAATAAGTTTTCAAATACCCATCTCTACCAATATGGGTATTGGGTACTGCTCCTAAAACAAATACATTAGCAAAAGTCAATGTTCTTTTTGACATGTCAGCACAAGTCAAAGACTTTTGACACATAAGCATAAACTTCTTTGGTAACTATTCATGACTCTCTGATATCTAAAACAGACGAAATGAGACACAACACGAACACGATATGAATTAAAAGGATTATGATTGACCATAAAAGGGTTGACGCTATATAAGGGTCGATCCGAACACGACCCGAAAATATAAGGGTAGACCCGAACACGACATAAATAATCCGAAGCGACACGTTTGACACGATTATATTTTTTTATTTTTTTCTCTTATCTAATTGGTCATGTGTTGAAATATATTAGTAATTGTCAAATTCAATTTAATTTTGCTGATAATATGTTAAATAATTCGTTTCATGTTAGATTGTGTCAAATTTAATTTAATATATTATACTAAATAGGCTAAATAGATTACATGGGTCGACACGTGAGTCGACACGGATAACTTGTGGGTTGGGTTAGGGTTGAGCATATTTGACACGTATATTAACCAGGTCTTTTTTGACACAACACAATCTCAACCCGACACGAACACGACTCACCGACACGAATTGTCAGCCCTACTAATATCACTTGTTAGGAAGTGAAAACGCTCTGATACCAAGAGTATCACACACATACCACAAGATAAAGAGATTTATACGTGATTCGGTCAACCCAATTCACTATCACTTGAATGGATTACAAGCTTTACACCACATTGTGTATTGCTCACACCAAAAAAAAATATTACTCTATATCTGTGTTCTTGCCCTTGCCATAGCCACCATAAACTTCTTGTTCACCAGAATAATTCTTTTTAAGAACTCTCCTATTTATAATCGATAATTCTTGTAATGAATGATCAATATTTAATTTCACAAATCACGATGAGTGGTCAAGATTCGTCTTCTTTGACCAGAAAGGAATAGTCAATATTGTAGTCTTTTCTCACAAGGAATAACCAGATTGTCCTTTCAAAAAAAAAATTTACTTAATGACCATAATTTTTTAATTTCCAAGAAAGCGAGTCACCAATATTAACAACTAGATACCTTATGAGAAACGGTGAGTATTAGTAGTGACTAATAACGACCCATGAGGAGATTTAGGCTTGATTGGAGGGCATACATACCCTGAAATATGCTCCAACGGCGCGTATAGGAGATAATGGAAATGATGAATTTTTGGTGCTTGGAGGAATCGGTATTCAGTATATTGAGTGTGTGTTCAAATTCTCGTTCATTTTTATAAATTTACGGCTTAATATTATACAGGTTGTGAGGCTAATCTATATAACACCCTCAAATAACAATCATTTTGGAATTTAGGTCTTAAAAAAATCGTCTTTAAAATCAGTTTCAGATAAATTCATTCAATTCATCATTTTTTTATGGGTTAATTTCAGTAAACCTCATGTGATTTCAAAAAAAAATATTTTGCCCCCCTATACAGAAAACCCCCTTACACTTATCAAATTGTATCAACTTGCCCCACCCTATAATTTTGGACCAAAATACCTCTGAGATTTAATGAAAAATGATTTAAAATTCAAAAAAATATATAAAATTCGAAATAATTTATATATATATATATATATATATATATATATATATTTCTAATTTTATATGTTTTTTTAATTTTAAATTATTTTTCATTAAATCCTAGTGGTATTTTGGTCCAAAATTATAGGAAAATGGGACAAGCTGATACAATTTGATAAATGTAGAGGGGTTTTCTGTATAGAAAGGGGGCAAAATGATTTTTTTTTGAAATCATAGGAATTTATTGAAATTAACCTTTTTTTTTCGAATTTTATATGTCTTGATTGATTTAAGGAATAAGTTAGAATGATTGGTTCATGAATCATTTTCCTTATGGAAATTATTCGTAGTCGTTGCAGAGATATTTCAAACAATTAAGAATCCAACAACACTTTGAGTTTTGTTTTTTTTTAATGCCAGGGAAACCCACCTTTTAGATTCTCTCTGATTTTCTGGTATTTGTTGTTTGATATATCCCATATATATTATATATATATGGGCTATTATTACAAAACCCTAAGGGCCTGTTTGGTTGAAGGGTTTCTGTTTCTGTTTGTGTGTTTTGGTTTAAAACACATGTTTGGTTGAATTTTTATGTTTGTGTTTCCAAACCACATTAAACAAACACTTGCCTCTTTTAGTACAAAATGAAAAAACCAAAATTTGGTGTTTTTTCACTCCACTATTTATAAAAATGAATTTGGTATTACTATTTATTTATTATTTATTATAATATTTATTTATGTATTATTATTTTTCTTTTTTTATTATTTCTTCATTTTATAATATATTTTATTATTTTATTATTTATATTATTAAATTATTATTTATATTATTGTTTATTAATTTATATATTAATTTATAAATATATTCTATTTATTTATTTATTATTATTTAATTCATTTTATTTATAAATTATTTATTCATTTTTAATTATTTAAAAATATATTTTTATTAATTTAATATTAATTTATTATTATTATACTCATTTTTTATTATTATTATGAAGTATTTATTTGTTATTATATTTACTTATTATTTATTATTATATTTATTTTTTATTATTATTTATTATTTTTATTATATTTTTAAATATGTTTTATGTAATTTATTATTTATTTTATTAATTTATTATTATTATTTATTATTTAGTCCATTTATTATTATTATATATATATATTTATTATTGTATTTATTTATTTATTATTATTATTTATTTCATTTTGTTTATTATTTATTATTTTTATTATATTTTTAAATATGTTTTATGTAATTTATTATTTATTTTATTAATTTATTATTATTATTTATTATTTAGTCCATTTATTATTATTATATATATATATATTTATTATTGTATTTATTTATTTATTATTATTATTTATTTCATTTTGTTTATTATTTATTATTTTTATTATATTTTTAAATATGTTTTATGTAATTTATTATTATTTTTATTAATTTATTATTATTATATATATATATTTATTATTGTATTTATTTATTTTATTAATTTATTATTATTATTTATTGTTTAGTCCATTTATTATTATTATATATATATTTATTATTGTATTTATTTATTTATTATTATTATTTATTTCATTTTGTTTATTATTTATTATTTTTATTATATTTTTAAATATGTTTTATGTAATTTATTATTTATTTTATTAATTTATTATTATTATTTATTGTTTAGTCCATTTTTTATTATTATATTTTTTTATTATTATTGTATTCATTTATTATTATTATTATATTATATTTTATTTATTATTTATATTGTTAATTATTGATTTTTAATTTTTTAATTTCAACCCAAAAAACATCCCTACCAAACATACTTATGTTTTTGGATGAATAAACAAAAAAACCAAAAACCTGTTTTTTGTTTATTTCAACACAAACACAAACACAGCTCTACCAAACAGGCCCTAAGAGTCTACCATATCAAATAACCCTTTAACCTTTTTAATTTGATCAATGTCTTCACTCACCGTCAAATTGACAAAGGGTTAAATATATTGACACTCCCTGAAGTTTGCTATATCTTCAATCACACCCCTCAAGTTTGACAATCATTATTTATACCTCTGATTTTTTCAAACTCACATCACTTACACTCCTTATACCTAAAATACCCTCAAAGTTGAGATATTTGGTGTTTGAAAACAAAGTGTACAAGTATCACCATTTATTATCCAAACAAGCCATTAATTTTTTATTTTGGCATAAATCAAAAAACAAATTCGTTTATAGTAAAATATTTAAAAAATAAAAAAAAAGTAGTCCCTCAAACACATTTTCCCATAAATAAATAAAAAAGTAGGCTTAAATTAATTTTTTCCAAACAAAATAATTATATTGCCGAAATAATTGTTTCTCGAACTAACAATCATGGTAAAATATAAAATATAAAAAATAATTATAAATTATTATTATTTTTATATAAATTATTTTGCCAAAATAATTTTTATTTTTATAAAAAAAATAATGCAGATTTTTTTTATATATATAAAAATAAAAATATTTTATAATTATTTTTTATATTTTACCCTAATTAGTAGTTCGAAAAAAATATTTCAGCATTATTATTATTATTTTTAAAAAAACAAATATTTTACCCTACTTTTTTTTATTTATGAAAAAATATTTTTGAGGGACTATTTTTTTTGAAATAAAAAAAAAATTATGGTAGAAAATATTTCAAACTATCAATTAGATTTTTTAAAAAAATATTTTATTATAAACGAATTTGTTTTTTGATTTATGTCAAAATAAAAAACAATTATTGGTTGGTTTGAATAATAAAAGACAAGGCTAGTAAACCTAGTTTTCAAACATCAAATATCTCGACTTTGAAGGTATTTTATGTATATGTAAATGATGCGAGTTTGAAAAAATTAGGGGTATAAATAATGATTATCAAACTTGAGAGGTGTGATTGAAGATAAAATAAACTTCAGGGGGGTGTCAAGGTAATTAACACTTTGTCAATTTGATACTGGAGTGGGATATTCATCAAATTGAAAAGGTTAGGGGTTTATTTGATACGTAAGGGGCAATATGATCATTTGGTGAAACTTGTGATAATAGCCCAAATTTTAATGTTGGGGTAAAATGCAATAAACCCCGTTGAACTATGGTCATACTTGCAAATAACTCCCTTGAATTATAAAAAGTGCAACAAATCCCTTAAACTATAACAATTTGTTGCAAAATGCCTCCATTGTCTTAAAATTTTTTCATAAATGCCCAAAATACCCTTATTGCATTTCTTATTAACATAAATTATGAAATAATTAATACTAATTTGATAACATGTTCTTCAGTCAAATATTCATAAACATACACATAATTTTTAAATTAATTAATTAAATTACGCTTTTAGGTTTTTAAATATAAATTAAGATAAGAAGATCAAAATGATTAAGTCATCATTTAACACACTTTGTGGATATAACATGAGAAAAAAAGGTGTCTATTAGTTAAGAAATTTTAAGGTCTTTATAGATTTATTTTATGAAAATAAAATTTTATTTTACTGTAAAAAAATTTAAACTTAAGATAATATATTTTATTGTTTAAATAAAACTAGATATTAATACCAAATTAATTATTTACAAATATAGGTACAAGTTATAATTTTTTTATTTTTCATTTGAGGATGTATTTACTTTAATACAATTAAGGTGAAATGTATTATTAATATATTAAATAAGATAAAAAAATATTGGTATAATTCAAATAATAGATAAATTAAAAAGAAGGTTAAAATAGTCTTTTATGATAATATCGGGGTTATTTGTAGTTTAGAGAGGTTAGATGCAAAACAACAATAGCTTAGGGGGTTTTCTGCATTTTACCCTTAATACTATATAAGAACTCATTGCCTACATTCTTTTCTGAAATCACACTATAATAATCTTTGGATCCGTTCCGCTCCACTGTTTGGGAATTGCATTGGAATTGTAACTCCAATGTAATTCCACTAATTCAATTTCAAATAGATTGTTCGGATAAATGTTAGAATTCAAATACAATTGGATTTCAATTCCAAACCCAATTTAATATGAATTTGAATCCAAACTCAATTTGAATGTAAATTATCATAAATTTTGAATT
Organism: Cornus suecica; assembly: GCA_963922005.1. Classification (NCBI taxonomy): domain Eukaryota; kingdom Viridiplantae; phylum Streptophyta; class Magnoliopsida; order Cornales; family Cornaceae; genus Cornus; species Cornus suecica. The sequence goes on along the minus strand of OY998239.1, from coordinate 8,149,131 downwards.
AAATTATATAATATAAATAGATCTAAGTATTTAAATATATGTATGAAATTATGCATATATATACATGTGTATGTATACGTATGTATGCTTGTGAATATGTAAATATATGTGAGTTTATGTGTTTAAAAATTTGTGTATTTGTATATATATGGGTGCGTATATTTATGTGTATGCATATGTATTTATATTTGTATATTTACAGTATGTGTATGGGTATATATATATACTAGTATAAAGCACATGCGTTGCACGTAGAAATTACAATAATTACACTTATAAATTAAGTTATATAATTTTATTATAATAACCTTTAATGTTGATTACAAAAAATTAATACCTTAATTTAGATATTAAATATAATAACTCCTTAAATATACAAAACATTAGTAGAAATTTATATAAATTTAGACGTTAAACAATAAATAAATAAAAAATAAACTTGATAAAACAACAATACCTGTTACGTTGAATTTTAAGAAATAAAAAATAATCAAATTTAATTATGAAAATAAATACCACAATGAGAGAGAACATTAAAAAATTAGATAAGATTTAAAAATTACAAAAACATAAAAAGTAAGAAATTAATTTTAATGCAAAACCATTATATATATATTTATGTAAACTAAAAGTAAAAAAACAAATACAATTCTATCACCAATAATAGTTGAAAGTATGCAAGGAATTAATTGATATTAAAGAGAAACGAAACTAATAAAGAATAAAAAGTATGATGTATTTTTTAAATCTACGAGAAAAGTGAACAAATAAATAATGAAAAAAAGGATAAGATAAAACAAAAAAATCTCTGAAATATTATACAAATCAAAGAAAGAAAGAAAAAAAGTGGTTACCAAGGATAAATCTAAAAGGTTATAAGAAAATATTAGAAACATTATAAAATAAAGAGTTTTGAATGAAACAGAATGGTAGCAAACAAAATTAGAGTTAATAACACATGAATTACGAAAAAGTTATAAATAAAAGGGTTATTTGCGAAAAAACCCCTGTGGTTTTATACTATGTGCAAAAAATTCCCAATAGTTACAAAATGTGTGTAAATCCATTATGTTTCAAAAATGTGCAACTTACCCCCAAAATTATATGAAATTCCCAAAATACCCATTCTAACATAATAAAAATAATAAATATTGAATTAATAATAAATAATAAATAATAATAAATAAATTAAAAAATTAAAATTAAAATTAAATAAATATGATTAAAAAAGTTTTTAAAAAATATACTTTTTTTTTAATTTTTTAAAATATTTTTAAAGTAAAATTGTAAATTTTTTTGATAATTTTATTAAATATACTTTTTATAAACATATTTTCAGTTTTTTTTTGTAATTTTATTATATTTTAAAAAACAAAAATGGATTAATTTTTTTAATCAAAATGTTATATAATTATAAATAAAAAGCTTTTTAAAGAATAGTCTTATTTTTCAAAATAATTTTAATATTTTTGAAAAAAAATGTAATTATTTTTTTGATTATTTTCTTAAATATATTTTCTGTTTTTTTTTTTTGTTTTTGTAATTTTATTTTAATTTAAAAAAAGAATTATTCTAAGGGTATTTCAGACAATTCAAGTCACAATGGGGCCAAAACACACTTATTTTCAAAAAATAGGGTGTTAAAGAACCTCGGAAATTTATACGTACTATATGCATACTATAAGAGTTTTTTCGCACTTAACCCTAAATAAAATGGAATTAATGAGATTTCTTCTAAGAATAAAATTGTTAGGAAGAGTCCATATAGAATTTTGTATTTATAAAAACATTGGGAGACAGATGACTATTAGAATTTTACTACATGGTAAACTATCGTAATAAAATATTTCTAGAAAATTTCCCTTTTTAATTGTTAATGGATATGGATGAAAAGGTATAGTTGGTATAGAATTTGTATTGGCAGAAACATTAGAACAGAATTATAACCACAATTATAATAAATTGATTTATAATAGGAATAAAACTATTTGAAATAATAACAAATATACGGTGAAACTGTTTTCACTTTTAATAATAGAATAAATTTAGATTTAAATAACTTATATATATTAGTAAGAAAGAGTAGAGTTTAACTATAATTAGGTTTGAAAATTTAAAATTAAAAGTAAATTACGTATAGTAAATAAACATTTAAGTAGTTTGTATAATCTAAGAATGTTTACGTTTATAGTAATTAGATAGAATTTTAAAGAAGATAAATGTACATTAACATATGAAGTGAAGTATTTAATATAATTAAGAATGTTTTTACATAATTTAAACTTCAAATTTTAAGTATTAGAGTTTATGTTGGCTCTGATATCACGTGTAAGAAATTAAAAACAAATAGGATTCATGACTCCAATGCATAAACTTGAATAAAAGAAGTATTGAATATGGAAACTCTTTAGTCTTAGAAAGATAAAACAATGGAAACAATCTTCAGGGAAAGGATGATAGGCTCTAGGCTATCCTCACATTTATATATGGGGTTGGGACCATTTCAGATCAAATGATAAAAAGATGTGAGCAATATAACTTTTCATATGTATGTGACTCTTTGAATAGACATCTTTATGCGAAAAGACGTGATCAATACAAGTCTGTAAGGTCACTGTTTTTCACGATGAAACCTGTTTGTTTATTTATACGATATAATACGTGCGATGCACATAGGTAAATTTTAGTTTAAAACAAATTTACAAATACACTTAAATAAATAATTTTAACATAAAAAATAAAATATATATATAGAAAATAGATTTGACCATAACACAATACCAAAAAGAGAGAATAAACTCAAAATAGGGTTAATTTCAGTAAACCCCTTATACTATCCAGATTAATCAACTAATCCCTTGTGTGTCTACTTTGTCCCTTATACTATTCAATTTTATCAAATTGCCCCCTCACTTCTCAAAATGCCTACACTACCCTCAATTGTATAAGGGGGTTTAGTGAAATTAATAGTATAAGGGGGTTTAGTGAATTATTTCGGAAAAAATAATATATACTTTTTGTAAAAAAAAAAAATTTCGAAAATAAAATCATATTTTGTTCCAAAATATGAATTTTTTTTCGAAACTTTTTTTTTTTGCGAAAAAGTATATATTATGTTCCAAAATATGAATTTTTTTTTTTGAATAATATTTTTTTTGCAAAAAAGTATATATTATGTTCCAAAATATGAATTTTTTTTCCAAAAATAATTTTTTGCAAAAAATATATATTATGTTCCAAAATATGAATTTTGTTTTCGAAAAATAATATTTTGGAACAAAAATGTATATATTATGTTCCAAAATATGAATTTTTTTTTTCGAAAAATAATTTTCGGAAAAAAAATCATATTTTGGAACATAATATATATTTTTCGCAAAAAATTATTTTTCGAAAAAAAAATTCATATCTTGGAACATAATAATATACTTTTTCGCAAAAAAAATATTTTTCGGAAAAAAATTCATATTTTGGAACATAATATATAGGGTCCGTTTGGATACCCTGTTTTTTGTTTTTGTTTTTTTATTGTTCACAAAACTAAAAAAAAAAACACGTTTGACAAACGCGTTTACTGTTTACTGTTTTCTGTGAATAGTGTGTAAAAGTGGTGAAAACACCAAATACAACTTTTAGTTATATTTTGAGTTTTTTCACTGTTTAGGTGGTAAAAACAGTGAAAACACCAAATCCATAAAATACAATTTTCACCAAATAAAAGTGGTGAAAACACCTTCATCCAAACGTTTTTTTGTTTTTAGTTTTTTCCTGAAAAAAACAAAGACAAATACAAAAACAATTTTTATATTTGAAGACAGAAAACAAATACAAAAAACAGGCTTTCCAAACGCACCCATATTTTTCGCAAAAAATTATTTTTCAGAAAAAAATCATATTTTGTAACATAATATATATTTTTTGCAAAAAAATTATTTTTCGAAAAACAAATTCATATTTTGGCACCCATAGTCGGGTTCTAATGTTTCAATTGTTAACCCTCTTGGTGTAAATTTTATTGTGTTCCTCATTATATTTCTTTTCCAATTTTAGAACCTTAAGCATGCATCAACTTCAAGTAAGTCGTTTGTTGTTGGTGCCTACTTATCATGTTTTTAAAGAGAGTGTCGTTAAAATGCTCAGATTTATTACCTTTAAAATCAACTTTTTAAGTATTTAACACGTTTGTCAGCTCGAATGTTATTCAAAGCACAATCCCCTTGTTTAATCGCAATGGTAATTGTGCTTTGGTTGTACCCTGCCAATAGTTTCTCGTCTCCAGGAATTTAATTTAAGCAGCTGAGTTTACTAATCATGTCTGCTTGTATTGAATTAAAAGTAAAATTTGTTAGTGAGTAAAGTTTAATTAATAATAAAAGCATGCACTACACTCATGAAGTCATGATCCGTTTTTTCTTTTCTTTATTTTGGTATTTTATCATTAAAAATACTAAAGTTCCCAACTTCAGCTTTCCATTTGCCAAGAGAATAAGTTCCCCAAATTAAGTTGATAAAAGTTCGAGAAGGGTTTCAAAGAGAAATGAACAAAAAGAGAAGGAAAAGTAAAATGATTTGGGAAAGGCATAGAATTAACCGTGCACCTCCAGTTTCTAGAAAGAATGAACTTGGTATTTTTTTTTTGTTATTTTTGATGTTACATGATAATAATGGCAATACTTAACCTCATTTGTTGTGTAAAATGTCATGACAATAACTTTTGCCACTGTACTGAGCAGCTTATAAGCTGAAATGAACTTCTGAATAAGAAATGGAAGTGTAGTTCTTTTTCTACTCTGCAACTTCTGAACATTTAACTATCATGTGGGAAAAAATAAAAATCTCCAATTAATTCTGGGAAGGAAAAAAAAGAAGAAAAGAGGGTGAAATGAACGATTACACTTCTGTTTTATTTTATTTGGAAAATCTGGTTCTGACTTCTTTTTACTAATTTATTTCTACATTGGTGAATGCTTGATGTTGCAGGAAACATTCAAGAATATCATGAAAAGTGAGTAGTTTACCTTCAAAATCTGGTGAAAGCTAGTGTTGCATTCATTCGATTATACAATCACTCAAAATTAACTGTTATTTTATTTTTGACAGATTTGAACCTAGCGTATCCAAAGATGATCGACGTAGCTGTTCCTGCAAATATGGTCTGTGGGTTGCAAGATTTAAATGCCAAAGCCTGCGAGGCCTAGAGGTAGCAGGTTATAGTAATGGATGCCAATGTTAATAGAGTGCAGATTTCTACATGTAAAGAACTGCTGAATGTGGCCTTTAGATGTCAAATCTTTAATAAATGATGGGTTGTTGAGTTTGATCCACACTTTCTATGTGCTCTTGTTTTGCGACTCTTTTTATGTTGCCATGCAGAATTTCAAATGAATTCACCATGGATTGGTGACCAAATTATTCATCAGATATAGAAGTTAATATATGTACTGTATCGGGAGATTATGGGAATGCATTGGAAGACGATGCTAGAACCCGCAAGTCATAATGCTAATGCTCCATGCTCCTTTCATTTCTGTCTCGACTATTTGGCGAGAAGGTGCTCAAATCGTCGTCCACAGGCTCAAGTGTTGATGTCAATGAAAATAACGCGGTGTTTCATGTGGAATCCTATGATTGTAATATTATTGACTTGTAAGTTGTGGGATGAGAATTGAATTTCTTGTTTGTATTACCACTGTTACACATGTATTGTATGTTGATTGTTGTAGAGTTATTTTTCACTTTGAATGATTATTATAGTAGTTTGCAACGGCAATAAAAATGTGGGAGACTGCTATAATTTGCATACATACATGATACATATATGTATATATACATATATTATTTTGGAGTTTTTACTAACTAAAAAAAGAAGGGAAGAAGAAAATAAAGCCTCTGTGATTCAAAGTGAAATTCTGCAGTACTGGTAAAATACGTGGATTGTTGAATGTGAGAAGTGAGAACATAAATTTAACAAAGCCAACTTCAAGATTGCAGAAAAATGCACTTCTTCAATTTTATATTAATAGTTACAAATTAGAGACCAATTCAAAGAACCACCTTAGAGCACTGTACATGAGTTCCACATAATGATTACAATGATGAACACCACAACAGCAGTGTGTATATATATATATATATATATTTTTTTTTTTTTGGGGGGTTAATGGAAAGAATATTGCTAGGTGTAACTGCCACCAAAAGCCTCGCAACCAATCCACCACTGAAAGTGATGGGGGTACAACTAGTTTGGAAATTTTGGTCCGTCTTGGTCCTTGTGGCTGTAGCTTGGTAGGATAAAAAAATAATCTGTGGGGGATTCTTCCTCTTGTTTCTCCTTTACTTACTCCCGTTCAACATATATACATTTAAGCTTTTGACGCCAATTTCCTTCTTCTCCTTGCATGAACAAGTGAGGGTTAGAGAGATAAGGGTGCTGTGTTGTCAAAATTTCATAGAATATCCAGATTTTTTGGCCACATCAACACCAATCTCTACCAACACTTGAAGGGCAAAAGCATAAATTCCATTTCCTGTTAATAGATTTCTTCACGGCAAATCCATGGTGCAAGAATTTGAAAGTTTAGGAGACTAAATTTAGTTGAGGGTGTATAGTAAAGAAAGAGAAGAAAGATGAGGGGGGTTTCAAGCTATTTACCCTATATTGATATAATATATATTATTATAAATTAATTTATGATACCATAGCAGTATATATATTTACTACTCTATATATTATTTTGGAGTATATGACAATATATTTATTTGTCTTGCTTAAAAATCGTTAAAAAAAGTATATTTACTCTTCTCAATATATTAATTTTAAAATATTTTAATCTTGAAAATATTAAAATAGTATCAAGTATTGTACACAGATATAGAATATTAAAAATTCTTACAAATAATAAAGATTAAATTATAGAAAAATAAAGACCGAAGAGTTATATAAGCTAAATCTTAATTTATTTTTTTGCAAACAAACACCCAAATTGAAATAGTATCACTCAATCAAATCTAGGATGGATAAATTATAATAAAATGTATTTATAGAATAATTATTATAATGAAACCAATCAAATAAGGTTTTGTATGAAAGTTTAATTTTTGTAAACAAGAAGGTTTTGTACCAAATTTTAATTTTTCCAAACAACCGCACAAATTCCAACACTATCAATAAACACTCCCATTCAAATTACAACACTATCTTTAATACTACCTTCGTCTAGGGCTGTAAATGAGCCGAGCTTGGCAATGTTAAAGTTTGTTTATTTATAAAACGAGCCTAAAAATTGTGTTCAAACTTGGTTCATTTGTTAAACGAATGAGCCTGAGCCGAGTGCTAGTTTTAGCGAGCTGAGCTCGAGCTTGTTCACGAACGGCTCAGTTCAGTTGTAGCATATATTACTGATTATTTTTAGAGATTAGTATCTTTGATAATATTTAATATAATAATAATATTGGGCTTAATATGGTTGTTGAGTGAGAATTTTGTCATATATTAGATTAAATTTGTGAAATTTTATATTATATATTACACAATTCAATAATTTATAATACATATATACATATATACATATATGTATATAAAAATATATATAAGTGAGCTTTTAACAAGTCTTGTTCACGAGTACGTTCACGAGCTTTGTTCATGAACATTTTCGAGCCGAGCTCATAATTGTTTAAGTTTGGTTCATTTACAAATCGAGTTTGAAAAATTGTTCGAGTTTGGTTCACTTATTAAGTAAACAAACACGAGCCGAGTTTTTATTGAACCGAGCTCCTTGGTTCGTTTACAGCCCTACATTCGTCCCATATTAGTTGTCCATTATTGTAACTTTACTTGTCCCAAATTACTTGTCCAGTTTTGAATTCCAATGCAATTTAATCTCCCACTTTTCTCAACTACTCTTCTTCCACTAACTTCAAACAAATACCGAACTCCACCATAATACTATATCATTAAGGACAAATTTAAAAATTGCACAGTAGTCAACTCAATCCATAAAATATTAAAAAATCCAAATTAGACAAGTATTGCGGGACGAAGGGAGTATCATTAATGCTGACAAATAAATATATTGTCATATACTAAATTAGTTTTTTTTCCCAAAATAATATATAGAGTAGTAAATATATATACTGCTATGTTATTATAAATTAATTTCTAATAATATATATTTTATATAAATATATTACTACAAATAGTAAAACTTTATTTAATAGTAAAATCTATTTGTACGGTAGTTATTGGAAACAATCAGACAAGAGTTTGTAGAAAAGTTTAATTTTTTGTAAACAATTACACAAATTCCAACACTATCAATAAACACTCCCATTCAAATTATAACACTATCTTTAATGCGGACCAATTAATACTACAACTGTGATTTTACATTTGTAGAGTGCCACTTCAATTAGCAGTCCTCTAAATTATTTACGCGGTGTAAAATTCTTAATCAATGTTACTTGTTTAAGTGACCCTCTGTTACTTGAATCTTGTAATCAATTTTTGAATATTTTAATTTGTTTACCATCCCCAATTTTTCATCTTATACCATTTTGTAACACAAGTTTCTCGGAATAAATATTACTCTTTCATGCCGAGGATGCACTTTTTGCACTTAAACGAACTCAGAAGGAATATATGTAATCTTATTTTTTGTAAAAACTAGATTATCCTCAACATTTTGAGAACACAACTTGCACGACAGATGTGTTCCAGAGATTGAGGGGTTCAGCTAGAGTTGAAACTTGCTATTTATAACTTTCAAATTACATAAAATTACTTTTTTTTTGTATTTTGGTGTGTGAGGTGTTTATTTTGGTGATAATATATGACTGTTTTTGGATACCACTATTTGCTACAACATGCTCTTACCCGAAGTCATTTTGTTGATATATTCCCTTAAAATCACAATAAATTGTGGTTTATACAAACAAGAGATTACAATCTTTCAATAAATTGTTATTTACATAAACGAGAGAATATTTTTTAGGAACATTCAATCAGATAATATATATATATAATATACATATAAAACAGAACTAAAAACAAGAGCTTCAGCGAATGGAGTCGGCCCATTTGACGGACCAGTATTCTCTTCCCAATAGCTCAAGCTTGCGATGTGGACACGTACTACTTTGTCCAAGACAAATTCGTCAAACACGTGCATAAAAATTGTTGCTGAATAATTTAATTCCATGCACAAAGACTCATCTTTTTGTAGGTTGTCCCAAGAAATAAAAAGCTCCTTATCTTTTTGCCAACGGATTTCTGTACCACATGCATAGAAATTGTAAACAAATAATTGAACCATAGGCAATGAGGCATGATAAAAATAAAAGGCCCTTAAGCTAGATTCCTACACAAAAGTGATAAAAGGAAATGGATCATGGTGGTGGGTCTCAAGCTGTATCCCATTGGTCTATTGCTTTCATATCTATATATGGGAATATATATGCACAAAATAGTACCGTTCGTACAATATATATATATATATATATGCACATTATTTACTTCCCTAATTGACCCACATCGGATTCGAAAGGCCGTTTTGTTCCCGTCGGATTCGGATATAAAAATAATTTGTATAAAAAACTAACATCCAGCCCATCTATTAGTTTTGAGTCACATCGTGAAACAACCGATCGTTATAATTTGACATTAGTAATAATCCATCACAATTATATCTTTTAGGATAAAATATATTAAACTCTTTTAAGGTTGGATTCAATTATTCATTGCGATTATTTTGTCATTTATCAGACTATATATTTTTAAAGATTTGATGCATGATTTCAACGATCATTCTCCTATTATTTCACTGTCACATTAGTTAGTGAAATTTTATATAAAAATTGGAATATTCTTCAGTTATACACATTTTGATCTGTTGATTTTGATATTATTGATAATAATACGGGTACTCAGTGTGTGTAAAATCAAATCTCAAGTGAGGTTTGTGTATTTTATTATATTTTTATAAATTATTGAGTGGTAAATTGGCAATACAATATTTATATATAAAAAAAATTGAATTGTCTTTGTGTTAAGGCTATTATCAATAAACCCTACTGTGGTTTCAAAATGGATCACTAACCCTTTTCCATTTCAGAAAGTTCTCCTATCATTATCAAATTGTATCAACTTGCCACATTCCCTCCAATTTCTGAAAAAATTGCCCCTGAAACTAGAGGGTGATTTACTGATAGCCAATTTTTTTTTTATTTATGCCGGAAAAAAACATTAATTTCAAAATAAAATAAAAATTCGAACTACCAATTAGGGTCAAATATAAAAAATTAAGTCTAAAATATATAAACTATTTCAAACTACAAATTAGACATTTTTTTGTTTTTAATTTTTATATTTTACTATAAATGAAAAAAATTAATTAATGCAAAAATAAAAAATTAAAGCATCAATATTTTTTTTGAACTACCAATTTTGATAAAATATAAATAATTCAAGTCCAAAATATATATAAAAAAATAATTCGAACTCCTAATTAGATTTTTTTTCATTTTATTTTTTTTATTTTATTATAAACGAATAAAATATTGATTTATGCCGAAATAAAAAAATTAATGCCAAAATATTTTATTTTTGAACTACCAATTAGGGTAAAATATAAAACAATTTAAGTCTGAAATATAAAAAAATATTTTAAACTTACCGATTAGATTTGTTTTGCATAAATCAGTTTTTTCGTTTATAGTAAAATATATATATATAAATTTAAAAATGAAAAAAAATCTCATTTGTAATCCAAAATATTTTTTTATATTTTGAACTTATTTTTTTATATTTTATCCTAATTGGTAGTTCAAAAAAATTTATTTTGGCATTAATGTTTTTTTTGGGCATAAAAAAAAATAAAATCCTTTATCAGTAAACCCCCTCTAATTTCAAGGACAGTTTTGTCTGAAATTAGAGGAAAGAGGACAAGTTGATACTTTTAATAATGATAGGAGATTTTGCTGAAATGGAGGAAGGTTAGTTGATCCATTTTAAAACGAGGATTTATTGATAATACCCTTTATGTTAATAAAAAAATTTGTACAGTATATACAAATTACACTTTTTTATACTTTTGGAGGCATAGATAATTGGGGTGGCGGCGAGAGGTTGGGGGTAGTGTGCGGTGGGGGTGTGGGGTGGTGGCGGGAGGGAGGGAAGAGGAAGTGATTAGGATTAGGGTTAAGGTTGAGATTGAAGTTGTGGATAAAGTTGTTTGGATATGAGTTTAATCTTATTTGAAATCAGATTTAATTTTTGTTTGGACACAAGACAGATTATTCTGGAATTGAATTCATTTAAGTTTGTTTGACTTAAAGGTATTTGGAATATTTTATATTATAAAGGAGTGTAAATAAATATATTCAAATATAAAAAAATATGATTAAAATAAAGATATAATTCAAAAAGTGTAAATGAAATTAACCTATACTTTCCATAAATGATTCGGCCTTTTACAGACTTTTCTGCTTTTCCAAGTTTGTTGTCACATCCACCAGGACCACCACCAAACTCCAAATTATTAGTCTCCTAATTTACCCCTAGGAAAGAGTTATAATCCCCAAATTGTTTTTCTTGCTCAGCACACAAGCCAAAAAAAGACGTGGCTAAAAGTACTTTGAAATATGGGGTCAATAGGAAAACGATAACAGCGATATGATAGAGCTTTCAGAGGTGCTTGGTCAAATGGGTCCGTGATGGGCTACTCTAATTTCATATCTCATCAATTATTTCAGTTGGGATGGAATATACTTGTGCAAGTAGTAGTAGTACTAGTGCATGTCATATTCCATTTTTGAAATGTGCTCTCTGTGTCAGATGTATTGGTATTCACCTCATTTCAACTATGTGTGTTTTGTCTTACTTGTTGCATATAGGGACCACTAGAAAATTCGGATTCTCTCTTTTCACATTTTTAGTAGACCACGTTAAAGGTTATGATTGATTTTTGTTTTTGTTGGTGGCCTTGAAATTTAGAAAAAATATAAACATATATTTGTATTTGTGAAGTGATATAGTCTAAAATAAAAATATGTTTGATATTGATGTTTTTGTTATAAATATATATATATATATATATATTTATATGTGGTATTTTGGGACAAAGAGAAGTTGTGATAGTGGTGGTATTTCGGGACAAAGAGAAGTGGTGGTAGTGGTCGGAGACGACGACGATGGTGGTCGGAGGTGGTCGCAGTGGTCGTGGTGTAAATATATACATATATATTTTGAATGAATAGTAAAAAATAATAACATAATACATTTTTTTTATTTGTAAAGAGGGGTCAAAAAACACAAATATTTTTTACTATTCAAAACAAAACACAAGAGTCAAACATATTTTTGTTTGAAAAAAAACAACAGTAGCAAATAAAAAACAAAAAATATCAAACTAAAACAAAAATCAAACATGCCTAAATGAGAGATTCAATGAATCAAATCTGATAATTGGAGCGATCAAGTTTCATTATATCTGATAGTTAGGAGTTAGGAGTTAGGAGTTAGGAGTTAGGAGTCGGTCGATTGAATAATTAGATCTGGTCCGTTAACTCTCTTACCGGAAGTGATCAGTGAGAATGTAAAATAGAGGATATCTTTCCCTTGATGCTCTAGAAGGTTTTTAGTTTTTTTATTTTTATTTTTTGTTTTGTGACAAATAGGAATAAGAATGATTTCTTTTTACCCAAACAATAGTGAATGAAGTCAGTGTCTTTTTTTTTTTTTTTGCTTGAGATCTTTAAAAAGAGAAGCTGAGAGTTTAAATTTTGACCAATAAGGGTGTGCTTCTGCTTTAATTGTTGAAAATATATTTTTCTTTTTTAAAACAATTTTTGCTAATAAATTTAGTTGGTTGAGTGGGACTCCAAAAATCATGTCCAAAAACAATTCTTACTCAATTTATTTATTTGTTACCTTTCATAAAAATTATTCGACCACTGACTTTATGTTTATTAATACATTACTAGATGTTTTTGGAGGGGGATTCAAAGAAAAGGGAATATAAACAATTAGATAACAAGATCCCGACTAATGCCCAAGTACCTAAATAAGAAGCTTTAGCTGTTAGTGGGGGGTTCTTCTTTATTATTCATCATTTTATTTGATTTATTAATTTTTTGTTTTATTCTATATGTATAATTTAGTTAACATGTTTCTACTCTATATGGAGTAAAACTCATGATTTAACATTTAATAAGATATATATATTCAATCACTTTCATATGGTCTTGCATTTATGCATGTTTCGAGTCCTAATATTGGTTTTCTAAATAGTATATATGTAAATAGTGAAAATTACAGGCCCAGGTCCATGTATTAGGCCCAAAGAATATTGAGCCCATGTAGTATGTGAATAATAAATAGCCCATATATTGTACCCACCAAATACACGTGGGACCATCACCGTGGGTCCATTCCCTTGAAAAATGGATCAACAACTCACTACCAAAAAGAGAGTGGGTAGTTATTAAGAAAGTGGGTCATGACCCCATGAACTTAGGCCATAACCCAAGAGCATAAAAATGTATAAATATGGCCATTTGAAGCTAAATAAAGGATCTTTGATGTGAGTGAAATTTGACACTTACAATATACACTCAGACAATATTATTTTTAAGGCAAAATTGCGTAATACTTCTCTCGGCTTTGCAGAAGTAGTTGCAAAATATATTTTTATACCCCCAATTCATTACTCTATATTTTTTATTGATTGCAAAATACCACATGTGTTTTGCTTAGTTCCAAATCACATTCTTTTCAAAAGTTGCAAAATACCCCATTGGGTATGTTTTACACAAAAATATTGACCATTTTGCCCCATTATCTTGTAATAATCCATTTTTTTTACTTTTTTTTTTCTTTCTCTTTCAATAATATAATTAATAATTCAAAACTTCATACACATATATTTATTTCTATGGGTGTCCAAAACCAATTCGGTTCCTTAAAAATAGGAACCGGAATCGAAAAAAAAGCTACCAAAAATATAAATAAAAAAACTACCAAAAATATTTCGTGAAAGACTATCAAAAAAAATAAAATTAATTCATGAAAAATTGTATATATTATTTTATAAGAAAAAATTAATAATAAAATGATAATATGGGGTATTATGCATTTTTCACGAAAAAAAATTTTAATTCACGAAAAAATAAATATAAATTTGTATAATTTTTTATAATAAAAAATTAATAATAAAGTAATAATAGGGAGTATTATGCATTTTTTCACGAAAAAAGATTAATTCGTGAAAAATATATATAAATTTGTATATTTTTTTATAAGAAAAAATTAATAATAAAGTGATAATAGGGGGTACTATGCATTTTTTCACAAAAAAAACAATTTAATTTGCTGAAAAATATATATATATATATATATTTATAAGAAAAAATTAATGATAAAGTGATAATAGGGGGTATTATGTATTTTTTCACGAAAAAAAAAAATAATTCATGAAAATATATATATAAATTTGTATATTTTTTTATAAGAAAAAATTAATAATAAAGTGTGAATAGGGGGAATTTGTATTATTTTATGGGAAAAAAAATTTAATGCGTAAAAAAATGCATAATACCCCCTATTCTCACTTTATTATTAATTTTTTCACGAATTAATTTTTTTTTGGTAGTTTTTTTACTTATATTTTTGGTTTTTTTTTTTTTATTCCGGTTCCTATTTTTAAGGAACCGAACCGGTTTTGGACACCCCTGAAAATAAATATGTGTGTGAAGTTTTGAATTATTAATTATATTATTGAAAGAGAAATAAAAAAACTAAAATTAGATTATTACAAGACAAGGGGGCAAAATGGTCAATATTTTTGTATAAAACATATCCAAGGGGTTATTTTGTAATTTTTAAAAAGCACAGGGTAGTGATTTGGAACTACGCAAAACATAAAGGAGTATTTTGCAACATTTGAGAATTATAGGGTAGTGAATTGGGAATAAAAAAAGTCCAAGAGAATATTTTGCAATTGCTGCAAAGCTTGGGGTTTTAAAAATAAGTATCAAAATAACATCGGTGTTACCATAAACAGTGTCACAAGGTCTAATTTTCAACACCAAATTTTTGCCCTATAAACAGTGCCAACTCTCACCAACACTTAGTTAAATCACATAATATGTATAAACATACAAGTAAAGTAAAGGGCACACAGAGTTACAGAGGTTCACACCTCCAACCTTTCACTATATTCTCAAATAGTATAAAGGAACACCTATCTCTGTAATGGAGTATAAGACAACTCTCTATCCCCTTACAGAATCCCCATTAGGGCATATATAGACTATACATACACAAAACTTTCTATACAACTTCCCTCATAGGATTTGGGAGATAACCCCTCCCATAGGTGTGCTGGCTTAGCCAGCCTTGTGCCACATATGTCAAGAAGTTACAACTACAAGTCATGTCGGCAAACTGCCCAACTGTCCTATATCTTTGGATATGTTGTGCCACATGCGATTCCTTGTCTGAATGTCACATGTCATGTGTACTCCAGCACACCACCAAGCTATGTAAACATATGCCTTAGTCTTTGCTCAGCTTGTCTGCATTGTTGCTTTTATCTTGCCATGCACAAATATCACCAATCTGGGCATGCTCTAAGCCACGCCCATACCATGACATGTATTGCGCCATGCCATGACAATGCCAAGTCGTGCATTGCACTACACCTTGCATTCTGAAGTCAGTCATCTGTGGTGTCATAGCCTTGTTAAAGACAAGTTAGCATTACCAAGACTTGATATGTGCATGGCTTGCTAAGCCATGCACATTGCATGTATTCCAACACATGCCAAGTCAAGGCAATTATTGCCCAAAGGCAAGTTAGCACAATAGTGGGCACGACACGCAAGGCTAGCCAAGCCGAGCGCGCACACAAGTGCCCACATTGCCATCAGCATTGCACCACCATCACGGACCCATGCCATCAAGCCAAGTGTTGTCAATCCATGCCCACACATGTCCATAGGCATCCCTATACATACCCTAGCCAAGGCCTTCCTTAGTTGTTGGTTGCCAACTTTTGTCAAGCTCACTTACCCCCTTATATATGTAAAATACACAAAAGTTACTCTGACCATAACAGATATCAACTATGTCTGAGGAGTAATAATGAATTTAATTAATAATTCTCAATAACCTCATTTTGTAGATTCATACCATTTGTCATAAAGGGTGTTTGTTGATTTTTCTCCAACACTTAGTTTATTTTCTGACTTCTTTTCCCAATGTCACTCCAAGTGTCATTCTCAACCCCCATTACACATGAGTGTTGTCTTGGGGTCTTTGCCCATGTCACAAAGGCAAAACCCCCACCCTCAAGTCTTCAAGGGACTAACAAACAGGATGGGCAACACGATATGATAAAACCGTAATTTTAATTTATTTATTTGCTTATATTTTATAACTATATTCCCACATGCTCTCATCTAAGCTTGAAATCTGAAGCTAGTACATAACAACGCAAAAACTTCTCAAATATATCTGGTGGTGTTTGGGAATATCAGTTTAATACAAACTTATCAAATACATAAAGTTGTGTGTGTGAATATCACTTTAAAAAATTTATCACAACTGTTAGTCACTAATTGACCCGGGGGGGTTGAATAGGGTGTTGAAAATCTCTTTCAATATTTTCGGAATTTAAATCAAGTTATATCAAATTAACAACTACTTTAAGGAGATAGAGATAGAGAGATTGATATCGCGATTTTTTCGAGGTTCGGTAACTCCTATTCTTCGGCTCAAGAACCCCTTTTTGAGACTATTCCCGATTCTTTCACTATGGCCCTTCCTTCACAGGTGGAATGACAAACCTTTACACACGAGCACACAAGCTCGTCTCTCAATCAAGAGAATAATCCTCTCTTGAAAATGTTGGACTTCAGTTGCCCAAGATCACAAAAATGGTATGTAATCAATTGTATAATTCAAGAACAAAAAACACTCAAAAACCCTAAGATTTTTATGGAAGATAAATCAATATAAGCTCAAGTGTTCTTTAGTGATGTATCAAGAATTATAGATAAATATTTTCTAATGAATTAACTCAATAAGTGTGCTCAAGAGAATAGAAACGAAATCGAATCTAGTGTTTAAAGCTTGTAGAATTTGAGTTGAAAATTAAGCTTTAAAGCTTCTTGCTTTCAATGGTTTTTCAAGGAGAGCTAGAGAGAAGAAGATGAAGATTTCAATGGTTTTCTCACACTAGAACTCTTACCAAACAATCCCTCGATCATCTCATTTTATTTATATGGACATTTTAGGGTTTGAAGAATGAGAGAAAAAGTTGAAGAAAAGCAAGAATCAAACACAAAGTTATGGGCAAAAAAAGTGTCTGATCTAGCCGTTTGACTGCAACGGCAGTCGGCTTCCCAAACACCAAGAGTCGGCTGCCCAAAGAAAGACTTAACTTTGATTTCTTTCGTCCTCAAGAAGTCGACTTCCCAAACATGGAGAGTCGACTTCCTATCCAAGGGAAGTCGGCTTCCGGACCATGAGAGTTGACTGCCGATGGAAAGGTTTAAGCTTGATTTCTTTCGTCCTCAAGAAGTCGACTTATCAAACACTGAGAGTCAACTTCCGAGCCACAAGAAGTCGGCTGCCAGACCATGAGAGTAAAATTAGCAGTCCTCTAAATTATTTACGCGGTGTAAAATTCTTAATCAATGTTACTTGTTTAAGTGACCCTCTGTTACTTGAATCTTGTAATCAATTTTTGAATATTTTAATTTGTTTACCATCCCCAATTTTTCATCTTATACCATTTTGTAACACAAGTTTCTCGGAATAAATATTACTCTTTCATGCCGAGGATGCACTTTTTGCACTTAAACGAACTCAGAAGGAATATATGTAATCTTATTTTTTGTAAAAACTAGATTATCCTCAACATTTTGAGAACACAACTTGCACGACAGATGTGTTCCAGAGATTGAGGGGTTCAGCTAGAGTTGAAACTTGCTATTTATAACTTTCAAATTACATAAAATTACTTTTTTTTTGTATTTTGGTGTGTGAGGTGTTTATTTTGGTGATAATATATGACTGTTTTTGGATACCACTATTTGCTACAACATGCTCTTACCCGAAGTCATTTTGTTGATATATTCCCTTAAAATCACAATAAATTGTGGTTTATACAAACAAGAGATTACAATCTTTCAATAAATTGTTATTTACATAAACGAGAGAATATTTTTTAGGAACATTCAATCAGATAATATATATATATAATATACATATAAAACAGAACTAAAAACAAGAGCTTCAGCGAATGGAGTCGGCCCATTTGACGGACCAGTATTCTCTTCCCAATAGCTCAAGCTTGCGATGTGGACACGTACTACTTTGTCCAAGACAAATTCGTCAAACACGTGCATAAAAATTGTTGCTGAATAATTTAATTCCATGCACAAAGACTCATCTTTTTGTAGGTTGTCCCAAGAAATAAAAAGCTCCTTATCTTTTTGCCAACGGATTTCTGTACCACATGCATAGAAATTGTAAACAAATAATTGAACCATAGGCAATGAGGCATGATAAAAATAAAAGGCCCTTAAGCTAGATTCCTACACAAAAGTGATAAAAGGAAATGGATCATGGTGGTGGGTCTCAAGCTGTATCCCATTGGTCTATTGCTTTCATATCTATATATGGGAATATATATGCACAAAATAGTACCGTTCGTACAATATATATATATATATATATGCACATTATTTACTTCCCTAATTGACCCACATCGGATTCGAAAGGCCGTTTTGTTCCCGTCGGATTCGGATATAAAAATAATTTGTATAAAAAACTAACATCCAGCCCATCTATTAGTTTTGAGTCACATCGTGAAACAACCGATCGTTATAATTTGACATTAGTAATAATCCATCACAATTATATCTTTTAGGATAAAATATATTAAACTCTTTTAAGGTTGGATTCAATTATTCATTGCGATTATTTTGTCATTTATCAGACTATATATTTTTAAAGATTTGATGCATGATTTCAACGATCATTCTCCTATTATTTCACTGTCACATTAGTTAGTGAAATTTTATATAAAAATTGGAATATTCTTCAGTTATACACATTTTGATCTGTTGATTTTGATATTATTGATAATAATACGGGTACTCAGTGTGTGTAAAATCAAATCTCAAGTGAGGTTTGTGTATTTTATTATATTTTTATAAATTATTGAGTGGTAATTTGGCAATACAATATTTATATATAAAAAAAATTGAATTGTCTTTGTGTTAAGGCTATTATCAATAAACCCTACTGTGGTTTCAAAATGGATCACTAACCCTTTTCCATTTCAGAAAGTTCTCCTATCATTATCAAATTGTATCAACTTGCCACATTCCCTCCAATTTCTGAAAAAATTGCCCCTGAAACTAGAGGGTGATTTACTGATAGCCAATTTTTTTTTTATTTATGCCGGAAAAAAACATTAATTTCAAAATAAAATAAAAATTCGAACTACCAATTAGGGTCAAATATAAAAAATTAAGTCTAAAATATATAAACTATTTCAAACTACAAATTAGACATTTTTTTGTTTTTAATTTTTATATTTTACTATAAATGAAAAAAATTAATTAATGCAAAAATAAAAAATTAAAGCATCAATATTTTTTTTGAACTACCAATTTTGATAAAATATAAATAATTCAAGTCCAAAATATATATAAAAAAATAATTCGAACTCCTAATTAGATTTTTTTTCATTTTATTTTTTTTATTTTATTATAAACGAATAAAATATTGATTTATGCCGAAATAAAAAAATTAATGCCAAAATATTTTATTTTTGAACTACCAATTAGGGTAAAATATAAAACAATTTAAGTCTGAAATATAAAAAAATATTTTAAACTTACCGATTAGATTTGTTTTGCATAAATCAGTTTTTTCGTTTATAGTAAAATATATATATATAAATTTAAAAATGAAAAAAAATCTCATTTGTAATCCAAAATATTTTTTTATATTTTGAACTTATTTTTTTATATTTTATCCTAATTGGTAGTTCAAAAAAATTTATTTTGGCATTAATGTTTTTTTTGGGCATAAAAAAAAATAAAATCCTTTATCAGTAAACCCCCTCTAATTTCAAGGACAGTTTTGTCTGAAATTAGAGGAAAGAGGACAAGTTGATACTTTTAATAATGATAGGAGATTTTGCTGAAATGGAGGAAGGTTAGTTGATCCATTTTAAAACGAGGATTTATTGATAATACCCTTTATGTTAATAAAAAAATTTGTACAGTATATACAAATTACACTTTTTTATACTTTTGGAGGCATAGATAATTGGGGTGGCGGCGAGAGGTTGGGGGTAGTGTGCGGTGGGGGTGTGGGGTGGTGGCGGGAGGGAGGGAAGAGGAAGTGATTAGGATTAGGGTTAAGGTTGAGATTGAAGTTGTGGATAAAGTTGTTTGGATATGAGTTTAATCTTATTTGAAATCAGATTTAATTTTTGTTTGGACACAAGACAGATTATTCTGGAATTGAATTCATTTAAGTTTGTTTGACTTAAAGGTATTTGGAATATTTTATATTATAAAGGAGTGTAAATAAATATATTCAAATATAAAAAAATATGATTAAAATAAAGATATAATTCAAAAAGTGTAAATGAAATTAACCTATACTTTCCATAAATGATTCGGCCTTTTACAGACTTTTCTGCTTTTCCAAGTTTGTTGTCACATCCACCAGGACCACCACCAAACTCCAAATTATTAGTCTCCTAATTTACCCCTAGGAAAGAGTTATAATCCCCAAATTGTTTTTCTTGCTCAGCACACAAGCCAAAAAAAGACGTGGCTAAAAGTACTTTGAAATATGGGGTCAATAGGAAAACGATAACAGCGATATGATAGAGCTTTCAGAGGTGCTTGGTCAAATGGGTCCGTGATGGGCTACTCTAATTTCATATCTCATCAATTATTTCAGTTGGGATGGAATATACTTGTGCAAGTAGTAGTAGTACTAGTGCATGTCATATTCCATTTTTGAAATGTGCTCTCTGTGTCAGATGTATTGGTATTCACCTCATTTCAACTATGTGTGTTTTGTCTTACTTGTTGCATATAGGGACCACTAGAAAATTCGGATTCTCTCTTTTCACATTTTTAGTAGACCACGTTAAAGGTTATGATTGATTTTTGTTTTTGTTGGTGGCCTTGAAATTTAGAAAAAATATAAACATATATTTGTATTTGTGAAGTGATATAGTCTAAAATAAAAATATGTTTGATATTGATGTTTTTGTTATAAATATATATATATATATATATATTTATATGTGGTATTTTGGGACAAAGAGAAGTTGTGATAGTGGTGGTATTTCGGGACAAAGAGAAGTGGTGGTAGTGGTCGGAGACGACGACGATGGTGGTCGGAGGTGGTCGCAGTGGTCGTGGTGTAAATATATACATATATATTTTGAATGAATAGTAAAAAATAATAACATAATACATTTTTTTTATTTGTAAAGAGGGGTCAAAAAACACAAATATTTTTTACTATTCAAAACAAAACACAAGAGTCAAACATATTTTTGTTTGAAAAAAAACAACAGTAGCAAATAAAAAACAAAAAATATCAAACTAAAACAAAAATCAAACATGCCTAAATGAGAGATTCAATGAATCAAATCTGATAATTGGAGCGATCAAGTTTCATTATATCTGATAGTTAGGAGTTAGGAGTTAGGAGTTAGGAGTTAGGAGTCGGTCGATTGAATAATTAGATCTGGTCCGTTAACTCTCTTACCGGAAGTGATCAGTGAGAATGTAAAATAGAGGATATCTTTCCCTTGATGCTCTAGAAGGTTTTTAGTTTTTTTATTTTTATTTTTTGTTTTGTGACAAATAGGAATAAGAATGATTTCTTTTTACCCAAACAATAGTGAATGAAGTCAGTGTCTTTTTTTTTTTTTTTGCTTGAGATCTTTAAAAAGAGAAGCTGAGAGTTTAAATTTTGACCAATAAGGGTGTGCTTCTGCTTTAATTGTTGAAAATATATTTTTCTTTTTTAAAACAATTTTTGCTAATAAATTTAGTTGGTTGAGTGGGACTCCAAAAATCATGTCCAAAAACAATTCTTACTCAATTTATTTATTTGTTACCTTTCATAAAAATTATTCGACCACTGACTTTATGTTTATTAATACATTACTAGATGTTTTTGGAGGGGGATTCAAAGAAAAGGGAATATAAACAATTAGATAACAAGATCCCGACTAATGCCCAAGTACCTAAATAAGAAGCTTTAGCTGTTAGTGGGGGGTTCTTCTTTATTATTCATCATTTTATTTGATTTATTAATTTTTTGTTTTATTCTATATGTATAATTTAGTTAACATGTTTCTACTCTATATGGAGTAAAACTCATGATTTAACATTTAATAAGATATATATATTCAATCACTTTCATATGGTCTTGCATTTATGCATGTTTCGAGTCCTAATATTGGTTTTCTAAATAGTATATATGTAAATAGTGAAAATTACAGGCCCAGGTCCATGTATTAGGCCCAAAGAATATTGAGCCCATGTAGTATGTGAATAATAAATAGCCCATATATTGTACCCACCAAATACACGTGGGACCATCACCGTGGGTCCATTCCCTTGAAAAATGGATCAACAACTCACTACCAAAAAGAGAGTGGGTAGTTATTAAGAAAGTGGGTCATGACCCCATGAACTTAGGCCATAACCCAAGAGCATAAAAATGTATAAATATGGCCATTTGAAGCTAAATAAAGGATCTTTGATGTGAGTGAAATTTGACACTTACAATATACACTCAGACAATATTATTTTTAAGGCAAAATTGCGTAATACTTCTCTCGGCTTTGCAGAAGTAGTTGCAAAATATATTTTTATACCCCCAATTCATTACTCTATATTTTTTATTGATTGCAAAATACCACATGTGTTTTGCTTAGTTCCAAATCACATTCTTTTCAAAAGTTGCAAAATACCCCATTGGGTATGTTTTACACAAAAATATTGACCATTTTGCCCCATTATCTTGTAATAATCCATTTTTTTTACTTTTTTTTTTCTTTCTCTTTCAATAATATAATTAATAATTCAAAACTTCATACACATATATTTATTTCTATGGGTGTCCAAAACCAATTCGGTTCCTTAAAAATAGGAACCGGAATCGAAAAAAAAGCTACCAAAAATATAAATAAAAAAACTACCAAAAATATTTCGTGAAAGACTATCAAAAAAAATAAAATTAATTCATGAAAAATTGTATATATTATTTTATAAGAAAAAATTAATAATAAAATGATAATATGGGGTATTATGCATTTTTCACGAAAAAAAATTTTAATTCACGAAAAAATAAATATAAATTTGTATAATTTTTTATAATAAAAAATTAATAATAAAGTAATAATAGGGAGTATTATGCATTTTTTCACGAAAAAAGATTAATTCGTGAAAAATATATATAAATTTGTATATTTTTTTATAAGAAAAAATTAATAATAAAGTGATAATAGGGGGTACTATGCATTTTTTCACAAAAAAAACAATTTAATTTGCTGAAAAATATATATATATATATATATTTATAAGAAAAAATTAATGATAAAGTGATAATAGGGGGTATTATGTATTTTTTCACGAAAAAAAAAAATAATTCATGAAAATATATATATAAATTTGTATATTTTTTTATAAGAAAAAATTAATAATAAAGTGTGAATAGGGGGAATTTGTATTATTTTATGGGAAAAAAAATTTAATGCGTAAAAAAATGCATAATACCCCCTATTCTCACTTTATTATTAATTTTTTCACGAATTAATTTTTTTTTGGTAGTTTTTTTACTTATATTTTTGGTTTTTTTTTTTTTATTCCGGTTCCTATTTTTAAGGAACCGAACCGGTTTTGGACACCCCTGAAAATAAATATGTGTGTGAAGTTTTGAATTATTAATTATATTATTGAAAGAGAAATAAAAAAACTAAAATTAGATTATTACAAGACAAGGGGGCAAAATGGTCAATATTTTTGTATAAAACATATCCAAGGGGTTATTTTGTAATTTTTAAAAAGCACAGGGTAGTGATTTGGAACTACGCAAAACATAAAGGAGTATTTTGCAACATTTGAGAATTATAGGGTAGTGAATTGGGAATAAAAAAAGTCCAAGAGAATATTTTGCAATTGCTGCAAAGCTTGGGGTTTTAAAAATAAGTATCAAAATAACATCGGTGTTACCATAAACAGTGTCACAAGGTCTAATTTTCAACACCAAATTTTTGCCCTATAAACAGTGCCAACTCTCACCAACACTTAGTTAAATCACATAATATGTATAAACATACAAGTAAAGTAAAGGGCACACAGAGTTACAGAGGTTCACACCTCCAACCTTTCACTATATTCTCAAATAGTATAAAGGAACACCTATCTCTGTAATGGAGTATAAGACAACTCTCTATCCCCTTACAGAATCCCCATTAGGGCATATATAGACTATACATACACAAAACTTTCTATACAACTTCCCTCATAGGATTTGGGAGATAACCCCTCCCATAGGTGTGCTGGCTTAGCCAGCCTTGTGCCACATATGTCAAGAAGTTACAACTACAAGTCATGTCGGCAAACTGCCCAACTGTCCTATATCTTTGGATATGTTGTGCCACATGCGATTCCTTGTCTGAATGTCACATGTCATGTGTACTCCAGCACACCACCAAGCTATGTAAACATATGCCTTAGTCTTTGCTCAGCTTGTCTGCATTGTTGCTTTTATCTTGCCATGCACAAATATCACCAATCTGGGCATGCTCTAAGCCACGCCCATACCATGACATGTATTGCGCCATGCCATGACAATGCCAAGTCGTGCATTGCACTACACCTTGCATTCTGAAGTCAGTCATCTGTGGTGTCATAGCCTTGTTAAAGACAAGTTAGCATTACCAAGACTTGATATGTGCATGGCTTGCTAAGCCATGCACATTGCATGTATTCCAACACATGCCAAGTCAAGGCAATCATTGCCCAAAGGCAAGTTAGCACAATAGTGGGCACGACACGCAAGGCTAGCCAAGCCGAGCGCGCACACAAGTGCCCACATTGCCATCAGCATTGCACCACCATCACGGACCCATGCCATCAAGCCAAGTGTTGTCAATCCATGCCCACACATGTCCATAGGCATCCCTATACATACCCTAGCCAAGGCCTTCCTTAGTTGTTGGTTGCCAACTTTTGTCAAGCTCACTTACCCCCTTATATATGTAAAATACACAAAAGTTACTCTGACCATAACAGATATCAACTATGTCTGAGGAGTAATAATGAATTTAATTAATAATTCTCAATAAACTCATTTTGTAGATTCATACCATTTGTCATAAAGGGTGTTTGTTGATTTTTCTCCAACACTTAGTTTATTTTCTGACTTCTTTTCCCAATGTCACTCCAAGTGTCATTCTCAACCCCCATTACACATGAGTGTTGTCTTGGGGTCTTTGCCCATGTCACAAAGGCAAAACCCCCACCCTCAAGTCTTCAAGGGACTAACAAACAGGATGGGCAACACGATATGATAAAACCGTAATTTTAATTTATTTATTTGCTTATATTTTATAACTATATTCCCACATGCTCTCATCTAAGCTTGAAATCTGAAGCTAGTACATAACAACGCAAAAACTTCTCAAATATATCTGGTGGTGTTTGGGAATATCAGTTTAATACAAACTTATCAAATACATAAAGTTGTGTGTGTGAATATCACTTTAAAAAATTTATCACAACTGTTAGTCACTAATTGACCCGGGGGGGTTGAATAGGGTGTTGAAAATCTCTTTCAATATTTTCGGAATTTAAATCAAGTTATATCAAATTAACAACTACTTTAAGGAGATAGAGATAGAGAGATTGATATCGCGATTTTTTCGAGGTTCGGTAACTCCTATTCTTCGGCTCAAGAACCCCTTTTTGAGACTATTCCCGATTCTTTCACTATGGCCCTTCCTTCACAGGTGGAATGACAAACCTTTACACACGAGCACACAAGCTCGTCTCTCAATCAAGAGAATAATCCTCTCTTGAAAATGTTGGACTTCAGTTGCCCAAGATCACAAAAATGGTATGTAATCAATTGTATAATTCAAGAACAAAAAACACTCAAAAACCCTAAGATTTTTATGGAAGATAAATCAATATAAGCTCAAGTGTTCTTTAGTGATGTATCAAGAATTATAGATAAATATTTTCTAATGAATTAACTCAATAAGTGTGCTCAAGAGAATAGAAACGAAATCGAATCTAGTGTTTAAAGCTTGTAGAATTTGAGTTGAAAATTAAGCTTTAAAGCTTCTTGCTTTCAATGGTTTTTCAAGGAGAGCTAGAGAGAAGAAGATGAAGATTTCAATGGTTTTCTCACACTAGAACTCTTACCAAACAATCCCTCGATCATCTCATTTTATTTATATGGACATTTTAGGGTTTGAAGAATGAGAGAAAAAGTTGAAGAAAAGCAAGAATCAAACACAAAGTTATGGGCAAAAAAAGTGTCTGATCTAGCCGTTTGACTGCAACGGCAGTCGGCTTCCCAAACACCAAGAGTCGGCTGCCCAAAGAAAGACTTAACTTTGATTTCTTTCGTCCTCAAGAAGTCGACTTCCCAAACATGGAGAGTCGACTTCCTATCCAAGGGAAGTCGGCTTCCGGACCATGAGAGTTGACTGCCGATGGAAAGGTTTAAGCTTGATTTCTTTCGTCCTCAAGAAGTCGACTTATCAAACACTGAGAGTCAACTTCCGAGCCACAAGAAGTCGGCTGCCAGACCATGAGAGTCGGTTGCCGATAGAAGGGTCTGAAGCTCATTTCTTTCGTCCTTAAGAAGTCAATTTCCCAAACTCTGAGAGTCGGCTTCCCTACTTAAAATCTGAATTTCGAGTTCAATTTTGGTTCGTTTTGAGTTCGGTTATTTTATCACTTGAGCTAATAAGATTTTACCAACACATAAAATACCTTGTTACAATGATTGCACCTCGACCTATCCACCCCGAGTCTTGAGTCTTCAAATTTCGTCTTTCGTTGATCATTTTGTCCTTTCTCAGTTTTGCGCTTTAAATCCATTTTCGCTTTTCGCTTTTGTGTTCGCGTTCTTTTCCGAGGCCTTTTCCTGTTCTTGCTAAAACACTTAGCTCAATATTTATTAGTACCAAACACGCTCAAATGATTTGTTATCATCAAAACAAGAATTATTGTTTGAAAGAAAATTTCAAAGCCAACAACAACTTACTCCAAAATATGAAAATTACTAAAAATATTTGAAAAATGAAGAGGATATTAGGAGGTGCAAAATAATCAACAAAATGGGATGCATGATTCACCTTTTGTAAAATGATATTCTCAAAATTTCGAATATAGTCTGACGTGATTTTTCATAAAATTATTTACAATATACAATGTTAAACAAAGTTTAGGAAATATTTTTTCTTTTAGTCCAAAAAAACAATTATACTTCCTTTTGCCCCAAATTAATTATCTAAGTCTTATTTTTTATTTTATTATTTTGTGTTTTTAATTTTATCACTTGATAATATATTATAATTTTATTTTACCATTGCCTTTTGAAATTAATGAAGAAAAATAATTTAGAAAATTAGAAAATTATATTATATTGAGATTTTGAGAAAGTGGACTAATATGAGACGGAACATCAATGAATAATAAAACGAAGAAGAAGTTGACGATGGTCTGATGTCTTATTAGACACATCACGATTCATGAATGGGTTAATTTTAGTAAACCCCCGTATGATTTTAAAAAAGATCACTTTGCCCTTCTTCTATACAGAAAATCTCCTTGCACTTATCAAATTGTAGATAAATTATTGGTTACAACGGTGATACCAAGTTATTAGGCTAACATGGTATCATCATCCAATAAAATTAAATCTTTTTGCATATGTGTCATATGAGTTGTGAGTTCAGTAATATAATATATAAGGAAAAAAAAGATGCAATCCCATGTTTATCACAACCATAAAGATTAATATAGATTGTCTAAAATTTAATCAGTTAATTTTTTTTCTTTTCGTTTAATTAGAAGAACAAATTAACTATTCTCACTTCTTCTCTTTTAATCTATCATATGTATATTAATTTCATCTTAAAATTCTCCCTTCATTTTTGTTCTACAAACAAAAATCCTCCACCTTATTCTTTATTTTTTACTTTTTTATTAGTTTCTCTGGATAATAAGTCATATAAAAGATTCACAACACACACACATATATATATAAATATATAAACTATTTTAACATATATCTATAAAGAAAATTGTGTATTGAGGGAGGGAGATAATTAGATTGAAAACAAAAATATTAGATATATAAGACTTATACTATATATTAAATACTAATGTATATGTATAAAGAGAGAGAGAGCCGTGAGTGGTTTTTTATTTTTTCCTTTTTATTTTGTGCTTCCATATATATATCATAGTGTTGAGCTAGATAATACATATGCAAAAAGATTTGATTTGATTGGATGGTGATACCATGTCAGCCTAATGACTTGGTATCACCGTTGTAACCAATAATTTCTCTAAATTGTATCAGTTTGACCCATTCCTTATAATTTTGGACAAAAGTATCCCTGAGATTTAATGAAAAATGATTTAAAATTAAAAAAATATATAAAATTCAAAAACAAATATATAAAATTTGTTAAAAATATATAAAATTAGAAACAAAAATATAAAATTCATAAAAATATATATAATTCGTAAAAATATATAAATTTCATAAAACAATATATAAAATTCGAAAAAACATATAAAATTTGAAAAAAATATAAAATTCGAAAAAAATATATAAATTAAAAAATAACATATAAAAATCGAAACAATATATATAAAATTTGTAAAAATGATTTAAAATTTGAAAAATAATTTAAAATTCAAAAACACATATAAAATTCAAAAATATATATATAATTCGAAAAAAAATATAACATTCGAAAAAAACATATAAAATTAGAAAACAATATATAAAATTCATAAATATATATATAAATTCGTAAAAAATATATAAAATTCGAAACAAATATATAAAATTCGAAATTTATATATTCTTACTTGTTTTCTTTTGTAACCTAAATATATTCTCTTGTTTTTTACATCTTCTTACTTGTTTATTCAAATTTTATATGTTTTTTTGAATCTTATATATTGTTTTATGAATTTTATATATTTTTACGAATTTTATATATATTTTTATGAATTTTATATATTTGTTTCTAAATTTATATGTTTTTTTGAATTTATATGTTTATTTCGAATTTTATATATATTTTTGAAATTTATATATTTTTTGAATTTTATATATATTTTTTGAATTTTATTTATTTTCAAAATTTATATATTTTTTTGAATTTTAAATTATTTTTTATTAAATCCGAGGGGTATTTTGGTCCAAAATTATAGGAAAGGGGGCAAGCTGATAAATTTTGATAAGTGCAAGAAATTTTCTGTATAAGAGAGGGTAAAATAATCTTTTTTGAAACCACATGTGTTTACTGAAATTAAACCTTCATGAATATATACACATACATATATATAGTCGTTAATATATATATATATATATATATGGTTAATGGCAAAAAAAACCCCTCAACTATACCCTCTCTCTAACTAAACCCCCTGGTGTGCACTAAACCCCCCTGGACTATACTTTTCGTGCTGAAAACCCCCCAAATTATAGTTTTTCCTGCACAGTTATAACACCGTTAAGTGAAATTGCACTGCTATTCCCTGAAGTTCTTGTTAATTTCGCTCACCCCCTGAGATTTTATTTTCCTTGCAATTACACCCCCTTGAAGGGGTGAAATGACCGAATTGCCCTTGTTTTGTTTCCCCTATTTTATGAAATAAATATCTAGGTGGTGAAATTACCTCCATGCCCCAAGATTAGAACCTTATAATATTTTGGGGATATTTCCAAATATTTTTTTCAAATTAAAAGTTAAAGAAAAGAGGTTGGAAATATTTCAAAATTTTTAAATAATAATAATAACTAATTAATATGTATTACTTGAAATGTAACTCTAATGAATATTTCAAAAGATATTGAGTAAGGAGTTATAAATATTTTCATATTTTTTTTAAAAAATTAATTAATTAATATATATTAATTAAAATGTAACTTTAATGGATATTTCATAAAATATGGAGTAAAGATATAAGAAAAATATATTTTGGTAAGCAACAAGTATCCCTAAATATTATAGGGTTCTAATATTGGGGCATGAAGGTAATTTTATCACCTAGATATTTATCTCATGAAATAGGGGAGACAAAACAAGGGCATTCTGGTCATTTCACCCCTTCAAAGGGGGTGTCATTGCAAGGAAAATAAAAGTTCAGAACGCGAGCGAAATTAATAGGAACTTCAGGGGATCCCAGTGCAATTTCACTTAAAGGAGTTATAGCAAGGAAAAACTATAGTTTGGGGGATTTTTAGCACAAAAAATAGTTCAGGGGAGTTTAGTTAGAGAGAAGGTATAGTTCAGGTTTTTTTTTTTGCTATTAACCCATATATATATATTACTAATTTATTGAAGAAGATATTCAGGGTCGTATTGGATGTTAGTTAAATGAGATGAAAAACCCTACTGTAACTTGGAAGTCCATGTCAAGCCCATAATTTCTCAGAAACTTTCGTCCTCTTGTCTTCCCTTTCCTTCGCACCCTCCGTCAGCTTATTCTTGCGCGCCACGTAA
Organism: Cornus suecica; assembly: GCA_963922005.1. Classification (NCBI taxonomy): domain Eukaryota; kingdom Viridiplantae; phylum Streptophyta; class Magnoliopsida; order Cornales; family Cornaceae; genus Cornus; species Cornus suecica. The sequence goes on along the minus strand of OY998239.1, from coordinate 8,118,310 downwards.
AATCCCGTGCTCAATCTTCCACCTTTGACTCGCCTTTACATTATCAAACCCAAAAATATCATCTATATATATATATAGGTACACACACAGCCAGTATAACATATAATCACACTAGACTCTTAACTTCAAAGCGATTTCTGGCATACCCATCTCATATTATTCCCAAAAGATGGAATTTCTTGAAGCGTCAAAGCAGGGCATGTCAGTTTTCATCTCTCAGTCTTATTCATCAATGTACACATTCTCTGATTTTCTTGTTAAACCCATGTTAGTGCGTTATTTTTCTGGTTCTTTACACCTAATTTTGGTGTTTGTTCTTTCTATTTCGTGGGTTTGCAAGAGAATTAGGAGGGGTCAAAATGAGGGCCCAAAACGAAGTACTGATAACACTAGGTTTCTGTATTACAAACCTACACTGTTTTCTTGTTTGGGTCTGTCTCTGTTTAATATTATTATGTGTTTGTTGAACTGGTTTTATTGGTATAAAGATGTCTGGTCTGAGGAAAAGATTTTAACCCTTGTTGATTTTGGACTCAGAACTCTTGCTTGGTTAGCAGTGTCTGTTTATTTACACACCCAATTTGCCAAATCAGGTGAATCAAAGTTCCCATTTCTATTGAGGGTTTGGTGGGGTTTTTACTTTTCAATTTCTTGTGTTTGTCTTGTTATAGACTATGTTAATTACCAAAAACATGAGTCTTTACCAATTCAATTCATGGTGTCTGATGTTGTTTCCGTCCTTTCGGGGTTATGCTTCTGTTTTGTGGGGGTTTTTGGTAAGAAAGAGGGTGAAGATGCCCTTCTTCAAGAACCCCTTTTGAATGGTGGTACTAATTTGAGTAATGGTATAGAGTCTAAGAAGTTGAGGGGGGAGGAAACTGTAACCCCTTATTTTAATGCTAGTTTCTTTAGTCTTGTTACGTTTTCGTGGATGAGTCCTTTGATTGCCCTCGGTAACAAGAAAGCGTTGGACCTCGAGGATGTGCCTCAGCTTGCCGGTATCGATAGTGTCAGAGAGGCCTTTCCGATTTTGAGTAGTAAGCTAGAGTCTAGTGATGGTAATACCGGATTCACCACGCTTAAGCTGGTGGTGGCGTTGGTTTTAACAGTATGGAGGGAAGTGTTATTAACAGCTTTGTTTGCGCTGCTATACACATTGGCTTCCTATGTCGGCCCATACCTCATTGAGAGCTTTGTTCAATACCTTAATGGTAGTCAAGTGTATGAAAATGAGGGCTACTTTTTGGTTTCTGCATTCTTCGCTGCAAAGCTTGTCGAGTGCTTGGCGATGAGGCAATGGTTCTTTAAGTTGCAGCAGGCTGGAATTCGGGCCAAGGCAGCACTGATTGCCATGATCTACAATAAGGGTTTGACCCTATCATGCCAATCGAAGCAAGGCCACACGAGCGGGGAGATTATCAATTTCATGACGGTTGATGCTGAGAGAGTTGGTGACTTTAGTTGGTACATGCATGATCCATGGATGGTGATCTTGCAAGTTTCTCTGGCATTGGGGATCTTGTATAAAAATCTAGGGCTTGCTTCAATTGCTGCATTTGTTGCTACTATAATTGTGATGTTGGCCAATATTCCACTTGGGAGGTTGCAGGAGAAGTTCCAGACTAAGTTGATGGCATCTAAAGATAAGAGGATGAAGGCGACATCTGAAATCTTGAGGAACATGAGGATTCTCAAGCTTCAGGGTTGGGAGATGAAGTTCTTGTCGAAAATCATCGAGCTCCGGAGTATTGAGTCTGGATGGTTGAGAAAATATGTTTACAATTTAGCGCTGACCACTTTTGTCTTCTGGGCTGCCCCTACATTTGTGTCCGTGGTCACTTTTGTTGCTTGTATGCTTATGGGAATCCCACTCGAGTCAGGGAAGATACTATCTGCACTTGCGACATTCAGAATACTTCAAGAGCCTATATATAATCTCCCTGACACAATCTCCATGATATTTCAGGCGAAAGTGTCCTTAGACCGAATTGCATCCTTCCTTCGCCTGGAGGACTTGCAACATGATGTTATAGAAAAGATTCCAAGAGGCAGTTCTGACATTGCATTTGAAATTGTTGGTGGGAATTTCTCTTGGGATGTATCTTCCCCAAATCCAACACTGAAAGATATAAATTTAAGAGTGTCTCATGGCATGAGAGTTGCAGTATGTGGTACTGTTGGGTCTGGCAAGTCGAGCTTACTCTCCTGTATTCTGGGAGAAGTGCCCAAAATATCGGGGAGCCTGAAGCTCGGTGGAACAAAGGCCTATGTTGCTCAATCTCCCTGGATACAGAGTGGGAAGATAGAAGAGAATATACTGTTTGGTAAGGAGATGGATAGAGAAAAGTATGAGCAGGTTCTTGATGCATGTTCCTTAAAGAAGGACCTGGAAATTCTGTCCTTTGGTGATCAGACAGTTATAGGTGAGAGGGGGATAAATTTGAGTGGCGGGCAGAAGCAGAGAATACAGATTGCGCGTGCTTTGTACCAAGATGCAGATATTTATCTATTTGATGATCCGTTTAGTGCTGTGGATGCTCATACAGGGAGTCATCTTTTTAAGGTAACGATTATCTTACATCTCCATACCATCTCTGTGTGTCTGAGTGTGTGTGTGTTTGAACTACTTTTCTCGCATTTTTGTAGGAGTTCATATTTTTATTCATCTGTGACTGTGACTGTGACAACATTAATTGAGTAATAGTTATTCTTCATTCGGGGGAAGTAAAACATGAAATAATCCAAGTAACTATATGGTTATGTTGTCTTAGATCACATGTAACTATTAATTTTCGTACAATTCAGTTTATGTTGTCCTTATATAAGGTAAACACAGGTAACTAATTTGATATAAATTGGAATTGCAATTCCTCTACTTTGATTTTTGGCCTTCATTCCTTATTTCTTATCTTTTTAGATTCGAACAATATAGTGCTTACTACCAAGTCTTATATAATCTTGGTATGACAGGAATGTTTACTTGGACTTCTGGGGTCAAAAACAGTGATTTACGTTACACATCAAGTAGAGTTCTTACCTGCTGCAGATCTCATTCTGGTGAGCTATTCATATTTTCCTTCTTCCATGCCTTGTTTTGAAGGATACTCATGGGATGTGGTTACTTCTTCAGGTTATGAAAGATGGGTGTATTACGCAAGCTGGAAAATACAAAGAAATTCTCAATTCAGGAAGCGACTTTATGGAACTTGTAGGTGCACATGAGAAAGCTTTATTGGCACTTGATTCCATAGAGGCAGGGTCAACCTCTGAAAATTCTTCTATCATCAAGGAAGGTAAGGAGAGTGATAAGAAGGTTGTCAAGAAAGAGGATAGTAGTAATGGTCATATCGATAAAGGAGATGATAATTTGGGGGCGAAAGGACAGCTTGTTCAAGAAGAAGAAAGAGAGAAAGGCAAAGTTGGCTTTTCTGTCTACTGGAAATATATCACAACAGCCTATGGAGGAGTTCTTGTGCCCTTCATATTGCTGGCACAAGTTTTGTTTCAGCTACTTCAAATTGGGAGCAATTACTGGATGGCTTGGGCAACCCCTGTGTCAAAGGATGTGGCACCTCGAGTTAGCGGCTCTACTCTCATAGTTGTCTATGTGTCTTTGGCCATCGGAAGTTCTTTTTGTATCCTTTTGAGGGTCTTGCTTCTAGTTACGGCTGGGTATAAGACTGCCACGCTACTCTTCAACAAAATGCATTTGGGAATTTTCCGTGCCCCCATGTCTTTTTTTGATGCCACCCCTAGTGGTCGAATCCTGAATAGAGTAAGTGATTTCGTTTTTGTTTGAGTACACATGAACTTGTTTGGTTACTGTTATTATTATTTCATATTTTAGTTGTAAAGACATCATAAATTGTAGAACTGTAAGACCTACCGGAAAGGGAAATAGTTGTTCATAATCTTACTTGATTGAGTTGTTTTCTTTGACAGGCATCCACAGACCAAAGCGCTGTGGACTTGGACATTCCATTCCGAGTTGGGTCGTTTGTTTTCTCAATGATACAACTCCTGGGAATTATTGGAGTAATGTCGCAGGTTGCATGGCAGGTGTTTATTGTTTTCATTCCTGTGGTTGCCTTCTGTGTCTGGCTACAGGTTAGATTTCTGTAACCTTGTCTCTGCATTTTATTTCCGGGTCTCTTTTCGGAGTTTTTTGCTTCTTTCTCTATTTTGTACTCGTATGAAGGTTGAGTATGACTATATAGTAAACATTCGCATATCCATCTAAAGGAAACAGGACTGTTGCATCTTGTCACATGTGGTTGTGTTGAAATTCAGATGTTAAAGTCTTGCTAGTAAGATTCATATGTTTTTTTTTCCTTGAATTACCTATAGAACAGTTTTTAGATCTCAAGAATGAGAGGGATCTTAGGATCAGTGATGACAACATGGCATAATTTGCACAGAGCATTCTTATCCCAAGCTTTTTTGTATGATTATAACTCTTTCCCAAAGTTCATTTGATCTCCGAAACTATAAGGGACTGGGTGAGTCCGTTCACCTTGCTATGCAAAATTTGAGAAAGAAAACAATAATCTTATCTAGATATATTTCAAAAAAAGTATTTCTAACTGATAGTTAAACATTAGTTAGCCTAGACTTCCTTACCCTGTTCTTAGAAATTCAAGAGGTCATAGGAAAGAGTGAACCGAAAGAAGGAAAAAAAAGAGGTTTTGTTGACTATGGATAGGCGTGTGACCTTATAGCAGAACATCCCGCCCCAATGTGGCCAGGGTGGAGAGTGGTTAAGATGTGTAAATTGTCGTATCTACTTCTGATTCATCGTTCTTGGCTATTTTGTCTCAAGAATCTTTAAAATTAGGTAGTTTCATTTCTCTATTATTACGTGTTATTTAATACTTTATTTTTACTTTTATTTTTTTGTAAAAACAAAAGATTTTAGAGGAATCATAAGAGGTCAAAGGAGTTGTGATGTTTTTTTGAACACTCGAGCTAATTTTTCACTTGGTACGAGGTTTCATTTTGTGTATGTGTAGTTTGAGTTGTTCTAATGATCTTATTAATGCAGCAATATTACATCTCTTCAGCACGAGAATTGGCTCGGTTAATTGGAGTGTGCAAAGCTCCAGTTATACAGCATTTTGCTGAAACTATATCAGGCTCAACTACCATTAGGAGCTTTGACCAAGAATCGAGATTCCAAGACACAAGTATGAAATTGATAGACGGAAATTCTCGGCCCAAGTTTAATAGTGCTGCTACAAAGGAGTGGCTATGCTTCCGTTTGGATATCTTGTCTTGTCTTGTATTCGTCTTCTCTTTGGTCTTTTTGGTCTCTATTCCACAGGGAACAATTGCTCCGAGTAAGTGGTTCTTGTTTGCCAACTTAATTGACTAATGTTTCTTGCTTCATGGCAAATGGTGTACAAAGAGTGCATTCCTCACTCTTTTTTTGTCTTCATAAATTAAAGGTGTTGCGGGATTGGCGGTGACGTACGGGCTTAATCTGAACATGTTACAAGTTTGGGTCATATGGAACTTGTGCACTATGGAGAACAAAATTATTTCAGTCGAGAGGATACTTCAATACACTTCCATCCCGAGTGAACCTCCTCTTGTTATAGAAGAAAATAGGCTAGATCGTAACTGGCCCTCACATGGAGCAGTTGATATTCAAGATCTGCAAGTAATTTCTAATTACGTTCTGTTTATATATATTCTTATTAAATGCAAAAATAGTTCCGTTATACTTTATGCCTTTATATTAATGGTTTTGGGCATAAATTAGGTCCGATATGCGCCTCATCTGCCCCTTGTATTACGAGGCCTGACGTGCACTTTTCCTGGAGGAATGAAGACCGGGATAGTGGGGAGAACAGGGAGTGGTAAATCAACTCTCATACAGACGCTCTTCCGCATTGTTGAACCAACAGCTGGCAAAATTTTGATAGATAATATCGACATTTCCTCAATTGGACTGCATGAATTACGATCTAGATTGAGCATCATTCCTCAGGATCCTACCATGTTTGAGGGGACAGTTCGAAGCAACTTGGATCCACTGGAAGAGTACCCAGATGAACAAATTTGGGAGGTGAGTTTGGTTTCATATTGATAAGTACGCTAATTTGGTACCATAGGTAGTTCTTTTTCAGCATTGATCTTAAGATACTCTATTATGAACACTGTTTCGTTTGGACTGTCGAATAACATGCTTTTCAATGCTTAGGCTCTTGACAAGTGCCAACTTGGAGATGAAGTTAGAAAGAAGGAAGCCAAGCTTGATTCAGCAGGTTGCGTCTTTCACCATTTTATATCATATATATCATACATGGACTTTTTGTGAGAATTTCTCAACAAATACGACGGCATTCTTATTTCTTGCGTTTCTATGATCGTTACAGTTACTGAGAACGGAGAAAATTGGAGTATGGGTCAACGGCAGCTGGTCTGTCTTGGCCGTGTGCTACTCAAGAAAAGCAAGCTCTTGGTGCTTGATGAAGCTACTGCATCAGTTGATACCGCGACTGATAATCTGATACAGCACACGTTGAGGCAACACTTTACTGATTCCACCGTCATAACCATTGCACATCGAATAACGTCTGTACTTGATAGTGACATGGTCCTACTTTTAAATAATGGTTTGTGCAATCTCATTAGTCTCTCATTATCTTTGACTCTATTTATTTACAATCATCTTGATTTTCAAATTGGATTTTCTTTGGTTCAGGAGTTATCGAGGAGTATGATTCCCCAACAAAGTTGCTGGATAACAGGTCATCTTCATTTGCGAAGCTCGTAGCAGAGTACAGTGCAAGATCAAATACCACTTTTGAATAGTTCTCAAACATTTTAGATTTGGATCTTCATTCGATACGAATTTGCATGATGATGACGAGATTAGGCAGTGGTTAGTATCTCCATTTTACGCCTTATCGACAGACCAGTTTCTTTTGTATTAGCTTTTCAAGTATTTTGAGATTAGAGTGACATGGATTAGCAAAGTCATAGGTGTACTCCATGTAAAATGTATTGTTGTAGTGCAGTAAACTGGTAGAAACTATCAATGTATGATTCTGATAGTTTAATAATACTTTCGTGTACAACAAAACCGTCTGAATACACATATCACATCACTAACACTCTCTTGTCTTCTTTAACATGGTGACTTCCCTCTCCCTCCATAACCATCTTTTTCTCCTATTCCTTTCCTCCCTCTCTCTGATTTTCTTTTGCTCTCCCTCCCTTGTCTTCTTTTTTGTCCTTTGTCCTAGTTTCTCTTCGTTTTCTTTTCCTTCTCTCCATGTCTCCCACAGGCATGGTTTCTCAGAATGTTAAAGGCCATGGCCTTTCCATCTCATCTGATAATGCTGAAGCTATCTCGACCGTTCAAAATGAGCTCAACCAAGCTCGTGAGAAGATCTCAGTCATTGAGGAATCTCTTCAAAAGTACATCCATCCTAGTTCTCAACATTGTCTTGACCAGTCTGCATCTGATCTTGTGACTAAACCCCTCCCTAGAGCCCCTACATGGGCCTCTATTGCAGCTGATAACAACTCCAAAATGACATTGGAGTATGTCCCTTGTACTGTTCCATCAGATGACACAATTCCCACTGTTGAACTTCTTAATGATATCATTGATGAGGGTGTTAACAACTGGAAATCTTGCTTAGTAGGGTTCTTCATTCAAAAAAAGTTGCCTTATTCTTTAGTACATACTAATGCCATGAAAATGTGGGGTTGTATGGGATTGGAAGAAGTCTTGGCTGATGACAATGGCTTCTATGTCTTTAAATTTACTAACGAGGATGTTTGTACTCAAATTCTCTTTGGAGGACCTTGCATGATCAATGGTAGGCCACTTATTCTCAAACGATGGCATATGGGCCTTCAGTTCACTAAAGAATCATGCACCCATATTCCCCTATGGGTCAAATTCTACAACATTCCCCTTGTGCACTGGACAAATAAAGGCTTCAGTGGCATTGCAAGCACTATTGGCAAGCCTCTATTTGCTCCTTCATGACATATTCATCACAAGGTCATTGCTCCTTCATGACATATTCATCACAACTACACTAATTCTGTTTTGGGAAGAATTTGGTTGCTCTACAACCCCATCAAGGTTTCTGTTCAGAAGCTTTCTGACTCTGCTCAACTCTTGCATATTGGTGTTAAAAATTTGGAAACTCAAGGTTTCTTTCACTTTTCCATTGTTTATGCTTACAATTCTACTTTTCTGAGGAAACAGCTATGGCATGACCTATGTTCTCAAGCTCTTCTTCTTGCTGGCATCCCATGGATGGTAATAGGAGACTTTAACATCATCACTCATCCTAATGAGAATAGTGGTGGTTCAAATTTCTGGAACAGAGGCATTTATGACTTCAGAGATTGTATCCATAAAGTTGAGCTTTCTGATTTGAGATACCATGGCATTTTCTTCACATGGTCCAACAAGAGGGAAGGTTTTGCCAAAACTTCTAGAAAATTGGATAGAGCATTGGTGAATGATTCATGAAACATAGCTCATCCTTTATCTGAATGCACTTGCATGCCTATTGGCATCTCTGATCATTCTCCTATCATCATCAAGTGTGGAAAGCTTCCTCTCAAGAAAAGTATGCCTTGTAAATTCTTTAATTTTATTGCAAGTCATAAAGATTTCATGCTGGTGGTTCAGGAAGCTTGGAACATGAATTTTCATGGTTCTCTTATGTACCAAGTTCAAAGGAAGCTTAAAATGCTTAAACCAAAGTTGAAGCTTCTCAACACTAAAGCTTATAGTGACATTTCCAGCAAGGTTTTGGAAGCAAAAGGAGCCCTTGACTCTATTCAAGTTCAGCTTGATAGAAACCCCAGTGATGTTCAGCTTAGAAGTGAGGAAAAAATTCTTCTCATGAACTATTCTAATCTTTCTAATGCTGAAGAAACCTTTTACAAACAAAAAGCTAGAGTTAATTGGTTGAAAGAGGGTGATAGGAACTCAAAATTCTTCCTCAAAGCTTTCACCAACAGGTGCAATAGAAAGAAAATTTCTTCCCTCGCCCTTTCTTCAGGTGAAAGCATCACTTCTATGCCTGATATCAAAAGGGAAGCTATATCTCACTTTGAATCCATCTTTGGGACCTGTACTAGTTCATACCATTGCCTTGACTCTCTCAAAGGGGTTTACAACAAGATTATCCTCAATGATATCCTTGACTCTCCTACTGATATCCCTTCTATAAAGGCTATTAAGAGTTGTTTCTTTAGTCTCAATGATAATAAATCTTCAGGCCCAGATGGTTTCAATGCCTTTTTCTTTAAGAAAGCACGCCCCATCATTAGGCATGATGTTGCTATGGATGTTCAAGATTTTTTTTCTAGTGGCCATCTCTTAAATTCAACTTATATTGTTTTAGTGCCCAAAACTCCTAACCCTTCCACTCTCAATGATTTCAGGCCCATCTCTTGCTGCAACACCATCTATAAGGTGATATCAAAGCTTCTCTTTTTAAAGCTTCAAACTACCCTCCACTCCTTCATTGACAATAACCAAACAACTTTTGTGAAAGGTAAGAGGATTGGATATGGCTTTTTTCTAGCTCAAGAGCTTTTATGTGGTTACCACTTGTCTTCCCCTATCCCAAAATGTGCCCTTAAGATTGATCTCCACAAGGCTTTTGACTCTGTGAATTAGAGTTTTCTGTTGGATGTCCTTCTCACCCTTAACTTCCCTAATGTTTTCATAGGATGGATTAAGTCTTGTGTTTGCAACCCTTATTTTTTCCATTTCAGTTAATGGTGAGCTTGTGGGTTACTTCAAGGGAGCTCAAGGGCTAAGACAAGGGGACCCTTTATCCCCTTTTCTATTTGTCATTGTGATGGATGTGCTTTCTACCATCATTCATCATGCTATTGCTAATGATCTAAGCTTTATCTTCCATTGGAGATGCCACAAGAACAAGTTATCTCACATTTGTTTTGCAGATGATCATGATGTTCTGCCATGGAGACCTCAATTCACTTAATGTTATCCTCAATAACATCCAAGTGTTTATTGATCTGTCTGGGTTGAAAGCTAATTTGTCCAAAAGCCTCATCTTCATGGCCGATGTTCCTTCTGAAACCCATGATCCGATGCTTGCTGCTGCTGGTTTTGAGATGGGAACCTTCCCCTTCAAGTTTCTTGGCTTCCATTTCTAATGCACAAAGCTTTCCTCTGATGATTACAAATGCATTGCTGAAAGAATAACTGGAAGGATTGCTCAATGGACTTCAAAGTTTCTATTTTACTCTAGCAGACTCTAACTCATCAAAACAATTCTATGTAGCATCCATTCATACTGGAGTGCTCACTTGATTCTTCCCATTCAAGTCATCAAGAACATATGCTCCATTTTGAGGAGATTCCTATGGACTGGTGTTGACATGAAGAGCTCTGGGGCAAAGATGAAGTGGAATGATCTATGCTTACCTAAAGATTATGGTGGTCTAGGCCTCCCTAATATCCTTAATCTGAACAGGATTTCTCTCCTCAAACACATATGGTTCATTTATCATGATGAGGGACAATCATTGTGGCATGATTGGGTTCACTCCATCTTAATAAAAAACAAAAGCTTTTGGATGCTTAAAGCCTCCCCTCTCTGGCATGACTACTGGTTTCCATCAGGGCCTCTTGTCAATGTTGTTTCTTCTTATTCTATTGAGCAATGTGGCTAAAATGATAATACTAAAGTAAAGGAATGAATGGAGAATTAACCATGCACTTCATAGGATTGCTCCTTCAAGTTTTGATCAGATTCATCTTCTTAACCATGGGATTACTGACCGGACCACTTGGATTCTTTCTCCAAATGGAAAATTCAATCTCAAACACACTTACCATGCTCTTATCTCTCCCTCATTCTTATCCCCTTGGCACCACACCTTTTGGTTTCCTAATCATATCCCTAGACATTCTTTCCTTGCATGGATTGCTACTAGGGGTAGACTAAACACTATGGACATGCATGGTGTTCCTTCTAGCAACTCTTGTCTATGCCCTTTTTGTAATGAGGTTCTTGAGTCTCATGACCACCTTTTCTTCAAGTGTGCTTTCTCTAAAGTGCTTTGGCAATGGGCTCAACATATGTGTGGTATTTACCATGGTGATCTTTCTCTTTTCTCCATTGTTGACTGGTGCTCTTCGCTATGGAATTCATCCAAGTCTTCTCCTGCTGTTACAACTTATAGGCTATGTTTTTCTAGAGCAATCTATGTTCTATGAAGAGAAAGGAATTGTCGTATCTTCACTGGTATGAAAAGCTCCACTGAGGTGGTTAGGAAGAAGCTTAAAGAATGCATTAGGTTCTGTTGGGTCGAAATAAGGATCAAACTCAAACACACACACACAATGGACACCAAATATATAGTGGTTCCCCAAAAATATGGGTACGTCCACTTTGAGAGGCTTCACTATCTTCGGTTTGAAACAAAACCGAGAATGAGGGAGTATACAATTGTTTTCACTCAACCTCACAACTCTCTCTCACAACATCACAGACTCTCTCTGTGGTTTCTCTCTCAAATATATCACTCTCTGTTTTATGTCTTCATTTTTTACCACCTTACACCATGCCATATATATAGGCAGAAACGAACTAAAGACAATCTTTAACTTGCAAAGGCGTGGGCTAGGTTTTCTTCACGCGTGATCACAAACGCAGCCATGCTTGACTTTGGTGAAGGCCATGCGTGCTTCGGTCTTGTCTTTTCCTCCACATGCACATGTTGATGGTGGTTAGTTTGTTTCCATACGGCTGGCCTGATATGGAATAGATACTTACAATTCTCCCTCTTCCATATCAATCTAAGGAGAACGTCTTCACCTGATCTCCCCCTCACTGCCAATTTGGGGCTGGTGTTAAACCAGCTTCTTCTCTACAAACTTCTAGCTTTTCTCTGGAGAGGCTCTTGGTCATCATATCTGATCCATTATCATCTATGTGGATCTTCTCTAGCTGTAGAAGTTTATTTTCGAGCACGTCATAGATCCAGTGATACCTGACGTCGATGTGCTTGGACCTTGAGTGGAAGGTGGAATTTTTGCTAAGATGAATAACACTTTGACTGTCACAGTGTATGACATACTTTTCCTGCTCTTGTCCCAATTCTTGAAGAAACTTCTTCATCCATAAGAGCTCTTTGCATCCTTCTGTTACTGCAATGTATTCAGCTTCTGTAGTGGATAAGACAACACACTTTTGTAATCGGGATTGCCATGAGACTGCTCCCCCTGCAAAAGTGATTAGGTATCCTGATGTGGATTTTCATGAGTCACTGTCTTCGGCCATGTCTGCATCTGTGCAACCTTCCAATAAAGGTTTACCACTACCAAAGCATAAACAAATATTGGTAGTTCCTCTAAGATACCTGAGGATCATTTTACTGCTGCTCAATGGTCCTTTCCAGGATTTGACAGATACCGACTAACAAATCCAACTGCATGAGCAATATCAGGCCTCGTGCATACCATAACGTACATTAAACTACCAACCGCTGAAGCATAAGACACTTTCTTCATTTCTGCTTTTTCCGTCTCACTTGAAGGACACTGCTTCATATTCAGCTTGAAGTGGCTTGCAAGTGGAGCACTGACTGGTTTTGCTTTGCTCATGTTGAATCTTTCAAGAACTTTGCCGATATATCTTTCTTGAGAAAACCAGAGCTTGTGTTTCTGTCTGTCTCGAGAGATCTGCATTCCCAAGATTTGTTTTGCCGGTCCCAACTCCTTCATAGTAAATGACTTGCTCAATTCCTTCTTCAACTTGTTGATCTTGCTGCTGTCATGACCAACGATCAACATATCATCGACATATAGCAAGAGGATGATAAAATCTCCGTTAGGAAATTTCTTGACAAATACACAGTGATCTGCAGTGGTTCTGTTGTACCCATTCTGGTCCATGAATGAATTGAACTTTTTGTACCACTGTCTTGGTGCTTGTTTGAGCCCATAGAGACTTTTCCTCAATCTGCACACAAGATTTTCTTTTCCTCTGGTTCTGAATCCTTCAGATTGCTCCATGTAGATTTCTTCATCCAGATCACCATGTAGAAATGCGGTCTTTACATCTAGTTGTTCGATCTCCAGGTTTAAGCTGGCTGCCAAGCCAAGAACAACTCGGATAGAGGACATTTTCACTACAGGTGAAAATATTTCTTCAAAATCAATGCCCTTCTTCTGATCGAATCCCTTCACGACCAGTCTTGCCTTATACCTTGGTTGTGGATTGTTTTCTTCAGACTTCAGTTTGAATACCCATTTGTTCTTGAGAGCTTTCCTTTTCTGTGGTAGCTTGACCAAGTCATATGTGTGGTTCTCATGCAATGATTTCATCTCTTCCTGCATGGCTTTCATCCACTCCACCTTTTTACTGTCTTCAACAGCTTTCTGATAGCTCTCTGGTTCTCTCCCGTCATTAAGCATCACGTACTCTGCGGAGGAATATTTGCGATTCAGTTGTCGCTCTTTGGAAGATCTCCTTGTTTGAGGATCAACCGGATTTTTTTCTGCAACTGGTTCTGGTTCTGCACCGTCATCAGCTGGATCTCCTTGAATAGCTCCCCCATCATTTTCTGCTCTCGGTGAAGGAACCGGGTCTAGATTAGCTGGTAACTCTTCAGGTGGATCTGATTTCTTCTGTTTTTCAAGATCTTCAATGGTCTGATCTTCGAAAAATACCACGTCTTTGCTTATGATGACCTTTTTGTTGATAGGATCCCAGAGTCTATAACCAAACTCTTCATGGGCATATCCCAGGAAGATGCACTGTTTGGCCTTTCCGTCAAGCTTGGATCTTTCATCTCTGGGGATGTGGACAAATGCTCTGCAGCCAAACACCTTCAAGTGTTTGTAGGAAACATCTTTCCCTCTCTATACTTTCTCTGGAACATCGTCGTTTAATGGAACTGAGGGATATAGGTTGATTAAGTCAACTGTTGTTCTCATTGCTTCACCCCAAAAAGGAGTTGACAACTTGGCATTAGATAACATGCACCTGATCCTTTCGCAGATGGTTCTGTTCATTCTTTCTGCAAGGCCGTTATGTTGAGGAGTTTTTGGCACTGATTTTTTTAATATGATGCCGAAACTTCTGCAATACTCCTCGAATGGTCCTCTGTACTCGCCACCATTGTCTGCACGTACACACTTCAACCTTTTCCCAGTTTCTCTTTCAACCTTTACATGAAACTGCTTGAATACTTCCAGCACCTGGTCTTTAGTTTTTAAGGCAAAGGTCCATAATTTCCTGGAATGATCATCAATGAATGTGACAAAATAGAGGGCACCTCCATGAGTTCTGGTTTGCATGGTGCAAACATCCGTGTGTATGAGATCTAGAATGTCTAGTTTTCTAGATGGAGGGGAACTGCGGAATGCAACTCTGTGTTGTTTCCCCATGATGCAGTCGACACAGGTGTGTAATGGAGTATCTTTCATTCCAGCTAAGAGTTCTTTTCTGGCAAGGATCTTGAGTCCTTTCTCACTCATATGACCGAGTCTTTTGTGCCATAACTCGGTTGGGATTTCTTTCTCCATCGTATTCACCTCAACTCTGCACAATTTTGCTTGAGTTGTGTAAAGAGAGCTGGTCTTCTTTCCTCTGGCCACCACAAGATTGCATTTGGTGAGCTTCCATTTACCATCACCAAAGTGACTGTTGTAGCCTTCATCATTGAGCTTGCCGGTGGAGATCAGGTTGAGACGAATATCTGGAACATGTCTCACATCTTTGAGGAGTAGTTTGCATCCATTGCTGCTTTCCAAAAGAATATCACATCTGCCAGTAATTTTGGATGCTCTTTGGTTCCCCATCTTCATAAGTCCGAAGTCACCACTGGTGTAGGATGTGAACATATCCTTCCTTGAAGTGACGTGACAGGAAGCACCTGAGTCAATAACCCAGGTAGAATCTTCGGATGTGAAGTTGACACAATCATCATCTTGAACGATGACGAGCCCTTCTCCGGCTGTTGCTGCTGCTTCTAAGGTATTTTCTTCACCTCTATTTCTGGTCTGTTGTCCAGACTGTTCGGCTTTAAGCTTACTGTATTCTCTGATAAAATGACATGGCTTGCCACAATGATGACAGGTTTTGTCTCTTCTGAAAGTAGACTTTGATCGCCCACAATGCTGTGTCTGATTGCGATGGTTTCTGCTTTTGCTTCTACCGCGCCATTCTTTTCTTTCTCGTCTTTCAGTGACAAGAGCTTCTGACTCTGGATGATATCCTTCTTCCTTTCTTCTTGCTTCCTCCTTCAGCATTCTATCTTTCGCCATTTCCATGTTAATTATTCCATTTGGAGCTGAGTTGCTTACAGAGACAACTAGCGTATCCCAACTTTTCGGAAGAGAGTGTAATAGGAATACTGCTTGCATCTCATCTTCTAACATCATTTTCATAGAGTTGAATTGATCCAACAGCCCCTGGAATTCGCTCATATGTTCTGATACACTTTTGTCGTCTTTGTATTTAAGGTTTACAATACGGCTCAAAAGATTTACCTTGTTCTAAGATGTTTTCCGTGCGTACATCTTCTCCAATTTTTGCCAAAGAGCATAAGCATAATTGTCGTTGGCAAAATTTTGGTAAATGCTTTTGTCGATCCATTATCTGATTTGGGAGGCACATTTTTGGTTGAGAACCGTCCAGTCTCCGTCGGTCATGTCCTTCGGTTTTCCGTCAGGTGCATCGTCGGTCCTTTTGATCGGCTTCCACAGATCTTTAATGTACAAAAGATCCTCCATCTTTGACTTCCACAATGAATAGTTGGCTGCGGTCAATCTGATCATGGCTCCGGATCCTAAATCGTCCATCGAATCGGTTCAACTATAAGCCCTCCTGGCTTGTTTGATATATTCGGAGTGGAATCTCATAAAACAAAGTGCACCGTTGCGTCCGGAACAGTCGAAAACCTTAAGATCGCCTCTGACTGGGCTCAATTCCGACTTACGATGAGTCCGGAATAGTTAAAACAACGGTGATGGGCAAATTTGTAATTTTGCAAAGTTGATGATGATGTGGCAACAGCAGGGAGTGACACATGGCAGTACACGTGGCAGGGGGTGACACGTGGCAGTGGTAGTGGTGACACGTGGCACAGCAGCAGGGTGACACGTGTCACTGCTGACGTCAGCAGTGACGTGGCATGACTATTGACGTCATTGCTGACGTGTCAACGCGTGGGTGCGCGTGGTCCTCACGCGCGACTGGGCTTTGGAGGCGCGTGCTGCGCGTGGTCCTTACGCGCGTTGGAGGAAGAAGACGCGTGGCACGCGTGAGACCGAGGCCCCGGACGCGCCGATCGTGTGGTGGCGCGTGGAGGCGTGTGTGAGGGATTTTCCGGCTGTTTTCAACGGGAATGTCTTCGTGTTTTGATGGGTCGTCCGAAACTATGATTGGTGTGGTGATTTGATCACTAGAATGGTGCGAAATAGAGCTTGAATGCACGACTCTGTTTTTCGAATATTGCTCTGATACCTCTTTGTTGGGTCGAAACAAGGATCAAACTCAAACATACACACACAATGGACACCAAATATATAGTGGTTCCCCAAAAATATGGGTACGTCCACTTTGAGAGGCTTCACTATCTTCGGTTTGAAACAAAACCGAGAATGAGGGAGTATACAATTGTTTTCACTCAACCTCACAACTCTCTCTCACAACATCACAGACTCTCTCTGTGGTTTCTCTCTCAAATATATCACTCTCTGTTTTATGTCTTCATTTTTTAACCACCTTACACCATGCCATATATATAGGCAGAAACGAACTAAAGACAATCTTCAACTTGCAAAGGCGTGGGCTAAGTTTTCTTCACGCGTGATCACAAACGCAGCCATGCTTGACTTTGGTGAAGGCCATGCGTGCTTCGGTCTTGTCCTTTCCTCCACATGCACATGTTGATGGTGGTTGGTTTGTTTCCATACGGCTGGCCTGATATGGAATAGAAACTTACAGGTTCTGATTGGCTTCTATCAAGTTCCATGATGGCCCTCAAGCTAGGAATATTTCTACAACTTGGAGAGTCCCTCTGTTATGCACTGAAACTGTTGTCTAAGTTTTGTCTGCTTTGGTTGTAGTTTTGTTGTTTAGGGTTTGTTTTGCTTGCTTTTGGCTGTAAGGTCCTAGGCATGGATGCTTCCTTTCCTTTGTAGGGTTTTTTGCCCTCTTGTAGCCTTTGGCTTTGGTTCCTTTTGATTTATATACTGAATTATCGAAAAAAAATCGTCTGAACTTTATTTTTGGAAATTTTCTTGATTAAACGTGTTATTTTCTTCTCCGCACTCATCTCATAACATGTTTAATCAAAACATTTACAGACTCGTAACTATTTAGACGCGTTATAAAAATCATGACCACTTAGTGTAAAGTAAACCTATTGTACTTATGCATGTATTTATCTATGATTTTAAACTTAATACAGAGAATGCACTCTATATAAAAATTACAGGGTTGCTTAATGTTTTTTAAGTAAATCAGTGTGCAGTATGGTCTGGATTGAGTGGTAACCATTTATTTATATACTGCTAGAGATAATAGTGATTGGAATAAGGACTCCAATTTATAATTAATTAGATATTACTCGTTTTTTCATGAGTTAAAAGTTGATTTCGTCAATGTTCTCCACGTCACAGTCCCTTGGAAATTCAATTTTTGACCCCTCACAATTCGTGTAAATATTGTCTGTTTTTTACGCTCTAATTTCCACAAGATGTTTTTATTTTTGTTAACAAGGATATTTTGTAACACCGTTTCATGAAAAATATTTATATTTTTATGAAATTCATGCAAATCTTATTTTTGCATTTTGCAAAAAGAAGACAAATTCTTTTACAGTGGAAGCATGTTTTCAAAGAATTAATAGCACGCAAAAAAGTCGATCTCAAACGTAACGTTTAGGAAGGTAATCCCCTCAACTTCGCATAACTGGGGCAGCTTTCAAAAGTCGTCCAAACTATTTTTTCATTGAACCCGATAATAAAAATAATCTTAGCTGAGTATAAGACAAAGCGGCCAAAACACTCACTATTAAAAACTTGCAAGAAAAAAAAACCTTTTTAGAAAACGAAAAAAAAAAGAGAGGATAATAATGGAAATTTATTTTATGGTAAGATTTAGAATAATACAAGGAGTTGCGTATGAATTCTTATGATGGTGTAGCAAAGAATGGGAGCGAAATTGAAACTTCATGTTTTTTTTTGAAGAAAGAGGAGATGTTTATACCTCCTATTTATGTTAATAACAGTTTATTTTAATAAAATTATACAATTAAATTATTTTAGATATTGTATAAAAAATATGTACAACATACAGTGCTCTCAATGCTTATCATTCCCCCAATGATGGTTTGGATGCATTCAATTTAATGGTAAAGTTTCATCTTCTAAAACTCTCCATGCAAATTCATAAAATGTCTAAAAATTACTACATAATTGTACTAAGTTTAGAATCTTTTGAGTTACACTTCATACAACATTAAAAAAATCCTAGAATACTCAACATATCATCGCCACCGGAAAATGCTTCACTGCTAATGCACGCAGTGCCTTTAGTGTACTGGTATTATGATTTTTGAGTTTAGGGTTTGTGTAAAATATATGTTCTGATGAAAAAGGAGATGGTAGTGTTAACTTCTTAGTTGTTGATAACTTATCACCTTGGAGTAAGAATGAGCTTGATGGGTCTATTACAAAATCAATTTTGAACTCTATAACTTTTGTAGTCTCCAAACTGTATTGGAATGACTATAGTGGCATTATGGAGCTAGTCAACAAAGAGTGTTAAGCAAATTCTGGCACAGGATGCTGTGACCAAAGCATTTACATTGGGTGCAGAGATCGGGTTCTCACAAGAGTGCAACTTCATATCTCTTCTAAAATTCGAGTTATTGAAACTCATGTTACAAAATAAGTGACATCCCAAGAGGGGTTGTAGACTTCTTTAATATATATATATATATGTAGGTCTTGTTTGGTTTGAGCTGCAAGGAAAACTATCATATATTATTTTCCACCCAACTAAACTTGCACAATAGTCTTTCCCAATTGGTGCTTGATTAGTACAATTTCATCATTGATTCTCATTACAATGCAATCTATTAGCTATAGGGCACAAATCAGCAATTAATTTTTTCAACCTAATTGACAACTTTTTTTAATCAAAGAATGAAAATAGGTTCATGGTTGCAAAGGCTCCAAATCTATGGATGCTTTATTTACTCCAAGTACTCATCTCGTAAAAACATTACATGTTTGATCCAACATTCGCATCGTTTTAGCCTTTTAGGGGAGAGAGGTTTGTGAAGACTCGTAATTATTTAGATGCGTTGTGTAAAACAGACAATATGTATGTACATTGGAGTATTAAGTTGTTCGCAATAGTATCATAGTTTCAATCATGAACTTTGAATGGTGACAAATGGTATTAGAGTCGATCTCTATTCACGAATACACCCTCTAATAATGTGATTGTGTTTTCTTATATATTGTGAGCATCACTGACGAATATATAATCATGACAAATGGTATGTGAAAGATAATTCTCAAATATATCTAGTTCTTGTTTGGTGTGAATAACATCGACTCCCAAATGACTCTTTTATCTTAACTGGGGCAAAAGTCAGTATTAAATCATTGGGATGAAAAAGAAAGAAGTTTTTGTTATGTTTTTAGTATAGGTTACAAATCAACAATTAACTTTTAGAGTTGTGAACCTAATTGACATTTACTCCTAATGAAACATTAATTTTAAGTAGGTGTAGGTGCATGGTTGCAAAGACTCCAAAACCTATGCGATGCTTTAGTTACTCCAAGTCCTCATCTCATAGCAACATTACATGTTTCATCCAACATTCACCAGGTTTGTGCAGATTCATAACTATTTGGACACTTGATAAAAATCGTGAGCAGTTAATGTAAAACGGGCAATATGTACACAGATCGGAGTACAAGTTGTTAGAAATAGATTTGGAATTAGCAATGGATCGTGACAAATGTTATTAGTCATTTCCCATTCACGAATACCGGTACCCTAACAATATATAGTTGCACTTTTAAAATTGTCAACATCACCGAAGATTAAAATTTAAATTGCAACTCTCATTTTTCATCTTCCAAGTCAAAAAGCATATACATATATATATATATATATAAGCAAAAAGATTTGAACATATTGTTTGTACAAGTAAAACCACACGCTATTAATTGATTGTTTTTTCAGCGGGTATGTATTCGTGGGTTTCCACCATGCTTGCTGAGGTGATGCGAAAAGACTTCCAAGAATCGAGGGAAATTCCCACGGAGGACACCAAACTCAAAAAGAGAATGAATTAAAAGATTATTGTAAATAGCTTTTAGTAAGCTTGGTGGAAAGTTTTTCGCCCCTACTGGATTTTTATTTTTTACCTTATATACCCTAGAATTTGGATTTCTTCACAAGTAAGTCTCACTAAAAATTGGTTTTAAGCCCCCACTGAAATAAATATATTTTATTTATACCCTCAAGAGCCCAATGTAATTTTTTATTAGCCTTACTTTTTGAAAAATTATTTTTTTAGCCCCCATTGATATGGATCTCAAGATCCGTCACTGATCACTATAATAGCAGAGTTTATTATGCTGAGTGATTGATGGGATTGGGCTCTTCTTGGGTTTTATGGTACTTGAAAGAACTTCATACGGGCTGATCCATTTATTGAGCCTACAGACGATGAAATAAAATTTTGACAAGAAAAAAAATTGAATTTGGTCAACTTGAAAAAAAAATTAACAAGTATTTTACATGTTGAATAATTAATTGGACATATCTATATAATAACTTTTTTTTTTTTCCTTTTTCTTTCCGTAGAACTGCCTATGGAGCCCACTAACCCCTTAGTAGGTCCACACATAATGGACTGAGTATATCACTAACTCATTCACCATATTCTCAGCGTATTACAAGTATCCCTATTAGCTGGAAAGGAGCCATGGACAAGCAGTGTTGGCTATTCTCAAGCAATGGTGAGTTTTCGGTAAAGTCAACTTATATGTTGTGCTTAGATATGCATAGAAGAGAAGGGGTTGTTCAAAACTTAAAAAATGCGGAATGTAGTGATAATAAGGTAAAAGAACATTTATGGAGTGAGACAAAAAATCAAACATTTTTTGTGGAGATGTATTCACGGAAAAGTTGCGGTATTGGAATATTTGTTTCGAAGGAAACTAACACATGACATGATTTGTAAGGTATGTGGTTTAGAGCCCAAAACTCTCATGCATATGTTATGTAGTTGTCCTCGCTCAGCTCGAGTATGAAAGTTATCTTATTTTCGGATGGATAACACATCAATTGGACAAAGTAGTTGGCATAATTGGTGGGCAGAAAAGTTAGAGCTTTGGGATTCTGTTGATAACAACATGGATATAAAAAGGTTAGCAGCGTATATCTGTTGGCAAATTTGGAAGGCTTGTAATGCATGGGTATTTGAAGGTCAGTGGTGGATGGAGTACCATACTGTTATATTGGGAATTCCGTGATGCCCAGGTAGTTTCAAATTCCTCTTCAATGGAGGGCACAACAAAGAGATTGCAGAGTAGATGGTTATCTCCACAAGAAGGTTGGGTAAAAATCAATACAGATGCAGCTTATTCAAAGTCTAGCAAAGAAACAGGCGGAGGGATTGTTGTTCAGAACCATTCCGGACAGATTGTAAAGGCTGCTCAATGTTTTTTTTAAAATGTTTCTAGTGCAGATATGGCTGAAGCTAGGGCTGGCAATTTGTGTCGGTGGGTCGTGTTCGGGGCCGGGGGGGGGGGGGGGGGGGCGCAAGATTTTCAGTTTTTTTTAAGTTTCTATATATATGTAGGTAATTGGCCCCTCCTCATACAATTTAGAAAAGGCCCAATAAATATTGTGGCCTAACAATTTATAAAACAAAAAAAAAATGCCCTAAATAAAAAATATTAACTAATTAAAATAATTTTTTTGAAATTCTTGTAGGTATAACGGTGTCTCGATAGTGTGTTTATAACTTGAATTTTCTCTTTTGATAACTTGAATTATATAATTACATTGCTTATTCATCTTTAAAAATTTAAATTTTATGACATTACACACGCACAACATTATCGTAGTAATTATTACTTATTTAATTAATATCCCTACAATCATGATAGCACAAATGCACAATTTCGCTATAGTAGTTGAATGGGTTATGACTAGTTATTGTTAGTGTCATTTGCATAGGGGCATGATTATTTTGGGTGTGTGATTTTGCGTAATTCTCAATAATTGTTGTTGCTCATTCAAATTTAGTAATAATTTATTTTAATTTAAAATAAATCTTGTAATTTTTTTAAGTATCATTATTAAAAAAAAAAAAAACCTGCTCGGAGTTTATTTAATTCTATAAAAGATGATTTTCAATCTCTTAAAAATCATAGAGCTCAATTTTAATAGTAGCATTCTGTCTTTCCAGCTCAAATTTTTTAGTCACTACTGTGTTATACTTTTTTTCTTTTTTTTTGGGTTTTTGTTTTTGTTTTCGTTTTAATAATGATAAAGATATAGACTAATTTTAATCTCAGTACAAGTTAAAAGACAAAAACTTAACTAGTTATTTTTTTAATATGTATTTAATCATCATTTGAATATCTTCGATTTTGGCCCCCCCTATCAGTAAATCTTGGCTCTGCCCCTGGTCGGGTTGAGATCGCGTCGTGTCAAAAAGACATGGTTAATATACGTGTCAAATATGCTCAACCCTAACCTAACTCATTTATTAAATAGATTATCTGTGTCGACCTATGTAATCCATTTAGGCTATTTATTATAATATATTAAATTAAATTTGACACAATCCAATACGAAACGAACTATTTAACCTATTATCATCAAAATTAAATTGAATTTGACACAATCCAATAATAGTTTATTGATATATTTCAACCCATGACCAATTAGAAAAGAGAAAAAAAATATATATAAATATAAATATAATCGTGTCAGACGTGTTGTGTTCGGGTTACTTGTGTCGTGTTCGGGTCGACCCTTATATTCTCGTATTGTGTTCGGGTCGACCCTTATATAGCTTCAACCATTTTATGGTCAACCCTAACCCTTTTAATTCATGTCGTGTTAGTGTCATGTTACCGTGTCGTGTCTCATTTTGTCAACTCTAGTTAAAGCTTTGGTTATCCAAAAGGCGGCGTATTTAGTTGTTGATTAGGGCTTTGAGAGAGTAATATTCGAATCGGATGCACATTCACTAGTAAAGTGGGTGAATGGAGTTGTATCAACCCCATTACTACTAGCTACTGTGGTCATGGACATTAATATCTTGTTGACCTCCCATGAGGAGTTTAAGACACAATTCATCTACAGGACAAAATTGGAAATATAGCTTTCAGGCGCAAATGAGGAGATGTATTTGATAATGGAATTCCGATAATATTGTTGTTATGAATGTTTCAGATTATAGGACCTAATGTACAACATTATAAATATTAATATATATTTTCTTGCCTTTGGAAAATAAAAAAAAATTCACCATGCTTTATGTAAACACCGGT
Source organism: Cornus suecica (assembly GCA_963922005.1). Lineage (NCBI taxonomy): Eukaryota > Viridiplantae > Streptophyta > Magnoliopsida > Cornales > Cornaceae > Cornus > Cornus suecica. The sequence goes on along the minus strand of OY998239.1, from coordinate 8,094,744 downwards.
AATTTTGATATCTAGAAAAAATTAAATAAGTATATGCATAAATGAAAAATATGAGGAAAAATAATTTAAAAATCTAAATTTATATATAAATAATGTATCATAGTCTCTATGCAAATAGTCCATGGAAAAAAAAAATTAACCAAACATGAGTTGCCCGTAAATAAAAATGGAAAGGGACAAAAAAAACTAAAAGAAATACAGCGTAATGTTAGGGTTCGCACACCCTATGTACGAAGCCGTGCACACCTGCAAATCAGAAAACGCACACAAACACACCAAACAATCGACACAAGAATATATACGTGGTTCGGCCAAATAAGCCTACGTCCACGGAGAGCACCGTTTCACTAAAAATCACTGAGAGGATTACAAGGGGGTGATTCGCAGATCACACACGCACACACACTGTGTATACTCACGCCTGTATCACCGGAATAATATAAACGTATATTATTTCTAACTCTCTCTCTCTATTTCTGTGTACACAATTCAATAGGAGAAGCCCTATATTTATAGGTGAGGATATAGAGGTGGGTTTCCCAATCTTTCGATGTGGGATAAGTTAATATAACAAAGTAGTCATATTATATATATATGCCAATATATAACAATCTCCCACTTGACGACTTTGCCTTCATCAATCAACTTCATCAATGATCAGTGCTCGTTGCCCTCATTTCTGTCTTCAAGCTTGAAGACCAACTGAAGTTGCACACAACTTCAGTTTCTCTGTTGTCACCACTTTGGTCAACATGTCGGCCGGATTCTCGCTTCCTTGAATCTTCTTAAGTGTTAATACTTCATCCTCTAATAGAGATCTGATAAAGTGATAACGAAGATCTATATGCTTGGTTCTCGAATGAAATGCTGAATTTTTCGCCAGATGTATAGCACTCTGACTAACACTATGCAAAACACTCTTCCCTTACTCGAATCCCAACTCTGCCAACAAACCCTGTAACCAAATCATCTCTTTGCTAGCCACTGTCACGCCTACATACTCAGCCTCTGTAGTAGATAACGCTACAATCCTCTGTATCTGCGAAATCCAATTGACTGCTGTAGTACCTACTGTAAAGACATAACCAATAGTGCTTCTTCTGTGATCTATCTCACCAGCAAAATCTGAATCTACATAGCCATGTAAATTCACTTCACCTTTTCCAAAATAAAGGCATCTGTTTGTGGTACCTCGTAGATATCGCAATATCCACTTCACTGTTTCCCAATGAGTCTTTCCTGGATTGGACATGAACCTGCTGACTGCTCCCATTGCATATGCAATATCTGGTCTTGTACAAACCATTGCATACATCAAGCTACCAATAGTTGAAGCGTATGGAATACTGGCCATGTTGTTCCTCTCTGCTTCTGACTTGGGAGACTATTTTTTGGATAATCGAAAATGACTAGCCAAAGGTGTGCTAACTGACTTAGCATCACTCATGTTGAACCGCTTCAAAACCCGTTCAACGTAGTCAGCCTGAGACAACTGCAAAATTCCCTTCTGTTTGTCTCTAATGATTCTCATACCAAGAATCTGATTCGCTGTGCCTAAGTCCTTTATCTCGAACTATTTTGCCAACTGTTTCTTCAACTTACTGATTTCCACAAAATCAGATCCAGCTACTAACATGTCATCAACATAAAGTAGGAGGATAATGTAACTCGTGTCAAACCTCTTGAAGTAGCAACAATGGTCAGCGTTGCACTTAATATAACCATGTCTCTGCATGAATCCATCGAATTTCTTGTACCACTGTCTTGGAGCTTGTTTCAAACCATACAAGCTCTTTTCCAATTTACACACAAGTTTCTCTTTCCCTTTCTCTAAGAAACCTTCCGGTTGTTGCATATATATCTCCTCCATTAGGTCACCATGGAGGAAAGCATTTTTGACATCTAACTGCTCTAGGTGCAAACCCTCTGATGCAACAATGCTAAGAACTGAACGAATGGTAGTCAGTTTCACAACCGGAGAAAATACGTCGGTGTAGTCGATTCCTGCTTTCTGCTGAAAGCCTTTTACTACAAGTCTCGCCTTGTACCTCTTAGAACCATCATGTTCTTCTTTGACTCTGTAGACCCATTTATTATGGAGAGCTTTCTTTCCTACCGGCAGCTCAGTTAACTTCCATGTCTTGTTAGAAATAAGGGACTTCATCTCATCTTCCATTGCAAGCTCCCACTGGCTCGCATCTACTGCACTGCATGCTTCATCAAAATACTCTGGTTCTCCTCCATCTGTGAGCAACAAATAATTCATGTATCTCCGATTCGGCACATGCTGCCGTGAAGACCTCCTAGGTACAGGAATAGGAGTCGGAGACTGCGGTGTATCAACTTGTTGAGTATTTCTATCTGCAATATGTTCGTCTGACTGAGTACTCTCACTGTCTTGAACATCATCTAACTCAACACACACAGGATCACTCTGTGTTGTAGGCTCTGAGGTTGTTGTGTGTCTGTCCTTGTACATAACCTTTTCATTGAACACTACATCTCTGCTTCGGATCAGTTTTCGGTTCTGATAATCCCACATGCGATAACCATACTCATCACCGCCATAGCCAATGAAAATACACTTTTGTGACTTGGGATCAAGCTTACCCCTCATAGTGTCACTAACATGTACATATGCAACACAACCAAAAACTTTTAAATGTAAAAGTGTTACCTCTTTACCGCTCCAGACCTCTTTTGGTATTCTGTGCTCCAATGGTACTGATGGACCACGATTGATTAAGTACGCTGCTGTACTGACTGCTTCTGCCCAGAACTATTTCGGCAACCCTGCCTGAATGCGCATGCTTCTGGCTCTCTCAGTCAATGTCCGGTTCATCCGTTCTGCTACGCCATTCTGTTGTGGTGTACGTGGAACAGTTCTCTCTAATCTGATACCGTTCTCATAGCAAAATCTCTTAAACTCGGTGTCCTGATACTCTCCACCATTATCGGATCGTAATCTCTTGATCTTCAAACCCGTCTCATTCTCTATCATAGCCTTCCAACTCTTGAAAACACCGTACACTTCAGATTTATGTTTCAAGAAATAAATCCATATCTTTCTGGAATGGTCATCGATGAAGGTGACGAAATAGGACTTTCCACCAATAGATGAGACATTTGTTGGCCCCCAGACATCAGTGTGAACTAGCTCAAGCTTCTCCTTTTTGAGTTCTCTGCCGCTTTTCTGAAAACTAATCCTCTTCTGCTTACCGAATACGCAATCCTCACAGAAGTCGATATCAATCGAATTTAGACCTAGTAGCTTTCCCTTGGCGAGCATAACCTTGAGTCCCTTTTCACTCATGTGACCTAGCCTCTGGTGCCACAAATTATGATCCTCCTTGCTTTGTGCAATTGCTATAAATGTGCTAGTCTTGGTGGTAGTGTACAGCGTACCTGTTTTCTTTCCTCGTGCTATAGTCATAGCTCCCTTGGAAACTTTCCACTTATCTTCACTGAAAGTGGTCATATAACCTTCACCCGCCAATTGGCCTACTGAGATCAGGTTCTTCCTCAAGTCTGGAATGTGTCTGACATCCCTCAGCTTCCATATCGATCCGTTGAGTCTGATATGTACTTTACCCTTGCCAACAACACTGCAGGGTTGATCGTCACCTAGATAAACCTTGCCGAGGTTTCCAGGTGCATAGCTCTCAAAGAGCTCTCGACTTGAGGTGGCATGGAATGATGCTCCAGAGTCCAAAACCCAAGACTCTGCTTTGCTTTCCAAAGAGCATATCAGTGCATCATCTGCTCCTTCTAAGACAATATTTGCCTCTGTCTTGTCATCCGCTACCTTCTGCGGGGATCTACACTGGTTCCTCAAATGACCAGTCTTGCCGCAATTCCAACATTCGATTGTTTTGGAATTTCTGCGACCTCGAGACTGTGATCTTCCCCGTCTCGACTTGGAACGGCCACGCCTTTGGTTTCCGCCTTTCTGTTTGTTCGAACCTCTGCCTCTGGTGTCGACATTCAATGTTGTGCCACTGCTTGAAGAGTCTGACGACTGTCTTTTGATCTCTTCTGTGAGTACCATACTCACAATGATATCATACTTCAGCGGGTCTATCCCTGAAGAATTACTGATTGCAGCCACTGTGGCGTTCCAGCTCTCTGGCAATTGATTAAGGAGAAAAGCTGATTTCACCTTGTCTTGAAACACTACTTCAATTGATTCCAACTGCCCATAAATGTCATTAAGTTTACTGAGATGTTCACCAACATTCCCATTCTCGGACATCTTCAGATTCGTCAATCTGCTGATAAGATGTAATGTATTTGCTCCAGACGGCTGTTCGTACATTTTCGAAAGTGCTTCCATGAGAGACTTTGCAGTCTTCTCTTTCCTGATATTGAAGGCAACCGATTTTGCCAACGTCAATCTGATCGTGCCAAGAGCCTTTCGATCTAGGATATTCCACTCCTCTTCTTTCATTGAATCTGGCTTCGTCTCTTCTAGCGGTTGATACAAATTTTTCTGGAATAACACATCCTCAATTTGCATCTTCCAATAGGTAAAGTTTGTACCATCAAACTTGTCGATCATTACTGTCTTTTCTTCTCCCATAGCTCCCACTGAGCCTATTAGAGATATTCGGAGTGCAAAACCGAGTATACGGTTGCGTCGGGGGCGGTTCAAAACCTTAAGAAAGCCTCTGACTGTGTCCAAAACGGGTCAAAAACGACTCTAAACGGGCCAAAACAAATTCGCACAAAAGACAGAAATTTAATCACGAAATCAGTACCTTCTCGGGGTGCGTGCGGGTGCGTCCCTTCTCTGATTGGGCCGATTCTTGCGCCAAAACGTCGGGCTTCGAATTCTCTTTCTGGAGATATATTATAAGCCTCATTTCGATAAACGATGCTCCGTAAAATCACGCCGAACCGAAACTGCTGCTCAACGGAGCCAAAAAACTGGCCGGAACTTCAGGCGGCGCGTGGGGGCGCGTGAGGAACGTTCCGGCGACGTGCTTGACACTGCTGGCTTCGTCTCGTTGAGACGAAGCTCCTGGTGTGGTCGGTTTCTGATTTAGGGCACTCGAAAAAATCAGATCTGGACCAGATCGTCGGGCTTCGTGATTTGCTCCAACCTGGGGCTCTGATACCACTTGTTAGGGTTCGCACACCCTATGTACGAAGCCGTGCACACCTGCAAATCAGAAAACGCACACAAACACACCAAACAATCGACACAAGAATATATACGTGGTTCGGCCAAATAAGCCTACGTCCACGGAGAGCACCGTTTCACTAAAAATCACTGAGAGGATTACAAGGGGGTGATTCGCAGATCACACACGCACACACACTGTGTATACTCACGCCTGTATCACCGGAATAATATAAACGTATATTATTTCTAACTCTCTTTCTCTATTTCTATGTACACAATTCAATAGGAGAAGCCCTATATTTATAGGTGAGGATATAGAGGTGGGTTTCCCAATCTTCCGATGTGGGACAAGTTAATATAATAAAGTAGTCATATTATATATATATGCCAATATATAACACGTAAGGAATAAAAGAATAGCAGTAATGAGCCAAAAACAACGAAGGACAGACTATAAAATACCTATGGTGTACCAAATGAGTTTTTTTTCACACCATCTGAATACATGATTTGTATGGTTTGGTGTTTGTTTTGACATGCTTTTCTAGGTGCACATGGTTTTGGTGCCAAAATTATGACCAGTTGGTTGAGTGTGGGTTGGTTTAATAGTACCAACCCATGATGTACCAAATGGGTTGTTTTTCACACCATCTAAAAACATGGTTTGTATGGTTTGATGTGTGTTTTGACATGCTTTTGTATGGTTTGGTGTGTATTTTGTGTACCAAATAATATAATATAATTAATAATTAATAATAAAAAAATAAAAAATGAGTAATAAATATTTTAAAATAATAAATAAAAATATTATGAATAAATAATTAATAATAAATTGATTATAATTGAGTAATAAATATTTAAAAATAATAAATTGGTAAAAAAAATATGCCAAAATATTATTATAAATAAATAAAATGTCAAACCATTTCAAGTTACCTAACATGATTTGAGTTCAGAATTTCAACCCATACTAACTCTACCACACATGGTTTGGTTTATCAGTTTTACTTTTTCTCCCATAAAAAAAATGCACCAAACATGATTTCAGTTCAAAATAAACCACACCAAACCTAACCAACCAAAAACCAACACCGCACCGATTCCAAACAGGCACTAAGTGATATCCCAAGGTGGGAAAATTCTCCTTAGGTCCTACTTTTCAAGACCAAGACACAAGTTCTAAAATAATTTGAGTAGGACACATAAGTCATACTTTTCATCCCAAATTCTATATAAGTATATTTTTTAAGTTTCTTACATTTCTTTTCTATATTACCCTCACCCTCACCTGCAAAGCAAGTGCCTCCCCTCCTCACTTTTTATCAATGATAATTTTCACTGACACCCTGAGGTATTGATCAATGCCACTTAGCGGACAGTTAAGGCACAAATTTACACACACACCCCCCGAGATTTAAAAAGTATTGCAATGACACCCCCTTAGGTCCTGAAAAGTCATGTTTGCCCTTGTTAGAAAGCTCCAGACTATATTGCCCTTATCTGAAAATACGACACGTGCCCCACTAACTCTATCCCCTTATCATTTCGTTTCCTTCGCTTCATTCTTCATCAACCTAACTCTCTCTTCTTCATCTCTCTACTCTTCATCATCTTCAACTACAAAATCAACCATAAATCATGGATTGATTCATCTTGTTTTTGGGTCTGAGAGTCTATGTTCATCTCCGTTCTTCGATCATCTGTATTGAAACCCTCGTTTGCTCTGAATCGCTTCGACTTCTGTAGATTTCTTCACGATTTGAAGTTGACCATGCACATACCAACTGATTTGATGGTTTTCGCCTTGAATCTGGACTTGCACGCTTGTATCGTATAGCCGATTTGGGGGTAAGTTTTCGCGATCCTTTTTTTCCGATTTTTATGTACTGATTCATGATTTAGACCTCAGGTTTTGTTGCTTTTAGGGTTTAGTTTGTATATAATTTCATATTTAATTTCTGTACTGATTTAGATTTAGACCTTATGTTTTAGAAATTTGTTGTTTGATAGATCTGTTGTGTTGGAGAACTAGTGTTTTAAGGACTTTGATTTCGTGATGTATTATTCGCAGCAGTTGTTGCTTAAATGTCTTAAATACATCCCATCTGGACTCTCCCGGCTACATAACTTTGTAACATGTGATGGCTTGTTTTGAATGTGATGGAATGTGATGCTTCTTCTCATATACATTAGCAGTATGAGTAGATGTTTTTGTTTTTTTCCAGAGTATCTTTGAAATTGGGGCTATTAGCTGTGTAAAAGTCTTGAATACATCCCATCTGGATGTTTTTGTTTTTTCCAGAGTATCTTTGAAATTGGGGCTATTAGCTGTGTAAAAGTCTTGAATACATCCCGTCTGGACTCTCCCTCTCACACACACATCAATATATGGTATGGAGAGTATATGTACACCAAGAACCAGCGGTATTTTACACTAAATTTGACAAAAACTTGGCAAGATATTTTGACCTAGGTGCCCAATTCACGATTTCATTTTTAATCTCTCATTTTCCATGTGGTAATTGTTATTTTAGTTTTCATGCTTATTCTAGGGATCTACCATATTGCAGCAAATTCATGCTTTCATTTTGAATCTCTCCGTGGTATTTTTGTAGTTTTCCTTTGGTAATTGTTATAGTTTTCATGATTGTTCTAGTTTCCATGCTTGTTATAGTTTCCAAGAACTAGTGGTATTAAAATTTCTTCACTGTCTTCGAAACCTCTAATACATTTTCACCTAGGTGCCCAATTCATGCTTTCATTTTGAATCTATCATTTTACAGTTGGTAAATGTTATAGTTTTCATGCTTGTTCTAGGGATCAACCATAATTGCAGCAATCACCACAAAACTAACCAATCTAGCAAATCCATGCTCTTCTGCCATGGGTAATTCTCGTGCTGCAAGTTATTTTTATCAATTTTCTGCTTTTATTTAGGCATTAATTTAAATTTTGTACCACTGCAGATCATGCACATGCATATTGGAATGTATAAGTGTAAAATACTACCCCGGGAGGGTAGTATGTTTATTCTCTTTTATAATTATTTTTATTTAAATTAGAAAATATTTTAAAAAAAATTATTACTGCAGAAGATGAAGAGTATTCTGATTGTTACAGTTGCATGTATTGTCTCTATGGCTTGGGATGAATATGCACTGCAAATGTTAGACTTTGTAATAGATGGTTTGCAACTTATTTAGAGTACATTTTCAACGGCTACATTTGTCCAATTTGATTACTAGCTGTTGGGTTTTGAATTTCCAATGTGTAAAGTGTGCAGTGAATGCTATAGTGCTTGCTGGTAGAGGGAACAAAGGTCTCAAATTTGATGTTTCAAGGATTTTCGGTTAGTTTGGCGCCACAAACAGGTCACTAAAGGGTAGTTTACTAAAGGGTAGTTTGGTCATTAAATGTTGCCAAATTCCATTTTCCAATGAGCTGGGGGTAAAAAAGTCCATTCATAAGGTCTGGCACCTACAAGGGGTGTCACTGAAATGCTTTTTAAACCTCAGGGGTGTGTGTTTAAATTCGTGCATTGACTCTCGCTAAGTGACAAAGACCAATACCTCAGGGTGTCGGTGCAAATTACCCTTTTATCAAAGAAACATTATATTACTCAAAATTTGAACAATTTCATTTGCCAATACCAAAATTACAAACCAATTATTCATAAAAATAAAATTGCATAAAGGACCCATAAACTAATTCGTACATGGACCTATTATGCATATATAAAAAAAATTAACACTTTTATCACAATTTATTCACTATCAATAAAATAAATAAATAAAATTATCAGCTTAATATTAAAAAGGAACACTTTTATGAACTAATATTACAATATTTGAATTCAATTTTTTTTCCAATTACCATATAACAAATTTTTTTATTGTAGCTCATCCCTTCCTCTCTTATATGCATACCGAAAAAAAAAAATTGGGTGTAATTTTATTTTTTTATTACCCAAGAGCTTTGAATCCTTACCAAATATCGTGATTATAGAAATGGGTTTTTTTTTATTATATGGTTATTGGGAAAAAATTGAATTCAAATATTGTGATATTAAGTCATAAAAATGTTCTTTTTAATTAAGTATTTTAAGATGATAATTTTATTTATTTTATTTTATTGATATTGAATAAATTATATGATAGTAGGTCAAAATTTTATTTTATTGATAGTAAATAAATTGTGATAAAAGTGTTCTTTATATATATATATATATATAATAGGTCAATTACTATATGGATCTTTTATGCAATTTATTTTGATGAAGAGTTGGTTTATAATTTTGGAGCATTGGCAAACGAAGTTGGTCAGATTTTGAGGGGGTGGGCTGTGATGATGATGGACCGAGGTTGAGGTTGAGGGTGAGGGTGAGGGTGAGGGTGAGGGTGGGATGGGGGTAATATAGGAAAGAAATGTAAGAAATTGAAAAAATAGACTTACATGAAATTTGGGGTGAAAAGTAGGACTTAAGTGTCCTACTCAAACTATTTTAGAATTTATGGGTGCGTTTGGAAACTGGTGTTTCCGTTCTTGTTGTTTTTTCCATTGTTCACGGGAACAAAAACGTGTTTGGGAGCCTTTGATGGTTTTTGTTTTTGTGAACAGTAAAAAAACGTTTTCTCACCCTTAGTTCAAAATTTGAGAACACCAAAATGGTGTTTTTTTTTTATTTTCGGCACTGTTTGTTCTCAGCCAAAAAAAATTTAATTGTTGCAGATTCCCTAACCGCCGTCTTCAACCTTCAAACCCTAACCTCCATCTTCAACCTCCAAACCCTAACCCCCACCACCACCACCAGCCGCCATCCCACCACCACCACCAATGCAAATCAACACCACTACAAACCCCCACCACTGCAAATCGAATTGGGGTGATGTGGTCTTTATACATGCTACTACTTATATATATATATATATATATATATATATATATTCCTGTATGTTAATCTTTTGAATAACAGCAGAGTGGTCATGTTCATTGTTGTATGGAAGACTTGAAAGTGTATATTGTAACTGGTTTGTACCAGGGATGATAATCAAGTCAAACTTAATCTCACTATTTGACAATTTATTTTCTACTTTTTATTCCAATAAATCTCAAAAATATATATATATTTTTTTTGTTCCCAAAAATTTTTTAGACAAAATTTCCAACCAAACATGTTTTTGTTTCCGGATTACCCTTAGGACAAGAACAAGAAATTTTTTTATTTTCAAAAGATAAAAAAACGAAAACAAAAATATTAGTTTCTAAACGCACCCATATGTCTTTGGGCTTGTAAAGTAGGACCTTAGGGAATTTTTTTTTTTGGTAAATATCGTGACATCCCAAGGTTGGAGACTTCTTTAATATATCTAGCCTATCTAGGTCTTGTTTGGTTTGATGAACTGCAAGGGAAACTATCCTCTATACTATTTTTCACTAACACAACAGTATTTTCCCAATTGGTGCTTGATTATAATCAAATAATTGAAATAAGTCCATGGGACCATGACTCCATGTTTGCAAAGACTCCAAAACCTGTGGGATGCTTTATTTACTCCAAGTACTCATCTTGTAAAAAAATTACATATTTGATCCAACAATCACAACGTTTAAGGGGAGAGATGTTTGTGAAGAGTGTAATCAGAGTCGATAATCATTCATAAATGTTGAATCATGACAAATGGTATAATGTTATGTTTGGTATGTTGAAATGGAATGAAATGCTCATTCCAACCATTCTCCTGTTTGGTAAGTATTATAAAGTGGGGAATGATCATTCTCTTTGAATGAAAAACCATTCTAGAAAATAAAAATTCATCATCCACTACTAAATTTATGAAATTTGCATTCCATTATTTAAAACATACTTTTAAAATAATAAATTACTAAATAACCCTTAAATCTTTTAAATAAACAAATCACCATCCCCTCATCCACCTTCCTCCAAACAATAAATTACTAATAGAAATGCTTTTATAATCATGACCTATTACTTGAGACAGAATATAGAATTGATGAATGCTTAACAAATCGGATAGGAAAGTAGAAACACACACAGCTGAAATCCAAACACCAATACTCATAAAGAGCAATAGAGAAAGTAAACTCTAAAAACAAAAATATATAAACATATATATATATTGTTTGTACATGTAAAACATGCACACCCTATGAATTGATTCTTTTATCATCCTCTCTTAAAACAGAATTAATGACAGAAACATCAAACCTGACTGATTCTTGTTTCACCCATTGCACCACCCTCTCTGCCTCCCTGCTCACTCTCTCCTCTTCCTTCATCGCCATCTTCAACCTCCGATCTTGTTCTTTCACCCGAAACGTGCTCATATCAGACAACATCTCATCATTCTTTCCCCATTTCCCATTTTTTTTCACATCAAATCGCGGGCTTTTTTCATTAATTCTCCTCTTCTTTGTATGATCATCACTTCTTGATGAGTACCAAAAGCAACAGATTGAACTAGGAGGAGACTCCGACTCAGACTCCATACTCAATTTGGTTTAGATGACACCTAACATCATCAACATAGTCTGCTTTTCCATATTAATCTAATATTCATTTGATGAGGGGTTATATTAGTTGTTGAGAGATGGTTAAGAGATTGAGAATTTTTTAACTCACCGTTAGCATAATATTTTATGTGGATTGTTTACACGTTTTGGGACCAATTTGTGTGTTTGTTATCCAAAAGTTCAAATAAACCAAACAAATATTGCGTAATTTGCTATGGAGTTTGGTGGAGCGTCACATCAACTCTAGTTAGTGGAATATGTATGATCCTTGCAATTGCTAGTAAAAGTTGTGGAGGCCGAGCGTTCAAAATTCAACATTTGTGGGTTTGACCTTGATTTCTTTTCTTTTCTTTTCTTTCCTTTCTTTCTTTTTTTTTTTTTTTTTTTTAATTTAATCGGTGTGGTGGTGGCTCAAGCGTAAGGTCACCTCAGACCGGTACATCGTTAAACATCGAATTTGAATTACAATTTTCACTTCTTCCCTTGTGATTTTTGTGTGTACCTTTCTTCTCTTATGATTTTTGTTGGGCATTACGAGTCCCACATATCTCAACAATGGTGTGATATTGTCCGCTTTGGGCTTAACCCACACGGATTTGCTCTTGGGCTTTCCCAAAAGGCCTCACACCAATTGAGATATGTATATCCTTTTATATACCCATGATCCTTCCCACTTTTAACCCATGTGAGACTTTTGGTCGCATACTTAACAATCCTCCCCTCGAACAAAGGACCATATCTCATGGTCCGAGCCTCCCCTCAAACGATCATTCATCCGTCCATCGTGAGTTAATCCGAGGGCTCACCTTCCGTTCGACATTTCGAGGATTCTCCACATGGCTACCAGTCCACTTCCGCTAGTTGATACGACGCCACCATATACGACTTGACCATCACCGGCCTCCGCCGCACATACGACTTGACCATTCCCGGCCTCTGCCTCCGACTGGTTAACACCACGAATCGCAACCTGGGCTCTGATACCAATTGTTGGGCATTACGAGCCCCACATATCTCAACAATGGTATGATATTGTCCGCTTTGGGCCTAACCCGCACGGATTTGCTCTTGGGCTTCCCCAAAAGGCCTCACACCAATTGAGATATGTATATCCTTTTATATACCCATGATCCTTCCCACTTTTAATCCATGTGGGACTTTTGGTCGCATACTTAACAATTGTTATATATTGGCATATATATATAATATGACTACTTTGTTATATTAACTTGTCCCACATCGGAAGATTGAGAAACCCACCTCTATATCCTTACCTATAAATATAGGGCTTCTCCTATTGAATTGTGTACACAGAAATAGAGAGAGAGAGTTAAGAATAATATACGTTTATATTATTCCGGTGATACAGGCGTGAGTATACACAATGTGTGTGCGTGTGTGATCTGCGAATCACCCTCTTGTAATCCTCTTAGTAATTTTTAGTGAAACGGTGCTCTCCGTGGACGTAGGCTTATTTGGATGAACCACGTATATATTCTTGTGTCGATTGTTTGGTGTGTTTGTGTGCGTTTTCTGATTTGCAGGCTTCGTACATAGGGTGTGCGAACCCTAACAAGTGGTATCAGAGTCTCAGGTCGGAGTAAATCACGAAGCCCGGCGATCTGGTCCAGATCTAATTTTTTCGAGTGCCCTAAATCAGAAACCGACCATACCAGGAGCTTTGGCTCGACGAGACGAAGCCAATAGTGTCAAGCACGTCGCCGGAAAGTTCCTCACGCGCCCCCAAGCGCCGCCTGAAGTTCCGGCAAGTTTTTTGGCTCCGCCGAGCAGCAGTTTCGGTTCGGCGTGATTTTTCGGAGCATCGTTTATTGGAACGAGGCTTATAATATATCTACGAAAAGAAAATTCGAAGCCCGACGTTTTGGCGCAATAATCAGCCCAATCAGAGCTAGAACGCGCCCGCACGCACCCCGAGAAGGTACTGACTTCGTGATTAAATTTCTGTCTTTTGTGCGAATTTGTTTTGGCCCGTTTGGAGTCGTTTTTGACCCGTTTTGGACGCGGTCAGAGGCGTTATTAAGGTTTTGAACCGCCCCCAACGCAACCGTATTCTCGGTTTTGCACTCCGAATATCTCTAATAGGCTCAGTGGGAGCTATGGGAGAAGAAAAGACAGTAATGATCGACAAGTTTGATGGTACAAACTTTACCTATTGGAAGATGCAAATTGAGGATGTGTTATTCCAGAAAAATTTGTATCAATCGCTAGAAAAGACGAAGCCAGATTCAATGAAAGAAGAGGAGTGGAATATCCTAGATCAAAAAGCTCTTGGCACGATCAGATTGACGTTGGCAAAATCTGTTGCCTTTAATATCAGGAAAGAGAAGACTGCAAAGTCTTTCATGGAAGCACTTTCGAAGATGTACGAACAGCCGTCTGGAGCAAATACATCACATCTTATCAACAGATTGACGAATCTGAAGATGTTTGAGAATGGGAATGTTGGTGAACATCTCAGTAAACTTAATGACATTTATGGGCAGTTGGAATCAATTGAAGTAGTGTTTCAAGACAAGGTGAAATCAGCTTTTCTCTTTAATCAATTGCCAGAGAGCTGGAACGCCACAGTGGCTGCAATCAGTAATTCTTCAGGGATAGACCCGCTGAAGTATGATACTGTTGTGAGTATGGTACTCACAGAAGAGATCAGAAGACAGTCGTCAGACTCTTCAAGTAGTGGCACAACATTGAATGTCGACACCAGAGGCAGAGGTTCGAACAGACAGAAATGCGGAAACCAAAGGCGTGGCCGTTCTAAGTCGAGACAGGGAAGATCACAGTCTCGAGGTCCCAGAAATTCCAAAGCAATCGAATGTTAGAATTGCGGCAAGACTGGTCATTTAAGGAACCAGTGTAGATCCCCGCAGAAGGTAGCGGATGACAAGACAGAGGCAAATATTGTCTTAGAAGAAGCAGATGATGCATTGATATGCTCTTTGGATAGCAAAGCAGAGTCTTGGGTTTTGGACTCTGGAGCATCTTTCCATGCCACCTCAAGTCGAGAGCTCTTTGAGAGCTATGCACCTCGAAACCTCGGCAAGGTTTATCTAGGTGACGATCAACCCTGCAGTGTTGTTGGCAAGGGTGAAGTACATATCAGACTCAACGGATCGATATGGAAGCTGAGGGATGTCAGACACATTCCAGACTTGAGGAAGAACTTGATCTCAATAGGCCAGTTGGCGAGTGAAGGTTATGTGACCACTTTTAGTGAAGATAAGTGGAAAGTTTCCAAGGGGGCTATGACTATAGCACGAGGAAAGAAAACAGGTACGTTGTACACTACCACCAAGGCTAGCACATTTATAGCAATTGCAGAAAGCAAGGAGGATCATAATTTGTGGCACCAGAGGCTAGGTCACATGAGTGAAAAGGGACTCAAGGTTATGCTCGCAAAGGGAAAGCTACCAGGTCTAAATTCGATTGATATCGACTTCTGTGAGGATTGCGTATTCGGTAAGCAAAAGAGGGTTAGTTTTCAGAAAAGCGGTAGAGAACTCATAAAGGAGAAGCTTGAGCTAGTTCACACTGATGTTTGGGGGCCAGCAAATGTCTCATCTATTGGCGGAAAGTCCTATTTCGTCACCTTCATCGATGACCATTCCAGAAAGGTATGAGTTTATTTCTTGAAACATAAATCTGAAGTGTACGGTGTGTTCAAGAGTTGGAAGGCTATAATAGAGAATGAGACGGGTTTGAAGATCAAGAGATTACGATCCGATAATGGTGGAGAGTATCAGGACACCGGGTTTAAGAGATTTTGCTATGAGAACGGTATCAGATTAGAGAGAACTATTCCACGTACACCACAACAGAATGGCGTAGCATAACGGATGACCCGGACATTGACTGAGAGAGCCAGAAGCATGCGCATTCAGGCAGGGTTGCCGAAACAGTTCTGGGCAGAAGCAGTCAGTACAACAGCGTACTTAATCAATCGTGGTCCATCAGTACCATTGGAACACAGAATACCAGAAGAGGTCTGGAGCGGTAGAGAGGTAACACTTTTACATTTAAAAGTTTTTGGTTGTGTTGCATATGTACATGTTAGTGACACTATGAGGGGTAAGCTTGATCCCAAGTCACAAAAGTGTATTTTCATTGGCTATGGCGGTGATGAGTATGGTTACCGCATGTGGGATGATCAGAACCGAAAACTGATCCGAAGCAGAGATGTAGTGTTCAATGAAAAGGTTATGTACAAGGACAGACACACAACAACCTCAGAGCCTATAACACAGAGTGATCCTGTATGTGTTGAGTTAGATGATGTTCAAGACAGTGAGAGTACTCAGTCAGACGAACATATTACAGATGGAAATACTCAACAGGTTGATACACCGCAGTCTCCGACTCCTATTCCTGTACCTAGGAGGTCTTCACGGTAGCATGTGCCGAATCGGAGATACATGAATTATTTGTTGCTCACAGATGAAGGTGAACCAGAGTATTTTGATGAAGCATGCAGTGCAGCAGATGCGAGCCAGTGGGAGCTTGCGATGGAAGATGAGATGAAGTCCCTTATTTCCAACAAGACATGGAAGCTAACCGAGTTGCCGGTAGGAAAGAAAGCTCTCCATAATAAATGGGTCTACAGAGTCAAAGAAGAACATGATGGTTCTAAGAGGTACAAGGCGAGACTTGTAGTAAAAGGCTTTCAGCAGAAAGCAGGAATCAACTACACCGACGTATTTTCTCCGGTTGTGAAACTGACTACCATTCGTTCAGTTCTTAGCATTGTTGCATCAGAGGGTTTGCACCTAGAGTAGTTAGATGTCAAAACTGTTTTCCTCCATGGTGACCTTATGGAGGAGATATATATGCAGCAACCGGAAGGTTTCTTAGAGAAAGAGAAACATAAACTTGTGTGTAAGTTGGAAAAGAGCTTGTATGGTTTGAAACAAGCTCCAAGACAGTGGTACAAGAAATTCGATGGATTTATGCAGAGACATGGTTATATCAAGTGCAACGCTGACCATTGTTGCTACTTCAAGAGGTTTGACACGAGTTACATTATCCTCCTACTTTATGTTGATGACATGTTAGTAACTGGATCTGATTTTGTGGAAATCAGTAAGTTGAAGAAACAGTTGGCAAAAGAGTTCGAGATGAAGGACTTAAGCACAACGAAACAGATTCTTGGTATGAGAATCATTAGAGACAAGCAGAAGGGAATTTTGCAGTTGTCTCAGGCTGACTACATTGAACGGGTTTTGAAGCGGTTCAACATGAGTGATGCTAAGTCAGTTAGCACACCTTTGGCTAGTCATTTTCGATTATCCAAAAAGCAGTCTCCCAAGTCAGAAGCAGAAAGGAACAACATGGCCAGTATTCCATACGCTTCAGCTATTAGTAGCTTGATGTATGCATATGTAGTAAGAGCAGTCAGCAGGTTCATGTCCAATCCAGGAAAGACTCACTGGGAAGCAGTGAAGTGAATATTGCGATATCTACGAGGTACCACAAACAGATGTCTTTATTTTGGAAAGGGTGAAGTGAATTTACTTGGCTATGTAGATTCAGATTTTGCTGGTGAGATAGATCACAGAAGAAGCACTACTGGTTATGTCTTTACAGTAGGTACTACAACAGTCAATTAGATTTCGCATATACAAAGGATTGTAGCGTTATCTACTACAGAGGCTAGCAAAGAGATAATTTGGTTACAAGGTTTGTTGGCAGAGTTGGGATTTGAGCAAGGAAAGAGTGTTTTGCATAGTGATAGTCAGAGTGCTATACATCTGGCGAAAAATTCAGCATTTCATTCGAGAACCAAACATATAGATCTTCGTTATCACTTTATCAGATCTATATTAGAGGATGAAGTATTAACACTTAAGAAGATTCAAGGAAGCGAGAATCCGGCCGACATGTTGACCAAAGTGGTGACAACAGAGAAACTGAAGTTGTGCGCAACTTCAATTGGTCTTCATGCTTGAAGACAGAAATGAGGGCACCGAGCACTGATCATTGATGGAGTTGATTGATGAAGGCAAAGTCGTCAAGTGGGAGATTGTTATATATTGGCATATATATATAATATGACTACTTTGTTATATTAACTTGTCCCACATCGGAAGATTGAGAAACCCATCTCTATATCCTCACCTATAAATATAGGGCTTCTCCTATTGAATTGTGTACACAGAAATAGAGAGAGAGTTAGGAATAATATACGTTTATATTATTCCGGTGATACAGGCGTGAGTATACACAGTGTGTGTGCGTGTGTGATCTGCGAATCATCTCCTTGTAATCCTCTCAGTGATTTTTAGTGAAACGGTGCTCTCCATGGACGTAGGCTTATTTGGCTGAACCACGTATATATTCTTGTGTCGATTGTTTGGTGTGTTTGTGTGCGTTTTCTGATTTGCAGGCTTCGTACATAGGGTGTGCGAACCCTAACAATTTTTTGTTACTTTGTTTACCTTAGTGATTGATATCTTAAATAGTCTAAGTCCATAAGTCGTATCGTGTGAAAATAATATTTTGAAAATATGTTCGGGAAATTTATTAATATATTAGTTATTTATTTATTTTTCTTTTTTAAGTAGGAAGATATGTAAAAAGATAATATTTTAAAATTTTCAGAAGTTAAGATAGATCTTCAAGATGACAAGCTAGAATGATAAATTAGGGTTGTGTTGAAACCGGTTTGTAAAACAACAAGGATATATTCCAATGGTCTAAAAACTTGAGGATTAGCAAAAAAAAAGTGAGAACTGGGACTAATGCAAAGGAATTCTCCTCATGTCAGAGAAAAAGGAAGAGAAAGCAAAATTGTCTGGTGTTCTACTTCGAGAAACCCTTTTTCTAAAATTTAGTTCTTTCTTATCTTGGGGTGGTACTTATTTATACTAATCTAAAAATGGTCAATGCCCTCGGGTCACAAAGTGTCACCCACATTTGCCCATCAAACGCTCTCTGATCCCTAGGTAGGGTTAGTCTGTTCGACCAACGGTCCAACGACCTACCACCCACGATCTCCGCTCGAAAATTTGTGGAGCATTAAATGCTAGTCTTGTTAATCTTTTCTTCTAATTAATGTGGTTCCTCGAAGCTAACTCCTATTTGTCCGACTACATCTTCCCCTTTTGCATCAGGTTCTTTGAGAGAGATCTCTCCGAAATAAACCAACCGATTCAAGCCTTCTTTTCGCTCGATACTCAAATTCCCGTTAAAAAAGGCCAAGGGAAAGAGACCTGCGCCTAAACCATGCCTTCCTTGGTTCCAGCAGCCCGACCTCCTTCTTTGCAATTTGCTCCTTATTGTCGATTAATCACTGTATATACAATATTTGCACAACACAAAAAAGGATCCCTTCTCATTACTTTTCATTGAATTATATACATTTTTCCAATGGGCCTTTGGCCCATTAGGGCAACACCTTCAACTTTACACAATATATTCCTTTACACGTCAGCTATGTAGGTCATATATCATGACATTGCCTTGAGCTTATGGGCCTTCGAGTTTCTTAAAAAATGCTCTTCGGGTCGGGGCAAGATACTTCTCGGACCACGGGGCTGATGTATCGGTCGGGTTATGACGTGGGCACAATGGTCGGGTCACAATCTCGGACCATTCCTGGATCGCTCCGGTCGGGACGGGCTTTTTCATGGGCCGGGAAAACTCACATGTACACAGGCCCTCTTTTAGCTTATGGGCCTGCATCCAATGGGCCCATTAGGTGAAAGAATCTCAAGGCCCATCAAAAAGTCCTCGGGGTTGATGCGCGGGACGCGTGGCGGATGATGAGGGGACGCGTGCCGGACGATGCAAGACGCCTTTAATGCTGCAGCTGTCGCCATCATTGCAATTTGATCTTGTGGCTGAGATGGCATAGATTTGTGTGAGATGGGCCGGGTCATGTCGATCCGATACTCTGACCCGGGTGACCGAAACGTCATACCTATCTATATATAACCCACATACATCACACTTGCACTGCTTTTGGATTACTTCTCATTATTTTCTTTGCCATACTCAAGCATTATCTGCAACTCAAATCCATTCTCACCTACAGAATCTCCATATTGTCTCATCAATTTCTGCAAACATCAGCGATCTTAATTGATTTTTACACCGTGTGAAGTGTTTTAGACCGTGCTGCAAAGCGTTTGACCGGACGCATCCTTCTCTGTTTCTTGGTACAGTTGCCGGTTTCTGCAAACCACCTAGCCGGAGGAAAAACTCAAGGAGAGACTGCCGGAATCATCTTTGTCTTTTTGTAAGTTGTTCTTCTCAATTTTCTATCCTTTCGTCAAATATGTCGGGGAGTGATGATACCAGGTCGGTTAGCGATCTGCAAGTGACAGATACTGACCTAACTATTACTGATCCTGATGTCTCGGAGAGCACCCCGTCCGTAGAGATTACTCGGGTCATTAGGTCTAGTCCCCCGGAAGTCACTCAGGAAGAAGGGGATCGGGCAGTAGAGGATGATGTCGAGGCGGGTCAGGATGCCGAGGAGGAGGAGAACTTCTGCACTGACCCTCTCCCAGCCAAATATAGGAAAAACGCTCAACTTAGGAGCCTCAGGGTCCCTGAAGGGGTTGAGGTTAGGCACTACCCTCAGGACAAAGATTTCAGGATCGGGGAAGGTCTGAAAGATGGGGAGATACTGCTTTCCTCATTTCACCTGGCTATATTAAAGTTTCCCATTCACCCTTTCTTCCTCCTGACTTTGGCTACTTTGGGACTAGCCCCTCTTCAAGTCGGTCCCAACTTTTATAGGATCCTGGCCATGATCCTGTTCATTAATAAGGAACTGAATCTAGACTTAGGTTTGGCCGAGCTTCTGCTTTCCTACAAACTTCAAGAACAGAAGGATAATAGGGGTCGGTACAACCTGACTTCCTACGTCAAGAGGAAGTTGTGTGATAACGTCCCGACGTCCAACAAGGGGTGGAAAGAGAGGATGATAATAGTGAGTGGTCAGTGGAGACATCCCGATGCTATGAACATCCCTGTATACCATGTATTCCAGCCCACCCGACTTCCTGAATTTAAGAGTTTTCATACCCGAGCCTCATGCCACTGCGAAATGTGCAATGATAAGTTGGGAACGCAAGTGATGGATTTCCTGAAGGCTCCTCGGGAGAAGAGGGGTGTCGGGTATATAAGGGCTCGATTTGAGCTGTTGCGTGCTAAAGTGTGGAGTCAGGATTTAATGGATAGCCAGAATTGCCTGACTGGATCTGTATTGCAGGAGTTTGCATCGGGAGAATTATCCTCAAGGATTGCCTCGGGTTCTGCTGCGACTACGTCAAGGTCAAGGAGATTGAAGTCCAAGTCATCAGGAACCAAGAAGCTCAAGAGAAAAATGTCTGGGGATCAACGGAAAAGGAAGGTGGTTAGCCTGCCCCAACTTTCGATCAAGAGGGCTAGAAGGGTTGATACTGGCTCTACATCCTTCATCTGTGGGGTAGATATCCCTCCAGTCTCTGAAAATCCCGATATACCGCCAGTTAGCGAGAATCCAGCAAGCCATCAATCGGCAGGACCCACCGGAGGTCCCGTTGGCACGCTCCCCCCTCCTATTCCGGCAGAGAGTCATCCCGTCACACCCCCGCCTCCCCCTACTGATGGCCCACAAATTGGTGCATCGGATGCGGCCGAGGTCGGGGATGGTCGTGCCCTGGTCCCGAGCTCGGGAGGTACGAGTCAGAGTCCTCCTCGGGCGGATCCTCCTCGGGCAGATCATTCAGTCAGACCCAGTTCTAGCAGAAGCGTTGCACTTGGTGTTCCTTCCTCAGTATCGGATGCCCGAGACCTAGGCTCGGATGATGAGGAATATGATCGATCCCGTCCATCCAAGCTGAGTACTGCCATTTCCAAAAATGTCAGGAAACAGGACAATAGAGAGATCGAGAAAGCTGCTGAGAGTGGGAGAGAAGTTCCCCATAGCCCTCGCTTCAGGCTGGAGACTCGAAAGGGTCATCCATATGTGGGGGTGGCGGACAAGACGATCGACAACCCTGAAGCTCTGCGAGAGATGGCCCTGGGGGTGTGGACCCCGGCTGATAGGTTGGCCATGGGTCGGTACGACAGGCTGGACCTGGCTCTGGACGGGCCTGAGCTTGCAATGAAGGTAATAATTTCTCTATCCTCGTGTATTGGCTTCTATTTCATCCCTGATCTTTTGTGCTAACATCCCTGCTTTCAGATGCTTCACGCTACACAGGCGTATAATTGCAAGCTTGAGGAAGATGCCCGAGTCATTAACGCCCTAAATCGGGATGTTCAGGTCCACAAAGCTGGGTGTGTCAAGGCCTTGGAACAGCTCAAAAAGGCCAACGAGAAGATTCAGTCCTTGACATACCGGGCCGTCGCAGCAGAGGAAGGGCTCGCATCTGCCAAGGCGGCGACCCTAGAGCTTGCAGCTGCCAAGGCAACGATTTCCGACCTTGAGGGTAAGGCTCGGGAGGCTGAAGAGATGGCTAACCGAGAAGTCCAGGCTCGGGAAGTCCTAACTCTTCAAGTGCAGGCACTGACCGAAGAAATTGAGAAGTTAAAGACTTCGGGGCAGCAGCTTCTTGAGGAGAAGGTCGAGGTTGAGAATGCACTAGGTGTGGAGAGATCTCGGGTAGAAATGTGTCACAAGGGAGGCAACCAGATGATCGCTCGTTTTGTGCTCACCAGCAAGTATCGTTACGAGCAGGGCTGGCGGGAATGCATAACTGAGCTTCAAAAGCCTGAGGGTGACCGATATATCCCGACCATAGAAGACCTTGATCTCAGCATAGGAGTGGGACCTCCGTATGTTGATCCCGAGGCGGAACCTGAGGACCTGGCGTTTGGTGAGTTCCTTCAGGGTCCCTTGCCCGCTCCGCCTTGTCCTTGTGGCCTGGATGAGCCCCAAGCACAATCCCTCGAGAACCAAGCCTCAGGTGGCAATGAGGACCCTCCGGTGGAAGAATAGGGCTTTTCCCTTAGATTTTTGCTTTTTATTTTGTTTGCAACAACTGTGTCAAAGCTTTGTTGTATCAGCCTTGGCCACTGGGGCCCCTTTTAATATAAGTGAATTCACCTATTCAATCTTTGCCGGGAATATGCATGATCCGACGCTTTATTAATAAAAATTGGGATTTTGAATTGTAGCTTGGTAGGACTAATGATGCCATCGGACCATAAGTCTGTGAGATCTCTCGGGCGCTTTGGGCCCATGGAGAGATTGAACACTTATGTTTTGATATAAAACCCGACCTCTGGTGGGTCTGTGAAGATCTTCTCGGGCGCTTTGGGCCCATGGAGAGATTCAACACTTATGTTTTGAGATAAAACCCGACCTCTGGTGGGTCTGTGAAGATCTTCTCGGGCGCTTTGGGCAAATGGAGAGATTCAACACATGTTTTGAGATAAAACCCGACCTCTGGTGGGTCTGTGAAGATCTCTCGGGCGCTTTGGGCCCATGGAGAGGATTCAACACTTAGGTTTTGAGATAAAACCCGACCACTGGTGGGTCTGTGAAGATCTCTCGGGCGCTTTGGGCCCATGGAGAGGATTCAACACTTAGGTTTTGAGATAAAACCCGACCACTGGTGGGTCTGTGAAGATCTCTCGGGCGCTTTGGGCCCATGGAGAGGAGTCAACACTTAGGTTTTGAGATAAAACCCGACCACTGGTGGGTCTGTGAAGATCTCTCGGGCGCTTTGGGCCCATGGAGAGGAGTCAACACTTAGGTTTTGAGATAAAACCCGACCACTGGTGGGTCTGTGAAGATCTCTCGGGCGCTTTGGGCCCATGGAGAGGATTCAACACTTAGGTTTTGAGATAAAACCTGACCACTGGTGGGTCTGTGGAGATCTCTCGGGCGCTTTGGGCCCATGGAGAGGATTCAACACTTAGGTTTTTAAATTTATATAATCATGGAGACGCTTTAGGTAGGCTTAGATATGATCGGGAAGAAATTGAACTTCTATTTTTATCTTTCGGGCTCCAGTGGCCTTTCTTTACAGCAATTGAAATAGAGTATCCCTAGGGATAATACCTCTTGAGTCGGGATGCATTCTGTGTGTTAGGCTCCCTTCGATTATCAAAATTTCTGAGTAGTCGGTAAGCCCCGCGCCCAACTACCTCAGTGACGGTGTAGGGTCCCTCCTATGGCTCTTGGAGTTTGCCTACATGTCCAATTTTCCGCCTGACGACCATGTCTCCAACTTGGAATCCCCTCATTTTTACTCTTTTATTGAAGTGATTCCTGACCCGTTGTTGGAAAGCTGCCAGCCTTATCCCGGCAATTTCTCTTTTTTCTTCCAGTAGGTCGAGCTCGTGTGACAAGCATTGATTATTTGTTTTCTCATCCCAGGCCAGTGATCTCAGCGTTGGGACGGCATACTCCGTGGGGATTACGGCTTCTGCCCCATATGCCATGGCAAAAGGTGTTTCACCGGTCGGTTGTCGGGGAGTGGTTCTATACGACCATAGTACCTCTGGCAATTTGTCCAACCACGCTCATTTGGCCTTCTCGAGTTTCTTTGCCAGAGTGCTGAAGATGGAACGATTGGTCCTTTCTGCCTGTCCATTGGCTTGCGGGTATCCTACAGAGGAGGTGTTTTGATTTATTCCGTGCTGGGCCAGGAACGACCTGACCGGTTCACAGTCTAGGTTGGTGCCGTTGTCCATCATGATGGTCCGAGGTACCCCGAACCTGCAGATGATGTGACTCCATATGAACTTGACTACATGGCTCCCCTTTATTGATGGATAAGCCTCGGCCTCAACCCACTTGGTGAAATAGTCGGTGGCGAGGAGTACATGGGTATTCTTCCTGATGGCTTTTGGAAGTGGTCCGACTATATCCAATCCCCATCGGGCAAAAGGGTGCGGGACGATTGTCGGGTTCAAGAATTCCGGGGGCTGCAGTATGGCATCACCGTGCATCTGACAGGCTTTGCACCTGCGCACATATTCCTCCGAATCTCGGGATAGGTAGGGCCAAAAATAACCCTGGGACAGGATTTTATGGGCAAGAGACCGGGCACCCGAATGATTTCCACAAGCTCCAGCATGTATCTCTTGCATTACTGTCTCTGCCTCGGAAGGAGTTACGCACCGTAGATACGGACCCGAGAAAGATTTTCTGTAGAGCTGGTCCTGGATGATCGAGTACCGGGCTGACTTCATTCTAATTTTCCTTGCCTCTGCCTTATCAGTCGGTAGAGCCCCGAGATTTAGATAGTTGATTATAGGATCCATCCAGCTTGGTTCTCGGGGAACTAGACATATCAATTCAGCGGGCTTTACGATGCTCGGTGCAGTGATGAAGTCGGTTAGTACTACCCGAGTCATGTCTTCACCAGCTGCGGATGCCTGATTCGCCAAGTGATCGGCCGAGGTGTTTTCTTCCCGAGGGATTTGGCTGAATGTTAACTTTTGAAAACTTTCTGATTCCTTGAGCACCAGCGCTCTGTAAGATTCCATTTTCGGATCCCTTGTCTCGTATTCACCGGTTATTTGCCTGACAATTAGCTGGGAGTCACTGTACACGGATAGGGATTGAATTTGAAGGCTCTTGGCTAATCTCAATCCTGATATAACTGCCTCGTACTCTGCCTCATTGTTGGTGGCTGAGAATTGTAATTGTGCCGAGGCTTGCAACTTAGTCCCGTCGGGAGTATGTATTTCAAGCCCGACACCTGCTCCATTGGCGCACACTGAACCGTCCACGAATAACTTCCACGTTACCAACTCATCGGGCTGGTCGATCTCCTCGGTTTCCCCTTCCAAGAGGAAGTCGGCCACGGCCTGTCCTTTGATCGAGACTCTGGGTACGTAAGTTATGTCATAAATTCCCAGTTCAATGGCCCATTTGGAAACTCTTCCGGAAAGATCGGGCTTTGCCATAAGTACACGAATGGGAGTGGTAGTGGGGACAATGATATGATGAGCTTCGAAGTAATGCCTGAGACGTCGTTTGGCATTGATCAGGGATAAGACCAACTTTTCCTGTTTGCTGTACCGTGTCTCGGGATCGGCTAGTGCCTTACTGGTGTAGAAGATGGGCATCTGGAGGTTCCTGTCCTCTCTGATGAGCACGGCGCTAGTTGAAACTGATGATACTGCCAGGTACAAGAGCAGGACATCATCGGGCTCGGGTGTTGCAAGAATGGGAGGCTTGAGCATGTACTCCTTCAATCGGGACAAGGCTCTAGTTTGCTCGGGTCCCCACACTTCTCCCTTTCTTGCCTTGATCGCCTGGAAGATGGGTCGGCAACGGTCGGTCAGCCTTGCAATGAATCGGCTTAATGCCATGACCCTTCCGGTCAAGATTTGAACTTATTTGTGTGTGGATGGCTCTTTGGTTTCGAGCAGAGCCTTTACTTGGGTCGGACTGGCTTGAATGCCCGACCGATCAACTATGTGTCCCAGAAACTGTCCCGAGGACACCCCGAAGGAGCATTTTGCTGGATTGAGCTTCATCCCGTGTTTCCTCAGGGTATCAAACACCTTACGGAGATGCCCCAAGTGGTCAGTCTTATTTCTGCTCTTGACAACCGTGTCGTCAATGTAAGCCTCGACTACTGTGCCCATCATCCCTTTAAATATCTTGTTCACCAGTCTTTGAAAGGTGGCTCCTGCATTTTTTAGTCTGAAAGGCATAACTCTAAAGCAATAGGTACCTGTTTCCGTAATGAAGGAGGTTTTTTCCTCATCCCCTGGGTCTATCGGGATTTGGTTGTAACCCGAGTAGGCATCCAGGAAGGTTAACCTCTCGTAGCCTGCAGTAGCATCGACCATTTGATCTATTTTGGGCAGGGGGAAACTGTCTTTCGGGCAAACTTTGTTTAAGTCGGTGAAGTCGACGCAGACTCGCCATTTCCCGTTCTTTTTCTGCACAACAACCACATTGGACAGCCACTCGGGATAATGGACCTCTCTGATGAATCCGGCTTCCAGCAACTTTGACACCTCGTCGGCTATGATTTGGTTCCTTTGGCCCCCCATTCACCTTTGTTTTTGTCGAACGGGTCGAATATTTGGATCGACATGTAATGTGTGTCGGACTATGGAGGGGTCGATGCCGGGCATATCAGTATGCTCCCACGCGAAGACGTCATGATTGTCCTGTAGGAATGTTGTCAGTTCATTCAATTCACAAGTGGTGAGGCTTGTACCTGCGTAGGTGACCTTATCGGGCATTACAGACACCGGCTGCAGAGGCTCTGCCACGATCGGGGGACCCGACTCCCCGTCCTGTAGTTGCTATTTGGACTCCAGGTCATGATCGTCCTCTCGGGATCTCTTTCGATCGGGATTGTCCTTCATTTCTTTGATGGTGACGGCGTAGCATTGCTTGGCAGCCACTTGATCCCCTCTGATGTCGATTATGTCGTACCCAT
Organism: Cornus suecica; assembly: GCA_963922005.1. NCBI lineage: Eukaryota > Viridiplantae > Streptophyta > Magnoliopsida > Cornales > Cornaceae > Cornus > Cornus suecica. Next base: position 8,067,723 of record OY998239.1, on the reverse strand, counting down.
TTGGGCCAACGCACCTCATCATTTGGTGGAGAGTTGACGGTACCCCCTGCATTCTGTGTATCCATCCCCTTCCCATAAGAAGATTGTACGATGGTTTCACGTCCACCACCACGAAAGTTTCGGACAGAGTTCTCTGGGCCGCCGTCACAGGTAGCCTGACCTCCCCGAGAGGCTCGACTTGTTTTCCGTCGAACCCGGCAATTGGGTTTCGGGAAGTCGCGATGTCACTCGGGTTGATTTCCAATTTATCAAAAGCCCATTTGGTCATGCTGTTGGCGCTGCTTCCCGGGTCAACTATGACCCTCTTCACAAGACATCCCGAGACCATCAGAGTGATGACTAGCGGGTCCTCGTGCGGGACCTGGATGTGCCGCAGGTCCTCCTGGGAGAAGAGTATCTGAGATTGCCCCGTTCGGTGGTGGATCTCGTTTATCCCAGATATCCTGGCGATCTGATGTGCTCTTCTCATTTGTGTGCGTCTCGATCCTTCGCTGCTTTGTGGATCGGGACCCCCATGGATCGTATTGATGATCCTGACCGGGTGAGCAGGACCCTGATTCCGTTGGTTATATTGTGCTGGTGGGTTGGCCCTAGGACCATCCCTCTGGATATAATCCTTCAGTTCCCCTCGGGCTATCATTCCTTCCACCTGGCGTCTTAGGTTTCGGCAATCGTTGGTCGTGTGGCCAAAATCACCATGAAGGGCGCAATGCTTGGATCTATCCCTTTGGTCAAGGGGTTGCCTGATTGGGGGAGGAGTTTGGAAGATTCCTCGAGCTTTGTTCTCCTGGAAAAGCTTGGCAAGCGTCACTTTTAATGGAGTAATCTTCTCTTCAATCTTTGCACGTCTATCGGGTTGAGGAGGAAACTGAGATGAAGAGTGGCTCGGGGGATTCGAGCGTTTGCGATTCATATCATGTCGGGATTTGTCTGACGTTTTATCCTTAGATTTCACTTCCACACTGACCAGTGCCGCTCTCCTCTGTCGGGTTGCTTCTTCCTCTTCGATTCTCAAGTGGCCTTGCGCCCTGGAATTGAGTTCTCCTATTCCCGAGGGAGGTCGCTTCACAAGTGATTGGTGAAACTTGGTCCCCGGGATGAGAGCCATCCTGAAGGCCTCCACGGCAGAGTGTTGGTCGCAGTTGTCGATGGAGGACGACTCGACATTGAATCGGGACAGGAAGCTCTTGAGGGATTCGCCCTTTTCCTGAGTCATGGTGAAGAGGCTCGAGATGGTCTTCTTCTGCCTCGTGTTCCCGAAATATTGCGCCACAAAGAGATCGGATAATTGTTGCCAGCTGCCAATGGATCTCGGCCGTTGCTTTCTGAACCAGAGGAGCGGTGCATCGATAAGACTGGTCGGGAAAACTTTGCATAGCAGGGCTTCGTTCTCGGCGTACATCGTCATCTTCTGGTGGATCTGGTAGATATGCTCCTCGGGATCCTTCGTTCCGTCATAAGGAGTGAATCTGGGCATGACGAACTTCCTTGGGAAGGGTTCCTGGGTGATCTCCACACTGAAGGGCGACTGAACCGAGTCGGCAGAGGCTCTGAGGGCCTGGTCATCGGTGGATCTGGCTCTCAGATCATTCATGACTTTCTTCTGAAATTCTGCCATCATCTCCTGGAGCTTCTGCGACGTCAAAGGTTCGTCGATAACTGGAGTATCGCCGGTAGCCGGGGCCTTGCCTGGCCGGTGAGATGTTTCACCATGCTCCTCTCGTGTTTGGGCATCACCTTGGGTCTGTGATTGATCGGGAACTATCTGTGGGATAGTTGCCTGATTCAATCTCGCGAGGAGTTCCTCACTCCTCCTTTCCGCCGCCAGGCTCCTTGCCTCGGCGGCCTGGCTGCGTTTCTCCGCCTCCGCCAGTCGCTGCAGGAGATTTTCAATCGATGGTGGGGCGCTTGGTTGTCCGGTGCCGGGAATCAACGCTTCAGAATGGGATCTGGTTACCGGCATCGTTATATCTGGACAATGAGGATGGTATGAAAGGTGTATCTGGGTTTCACTCAGCTTTTTTGGAGGTAGGAAGATGGTTGGTGATCTGACCTAAATTCCCACAGACGGCGCCATTGTGTATATACAATATTTGCACAACACAAAAAAGGATCCCTTCTCATTACTTTTCATTGAATTATATACATTTTTCCAATGGGCCTTTGGCCCATTAGGGCAACACCTTCAACTTTACACAATATATTCCTTTACACGTCAGCTATGTAGGTCCTATATCATGACGTTGCCTTGAGCTTATGGGCCTTCGAGTTTCTTCAAAAATGCTCTTCGGGTCGGGGCAAGATACTTCTCGGACCACGGGGCTGATGTATCGGTCGGGTTATGACGTGGGCACAATGGTCGGGTCACAATCTCGGACCATTCCTGGATCGCTCCGGTCGGGACGGGCTTTTTCATGGGCCGGGAAAACTCACATGTACAATCACTTTATACAAGGAAAGTACGCGCATTTTCAGGGAGTGGTACCATTTCAGGAATCTTCCTTCAAGTTTTCCCATCCAAATGGAGAGAGGTAGATCTTGAAGGGTGGTTTTTCAGGACCACTGATGCTAGGGAGGGGGAGGGGGAGGAACCGCTTCCCTCGAGCTCTCTCGCAACAGTGCCCAGTCGGCCGGTTTCATACCGTAGTGAACGAAAAGATGAAATTAAAACCCTGTGACCCTTTTCATCTATGAACCTTCTATTCTTTATGAAAATTAAACTGCAATAATTAATCTCCCAATTTTGCCGTCTACAAGTTGCTAATGATCTCAACCAAACATTTAACAAGTCGAGTTCAAATATGCTCTCTACTTATATCCAAGAGCAAGTTACATGACCATATTATCGGAGTTTTGCCCAAAGTCAGTAGAACACACACAACACCAGTAGTTTTTATACCTCCATGAATTTAAATTCAAGTCCTTAACTCAATAAATGAAAATGAAAGGTTAGTAGTCAATCAAGAGTCCTAGATGATACTCCTAGAATAAACTGCACACTGATATATTTTAATCAATCTTGTAATGTTTTTATAAAGTCCCCTTCCCTTCCACTAACTTTGATACCCAGATAAACTAAATAAATAAACATTCGAAAAAATATAAAATTATGTGTCTAAGAACATAGGACCATTAAGAGGGAAAAAAATATTTTGAAAATAAATCTAGAGATATATAAGTTTAAATAAGAAGATACACTAAACAGTAGAATTATGTAGTAGTTTGATAATTTAAATAAAAGTCACGGAGTTGTGTGGAGAGTTTTATAAGGTGAATCTCTATTATTATTGAATGTATCTTAACCATTCATTAGTATGGAGAGACCTATTAATAAGAAAAAAATCTCTCATTTGTAATCATCAAGTCTTAAAGTGAGAGAATGATATAATTATAAACAAATAATCTTGTACACATATTCTTTATAGTAATAGAGGTAAGTCTGTAGCATTTGAAAGATGTAGTAGGTTTGTACCATTTGAAAGATGTGTAGGTTGATAGTAATAAAAAGGGTAATTTGCACTAACACCCCCTCAGGTTTCGGTCAAACCCACTTAGCGGTTGACTTTCAATTTTTTTGCACTAACACCCCCTCAGCATTGGTTCCTTTTGCAATGACACCCCATGGACCAATAAAATGACCAAAATACCTTGATTAAATTCGAAAATATTATATGAAATGTGAAATAACCTTTATGCCCCAACTTCAAATATATACAATTTCGAAAAACATATATATAAATTCAAAAAAATATATAAAATTCAAAAATAAATATTTAAATTTTGAAAAAATATATAAAATTAGAAAAAAAAAATATAAATTTCGAAAAACATATATAAATTTCAAAAAATATATATATAATTAAAAATATATATATAAAATTTGAAATATATATAATTCGAAAATATATATAAATTTTGAAAAATATATAAATTCATATATATATATATTTCAAAAAAATATATAAAATTCAAAAAATATATATTTTCAAAAACAAAATTCAAAAAATTATATAATTTTGAAAAACATATATAAATTTCGAAAAACATATATAAATCTCAAAAAATATATATAAATTCAAAAAAAGATAAAAAATTTGAAATATATATATAATTCAAAAATATATATATAATTAGAATATATATATAATTCAAAATATATATATATTCAAAAACAAAATTCAAAAAATTATATAATTTTGAAAAACATATATAAATTTCAAAAAATATATATAAAATTCAAAAATATATATAAAATTTGAAATATATATATAATTCGAAAATATATATATATATAAAATTCGAATATAAATATAAATTTTGAAATATATATGAATTCGAAAATATATATATATTTCAAAAAATATATATAAATTTCAAAAAATATATATTTTCAAAAACAAAATTCAAAAATTTATATAATTTTAGAAAAATATATATATTGATAAAATGACATATATTTTCTAATGAAGTGAATCAATCTACTTGCCACCAACATCAATTAGTGGTCTTCTTTTATATATATTTTTCCAAAATATATATATTTTTTCTGAAATTTATATGATGTTTTTAAAATTTATATAATTTATCCGAATTTTATAAAAACAATTCAAAATTTATATATATATTTTGAATTTTATATATTGTTTTTGAATTTTTTTAAAATTTTTATATATATTTCAAATTTATATATATATAATGGGTAATCTCAAAAAATTCGTGGACAATTCATTTATGACAAACCGAGTTGTTGGGTAAAAATTCAAAAAATATATATATTTTGGAAAATTTTGGAAAAAAATATATAAAAGAAGGCCACTAATTGATGTTGGTGGTAAGTAGTTTGATTCACTTCATTAGAAAGATATGACATTTTACCAATATATATATATTTTTCTAAAATTATATAATTTTTTGAATTTTGTTTTTGAAAATATATATTTTTTGAATTTTATATATATTTTTTGAAATATATATATTTTCGAATTTATATATTTTTCAAATTATATATATATATTTTCAAATTATATATATTTCAAATTTTTTATATTTTTTTTAATTTTATATATATTTTTTGAAATTTATATATGTTTTTCGAAATTATATAATTTTTTGAATTTTGTTTTTGAAAATATATATTTTTTGAATTTTATATATTTTTTTGAAATATATATATTCGAATTAAAATGTTTTTCAAAATTTATATATATTTTCAAATTTTATATATATATTTTTAATTTTATATATATTTTTTGAAATTTATATATGTTTTTCAAAATTTATATTTTTTCTTTCTAATTTTATATATATTTTTTCAAAATTTAAATATTTGTTTTCGAATTTTATATATTTTTTTGAATTTATATATATGTTTTTCGAAATTGTATATATTTGGGGTTGAGGCATAAAGGTCATTTCACATTTCATATAATATTTTCGAATTTAATCAAGGGTATTTTGGTCATTTTATTGGCCCAGGGGGTGTCATTGCAAAAGGAACCAATGCTGAGGGGTGTTAGTGCAAAAAAATTGAAAGTCAACCGCTAAGTGAGTTTGACCGAAACCTGAGGGGGTGTTAGTGCAAATTACCCTAATAAAAAATAGCAGCAATCTTTTCCATGTTTGGTAAACAACAATAAAACTGATTTGGTAGTTTAATATATTTTTCTTTATTTTATATACTTTCACAAAAATAAAAATATATTATTTCATATAAGAAAATAACATTAATATTATTTATAGATTAGACCCAAATTTTTACAAAACAAAATGGTACATGAATTTTGAATTTAACTAAAATATTTACTAAAAACAACCAATAAAATTCAAAATTCAAAAATAGCAATAAAACATTATACAACTTACTAGTTAGAGATTTTGATAGTAGGATTAACATATGACTTAGAAATAAAAACAAAATAAAAACAAGTGTTGATGCCATTAGGGTAAATTAATTAATTATACAATAAAATAACTTAATAGTCCACTAATTTTCATTAGGGTAAATTACAGTTTCACCCTCTTTTGTTTGGATATATTACCCTTTTACCTCCTCTTATTTGAATAATTACACTTTCACCCCTCTAGTTTCGGTTATGGTAACACTTTGCCCCCTTTAGTCTGATTTAAGGAGTGATTTTACTTAATTGCCTTCACAGTATATTATATTTTTTTGGTTAATATCAATAAACCCCCTAAACTATTGAATTTTCACATTGCTCCCCATCCTTAATGGTAAATTACAGTTTCACTCCCAAAAATTTGAAAAAATATTTAAATTTAAAAATATATATAAAATTTGAAAATATATATATAATTTGAAAATATATATATATAGTTCAATAAATATATACAAAATTTGAAAAAATATATAAAAATATAAAATATATATATATATTTTGAAAAAATATATAAAATTCAAAAAATATATATAAATTTTGAAAAAAATATAAAATTTTGAAATATATATATATAATTCGTAAACAATATATAAAATTATAAAAAATATATATAATTCGAAAATATATATATAAATTTGGAAAAAATAAATAAATTAAAAAAAACATGTAAATTTCGAAAAACATATAAAATTTCGAAATATATATAATAGAAAAAATATTTAAAATTTGGAAAATATATAAGTTCAAAATATATATATAAAATTATAAAAAGTATATAAAATTCAATATATATATATAATTATAAAAAATATATAAAATTCGGAAAAAAAATTCTAATAAGATGGTTCATTAAATATGATTATCCAAACTAATAAATGGGATGGTTCATTAAATATGGTGTCGAAAAAAATTTATTTTCCAAACCAATAGCAATCTCTAATCTGTACACATGAATGAAAACATATGATGATTCATTAAATATGATTTTATATTTTGCAAGGAAGCTAACACACCATGGTATAGTTTTCATGTCTACCTTCACGAACACACTACAATGTCTATATGCCTAAATTAACAATAAGCTGAAATGAATAACAATCCTTATTTACCTAAACAAGAAATTAAAATCATACAATTTTGACTCCATAAAAACCCAAACTTTCATCCTTTTAGTGTGTTATTTTTTCCTAATTTTATATACTTTTTATATTTTTTTCGAATTATATATATATTTCAAATTTTATATATTTTTCGAATTTATATATTCTTTCCAAAATTATATAATTTTTCCTAATTTTATATATTTTTTCTAATTCTATTTTTTGTTTTCAAATTATATATATATTTAAAAAAATTATATGTTTTTCAAAATTTATATATTTTTTCCGAAATTTATATATATATTTTCTAATTTTATATATATTTCTAATTTTATATATTTTTTTCGAATTTTATATATTTTTTAGAAATTTATATATATATTTTATAATTTTATATATATATTCGAATTATACATATATTTTTTTGAATTTTATATATTTTTTCAAATTTTTGGGGGTGAAACTGTAATTACTCATAAGAGTTGGGGACAATGTGAAAATTTAAGAGTTTACGGGGGTTTATTGATATTAACCATAAAGTTACAATATAATGTGAAGGGCAATTAGGTAAAATCACACTTGATATTAGAAAGTGTAATTATTTGAACAAAAAGAGATAAAAATATAATATATTCAAACAAAATGAGGTGAAACAGTAATTTACCCTTTCCATTATTATCCTCTCTTCTTTTTTTTAAAGCATACAAAACAGCACCAATAAGGGTAGACTTGCAACCAAAACGCAGAAAAAATCATTGCAGGCAAAACTGATAAAGAACAAAGGAACCATATTCAGATCCATTATCCATAAGCCTAACCTCTCAACTCATTTTAAACATAACTCTAGCACAGGAACCGAGTTGGTTGGTCTAGTTGGAAAATACTTGGAATTTGGTGTCTTAAGAAGCATGAAGTCTCATGATATAGTTCAAGTTTTACCCGATTTGTATGGGGGGTCGCCTTACACGGATCCCATGAATTAGTCGAGGTGTGCGTAAACTGGCCCGGACATCACGATTATAAAAAAAAAAAAAAATCCAACATAGTAGACAGAGGACCAGAATACAAAACTAAAGTAATACTATAAGTTTATAATAAATTCAAATATAACGAGTGTTGTAGACATACATGTAAAATAACACTTGCGGACAACTTTATATACAACAAATTTATAAATTAAAGTAATATAAATTTATAGTAAAAAATCACTAATATGGACTACAAAACATAAGGTAAATATATGCCAAAATTATAGGAAAGAGTCAATAAAAATGGATTTCAAATATCTTGGCAGTTGATAATAAATTCACCAAATATGTAAAAGCTTTTTCCAAGTTTGGACGGTCTACTACTCATATTTCAGCAATTGAGAACATGTGAAGCAATAAAGTGGACCCTAAATCAAAATGAAATGTCATAAAGTTGCATTGGCTAAGTTCGATACACACAAATTATTTATTTTAATTTCTTGTTTTAGGTGGTGCCAAACTAACATAGGTAAAATATATAGTTTTATCAAGTCTATCCGGAATTTATTGTGTATATAATAAAGGTGCACGTAAGCTGATTCGGACATCACGGTTATAAAAAAAAAATGTGAGAGAGTTTATGCAAGTTAGTACTAACTTATAAAATTTGTTTTGTTAATGGCCAAAATATAAACATTACAGGTAAAATCATCACACTTCTGATTCTATTATTGTTTATCTTGTATAGTATTTTCATTAGATTTTTGTTTTTATTGTGTGAATTTAAAATTTTAAAATGAAGTTAAACAATTTCATTATTATAATTTCAGTATAAAAAATAAGAATTAATACAAAAATTAGGTTTAAGCACAACAAAAGTACCAAAAAGAGAAGAAAAAACTCAAAATTAAAATATCAAATCCAATTGTATCTTAAGAAAAAAGGGAAAATATAAAACATGATTAATAAATAATACATCAATAAAAATGATAAGAATTTTGGTCATCGAAAAATAAATGAATTTTCCCGTCCCCAACCATCATGATTAGTGTTAGCCCCTTGAAGATTTGGGGGTGGGGGCTTTGCCTTTGTGACATAGGCAAAGGCTCCAAAGCAGCACCCATGTGCAATGGGGGGTGGAAATGGTACTTGGAGTGACATTGGAAACGAAGTCAGAAATAAACTAAGTGTTGGGTTATGACTCCTCAAGCAGGGTTCATATTTGAGGTTCAGAAGTATCCATTATGACTCCTCAAGCAGGGTTTGATAAGTTCACAAAATCACTATTTTAAATGTCAAAAATAAATCTTTAATTCACCATTTTATTGCATAAATGTTCTTATATATATCTTTTTATTTCTTATAGGTTTGAATTGGAAAATATGAAGAAAATTAAAGTGAAGAAAGGAATGCACATGGATGGAAGAAAGAATATAATGCACATGGATGAAAGATGAAGAATATAATGCACATGAAGAAAGAAGAAAATGACTTGGAAAACATCAATATTCAAAGAAAAAGAAAAGAAAAGTAGATCTAACTTCACTTTACAAGATGTCATTATATTCCAATTTTCTCTATAAATAAGAGAGTAGTTGGAAATTGTAGGGAGTTAGATGGTAGAGAGTGAGAAATTGTAGAGAGAATTTAGTCTTGTATCAAGTTTTTATTTTGTTGTAATATTTTTCTTAGTTAATGAAAATTTCTTCTATCATCATGTTTTATTCCTATATCATTATGCTAGCTTAAACATCTTCTCAAGGGAGTGATGAAGCCACCTTGGGTAAGATATACATAATTTTATTTTATTTCTTATTGTTTAATTCTCTTCCCGAATTAATTCTTTCAAGTGACAAAACCTACAATAGAGGTTGAAAATAGAGGAAGGTTTCTCCGTGATTACCAATCAATGGAAATACGGGGAATGCCTACCACTATTTATATTTATTTATTTTTAAACCAAAACATTAGAGGGAGGATTTTCCGTGATTACCAATTAATGGAAATACGGGGAATGCCTACCAATATCTATGTTTATGTTTAATAGGTTGGAGGAGAATTTGCAATAGAAATATATAATATTATTTATATAGACCCGGGTGATGGATTCTCTTCCCTTGAGATTTCTTCCATCATTTGATAATTATCTAGTTATTTTAGTTTACTATTCAAAAATTCAAGAATTGTTTTAAGTAATTTCTTTTTATCTCGAAAAATATAGTTTTGGATCCTAGTCTCAAATCGATTTCTAAGCTGAGAGTGGTTCGACCCTACTTATTGCTATACTATTTTAAGTAAAGTATTTGTAGGTATTATAAATTTTGTTGACCGGAGTTTGGTGAAGCAACGACAAAAGAAACATCAATTCACCAACTGTCAAATGCCCAATTAGTTGTGTAAATTTTTCTATCAATTTTATTTTTTTCACTCTATTTGGATATGTTTAGATTTTGTTTGGGGGTAAAGTCTGTCATAATATTTTCAATCACTTGACTTTTCTTTTGCCAAGAATCTTTGCAGGGACTATACTCCAAAAACACCACCTCAATTGCGGTAATTTGTTCCAATTTGTCTCTTAGATGTATTTTTAAACACTAGGGACAGTGTTATTTTTGTTTGGGGGTGGATATCTATTTAATCAAAATAGAATTTCATTAGGGTTCATATCTGTTCTGGTCAAAGTGGTATTTGTATATTCTGCATATATAAGGAGGAGTGTGGGCTTGACTTCAACGGGCATCCAACAACCTAGCAAGGCCTTGGCTAGGGCACGTATGGGGAAGCTCAATGACATGCTTTGGCATGGTTTGACAATACTTTGGTTGGCGGCATAGGTCTGTGACGGTGATGCGTTGCTGATGACATTGTGGGCACTTGTGTGTGCGCTTGGCTTGACCAACCTTGCGTGTCATGCCCACAATTGTGCTAACTTGCCCTTGGGCAAGGATTGTCTTGACTTAGCATGTGTTGGAGTACATGCAATGTACGTGGCTTAGCAAACCATGCACATATCAAGTCTTGGCAATGCCAACTTGTCTTTGATAATGCCGTGACACCATTGAAGGTTGACTTCGGTTTACCAGACGTGGCGCAATGGACGTCTTGGTGTTGACATGGCATGGCGCAATGCATGCCATGACATGGGCGTGGCTTAGAGCATGCACAACTTGGTGACACTTGTGCATGGCAAGAAGTCAACATTGCAGGCAAGCTGGGAAATGCACTAAGGCATATGTTGACATAACTTGGTGGTGTGATGGAGTGTATCAACACAAACATATGTGGCATTCAAACAATGAAGACATATGTGGCATGACAGTTCCAGAGATCTAGGGATAATTTAGGCATTTTGCTAACAAGGCATTAGTTGCAACTACTTGGCCTATGTGGCACAAGGCTGGTTATGCCAGCACACTTATGGGAGGGGTTGTCTCCCAGATCATAGGAGGGAAGTTGTATAGACAATTTTGTATGTATACTCTATATATGCCATAAGGGGTTTCTGTATATAGAGAGAGGAAGTTTTGGCTTGTAACTCCATTGTAGAGATATGTGTATACTATTTGAGAATATAGTGAAAAATATTGGAGGTGTGAACTTCTGTAAATTTTTGTGTGTCCTTTACATTACTTGTATGCTAAATATATTCGAAGTGTTTGACATTGTGTTTAAGAGTTGACTGACTTGGTGTGCAACCAAGGCCATCACGAGGCGAAATTTAGAGGTGAAAAATTGAACCTTGTGACAGTTGGTATCAAAGCCCCGTTGAGAATCCATGGCGGGTGGAAACACCACAGAAGCATTGTGTGACCGTGTTATTCGATTGGAAGGCTTGGTGGGTGCCCCATTTACTGGAAGAGATGATACTTTGTCGACACAGATAAATCTTCTTGCTGCAGAGTTGCAGACTCTACGCAAACTGATTGAAAATTCTGTGACAAACATGAATGCTAAATTGGATGCCAAAGTGAATTCAATGTCTGATGATATTGGTGTCATTGTTGACGTATTCAAAGAGAATCTGAAGAACGTTGAAAATAATGCCGCTTTACTGAAGAGGGCATGCCACAACATGACGATCAACAGTGGTGAAAGTGCCCCATAAAAAATCAAAGTGCCAAAACCAAATGCATTCGGTGGTGCACAAAATGCCAAAGAATTGGAGAACTTCTTGTGGGATATTGAACAATACTTCAAGGATGCTCGTGTTCTGGACATGGAAACCAAACCCATATATTTATTTCTATGGGTGTCCAAAACCGGTTCGGTTTCTTAAAAATAAGAACCGAAACCAAAAAAAAAACTACCAAAAATATAAGTAAAAAAACTACGAAAAATATTTCGTGAAAGGCTATCAAAAAAAAAAAAATTTAATTCGTGAAAAATTGTATATTTTTTTATAAGAAAAAAATTAATAATAAAGTGATAATAGGGGATATTATGCATTTTTTCACCAAAAAAATTTAATTCGCAAAAAAATATGATAAAATGGTAATTTTAATTTATTTATTTGCTTATGTTTTATAACTATATTCGCACATCCTCTCATCTAAGCTTGAAATCCGAAGCTGGTATATAACAACGCAAAAACTTCTCAAATATATCTGCTGGTGTTTGTGAATATCAGTTTAATACAAACTTATCAAATGCATAAAGTCGTGTGTGTGAATATCACTTTAAAAAATTTATCACAACTTATTCAAAATTATGAAAATTACTAAAAATATTTGAAAAATGAAGATGATATTAGGAGGTGCAAAATAGTCAACAAAATGGGATGCATGATTCACCTTTTGTAACATGATATTCTCAAAATTATTAAAAAATTTGAATATAATTTGACGTGATATTTCACAAAATTATTTACAATGTTAAACAAAGTTTATGAAGTATTTTTCTATTAGTCCAAAAAACAATTATACATCCTTTGCCCCAAATTAGTTATCTAAGTCTGATTTTTTAAAATTTACTTCTCAAAATTAAAAAATAAAAAGTAGAGACAAACAGTAAAGAAATTGCATTGCACTCCCTCAAAAACACGAAAAACAATATTTTTTCTTTTAGTTCAAAAAAAAAATTATACTTCCTTTGCCCCAAATTAGTTATCTAAGTATGATTTTTTAATATTTTGTGTTTTTAATTTTCCCATTTGATAATGTATTATAGTTCTATTTTGCTATTGCCTTTTGAAATTATTGAACAGAAATAATTTAGGAAAGTATAAAGTTATATTATATTGAGAGAGAGCATCAATGAATAATAAAATGGTTAATTTCAGTAAACCCCCTGTGGTTTAAAAAAAGATTACTTTGTCCCCCTTCTATACTGAAAACCCCCTGTATTTATCAAATTGTATCAACTTGCCCCATTTTTTATAATTTTGGACAAAAATACCCCTGAGATTTAATGAAAAATAATTTAAAATTCAAAAAATATATATAAAATTAAAAAAAACATATTAAATTCGAAAAAAACATATAAAATTCGAAATAAATATAAAAATTCATAAAAATATATATAAAATTCGTAAAAATATATATATAATTCGTAAAAATATATAAAATTCATAAAACAATATATAAAATTCGAAAAAAAGATATAAAATTAAAATATATATATAAAATTCGAAACAATATATATAAAATTTGTAAAAATGATTTAAAATTCAAAAAATTATTTAATAATTTAAAATACCACTTGGATTTAATGAAAAATGATTTAAAATTAAAAAAAAACATATAAAATTTGAAAAAAATATATAAAATTCGAAATATATATATAAAATTCGAAAAAAACATATAAAATTAAAAATAAACATATAAAATTCGAAAAAAAATATATAAAATTCAAAAAAATATATTAAATTTGAAAAAATATACAAAATTCGAAAAAAACATATAAAATTAAAAAAAACATATAAATTTGGAAAATATTTATAAAATTTGAATTTTTTTTTTATAAAATTCGAAATTTTTATATTCTTACATGTATTCTCTTGTAACCTCAATATATTTTCTTATTTTTACATTTTCTTACTTTTGTTTTCAAATGTTATATGTTTTTTTTGAATTTTATATATTATTTTATAAATTTTATATATTTTTATGAATTATATATATATTTTTACGAATTTTATATTTATTTCTATGAATTTTTATATTTTTCTAATTTTATATGTTTTTTTGAATTTTATATATATATATATTTTTTGAATTTTAATTATTTTTTCATTAAATTTCAAGGATAATTTAGTCCAAAATTATAGAAAAGGGAGTAAGCTGATACAATTTGATAAATGCAGGTAAATTTTCTATGTAGAAGGGGTGCAAAATGATCTTTTTTGAAAACTCAAGATTTACTTAAACTAAAACGAAGAAGAACGTGACGATGGTCTGACGTCGTATTTGAAACGTCACGATTCATGAATATATACACATACTTATGTATAGTCGTTCATATATATATTACTAATTTATTGAAGAAGATGTTGAGGGTTGTATTGGATGTTAGTTTAAATGAGATGAAAAACCCTACTGTAACTTGGAAGTCCATGTCAAGCTTTCGTCCTCTTGTCTTCACTTTCCTTCGCACCCTCCGTCAGCTTATTCTTGTGCGGCACGAAAAATCCCTTGCTCAATTTTCCACCTTTGACTCACCTTTACATTATCAAACCCAAAAATATCATCTATATCTATATCTATATATATATATATATAGGTACACACTGTCAAACACACAGCCAGTACAACATATAATCACACTAGTCTCTTAACTTCAAAGCGATTTCTGGCATACCCATCTCATATTATTCCCAAAAGATGGAATTTCTTGAAGCGTCAAAGCAGGGTATGTCAGTTTTCATCTCTCAGTCTTATTCATCAATGTACACATTCTCTGATTTCCTTGTTAAACCCATGTTTGTGCGTTATTTTTCTGGTTCTTTACACCTAATTTTGGTGTTTGTTCTTTCTATTTCGTGGGTTTGCAAGAGAATTAGGAGGGGTCAAAATGAGGGCCCAAAACGAAGTACTGATAACACTAGGTTTCTGTATTACAAACCTACTCTGTTTTCTTGTTTGGGTCTGTCTCTGTTTAATATTGTTATGTGTTTGTTGAACTGGTTTTATTGGTATAAAGATGTCTGGTCTGAGGAAAAGATTTTAACCGTTGTTGATTTTGGACTCAGAACTCTTGCTTGGTTAGCAGTGTCTGTTTATTTACACACCCAATTTGCCAAATCAGGTGAATCAAAGTTCCCATTTCTATTGAGGGTTTGGTGGGGTTTTTACTTTTCAATTTCTTGTGTTTGCCTTGTTATAGACTATGTTAATTACCAAAAACATGAGTCTTTACCAATTCAATTCATGGTGTCTGATGTTGTTTCCGTCCTTTCGGGGTTATGCTTCTGTTTTGTGGGGGTTTTTGGTAAGAAAGAGCGTGAAGATGCTCTTCTTCAAGAACCCCTCTTGAATGGTGGTACTAATTTGAGTAATGGTATAGAGTCTAAGAAGTCGAGGGGTGAGGAAACTGTAACCCCTTATTTTAATGCTAGTTTCTTTAGTCTTGTTACGTTTTCGTGGATGAGTCCTTTGATTGCCCTCGGTAACAAGAAAGCGTTGGACCTCGAGGATGTGCCTCAGCTTGCCGGTATCGATAGTGTCAGAGAGGCCTTTCCGATTTTGAGTAGTACTCTCGAGTCTAGTGATGGTAATACCGGAGTCACCACGCTTAAGCTGGCGGCGGCGTTGGTTTTAACCGTATGGAGGGAAGTGTTATTAACAGCTTTGTTTGCGCTGCTATACACATTGGCTTCCTATGTCGGCCCATACCTCATTGAGAGCTTTGTTCAATACCTTAATGGTAGTCAAGTGTATGAAAATGAGGGCTACTTTTTGGTTTCTGCATTCTTTGCTGCAAAGCTTGTCGAGTGCTTGGCGATGAGGCAATGGTTCTTTAAGTTGCAGCAGACTGGAATTCGGGCCAAGGCAGCACTGATTGCCATGATCTACAATAAGGGTTTGACCCTATCATGCCAATCGAAGCAAGGCCACACAAGCGGGGAGATTATCAATTTCATGACGGTTGATGCTGAGAGAGTTGGTGACTTTAGTTGGTACATGCATGATCCATGGATAGTGATCTTGCAAGTTTCTCTGGCATTGGGGATCTTGTATAAAAATCTAGGGCTTGCTTCAATTGCTGCATTTGTTGCTACTATAATTGTGATGTTGGCCAATATTCCACTTGGGAGGTTGCAGGAGAAGTTCCAGACTAAGTTGATGGCATCTAAAGATAAGAGGATGAAGGCAACATCTGAAATCTTGAGGAACATGAGGATTCTCAAGCTTCAGGGTTGGGAGATGAAGTTCTTGTCGAAAATCATTGAGCTCCGGAGTATTGAGTCTGGATGGTTGAGAAAATATGTTTACAATTTAGCACTGACCACTTTTGTCTTCTGGGCTGCCCCTACATTTGTGTCCGTGGTCACTTTTGGTGCTTGTATGCTTATGGGAATCCCACTCGAGTCAGGGAAGATACTATCTGCACTTGCAACATTCAGAATACTTCAAGAGCCTATATATGCTCTCCCTGACACAATCTCCATGATATTTCAGGCGAAAGTGTCCTTAGACCGAATTGCATCCTTCCTTCGCCTGGAGGACTTGCAACATGATGTTATAGAAAAGCTTCCAAGAGGCAGTTCTGACATTGCATTTGAAATTGTTGGTGGGAATTTCTCTTGGGATGTATCTTCACCAAATCCAACACTGAAAGATATAAATTTAAGAGTGTCTCATGGCATGAGAGTTGCAGTATGTGGTACTGTTGGGTCAGGCAAGTCGAGCTTACTCTCCTGTATTCTGGGAGAAGTGCCCAAAATATCGGGGAGCCTGAAGCTCAGTGGAACAAAGGCCTATGTTGCTCAATCCCCCTGGATACAGAGTGGGAAGATAGAAGAGAATATACTGTTTGGTAAGGAGATGGATAGAGAAAAGTATGAGCAGGTTCTTGATGCATGTTCCTTAAAGAAGGACCTGGAAATTCTGTCCTTTGGTGATCAGACAGTTATAGGTGAGAGGGGGATAAATTTGAGTGGCGGGCAGAAGCAGAGAATACAGATTGCGCGTGCTTTGTACCAAGATGCAGATATTTATCTATTTGATGATCCGTTTAGTGCTGTGGATGCTCATACAGGGAGTCATCTTTTTAAGGTAACGATTATCTTACATCTCCATACCATCTCTGTGTGTCTGAGTGTGTTTGAACTACTTTTCTCGCATTTTTGTAGGAGTTCATATTTTTATTCATCTGTGACTGTGACTGTGACAACATTAATTGAGAAATAGCTTATTCTTCATTCGGGGGAAGTAAAACATGAAATAATCCAAGTAACTATATGGTTATGTTGTCTTACATCACATGTAACTATTTATTTTCGTACAATTCAGTTTATGTTGTCCTTATATAAGGTAAACACAGGTAACTAATTTGATATAAATTGGAATTGCAATTCTTCTATTTTGATTTTTGGCCTTCATTCCTTATTTCTTATCTTTTTAGATTCGAACAATATAGTGCTTACTACCAAGTCTTATATGATCTTGGTATGACAGGAATGTTTACTTGGACTTCTGGGGTCAAAAACAGTGATTTACGTTACACATCAAGTAGAGTTCTTACCTGCTGCAGATCTCATTCTGGTGAGCTATTCATATTTTCCTTCTTCCATGCCTTGTTTTGAAAGATACTCATGGGATGTAGTTACTTCTTCAGGTTATGAAAGATGGGTGTATTACGCAAGCTGGAAAATACAAAGAAATTCTCAATTCAGGAAGCGACTTTATGGAACTTGTAGGTGCACATGAGAAAGCTTTATTGGCACTTGATTCCATAGAGGCAGGGTCAACCTCTGAAAATTCTTCTATCATCAAGGAAGGTAAGGAGAGTGATAAGAAGGTTGTCAAGAAAGAGGATAGTAGTAATGGTTATATCGATAAAGGAGATGATAATTTGGGGGCAAAAGGACAGCTTGTTCAAGAAGAAGAAAGAGAGAAAGGCAAAGTTGGCTTTTCTGTCTACTGGAAATATATCACAACAGCCTATGGAGGAGTTCTTGTGCCCTTCATATTGTTGGCACAAGTTTTGTTTCAGCTACTTCAAATTGGGAGCAATTACTGGATGGCTTGGGCAACCCCTGTGTCAAAGGATGTGGCACCTCGAGTTAGCGGCTCTACTCTTATAGTTGTCTATGTGTCTTTGGCCATCGGAAGTTCTTTTTGTATCCTTTTGAGGGTCTTGCTTCTAGTTACGGCTGGGTATAAGACTGCCACGCTACTCTTCAACAAAATGCATTTGGGAATTTTCCGTGCCCCCATGTCTTTTTTTGATGCCACCCCTAGTGGTCGAATCCTGAATAGAGTAAGTGATTTGGTTTTTGTTTGAGTACGCATGATCTTGTTTGGTTACTGTTATTATTATTTCATATTTTAGTTGTAAAGACATTATAAATGGTAGAACTGTAAGACCTACCGGAAAGGGAAATAGTTGTTCATAATCTTACTTGATTGGGTTGTTTTCTTTGACAGGCATCCACAGACCAAAGCGCTGTGGACTTGAACATTCCATTCCAAGTTGGGTCGTTTGTTTTCTCAATGATACAACTCCTGGGAATTATTGGAGTAATGTCGCAGGTTGCATGGCAGGTCTTTATTGTTTTCATTCCTGCGGTTGTCCTCTGTGTCTGGCTACAGGTTAGATTTCCGTAACCTTGTCTCTGCATTTTATTTCTGGATCTCTTTTCGGAGTCTTATAGTTTATATTTAAGCGAAAATACCTCTGGCTTTATGACCTTTATGGGTTAAAAGAAGTATTATTCTACAGAAATCGATTGGAAATGTCAAAGACGTGTTTTTTGCGTCTTTCTCAGTTTTGTACTCGTATGAAGGTTGAGCATGACTGTATAGTAAACATCCATATATCCATCTAAAGGAGACAGGACTATTGCATCTTGTCACATGTGGTTGTGTTGAAATTTGGAAGTTAAAGTCTTGCTAATAAGATTCATAAGGTTTTTTTTTTTTTTTTTTTTTTCTTTCCTGAATTACCTATAAATGAGAGGGATCTTAGGATCAGTGATGACTAGGGCTGCAAATGAACCGAGCCGTTTGTGAGCAGGTTCGGGTTCGGGTTCGGCTCGTTAAGAGCTTGGCTCGTGCTCGTTCGTTTAGTAAACGAACCGAGCTTAAGCACAATTTTTAGGCTCGTTTAGTAAACGAGCCGAGCTTGAACATTACTAAGCTCGGCTCGCCAAGCTCGTGAACAGGCTCGTCTAAGTTAAGTGTAAAATCATATCATATTTGACAAAAGAAAGTGTTCAAATTGAACAAATTATGAAGATTATTGTGAAAAGATTATAGAAATTAGGCGGTCATAACATAAAATTCATTCATAAAAAATTATACTAGTGAAAATATGTTAAAACAGACATGCAACAACTCAATCCAGACAATTATTAGGAAGATTAATATATGTTTACACTGAAACGAGTCGTTCGTGAATAAGCTCGGGTTCGACTCGTTAAATCTGACGTTCGGCTCGTGCTCGTTCGTTAAGCAAATGAGCCGAGCTTGAACACATTTTCTAGGTTCGTTTAGTAAATGAATCGAGTTTGAACATTCCAAAGCTCGGCTCGGCTCGTTTGCAGCCCTACAACATGTCATAATTTTCACAGAGCATTCTTATCCCAAACCTTTTTGTATGATTAGAACTCTTTCCCAAATTTCATATGATCTCCGAAACTAAGGGAGTGGGTGAGTTCGTTCACCTTGCTATGCAAAATTTGAGAAAGAAAATAATAATCTTATTCTGGATATATGTCAAAAAGTATGTCTAACTAATAGTTAACATTAGTTAGTCTAGATTTCCTTACTCTGTTCTTAGAAATTCAAGACGTCATAGGAAAGAGTGAACCGAAAAAAGGAAAAAAAGAGGTTTTGTTGACTATGGATAGGCGTGTGACCTTATACCAGAACATCCCGCCCCAATGTGGCCAAGGTGGAAGAGGGTGGAGAGTGGTTAAGATGTGTAAATTGTCATATCTACTTCTGATTCATCGTTCTTGGCTATTTTGTCTCAAGAATCTTGAACATTAGGTAGTTTCATTTCTTTATTATTACGTTGTATTAAATACTTTATTTTTATTTTTTTCAAGACAAAAGATTTTTAGAGGAAGCATAAGAGGTCAAAGGAGTTGTGATGTTTTTTCAAACACTCGAACTATCTGTAGTTTGAGTTGTTCTAATGATCTTCTTAATTCCAGCAATATTACATCCCTTCAGCACGAGAATTGGCGCGATTAATTGGAGTGTGCAAAGCTCCAGTTATACAGCATTTTGCTGAAACTATTTCAGGCTCAACTACCATTAGGAGCTTTGACCAGGAATCGAGATTCCAGGACATAAGTATGAAATTGATAGATGGGAATTCTCGGCCCAAGTTTAATAGTGCTGGTACCATGGAGTGGCTATGCTTCCGTTTGGATATGTTGTCTTGCATCGTATTCGTCTTCTCTTTGGTCTTTTTGGTCTCTATTCCACAGGGAGCAATTAATCCAAGTAAGTGGTTCATGTTTATCAACTTAATTGACTAATGTTTGTTGCTCCATGGCAAATGGTGTACAAAGAGTGCATTCCTCACTCTTTTTTCTCTTCATAAATTAAAGGTGTTGCGGGGTTGGCGGTGACATACGGGCTTAATCTGAACATGTTACAAGCTTGGGTCATATGGAACTTGTGCAATATGGAGAACAAAATTATTTCAGTTGAAAGGATACTTCAATACACTTCTATCCCGAGTGAACCTCCTCTTGTGATAGAAGAAAATAGGCTAGATCATAACTGGCCATCACATGGAGCAGTTGATATTCAAGACCTGCAGGTAATTCAAATTACATTCTATTTATGTATTCTCGTCAAATTAAAAAATTGTTCCCTAATAGTTTATGCCTTCATACTAATGGTTTTGGGCATGAATTAGGTCCGATATGCTCCTCATCTGCCCCTTGTATTACGAGGCCTGACGTGCACTTTTCCTGGAGGAATGAAGACTGGAATAGTGGGGAGAACAGGGAGTGGTAAATCAACTCTCATACAGACGCTCTTCCGCATTGTGGAACCAACAGCCGGAAAAATTTTGATAGATAACATTGACATTTCCTCGATTGGACTGCATGATTTACGATCTAGATTGAGCATCATTCCTCAAGATCCTACCATGTTTGAGGGGACAGTACGAAGCAACTTGGATCCACTGGAAGAGTACCCAGATGAACAAATTTGGGAGGTGAGTTTGGTTTCATATTGATAAGTACGCTAATTTGGTACCATAGGTAGTTCTTTTTCAGCATTGATCTTAAGATACTCTATTATGAACACTGTGTCGTTTGGACTGTCGAATAAGATGTTTTTCAATGCTTAGGCTCTTGACAAGTGCCAACTTGGAGATGAAGTTAGAAAGAAGGAAGGCAAGCTTGATTCAGCAGGTTGTGTCATTCACCATTTTATATCATATATATCATACATGGACGTTTTGTGAGAATTTCTTAGCAAATATGACGATATTCTTATTTCTTGCATTTCTATGAACGTTATAGTTACTGAGAATGGAGAAAATTGGAGTATGGGTCAACGGCAGCTGGTCTGTCTTGGCCGTGTGCTACTCAAGAAAAACAAGCTCTTGGTGCTTGATGAAGCTACTGCATCAGTTGATACTGCGACTGATAATCTGATACAGCACACGTTGAGGCAACACTTTACTGATTCCACCGTCATAACCATTGCACATCGAATAACGTCTGTACTTGATAGTGACATGGTCCTACTTTTAAATAACGGTTTGTGCAATCTAATTAGTCTTGCATTATCTTTGACACTATTTACTTACAATCATCTTGATTTTCAAATTGGATTTTCTTCGATTCAGGAGTTATCGAGGAGTATGATTCCCCAACAAAGTTGCTGGATAACAGGTCATCTTCATTTGCGAAGCTCGTAGCAGAGTACAGTGCAAGATCAAATACCACTTTTGAATAGTTCACAAACATTTTAGATTTGGATCTTCATTCGGTACGAAGTTGCATGATGATGGCAAAATTAGGCGGTGATTAGTATCTCCATTTTACACCTTATCAACATACTAGTTTCTTTTGTACTAGCTTTTCAAGTATTTTGAGATTAGAGTGACATGGATTAGCAAAGTCATTGGTGTACTCGATGTAAAATGTGTTATTGTAGTGCAGTAAACTGTTATGATTCTGATAGTAGAATAAATTTGTGGTGTACAACCAAACAGGCTGTACTTTATTTTTGGAAGTTTTTTTGAATTTACTTCTCCGCACTCATCTCATCATGTTTAATCAAACATTTACGGACTCTTAACTATTTAGACATGTTATAAAAATTATGACCACTTGGTGGACCATGACAAAGGGTAACAGAGTCAATACCCATTCACAAAGATTTGAACATATTAAAAACAGAAAAACACAAAGTTTTAGCGAAATTGAAACTTCATGTTTATACCTCTAAGAGATGCGATGTTTATATCTCCTATTCATGTTATTAATAGTTTATTTTAATAAAATTATAAAATTAAATTATTTTAGATATTGTATAAAAAATATGTATAACAGACAATGCTCTCAATGCTTACAATTGAAAATTTATTCCCTGTTTATAGACATCTTCATCCCCCGATGGATGGTCGGGATACATTCAATTTAATGGTAAAGTTTCATCTTCTAAAACTCTCCATGCAAATTCATAAAAATACTACAGAATTCTACTAAATTTAGAATCTTCTAAGTTACACGCCATAAACATTAGAAAATCTAGAATAAGAGGATTACAATCCACTCGACTCAATCTCACAAACTCTCAATCTCACCTCAAGACTCTATCTTGGTCTTGGTATACTAGCCTAGAATTCTAACTTGATTCTGGTACCCCTCAAAGAACTCTTCTTGGTTCTCTGAATACCTCACATTTCTCTGCTTGGATCTGGAATACATATACAACACCATCTACATCTCTATTTATAGACTGAAGAACAAGAAACTAGATAGGAGAAAGCTTAGCCGTGTCTTGCTCTTGCACACGGTTTTGACCTACGACCGTTGACCAAAGGTCGATGGCTTCAATCACCAGCTGCAACTCTCTGGCTTCTTCTTGAACCTTCACAAATCCTCTTGTTGCTCCATGCTTCTTGAAGCTTCTGGATAGTGTGAGAATGGTGTGGTATGATATGGATCCTTCAATTCTCCCCCTTCATACCATCGGAGGATAGTGTCTTCTGTTGCGCTTCACTTGATGTTCATCCTGGCTATGTCTCTGCATAACTCTAACTGCCCAATGGTCTTTACCTAGATTTGTAAACAATCTGCTTCTAACGTCTACAGCGTGAGCACTATCCGGTCTCGAACAAACCATTGCATTAATCTAACTACCAACTGCTGAAGAGTAGGAAACTGCTTCTATCTCTTCCATCTTTTTCTCTGAAGAGGAACACAATCGCTTCATTGGATTTCCGTTGGCGTCTGTCTTTAGCTTGAACATTCATTTGTCTTTCAAGACTTTCTGCAAGGAACTCTTCTCGTCTTGCATATCTTGCACCTATTTCCCTTTGTCCGAATGGGTCTTCACTTCTTGAAAGTTCTCTGGCTCCCTCTCATTAGTAAGCAGAATATACTCGGACTCCGGATATCTCCTCGAC
Organism: Cornus suecica; assembly: GCA_963922005.1. Taxonomy (NCBI): domain Eukaryota; kingdom Viridiplantae; phylum Streptophyta; class Magnoliopsida; order Cornales; family Cornaceae; genus Cornus; species Cornus suecica. The sequence goes on along the minus strand of OY998239.1, from coordinate 8,043,990 downwards.
GGAATCAACGATCGGCCTCACTCAGATCTTCTTGTCTGGGGCTCTTCAACTGGAGGTGCTACATCTGGTTCCGTAGCCTCTGGTGGAGGGGTTTGTGGCTCCCCCTGCTCAACACCCTCACATAGAACTCTGCCTGGTTTTACTTCCTCCCCTATTTCTGGAATTAAATCCTGCATGTCTCATTACTCGGGTTCAGCCATAATGATGCAGGATCCAGGATGATGTCTGAAACACTGGGACATCTAGGTGCCACAATGAAAACAGACATAATTACTCATTTGTCTGTCATCGCTAGACGTGTCGCGGGTCTAGGTGCTTCCTCTACTTCTGCTTCTACCGAATCTTCGTTCTGTAATGAATACATCTGTCTGATCTATGATGGGTTTTTTTTCTTCGGGCTTCTTCCCTGAGTATCGCATCCTTCACTATCGCCATAGTGAGTTTACTGCTCGGTGCTGAATTGCCGAGGGAAACCACCAATGTCTCCCATGTGTCTGGTAGGGAACTGAGCAGTAGTAGGGCTTGTGTCTCATTTCCCAGGTTCAACTCTACAGCTGCAAGCTAGTTTACCAGGTTCTAAAACTCACTAGTGTGCTCGGCTACAGAGGTTCCGCTCCTCAACTTTAAGTTTACTAGTTGCATCATTAAGAGGGCTTTATTCCGGGAAGTCTTAGCCTGGTACATATCATTGAACTTCTTCCAGAGCTTGTACACATTTATCTCTTACGCAACATGGTGGAATACGCTGTGATCTATCTACTGCCAAATCTAACCAATAGTCTTCTTGTGCATCTTGGTCCAAACTTTCTCCGTGATTGCCACGGGTTTTGCCCCTTCGTTCTATAACGGGCCCGCCAAATCCTTTCAATTAAGGAGATCCTCCATCCTGGGTCTCCATATGGTGTAATTAGAGGCTTACAACATAATCATGGCTCCTGATCACAAATCCCCCATTGAATCGGATCAATTTTAAGCTCTTCCTGGCTTGTATAATATGTTCGGAGCTGAATCACGCAAAATGGAGTGTACCGTTGCGTCCAGAACGGTCGAAAACCTTTGACTGAGCTCAAATCGGACTTAAAATGAGCTTGGAATCTCAAAAATAATGGCAGAGGGCAAACTTGTAATTTTCTTCAAATCTGGTGACGTGGCAAGCTCTCCTTCTGACACGTGGCAGCTTCTGAATGGGCCACATGGAAGTTCTGGTGATGAAATGTGTCAATTGCTGGTTGGGACACGTGTCAAGCTCTGATTATACCACGTGTCTGCTCCTCGTTGAGACACATGTCAGCTTGCTATTAGGCCATGTGTCAGGGATGATGTAGCCTCGGATGATGTCACTACTGATGTCAACGTCTTCTATAATTTTCCGATCACCGGAAAAATTTATCGTCGCCAGAAAGTTTGCCGGAAAAACCAGCTTTTGCCGGAGAAAACGTGTGTGGCGCGTGGTTTCACGTGCATAAACTTCGGACGGCACGTGGAGGCGTGTGCATCATTGGAATCGACTGAATTTTATACCGATGCGTTCCTCTTCGAAAGATCTTTCCAACGGTATGCTATACGATGTGGTGGAGATGAATTAACAGGTTCAAAATAGGCTCGAAAGTGCGGAAGAATTTTGTGAACCTAAGCTTTGATATCACTTGTTGTGCTTCGAACCAACCTCAAACTCTCAAATCATACAACACACAATATATTTGGGAGAGTAATATCAACTTCAATTGATGAAAATGGGAGGAGGATTACAATCCACTCTGACTCAACCTCACAAACTCTCAATCTCACCTCAAGACTCTATCTTGGTCTTGGTATCCCTAAAAACTTTCTTGGTTTTCACACCACTCAACAGATATCTATCTTGAATCTGGAATACATATACAACACCATCTACATCTCTATTTATAAACTGAAGAAGAATAAACTAGATAGGAGAAAGCATAGTGGTGTCTTGCTCTTGCACACGGTTTTGACCTACGACCGTTAACCGAAGGTCGATGGCTTCAATCTCCAGTTGCAACTCTCTGGTTTCTTCTTGAACCTTCACAAATCCTCTTGTAGCTCCATGCTTCTTGAAGCTTCTGGATAGTGTGAGAATGGTGTGGTATGGATCCTTCATGCAGTGCATTTAGTGTGATGGTATTATGGTTTTTGAGTTTTGGGTTTGTGTAAAATATATCTTCATGATAGTGTTAACTTCTTAGCGTTTGATAACTTTATCACCTTTTATTGCCTTTTTTCTTTCTTCAGATAACTGTTAATCTCAGTGGTGATATTGGTGAATTGCATTTCAAAGCATTGAAGTCTGTTGATTGGAGTAAGAATGAGCTTCATGGGTCTATTCCAAAATCAAATTTCATCTCTATAACTTTTCTAGTCTCCAACTGTATTGGAATAACTATAGTGGCATTTTGGATCGAGCTAGTCAAGTTCTCAAACTCACAAGAGTGCAGCTTCATATCTCTTCTAAAATTCAAGTTATTGAAACTCATGTTGCAAAATAAGTGACATCCCAAGATGGGTTGGGGACTTCTTTAATATATGTAGGTCTTGTTTGGTTTGAACTGCAAGGAAAACTATCATATATTGTTTTCCACCCAAACTAAACTTGCACAATAGTCTTTCCCAATTGGTGCTTGATTAGTACAATTTCATCATTGATTCTTATTACAATGCAATCTATTAGCTATAGGGCACAAATCAGCAATTAATTTTTTGACTTCTGATTCTTCTGAACCTAATTGACAGCTATTTTTAATCAAAGAACGGAAATAGGTTCATGGTTGCTAAGGCTCCAAATCTATGAATGCTTTATTTACTCCAAGTACTCATCTCGTAATAACATTACATGTTTGATCCAACATTCGCATCATTTCAGGGGAGAAAGGTTTGTGAAGACTCGTAATTATTTAGATGTATTGTGTAAAGAAGATAATATGTACACACATTGGAGTATTAAGTTGTTCGCAATAGTATGAGAGTTTCAATTATGAACTTTGAATCATGACAAATGGTATTAGAGTCAATCTCTATTCACGAATACACCCTCTAATAATGTAATTGCGCTTTCTTATTGTGAGTATCACTGACGAATATATAATCGTGACAAATGGTCCTGTGAAAAGTAATATCCCAAGAAAAGTCAAAGACTTCTCAAATATATCTAGTTCTTGTTTGGTGTGAATAACAGTGACTCCCAAATGACTCTTTTAAACATAAGTTCATAATTATTCAGATACTTAATAAAAACCGTGAGTAGTTAGTGTAAAACGGGCAATATCTACACAGATTGGAGCACTAATTGATGTTGGTGATAAGTAGTTTGATTCACTTCATTAGGAGATATGACATTTTACCAATATATATATATTTTTCTAAAATTATATAATTTTTTGAATTTTGTTTTTGAATATATATATTTTTTGAATTATATATATATATTTTTTGAAATATATATATTTTCGAATTTATATATATTTCAAAATTTATATATATATTTTCGAATTATATATATATTTTTTGAAATTTATATATGTTTTCCGAAATTATATAATTTTTTGAATTTACTTTTTGAAAATATATATATTTTGAATTATATATATATATATTTTTGAAATATATATATATATTCGAATTTAAATATTTTTCAAATTTTATATATATTTTCGAATTATATATATATTTCAAATTTTATATATTTTTTTGAATTTTATATATATTTTTTGAAATTTATATATGTTTTTCGAAATTTATTTATTTATTTCTAATTTTATATATATTTTTAAAAATTTAAATATTTGCTTTCGAATTTTATATATTTTTTCGAATTTATATATATGTTTTTCGAAATTTTATATATTTGGGGTTGGGGCATAAAGGTCATTTCACATTACATATAATATTTTTGAATTTTATCAATGGTATTTTGGTCATTTTATTGGCCCAGGGGGTGTCATTGCAAGCAAAATCAAACCTTAGGGGGTGTTAGTGCAAAATTTTCAAAAAGCAGCACAAATGTGGAATTGACTTAAACCTCAGGGGGTGTTAGTGCAAATTACCCAAAAAATTAACCAAACATGAGCTAGCAGTAAATAAAAATGGAAAGGACAAAGAAAACCCCAAAAGAAATACTAGTAAACTCGAATTATAACACTCCAATCCAGCAAAATAGAATTTGGAAGGGGATATTGTTTCCTCATAGTCATGTTGTTAATGATTTATTTTTATTAATGATGCTAATTACTCGTATTTGCTTGCATACCATATAATAATAAAATTATAAAATTAAAGAATAGGTATTATAACAAAAATGTATATAAGATAGAATGCTCTCAATGTCAGGATGCATTTAATCTAATGATAAAAATTCATCTTCTAAAACTCTCCAACCAAGTTTATAAATCTTCATAAAAGTCCAAAAATACTTACCCAATTTTACTAAAGTTTAGAATATTCTAAGTTACACTTCTTAACATTAAAAATCTTAGTATACTCTTTATCAGCTGGGATCTTATCATAGGACATACTAATACGGAAAATACAATCATGGGAATTGAAAGGTAAAATATATGCTCTCATATATATGTATAATTATGGATGTTGAAAGGTAAAATATATGTTCCGATAGAAAAGGAGATGATTGTGTTAACTTCAGACCATGTAAAAGATAATAATAATAATATTTTTTTTTCAGATAAGTGGTCATATTGGTGAATTGCATTTCAAAGCATTGAAGTCTGTCAATTAGAGTAAGAATGAGCTTCATGGGTCTTTTCCTCCCTCGGTCACTTTTTTGAACTCTATAACCTTTCTAGTCTCCAACTGTATTGGAATAACTCGAGTGGAATTATGGAGCTAGGCAAAGTTGTCAAACTCACAAGCCTTAGTGCAGCTTCATATCTCTTCTAAAGTGCAAGTTATTGGAACATAAGTGACATCCCAAGAGAGGTTGGACACTTCTTTAATACATCTAGGATTCTAGGTCTTGTTTGGTTTGATGAACTGCAAGGGAAACTATCCTCTATATATACTATTTTTCACTAACGAATAATTGAAATAGGTCCATGACTCCATGGTTGCAAAGACTCCAAAACCTGTGGGATGCATTATTTACTCCAAGTACTCATCTTGTAAAAAAATTACATATTTGATCCAACATTCACATTGTTTCAGGGGAAAGTAATTATTTAGACGCGTTGTGCAAAGTAAACAATATGCACACACATTGGCATATAAGTTGTTCGAAGTAGTATCAAAGTCAATCATGAACGTTGAATCGTGACAAATGGTATTAGAGTCGATCCCTATTCTAGAATGCCCTATGACACTCTAATAATATAATTGCGCTTTGAAAATTGTGAGCATCACTGACGATTAGATTGCAATTCTCATTTTTGATATCACTAAGTCGAAAAACATGGATATATATAATCCTGACCTATATATATTACTTGAGACAGAATATAGAATTGATGAATGCTTAACAAATCCGCTAGGAAACTAGGAACACACACAGCTGAAATCCAAACACCAATACTCATAAAGAGCAAAAGAGTAAGTAAACTCTAAAAACAAGAATATATGAACATATTGTTTGTACATGTAAACATGCACACCCTATGAATTGATTCTTTTATCATCCTCTCTTAAAACAGAATTAATGACAGAAACATCAAACCTGACTGATTCTTGTTTCACCCATTGCACCACCCTCTCTGCCTCCCTGCTCACTCTCTCCTCTTCCTTCATCGCCATCTTCAACCTCCGATCTTGTTCTTTCACCGAAAACGTGCTCATATCAGACAACATCTCATCATTCTTTCCCCATTTCCCTTTTTTTTTCACATCAAATCGCGGGCTTTTTTCATTAATTCTCCTCTTCTTTGTATGATCATCACTTGTTGATGAGTACCAAAAGCAACAGATTGGCCTAGGAGGAGACTCCGACTCCATACTCAATTTCACATCATCAACATAGTCTGTTTTTCCATATTGATGTAATCACTTGAAGATTCATCTGATGATCTGGGGTTATATTAGTTGTTGAGAGATGGTTAAAGAGATTGAGAATTTTCTAACTCACCGTTAGCATAATATTTTATGTGGATTGATTACGTGTTTTGGGACCAATTTGTGTGTTTGTTATCCAAAAGTTCAAATAAACCAAACAAATATTGCATAATTTGCTGTGGTGTTTGGTGGAGCGTCACATCAACTCTAGTTTAGTGGAATATGTATGATCCTTGCAAGTTGCAATTGCTTGTAAAAGTTGTGGAGGCCGAGCGTTCAAAATTCAACATATGTGGGTTTGACCTTGATTTCTTTTCTTATCTTTCTTTCTTTCTTTTTTTTTTTTAAAAAATTTAATCGGTGTGCTGGTGGTTCAAGCGTAAGGTCACCTCAGACCGGTACATCGTTAAACATCGAATTTGAATAACAATTTTCACCCTCCAGTGGTAGAACTTGGTGAACCGGGCCTACTACTTCCCACCCTTGTGTGGATCTTTCTTCTTTTATGATTTTTGTGTGAACATTTCTTCTCTTATGATTTTTATTACTTTGTTTAGTTTACTTATTGATATCTTAGAGAGTCTAAGTGTCTGTTTGATAATACTTAATTGTCACTTAAATCTAAACAGATTAAACACTTATTTAGTTAAGTGTGATTAATAAAAAATTTGAACACCACTTAAGACATTAAGTGTCACTTAAAATGAAGTAAAATTTTAAGTGACGGAGTCATCACTTAACACTGAAGTTTGAAGACTAAAAATTTACAAAAATACCATAAAATATAATATTTTTAAACACCGCTTAAAACCTTCAATACTTAAAATTCAGATCTTAAGATTTTCAGTATTTAATTTTCAGTTTTGTCAAACAACACCTAAGCCCGTAAGCCGTATCGTGTGAAAATAGTATTTTGAAAATATGTCTGAGAAATTAATATTTTTGGCACAAGGCAATTCGCATATATCATATGAATGAGTAAGAAGAAACTCTGAATATTCTTATTAATATATTAGTTATTTATTTATTTTTCTTTTTTAAGTAGGAAGATATGTAAAAAGATAATATTTTAAATTTTTCACAAGTTAAGATTGGTCTTCAAGATGACAAGCTAGAATGTTAAATTAGGGTTGTGTTGAAATCGGTTCGTAAAACAACAAGGATTATATTCCAATGGTCTAAAAACTTAAGGATAAGCAGAAAAAAAGTGAGAACCGGGGCTAATGTAAAAGAATTCCCATCATGTCAGAGAAAAAGGAAGAGAAGGCAAAATTGTCCCGCGTTCTACTTCGAGAAACCCTTTTTCTTAAACTTAGTTCTTTCTATTTTCTTTCTTATCTTGGGGTGGTAGTTATTTATACTAATCTAAAGATGGTCAATGCCCTCGAGTCACAAAGTGTCAACCACCTTTGTAGGGTTAGTCTATTTGACCAACGGTCCAACGACCTACCACCCACGATCTCCGCCCGAAAATTTGTGCAGCATTAAATTCTAGTCTTGTCAATCCTTTCTTCTAATTAATGTGGTTCCTTGAAGCTAACTCTTATTCGTCCGACTGCATCTTCCCCTTTTGCATCAGGTTATTTGAGAGATCTCTCTCCGAACTAAACCAATCGATTCAAGCCTCATTTTCGCTCGATACTCAAATTCCCATTAAAATGGCGAAGGGAAAGGGACCTACGCCTAAAGCATGCCTTCCTTGGTTCCAGCGGCCCGACCTCCTTCTTTGCAATCTGCTCCTTATTGTCGATCAATCACTTTATACAAAGAAAGTACACACACGTTTCTAGGGAGTGGTACCATTTCAAGAATCTTCCTTTGTGTTTTCCCATCCAAATAGAGAGATGTAGATATTGAAGGGTGGTTTTTTAGGACCGCCAAGGAGGGGGAGGAGCCGTTTCCCTCGAGTTCTCTCGCAACCGTGCCCAATCAGCTGGTTTTGTACCGTAGGGAACGAAAAGGCGAAATTAAAACCCTGTGACCCTTTTCATCTCTGAACCTTCTATTGTTTAGGAAAATTAAATCGCGATAATTAATCTCCCAATTTTGCCGTCCACAATTTGCTAATGACTTCAACCGAACTTTTAACGAGTCGAATTCGAACCTGCTCTCTACTTATATCCAAGAGCATGTTACATGCAGGGGCGGAGCCAGGATTTAGGGTTAGGGGAGGACCGAAATTGAAGATTTTCAAATACTGATTAGATGCATTAAAAAAATAACTAGCTAAGGTTTGGTTTATTGTTTATATAGAAAAAAAGATTAGTCTATATCTAATCACTATAAATAAATAAATAAAATGCAAAAGTCGATAGCTATATTAAAAAAATGACAACTTTCAAAAAATAATTTAAACAAAATACCACTTAACAAAAATAATTACAAAAGAGACAACTTTAGGTAAAATAATTTAAATTTTGAAAATTTTAAATAATTGCAATACTAAAATACCCCTCAATAATTAATACATGTTTTTACATATTTGTCCTTCAATTATATAATTTTTAAAATAATAATTATATTCCATTAAGAAAAGGGTTAATTGCAGTAAACCCCCCTATACTATCCAGATTAATCAACTAACCCCTACTTTGTCCACTTTGCCCCCTATACTATTCAATTTCATCAAATTGCCCCATCAGCTCACATTTTAACTCAAAATGCCTAAACTACCCTCAATCAATAGTATAAGTAGACCTGTCAATGGATAGGATTTTGATCCGAATCCGATCCAAATCCGATCCGATTAGCCGGATATGGATTGAAAATAAAATCCGATAACTCGATTAGGATCCGAATCCGATAATCCGATTTCTTAACAAATTGGATTTGGATTTATTTCATTCGATCCGATATAAAATATATTTATATATATATATATATATATATATATAAATATATATTTGATATTTTTATGTGTATATATTTAATATTGTACATGTATATAAATGTTAGTTGTTAATTATTTTATTATTTATTAATAATGATTGATCATAAATATAATTATTAAAAGTGTGAATAATTTAGTGTTTTAGTATTTATTGATTTTTGTATTTTTTTTAATTAGATATTCGAATAAGATATTCTATAATGAAAAAATTCGAATATGAATTAACTAAGTGAAAATCCGTCGAATTATCGGATTCGGATCGCGGATCGGGAGTTTTTGTCATCCATATCAATAGACCTGTCAATAATCCGATTATGATCCGAATCCGATATTAACCGGATATGGATTGAAAATAAAATCCGATAATCCGATTAGGATCCGAATCCGATTTCTTAACAAAATGGATTTGGATTTAACTGATCCGATCAGAATCCGATCCATTGACAGGTCTAAGTATAAGGGGGTTTGTTGATTTAACCATTTAAAAAAAAAAATTCAAAAATCAATTATATTTTTCACAAAAATTATAAATTCAGAAATAATATATATATATATATATTTCTTTTGCAAAAAATCTGCAATATATGAAAATTCATTCTTCACAAAAAATTCAAAATTTTTTTCCGAAAATCTGCAACATATGAAAAAAATAATTTCAAAATTTTTTGCGAAAAAAAAAATTTCCGAAAATATGCAACAAATGAAAAAAAACAATTTCAAATTTTTTTGCGAAATTTTTTTTTTTCCGAAAATCTGGAGCATATGAAAAAAAAAATTCAAAATTTTTTTTGCAAAAAATCATTTTTTTCCAAAAATCTGCAACATATGCAAAAAAAATAAATTTCAAAATTTTTTGCAAAAAATATCATATTTTGCGAAAAACAAATTTCCGAAAAAAAATATATATATTTCCGAAAATCTGCAACATATGAAAAAAAAAAATTTCAAAATTTTTTTTGCAAAAAATCATTTTTTCCCGAAAATCTACAATATATGAAAAAAAAAAATTCAAAAATTTTTTTGCGAAAAATCATTTTTTTCCGAAAACCTGTAGCATATGAAAAAAAAAATTCAAAAATTTTTTGCAAAAAAATCTTATTTTGCGAAAAAAAAAAATTCCGAAAATCTGCAACATATGAAAAAAAGTAATTCAAAAATTTTATTATGTTCCAAAATATGAATTTTTTTCCGAAAAATATTTTTTTTGCCAAAAATATATATTATGTTCCAAAATATGATCTTTTCCGAGAAATATATTTATATTTTGCCAAAAATATATATATATTTCTGAATTTATAATTTTTGTGAAAAATATAATTGATTTTTGAAAAATAATTTTTTTAAATGGTTGAATCAACAAACCCCCTTATACTATTGATTGAGGGTAGTTTAGGCATTTTGAGTCAAAATGTGAGCTGAGAGGGCAATTTGATGAAATTGAATAGTATTAGGGGCAAAGTGGACAAAGTAGGGATTAGTTGATTAATCTGGACAGTATAGGGGGGTTTACTGAAATTAACCCTTAAGAAAATCCCCTTATTACCCATACCATATCTTTCCCTTTCCCTATAGTATCTTTCCCTTTCCCCCAGGGCCCGTTTGGTAGGCGGTCCGGTCTGATGTTATCTGGGTGGTGTTCTGAAAGTCTGTTTGGTAAAACTGTCTGGCCTTATGGTCTTATTCAAGCTGTTTGGTCTTATGTTTGGAAAATAATACAAAAAATAAAAAATTAATATATAAAATTCAAAAAATATATGAAGTATGAAAATATATAAATTTTGAAAAAATATAAAAAATTTGAAAATAATATAAGAAATTCAAAAATAATATATTTTTCAAATTTTATAAATTATTTCGAATTTTTATATTATTTTTTGAATTTTATATATTATTTTTGATTTTTTATATTATTTTCAATTTTTTAATATTTTTCTCAAATATATATATATATCTAATTTTGTATATTATTTTTGAATTTTATATTTTTTTCAAATTTTATACATTATTTCAAATTTTTTATATTATTTTTTAAATTATATATATATTTAAAATTTTATATATTAATTTTGATTTTTATATATTTTTTTCGAATTTAATACATTATTTTAAAAAATATATATTATTTTTCAAATTTTATATATTATTTTCGAATTTTATACATTATTTTTTATTTTTTCTATTATTTTGGAATTTTTTTATTTTCGCAAATTTTAAATATATTTTTTGCATTTTATATATTAATTTTGAATTTTATATATATATTCCAAATTTTATACATTATTTCACATTTTTTAGATTATTTTTTTAATTTTATATATTATTTTCAAATTATATATATTTTTTAATTTTATATATATTTTTCAAATTTTATGATCTCATGTGTTAAGATAATTGTATATAAGACCACTTGAGACCATCATTTTTTATTGTCTCAAATTACCCCTTTTGGTCCCAAGTGGTCCTTGTTTTTTTGGAACCGTGTTGCCAAACAGTGTCCGGTCCCAAAAAAACCATTATAAAACCAAATCACATGGGACCGGACCGCGAACCAAACAAGGCCTTAGAGTTCCAGCAGTTCAAGACTCCACCCCCTCAGTAATTTTAATTCTAATAAAAAAAATTAATTCTTGAAAAAAATAAAGAAATCACTCACATTCAAGCCTCCCACCCCTTAATCTAATTCTTGCGCTATATAAAAATAATAATTTTATTTAATTAACATATGACAATAAAATATTAAAAAATCAACTAACTACAACATAATAAGTAAATTCTATGTACTATATGTAAAATAATTTTTCAAACTCACTCACATTCACTCTCGCTAAATTTTAAGTGAAGCCAAAAGTTTTACTTTATGAGTTAAAAAGTTTCATATCTTGCGTCAAATGTTTTACCTTATAAAATAAAAAAATTACAATAAAATCTTCATCTTATTTTTCGGAAATCGGAAACTCGCCGTTACACTATATGTAATGTTTAAGTGAAACAAAAGTTTTATACTACGTGATTTTACAAGTTTCGTAATAATCTACTTATTGGTATTTTGTTTATCATAGTTTTGAATAAAATGAGTTTAACTAAAATAAGTAATTGTGCATAATTGTTATTTTTCCAACAAATATTTTTTTCACAGTAAACCATGGATACAAAATTATATATATATATATATATATATATATATTATATTTTCAAAATAATATAAATAGTTCATTCTTGTATAAATAAAGAGAAAGGAGAAAAAAAGTTGAGATTATGAACCGTACGATCCTAGATGTGGAGGAAATACTTAATGGAGTAGAAGCAGATCAAACGAAAAGAGTAAGGCTTGGCTAATTTGGTTGATGGAGATTTATGGAGATGACGACTGTGAGAAGAAAATTTGGTTAAGATGATATTTTATGGAAGGGTAGTTATGTCCGTTTAAAATTTTTAATTTATTAGGGTTGTTTCAATAAAATATAATATAAGGATATTTAGGGAAATGAGTAAAAGTGGGTTAAATGACATTATAGACTAAAATTGTGAGTTTCCTTTTTTTGTAATTATTTTTGTTAAGTGATCTTTTGTTTAAATTATTTTTTGAAAGTTGTCCTTTTTTTAATATAGGCTCCAAAAGTTGTCATTTTTTAAATTTTCCACTAAAGTAATATAAGTTTATAATAAATTCAAATATAACGAGTGTTGTAGAAATACATGTAAAGTAGCACTTGCAGAAATTTATAAATTAAAGTAATATAAGTTTATAATAAAAATCACTAATATGGACTACAAAACATAAGGTAAATATATGCCAAAATTATAGGAAAGAGTCGATAAAAATGGATTTCAAATATCTTGGCAGTTGATAACTTGATAATAAATTCACCAAATATGTAAATGTTTTTTTCCAAGTTTGGATGATGTCCCAAATTTTCTAATACATTGGCCCTTTAAATATTTTTTCATAAATTTAGGTCATATATTGAGATATCAGACTAAATCATAAAGCTTTTGGGCATTTTATATGGAGAGCTTAACCGTGATCATTATTTCAACTATGGTTGTCAAAATAGGGAGTCTAGATATGATCGTTTTGGGTCTGTAGAATCGCAAATCGTAAGTAGAATCATAAGATTCTATAAACTTTTCACAAAAATAATTCAATTTAACTCATTTAACAATATTATCTCTATAATACAACAAAAACATACTTAAAACAACAAATTTAAGTAAAAACATCACCCTAAAGTCTTATCAATGTGCAAATGGTTAAGTTTTCTCACATTACTGCTTATTTTAAAAAATAAAACTAATTGAAAAAATAAAGGTAAAATTAAAATAAAATTTATAAAAGTCTAAATAACTATCATTTAATAAACTCAATATCATATTCCACCAATGTATCATGTTAACCCAAAATAATAAACAAACTCCAAATCTTTTTTTTTTCCCATAAAATCATGGTAAAATCATAAAATTTTACATAATCATATAGAATAGTAGCAGAATCGTAAAATTTTACCAATTATAATCTGGATTACGACAATTATGGGTGGTACCGTGATAGCCATTCAAATTCCAATTTGTTTTGTTGTCTTATACTAAATACTATGAATGAAAATTTGAAATTATGATGACTTTGCTTCTTTTTTTTCCCCAATTTTTTTTGTTTAAATCTTAATTTATTGTGTCATAATATTTTAGGAAATTAATTTAATGAAAATCTGTTTTCAATTTATTAATAATTTTCTATAAAATTCAAAAATCTTTTGTTTTTAGGAATACTTTAACTTGAACCAACTCAAAATCACATTATATTTAGCTTATATTTAATTTTGAGATGGGTCATCTGTGTAACCCAGATCAACTTCACTTTCTAATGTAATATTTCAATCCGAGTTGCTAAATTAACTTTGAAAAAAAAAATTGGTTTAGACTCTGGATTGAGTAGTTACGGTTGAAAGAATAATTAAGAATAAGTATTTAATAAATTTATGTGTCAGGTTTAATTAAAGCTATATATTCAACTTGTCCGAATTATAGCCTTATTTGAAGTCATATACAATGTTCTTAAATTTTGATTAAGGTTGATTAATATTGAATTAATCAAATTAAACTCAAAATTCGGACAAGTTGTGGCTAAAAATTAAATTTTAGGCAAAAAACTAATTATCTACAACAAAATCTCATGTTGTTACATAAATAGAAGGATATATGCGTTGTAATAATCCTAATTTATGCATTTAATTGATTTGGTATTTATGATATGGGTATGTATGCAATTTAAATAACAATGTATAATTTAGTATTTTTGGTGTGTGAAATGTGTAATTATAGGTGTAAATGTATATATATATATATATATCTTGGTGTATAAGAAATTAAAGAATGGTTTTTAATTATAAAAAGAAAGGGAAAAAGGTGAATGATTAGTGTTAAAGTAAATTTAGGTGTTGGATGCGAGGTGTAAAGAGGAATAAATTTAGAAAGAGGGAGACAAATGATAATGAGAGAGGGCCACATGTTTTAAAAGTAAAAATAAAAAATAATAATTGGAATTATTAAGGGAAAGTCTTCATTTCATATGAAGGCTTTTTCTCTCTAAATTTTGAGAGAGAATGGAAAGAAATGAGAGAGCTCTTGGTGATGATCTTGGAAGGATTTGGGCTTGAAGATAATATATTCAAGCCGAATAATTTAAGACAAGTTACAACTCTATTCTACCCCTTTGAATTTATAAATTTAAGATCTTTGTGAAATAAAATATATAAATAGATATATATTATTTATAAATAGTTAATTTTTTATAAAAATAAATATAGAAGTGTTATTATGTATATAAATGCATATATATATATATATGGATAAATGAATATTAAATGATTATTATCATATATTTCATATTATCATTAAATTATATTTTAATTATAAAATACATCTATGATTATGGAAATATCAACAAATATTAGTTAGGAAACTTTAATAATATTTATAATTATTTAAATAAACTTCTTCAATTTTCTAGAAATATTTAGGGATTTTCAATGACAATTTTTGGAAATTATATTAATATGAAAATCTAGTGTGGCTGGTTGTATGTTGTTATGGTACAATTTTTTTTCTAACCATAGAATTATAAGAACTTTTAAATCCTAACATTTGATTTAGGGTTAATTTCAGTAAACCCCCCTATACTATCCAGATTAATCAACTAACCACTTGTCTGTTCACTTTGCCCCCTATACTATTCAATTTCATCAAATATCCCCCTTACTTCTCAAAATGCCTAAACTACCCTCAATAGTATAAGGGGGTTTAGTGAATTATTTCGGAAAAAATAATATATACATTTTGCAAAAAAAAAAAAAAATTCGAAAAAAAATCATATTTTGTTCCAAAATATGAATTTTTTTTTCGAAAAATATTTTTTTTGCGAAAAAGTATATATTATGTTCCAAAATATGAATTTTGTTTTCGAAAAATTTTTTTTTTGCGAAAAAGTATATATTATGTTCCAAAATATGAATTTTTTTTTCGAAAAATATTTTTTTGCAAAAAAGTATATATTATGTTCCAAAATATGAATTTTATTTCGAAAAATAATTTTTTTGCAAAAAATATATATTATGTTCCAAAATATGATTTTTTTCTGAAAAATAATTTTTTGCGAAAAATATATATTATGTTCCAAAATATGATTTTTTTTCCGAAAAATATTTTTTTTTGCGAAAAAGTATATATTATGTTCCAAAATATGAATTGTTTTTTCGAAAAATATATATTATGTTCCAAAATATGATTTTTTTCCGAAAATTATTTTTTGAAAAAAAAATTCATATTTTGGAACATAATATATACATTTTTGTTCCAAAATATTATTTTTCGAAAACAAAATTCATATTTTGGAACATAATATATACTTTTTCGCAAAAAAAAAAAAATTAAGAAAAAAAAATCATATTTTGGAACATAATATATATTTTTCACAAAAAATTATTTTTCAGAAAAAAATCATATTTTGGAACATAATATATATTTTTTGCAAAAGAATTATATTTCAGAAAAAAATCATATTTTGGAACATAATATATATTTTTTGCAAAAAAATTATTTTTCGAAAAAAAAATTCATATTTTGGAACATAATATATACTTTTTTGCAAAAAAAATATTTTTCGAAAACAAAATTCATATTTTGGAACATAATATATACTTTTTCGCAAAAAAAATATTTTTCGAAAAAAAAATTCATATTTTGAAACAAAATATGATTTTTTTTCGAAATTTTTTTTTTTTGCAAAAAGTATATATTATTTTTTCCGAAATAATTCACTAACCCCCTTATACTAATAATTTCACTAAACCCCCTTATACTATTGAGGGTAGTTTAGGCATTTTGAGAAGTGAGGGGGCAATTTGATGAAATTGAATAGTATAGGTGGCAAAGTGGACACACAAGGGGTTAGTTAATTAATCTAGATAGTATAGGGGGGTTTACTGAAATTAACCCTTTGATTTAATTATATATGTGTTCTGGAATCAAGTGTAGACGGTTGTATATTAATATGGTGTACACACTTTTGTAACCATAGGATGAGATTAACCTTTAATCCTTACCCTTGAAATATAATATAGTTATTGGGTATAATCCAGTGTATGTATGTGCATAATAATCATACTCTTAACCAATCAGAATCATCCATCTAAATGGGAAGTGATCCAATGTAGTGACGCGCATCGTAAGCATGTGAAATTCACTTAAATTATATTACAATCCCTGAATATTATTATAACTATGGATCTACCCCTGAATGTTACTATAATTATAGTTTGACCCCTAATTATATTGCGGCTTGACCTCTTATGTTTATACTAATTACAGTATAAACATTATACTTTACTGAAATTACATATTGGTCCCCAAATTTTGCTGAAGTTACATTGGTATCCCCGTACTGCACTGTAATTACAGTTTGACCCCATATCATTGGTAAAAAGATTTTTTGGATTCCTAAACTTTAAATAAATAATATTATGATTTCGAATCCTATTAAATCATAACATTTGATTTAATTATATATGTGTTCTGGAATCAAATGTGGACGGTTGTATATTAATATGGTGTACACACTTTTGTAACCATAGGATGAAATTAACTTTTAATCCTTACCATTGAAATATAATATAGTTATTGGGTATAATTCAGTGTATGTGTGTGCATTATAATCATACTCTTAACCAATCAGAATCATCCATCTAAATGGGAAGTGATCCTTTATAGTGACGCGCACAGTAAGCATGTGAAATTCACTTAAATTATATTAAAATTCCTGAATATTGCTATAACTATGGATCTACCCCTGAACGTTATTGTAATTATAGTTTGACCCCTAATTATATTATAGCTTGACCTCTTACGTTTATTCTAATTACAGTATGAACCCTATACTTTACTAAAATTACAGATTGGTCCCCAAATATTGCTAAAGTTACATTGGTATCCCCGTACTACACTGTAATTACAGTTTGACCCCATATCTTTGGTAAAAAGATATTTTGGATCCCTAAACTTTAAATAAATAATATTGTGATTTCGAATCCTATCATATATTAACCTATCATAAAATATATGAAGGTTAAAATGGTGTTAAATATATTCATTAGAATGGTTTATCAATGATTATATTATGGAAGTTGATATTTGTTGATTATTGAATATAATTGTTTAATATGTTGTTATAAATCATTACTTATGATTGTGTACATATGTTAAACATGGGGTGCGCAGTGATGTATGTGATGTTTACTTTTATTATGTTAATAAACATATATGTATGAAGTGAGGTATAAAATACTCACTTATTATATGTTCACTGATGCATATGATGCACTTTTAAATTATATTATTTAATTTAAATAATTATGGAATGAGGATTCCTAAGGAACTACAAGGAGGCTGACAAATAAACGCAGTCTCACTAGTACCACGGGATATGATTGAGTTGTCACGACATGATTGATTTGTCAGGTACGTGATTATAGTTGGGTATTGAGTGGTCCCGACATGATTGATTTGTCGGGTACGTGGTTATAGTTGGATATTGAGTGGTCCCGACATGATTGATTTGTCGGGTACGTGGTTATAGTTGGATATTGAGTGGTCCCGACATGATTGATTTGTCGGGTACGTGGTTATAGTTGGATATTGAGTGGTCCCAACATGATTGATTTTTCGGGTACGTGGTTAAAATAGAATTGATAAATTTGTAAATCTTATTATTTAATTAAATAATTATGGAATGAAGATTTCTAAGGAACCACAAGGAAGCTGACTAATAAACGCACTATCCCTAATACCACGGGACATGATTGAGTTGTCACGACATGAATGATTTTTAGGGTACGTGGTTATAGTTGGGTACCACGGGACATGATTAAGTTGTCACGACATGATTGAATTGTCGGGTAAGTGGTTAAAATAAGGTTTGGAAGAGTTGTCTATTGGCATAAAGAAATGATAATAAATATTAATATATTCATTTATATATTATTGATGATGCATAGGATGCCTTTGTTATTTATTTTAAAGGTATAATTATATATCTTTTATTCGATTATGGGATACATATTTTAAAATATGTTTGTGCATGAGGTGCATTGGTTATTTATCTCAAAAAGAAAAATTATAAATCTTCTATTCGATTATGTGATATACATTTTAAAATATGCATGGATGCATTGGTAATTTATTATAAAAAGATATATTTATATATCTCTTATGTGATTATGAAAAGAAAAGAACGTTCTAAATGTTTTATGGAAAGTGAAAGATAAATCTTATTACATATGGTTTATCTATCCATGTTGTTTTGTTCAAAGATGTTGGCTTTATCGATCATCTATTGGGTTATAGTAGTAGTGGACTTACTCGTGAGTTTAACCCACCTCATTGTTGATATTTCAGGTCTGGGACAGTTCAGCTACTGGGTTAAGGATTTGAGTCATCTCAATTTGTTCGTGATTATCTACTATATTCCTACTTTCGGTGTAGAGTGTATATTAGTTATACAGCTGTTGTAACTTAGGCATGGGTATTAAAAATGTATTTTATTTAGGGGTCCTTCTTTAACATGATTCTTAGGTTGTATCTTAAAATCTTTTGTAAGATCTGACATTAGTGTTGTTTCCGCTATGATTTTTATTTTGCAAAATTTCGATTGTATTATGTGCTTTTGAATATCAATTGAATGGTATTTCCCGATCTTTGTGTGTGAGCTTGACCAACTCACGTGCGAAAATTGGGGGTATCACATGCGTCATTTTATTATTCAATAATTTTACTCATTTAAACAATTCTTTAATTTAAGGGGCATATGCTTCATTGGGGTGTCTTTGTCAACATTTTCAAACCTCATGAGACAATTGAAACGCACTCTTCAAACATTGCATCTACATGTAATTTATTCAAATCTCAGGGGGTGTCGCTGTAAGTAACCCAAAATAATTTGTTTTGCTCTTTAAGAGGAAAAATTATTGGGTCCACCAAAAATTATTGGGGTCCACCACATCATTAAGCTTAGTTGGTGGTCTAAACTAGTTAATTTCTAACACATCATTAATTAAAAAATCTGCCACGTCAGCACTCGCTCATTATTATTGAGCTTATAGTTGTTACTTTGTTCAAAGAAAGGTTTAGGCTATGTTTAGTACACATGAATGTAATGGAATGCAAATGGGAATGAAATGGAATAATCATTATCATTCTATTGTTTGATTGTAAATATAAAGCACTTGATGAATGAAATGAACTTAAAAGAAAAAAATTCAAAAATACCCCTCTTAGTGATAAATATATAATTTTAATTAAATAATATTATTTCATAATTCTTTTACAAAAAATAATAAAAGATAACGAAAATAATAGTGGCGAACAATGGAGGTAGTCGTGGTGGCGGCGGCGACAGAAGGTAATGGTGGTGGGAGTGGTTTCTTTACTTGAAATGTGAAAGGGTTGTTTTAGTCATTTCATGTTTTAAAAATTAAATGGTCATTCCATAGGTTTACTAATGGAATAGTTTTTCATTTCAATGAATGGATTTTCATTCCTTGAGAATGACCATTCTCATTCAACAAAACATACCAAATAAATGAATGGGCATTCCATTTTATTCCTACATACCAAACATGACATTATGCTATGTTTGGTACATTTGAATGGAATGGAATGCAAGTTGGAATAGAATGAAATGAAATAACCATTCTCATTCTATTATTTGGTTGTAAATATGAAACACTTTTAGAAATGGAATGACTTTGAATTTGTTTTCCAACAAATACCCATCTTAATGATAAATATATAATTTTAACAAAGTAATATTATTTTTTAATATTTTTTACAAAAAATGGTGAAAGATAACGGGAATAGTGTTGATGAGCAATGGCGGTGGCAGTGGTTTGTTTATTTAAAACCTAAGAGGGTTGTTTTAGTCATTTTATGTTTTAAAAGTATTATTTAATGAATGGAATGACCATTTCATAGGTTTAGTAATGGAATGAAATTTCATTCCAAGGAATGGATTTTCATTCCCAAAGAATGGTCATTCTCATTCAATATATGGTGCCAAACAATGAATGAAATGAATGAGCATTCCATTCAATTCCATTCCATTCCTGCATACCAAACATGCACTTAGGGTTTTAGGGCTCATTGCTAAAGCTCCGAGCATGAACCATACCTTACAACTATATCATACCTTCAAATCGAATGATGAAAGATCGATTATCATACCTTACAAGTTGTCCCCATTTCAGCAAAGCTACCTTTCTATCACTCTCAATTGAATGAATTTAAATGAAAAAGTTGGTCCTATGAGAGTATTTTGACGTAGTGGAAACGGATAGGGGTTCAGCTAGGAACCAAAAAAAATAACTAAGACTTTGAAATTTTCAAAGTCAAGAAAAGAACTCGCAAAAACTTGCAGAGAATTCTTGAATGATATTATTGAATGAATAAATAATCCCTATGATTACACTGTATTTATAGGCAAAGAAATCCTAATGGGTCATGAGCCTAATCTTGGCGAACAAGAAAACTTAGTTCACAAGAAAATAAAATAAAAATCTATAAAATCTAATAATAGGAAACCTAGTCCTAGAAGGAAACTAAAAGATAGAGAATAAAAATCTAAATTATAAAAAAAGAAAATTCTAGAATTGAGATGTAAGCAGTTGTCCTACATCAGACCCCTCCACTTTAAAAAAAACTCGTCCTCGAGTTTAGTGTGGCTCGCATAGGAATATGAATACCAATGATGACTTTATCATAATTCTTCATAAACATGTATCTTCATAGTCCAATTCCAGATTACCACTCGTTGCAACATATTTTTAATTCTGCTTGGTATCTCAAAATAATAGAATTTTTTTGAGATATCAAGTCTTTAAAACTTGTGACAATTCTCATCATCCTCCTTCAAATATGGATCGACGTAATTATTGGAATTGATTGCACTATGAAAGGAATAACAAAGAAATAGAATTTCCTCAAAACATGAATTAGTGTTGACGATCGACTCTTTTAATGGATCTTCTTTTTCTTCAAGCTCATCCTCACCATTACCATTATCCAAATTAGTGGTAATTGATGTAAATTCTTCATGTGTGTCAATGTGAATACCAACACTGTTTCCTTTAACTGCATCAGGTGAAACAACATAATTTTGCTCCACAACAATTTCAGGAGAATCAATTGTTACTTTCACAAAATAGTTATTGTCCTCTTTTGCAGACTCTTTTAGAGGTGAATCTTCTTCTATAAATTTTTGATATTTTTTGTACATAATTTGCTCACAATATGGTGGAAGGAATTTAGCCTTCAGCATCCATTTCATCTTGTACCATGACATCACCGGCTACTTTCCTTGACTCCTCCGATAATGTTGCGTTTGTGCCCACCAAGCCGAAGCACATCTTTTGAGTTGGAAAGCTACAAGAGAAACTTGTTTGTTTTCGTGTATATCGAAATACTCGAAAAATTCTTCAACTTCCGTAATCCAATCTAATACCTCTTCAATTATAAAACTTCCATGAAAAGTTAGTAAAAGATGATTTTCTACATTGTCTTCTTCATCGGAATCCGCATAGGCTAGAGGCCTACGTGGGTGAACAGGAACATAACTCATGTTCGGATGGCTGCGAGGAACAACTCCAGCACGATCCCAACTTGAATCACGAACCTGATTGCCATCAATCATAGAATCAGCAATCTGACTGTATTGTAGATCAAACCGTCGTTCTTGAGTACGTCTGGTTGTCCAAGGACCTTCACTCTGCGATCTTCGTCAACAAAATGGTTGCTACCAAGACGAGCAATTAACATCAGACCAGGGTAAATCAAGCCTCTGATACCAACTGGCGTAGCGGAAGCGAATAGGGGTTCAGCTAGGAACTAAAAAAAATAACTAAGACTTTGAAATTCTCAAAGTCAAGAAAAGAACTCGCAAAAACTTGCAGAGAATTCTTGAATGATATTATTGAATGAATGAATAATCCCTGTGATTACACTGTATTTATAGGCAAATAAATCCTAATGAGCCATGAGCCTAATCTTGGTGAACAAGAAAACTTAGTTCACAAGAAAATAAAAAAAAAATCTATAAAATCTAATAATAGGAAACCTAGTCCTGGAAAGAAACTAAAAGATAGAGAATAAAAATCTAAATTATAAAAAAAAAAATCTAAAATTGAGATGTAGGCAGTTGTCCTACATCATTTTGAGCTAAAAAGATTTAATTCTAGATTATTATTATTTTTTATTTCTGGAAGGCTGCAGTGGGGAATTTGGCCACTACTTGGGCGCATCATTCGCAGTTTCAGCAGAACAAACAAAAATGAGAATATAAAAGATTTTGTTCTCTACCTACATTACATAAAAAGCCAACATGGAGGTGACAGACCATACAATAAGAGCACAAGATGAGACAGAACAAACTCAATATCCCTAGACAATATATTTCTTTGGAGTTTAATTGACCAAATTGTTTGCATGCACCAAGTTCTTCTTTAGCTGCAAATCCAGCTCCGCTAGACGACAATCATGGGTTATTTATTGTCCTTATTTCCCGACAAAGCGAACAATCGAGGCGATCTTTTTTGTTGGTTTTGGGAGGTAGCATGAGGTGAATGTTATCTTTACAGAACAATAATGTTCCTACTGCAATGTTAGACCATACACTGGAGAGTTGTTAAATCATGCATCATTTGGTAGTGGATAAAATTTAAAATTTTCAAATTACAGTTTCTATAGCCCAATATTTGACCTTACCCTCTGTTGGAATTCATCAGCCTAAGGATGTAATACAAGGGACCTGAGTCAAACTGTGTTCTTGGAAGCAAAAACTGTACAGGGGAGGTAATATGATAAAGCTGGGAAAACATATATACCAACAGTGCTATTGAAGCCTCAAGGCACACTGAGGTGTTAGATCCTAGGCGCAAGGCGAGACGCGTGCATGAGCAAAGTGATGTAAACATGGAAAATGCGATAGAAAGAATAAAAATATTACTAAAGCCTTCAATTCTATAATAAAAGCGCAAATGTTATCAAAGGATTATCTGCGCCTCAAAAAGTTTGGAGCCTAGGCGCGTCTTTAACAACACTGTTCAGCAATACATTTTAGTTAACTAGGTAAAGTAGGCGTGGTATGAGGAATGATAATTGCTATTTAAGCCATTGTGGTCGTTAGACCAGAAAAGAGATAATTTTCAGGTGAAAACTATAACAAAGCAGGGGAGTACAGCACTAGGATTTTGTACAATCAAGTATTCTAACTTGGAATATAGCCCTCCACTTCCAATTGAATCATAATCTTCTCCATTTTCCCCATCAACCATATTAGCTACTCTCAGAGTTCTCCCCGCTATTACGCGACAAACTATTACCGCCCTCTTTGCATTCTTCCCCTCTGTATTGATTATCGCGTTCTCGCTCACATCCTGGCTGCTGGTGCTCAATTGAACTCCATTCTTCCTTATGTACGCCGTGTTGAAGCCGGATTGAATTATTCTGCAGAGGCGACAGAAGGGATCTTTACAAAGCTCACATACACCCTTTGCCCTTCTGCTGCAACAGGTCATTGTTGTGCCATAGAAGCGCAACAGCTCGTTTCCATCCACCATGCTTCGTGGATGCCTTCGATTTTGTTCGTAGGCTTTGCTCTTCACTGTCTCTCGGTACTTCTCGAACCTCTCCAACGTCTCTATTGGATTGTTCACCTTAAGTACTTTCTTGATCTTCATGTAATGCTTTGTGGGGTGCGTCGATGCTGCTCTGAAGATTATCTCGATAACATTCCTAGACGGATGTCCAATGTCCAGCTCTACTGATTATGACAGTTCATAAGGATTTGAGTCAGGCCTTCACTAAGAGAACAATCAGTATGTACCATAAGACAGTTAAGACTCAACCTACATTACATTACTCATTTCTGTTGTGATAAATATCGCTAATACTTACAGTAAAACTGTTTTCGAGTCTGGTTTTGCCTGAAATTCACACTGCACATTGAATTTTTCATTTGCTGGAGAAGCTCACCCTCTGAGGCCTCATTTTCAGGAGTGTGGCTTCTGTTCTGTACGATTTTGTCGGTCGTGTGAACTGCATCAGTTAGCTTACTCCGGCAGTTGACACTCTCCTTCAAAGACACCCACATGGAATGCATCTCCAAATATGCGAATTCGGCTTCACCTCTACTATCTAATATCTCCCTGCAATCTGTGAAAGCAGGAAAAAGGAAAAAAAATTAAATAGTACGAACATTGAAACTTGCTTCTACAATGATAATGCTCTTTGTTGATTTGCGTGTGATTGTGTGCACCCACAACAATTGATTTTCATTCAACATGAGGCTGCAAAGGAGTGCTCATGTATTATCATTACACACTTATATGCTATCACTACATAATAGTGGCTAAGCCAACTCTACCTAGTGATTCACTGATCCCAGAGTCAAGTCATCCTCGTGAA
This sequence comes from Cornus suecica, assembly GCA_963922005.1. Lineage (NCBI taxonomy): Eukaryota > Viridiplantae > Streptophyta > Magnoliopsida > Cornales > Cornaceae > Cornus > Cornus suecica. The sequence continues at coordinate 8,019,086 of OY998239.1, read as the reverse complement.
GCAAAATAAAATGTGTGTATGCGTGTGTGTGTGGAAATCAAGCATGAGAGATTGGGAATTTAAAGTACTTTATGTGTGTTGTGAAAATAGATTCGCAGACTTGAAGGGGTTGAGGATGGTTTTGGTGGAAAGGTAGTTCGGGCCACAACGTGGTGTATCATCATTCATCACAGTCTCATCTGCAGGATAAAGAAAGACAAAAGAGAGGATTTAAAGAATTTTGGATCCTATCATAGGGTGCATTAAAGGCACTGTTGGAATTGTCAGTGCACAATACATATACATACATATTTGGTTTTTTCTGTTACCATGGATGAGGTAAATTGTAAATGTAATTAAACAAGGGATCAAATATTCATGACCATTCCTTTCCCTTCTGTACTTGTGGATTGTCATCATTTTGTTCCAGATAGGCTTCATATTCCCAATGTCTTCTATCAAAACTCTTGGATAAAAATTTCAGGTCTTCCTAGCTATTGGTAATTTTACCATTATCACATGTTCATATTTCTTATTCTTGAAAATTTTCCATTATACTAGTGGAAATTCACAGCAAAAATCATTGTCGGAACCAAATAAATATAACTTGATGCGTTTGTTCATGAACAAGATACGTTTTGAACTTGAACACGAACAACGACTGGCTAACACTCATTGGACCTAACAATCCCTTTTCTTTCCTTTGTTGTTGTTTTCATTTTTTATTCAACGGCCCAACTTGACTCTGAGAACTGTTACATTGTTATTAGAATCTTTCGACTAATCACACGTGTTTTCATACATGAATCTCTATAATAAGGTGATTCTAGGCAAATCCCATGGCAGGTGAGAGCTGCCTAGGATGACAGTACATTGCAAATATCGAACATTGTCATTAAAAGTACAAGACATTGGCTGCCTTGTCAATACTTGATGATGATGAAACTACATTGTAAACATCGACCAAATAATTGGTAGTTTGTGACATTGATAATCTCAAAAAGAATGAAGAATATTGCTGTGAAAGCCTTGGAATCTATTTAGGATCTTGTTCCCATCTGACATACCAGAACAAGAAGGGCATAGGTCAAAAGAGTATGATATCAAACATACCATACTGATGTACTCGTAGCTTTATAGAACCACAATTCATTCATAGTTTGTAGAACTGAATAAACCAGTAAAGACGAGAGAGATGAGGCTAGCAGTGATGCAGTGGAGGAGATGTTTTTACTTTCTTTCAAAAGGGCTGATGTACATTGCAGCGTTTGCTCTCTTTATCGATGTCTGCGATGGAGGTAAGGTATCAGAATCGAAATTCCTATTCAATTTTATTCGAGCTGTTGATCCAAAAAATATACTGAGGACTGACTCAAATGGGCTTTCGCCACATCCTTGTTCGCGTCGATGGAAAGGTGTGAAATGCAATTTGCAGCACACCTCCATAGTCTCAATTAGGCTCCAAAATTTGAATCTTAGTGGAATACTTGACACTGATTCCCTCTGCAAGCTACCGAATTTAAGAGTTGTCGATTTAGCGAAAAATAAAATCCGGGGTGGTATTCCTAACTCTATATTGAAGTGCAAAAGACTGAAATATCTTAATCTAAGCAGCAATCTTTTGAATGGGAGAGTCCCTCTGTCTCTAACAAAGCTGCATAGTCTCAGGAGATTGGACGTCTCTAACAATCATTTTATCGGCAGTGTCCAACGCTTCAAACAGGAACGCAAGCTCGGAAACAAGGATCCGAAAGCATCAGCTCCTGTTTCAGAAGGTGGCAAGCAGGGATCGAAAAAGGACAATCGTAAATTATCATGGTCATCAATAGTACCTTTAGTAGTTGGATTCTCATTGTTGTTGCTTTTCACATATTATGTGAAAACGAGGGCGGATAAACTGGAGAAAGAGAAGGAGATTTTGAAGTCTCTTGCGTACTCGCCAGCCAAAACTCCACCACCCAAGGATGTGGAGGAGGCTAAGCCAGAAGATCGACACGCAGAGCTTGTTTTCTTTGTTGAGGAGAAGGAAAGATTTAAGTTGGAAGATCTGCTTGAAGCAGCAGCTGACTTGCAAAGTCAGAGCCTTTGGAGCAGCCTCTACAAGGTGACGATTGAGAAGAATGACATTTTTGCAGTGAAGAGACTGAAGAAATTGCAGGCGTCTTTCGACGAGTTTGGACGAACAATGAGGATGATTGGGAACTTGAAGCATCCAAACATTCTTCCTCTTGTTGGTTACAATTCTACTAATGAAGAAAAGCTTCTCATCTACAAATATCAGAAAAATGGTAGCCTCCTGAACTTGATCCAGAGTAAGTCATTTAGATCAAACTGTTCTTCACTTAACATGCCATAGCATTAGCCAGCATTGATTTACATCATCCTGTTTGAATAGTCTAAAGAAAAATGAACTCACATTTTGTCTGAAATTGAAATTCATGGGAACACAAATTATTCTAGATTACAACAATATATTCAAATGACCAATATAAGCTAGAAAATATGCAGATACACATTCCTATTCTTTTAATGTGACTTGTTAGATTTTTGTTGTTTCTTTGCAGACTATGTGGAGGGTAAGAGGGATTTTCCATGGAAGCATCGACTATCGATAGCAATCGGTATGGCTAGGGGTTTAGACTACATATATCAGGGATTCGATGATGACTCGAAAATCATTCCCCATGGGAACATCAAGCTTTCGAATATCTTGTTAGACGAAAATGAGGAACCACTCATAAGCGAATACGGATACTCAAAATTTCTCGATCCCAAGACAGCTCCCCTACTCAACTCTAACGGCTACACAGCCCCGGAAAAATGTATATCAGAACAAGCAGACGTCTTCAGCTTCGGTGTCATTCTCTTGGAACTACTAACCGGAAAACTTGTCGAAAAGAGTGGACTAGACCTTCCGAAATGGGTGAAATCCATGGTAAGGGAGGAGTGGACCGGGGAGGTTTTCGACAAAGAAGTTGCCACGGTTGGAATGTATGCTTTTCCTTTGCTGAATGTTTCGCTCAAATGTGTCGCACATTTTCCTGAGAACCGGCCTAGCATTGCAGAGGTGCTAGAGAAGATAGACGAGATTGTGAACGCACACCAAGAGCTTTCACCTACATCGTCTGTGTCTTCTGAATTGGAGTCTAAGCAAAAAGATTCTTGTTTGATGCACTCTGTGGTGCCAGAAACTAAGGAAACTCCTGAATCAAACCAATGAACTTATTCCCATCATTTTGCATAAAACTTTTTTTTTGCAGGATTCGAAAAATATGTAACTTTTTTTTTCCCAATGAGTAGGAATTAATAAGTTGTGTGACATATATAATAATTGAGCAACCTGTTTCATGGTGGATATGTACATATTCAAGCAGGGTATATGAAATGCTGTTATCAAATTCGAGATCAAAGCTTGGTATGTTGCTGTGTGATGTGTTATACTATTATATATATATATATATATATATATATATATATATATATATATCCATAATTCATTAAAGAAATGAAACCATATGAAATCTAATACTCCAATCTGTTCATCATTTTATACAGCTAGTTGTTGCTTGTTGCTAAATACATATTTTGTTCACACTAGTGGATTCTTATAGAGATACTTGATGATTTGGTAATTCCCATTTCAAGTATCAAGTGTCCTTTTTGTTGTGCCCGAACCAATTCTAAGCACATACACACATACAATAGAGACAACAAGATTTATAGTGGTTCGGTTCAATTGGTACCTACGTCCACTTTGAGAGAGTTTTCACTATCTTTCGGTTGAAGAAAACCGATGATGGGGAGGAGGATACAATATCACTCGACTCTACCTCTTACACTCTCTTACAACTCACTCACACAGAACAACACTATGTGTTTCTTGCTCTCTTTTACACTTCTCTTGTGTTTACATGTCTAAATATTTCACTCCATACAAATCTCATATATATAGGCGAATGAGATCGAACACAAACAAAAACAACCACTTGCACAAGCGTGGGTTTGTTATCTGCATGTGAGTTGAGATTTCCACGCATGGGAGAGACGCGGCCATTCTTGACTTCGAAGGAGGCGTGCTTAAGCATTCCCATGTGCAGTTGATGGTGATGGGTTTGTTTGCATGCAGCAGCCTGGGTATGGAACTTACAATTATCCCCCTTCATATCAATCAAAGGAACGTCTTATGTTGCGCTTCAGTTGAGATCCATCCTGGCTATGTCTCTGCATAGCTCTAGCTTCTCTCGAGTAACCACTTTTGTCAACATGTCAGTCAGGTTCTTGTCTGTATGGATCTTCACAATCTTCAATAAGTGTTGTTCTATTACTTCGCGTATCTAGTGATAGCGAATGTCGATATGCTTTGTGCGGGAATGGTACATTGAATTCTTGCTCAAGTCCAAAGCACTTTGACTGTCACAATGCACTTTGTATTCTTTCTGATTAATACCCCGTTCTTGGAGAAACCACTTTACCCATAACGTTTTCTTTCCAGCTTCCGCTGCAGCAATGTATTCTGCTTTTGTTGTAGATAAAGCAACACACTTCTGCAATTTGGACTGCCATGATACAGCTCCCCCTGCAAAAGTAAATAGAAATCCTGATGTAGATTTCCTGCTGTCAATGTCACCGGCCATATCTGAATCTGTATAGCCTTCCAAGATTGATTCTGCTCCCCCATAGCACAAGCATAGTTTTGATGTACTCTTCAGGTACCTAAGAATCCACTTGACTGCTTCCCAATGGTCTTTGCCAGGATTTGAAAGAAATCTGCTAACAATGCCTACAGCGTGAGCTTTATCCGGTCTGGTGCAAACCATTGCATACATCAAGCTACCAACGGCTGAAGAATAAAGGATTGTTTCCATCTCTTCTTTTTCTTTCCTCGAAGAGGGACACGGTCGCTTGCTTAGGTTGAAGTGATTAGCCAGCAGAGTACTGACTAGCTTGGCATTTCCCATGTTGAACTTTGCAATCACCCGTTCAACGTACTTCTCTATGACAACCACAATTTCTTATCTTTCCTGTCACGAACAATCTTCATGCCCAATATCTATTGAGCTGGGCCTAGGTCCTTCATGTCAAAGGACTTGGACAGTTCTTGCTTCAGCTAGTTGATCATACTAGCATCATGTCCAACTATCAACATGTCGCCAATATACAACAATAGAATAACAAAGTTACCATCCGGGAATTTCTGAATGTAGACGTATTGATCTGCAGCAGTTCTCTTCTAACCATGACCCACCATGAATGAGTTGAACTTTATGTACCATTGCCTCGGTGCTTGCTTAAGGCCGTAGAGACTCTTCTTCAGTTTGCAGACCATATGTTTTTTCCCTATAACTTTAAAACCTTATGGTTGGTCCATGTAAATTTCCTCCTGTAGATCTCCATGGAGGAATGTTGTCTTGACGTCCATCTGTTCAAGCTCTAGGTTCAGACTAGCTCTCAATCCGAGTTTCACTCGGATTGAGGTCATTTTCACCATGGTGAGAATATCTTGTCAAAGTCGATGTCTTTCTTCTATTGGAATCCTTTGACAACTAATCGGGCTTTGTGCTTTATCGGCTTTCCGTTGACGTCTTTCTTCAGCTTGAACACCCATTTATTTTTCAATGTTTTCTTGCCTTTGGGAAGTCTCACCAAATCATAAGTCTAGTTCTTCTGCAAGGAACTCATCTTTTCTTACATAGCTTGTACCCATTTACCTTTGTCTGTATGGGTTTTTACTTCATGAAATCATTTTGGCTCCCCTTCATCGGTAAGCAGAATATAGTCTGACTCTGGATATCTCCTCGATGGAATCAGAGGTCGGCCTCTTTCAGATCTTCTTGGTTGGGGCTCTTCAACTGGAGGAGCTATTTCTGGTTCTGTAGCTTCTGGTGAAGGGGTTTATGGTTCCCCCTGCTCAACACCCTCGGGTTCTTCTTCCTCATCTGTTTTTAGAATTTCATCATCTGGGATCAACTATACTAGTGCAGGATCTGGGATGATGTCTGTAATACTCGGACTAGAATCACTGGGCTTTGTGATTTTTGCAGTGCCTTTGTATGTCTGGTTCTCTTGAAACACAACTGTTAGTCACTAATTAACCCTAGAGGGGGGTGAATAGGGTTTTCAAAAATATTTCTAATTCTTTTCAAAATTGGAACATGCTATAATCAAAACACAATTTCTCAATGAACAAGTGAATGATTCAATTTCAATTCTCTAACAATTAATCTCAAGACAAATTGTAGCATACAAGATATTCAAGTGATTATAGCATGCAAGTTACTCAAGTAAAGAGAAAGAGATATAGAGATTGACACCGTGATTTTTTCGAGGTTCGGTAACTCCTACTCCTCGGCTCAAGAACCCCTTCTTGAAACTTTTCCCGATCCTTTCACTATGGCCCTTCCTTCACAGGTGGAATGGCAAACCTTTACAACACAAGCCTCTCGAGCTTGTCTCTCAATCAAGAGAACAACCCTCTCTTGAACAATCGGTGGACTTCACTTGTCCGAGATTACAAATTCATATGTAATCAATAAAATCACTCAAGAACAAAAACACTCAAAACCCAAAGGTTTTTATGGAAGATAAATCAATATAAGCTCAAGTGTTTTTGGTGATTTTACAATAGCTCTAGAAATGTATTCTCAAAGGATATGATCAATGAATGATATTTGGAGAATAAGAAGAGATACTAGAGGTTTTGATTTTCGAAGAAACTTGGAGAAAATCAGATTTTCAAAGCTTGGTTTCAATGGTTTTTGTAGAGAAAATTTATGCAGAATTTTTGATAGCTTTCTTTTTCTTTGTGTTTCAATCTCTCTACCTTCAATATACACATCTCATTCTATATATAGCATTGCATTAGGGTTTTGAAGAATGATTTTAGTATTTGAAAGACAAAAGCCGTTTGAACACCATTAAAAACAATCCACAAAACATGGGAAATGTTTTCTGAAGAATCTGCAGATTTTGAGGATCAACTAGTCGACTACTTTTCATTTCAGTCGACTACATGGTTTCATCTAGTCGACTAGATTGAGTTCTAGTCGACTACAATGATACATCTAGTCGACTAGAATGTGTTCTAGTCGACTACTTCTTGTAGTCTAGTCGACTCAAAGTGCTTTCAGTCGACTACTTTGATGTGGATGAAAAGCCTGCAACTACTGATTATTTTAGTCGACTATATTGAAATACACATGGTGATTCTAGTCGACTACAACTTAAAAAACATTTAATAAAAATATTTTTCTTTCCGTTTAAGTTCGGTAAAGCGTTTTTCATTCCATTTGAGTTCGGTTCATTTTATACTTGAGCTTATACGATAATATCGACGCATAAAATTACCTTGTTACAATGATCGCTCCCCGACCTATCTACCCCAAGTCTTGAGTCTTCGACTTCCGCCTTTGCCGTTGAATTAAATGATTTTCCATTTTGCGCTTCAATTTCTTTCACATCTTTTCGCTTTAAATCAAGTTTTCTTTCCGAGCTTGCTTTTCGAGTCATTTCCTTTCCGAGTTTAATTTATGAGTCGTTCACCTGTCTTTTGCTGAAAATATAAACTCGATAATTCATTAGTATCAAACACTCTTCAATGGTTTGTTATCATCAATTTTGGAATTGTTTGCCGAGAGTAAATTTCAAAGCCAACAACAACATCCCTGTTTCTGATAACCTTCTTCGATTCTGGATCCCATGGTCTATATCTGAATTCTTCGTCTCCATAGCCAATGAAGATGCATGGAGTTGATTTCAGATTGAGCTTCTGTCTTTGCTCCTTGGATACGTGTGCAAATGCCTTGCACCCAAATACTCTTAGGTGAAAATATGAGGGATCTCTTCCAGTCCATACCTTTTATGGTACTTCGAACTACAGTGGTACTGATGGTGATCTGTTGATCAGGTAGACGGCGGCTCTAACTGCTTCACCCCAGAATGGCTTTGACAACTTAGCCATACTGATCATACTTCTGACTCTGTCCATAATGGTTCTGTTCATTCTCTCGGCTACACCATTATGTTGTGGGGTACGTGGGACCGTCTTCTCATGTCGGATACCGCGTTCAAAGCAGTAGGCTCGGAACTCATTGGAAGTGAACTCGCTTCCATTGTCTGATCGAAGGCACTTTAGCTTCTTTCCGGTTTCCCGCTCTACCATGGCATGAAATGCTTTGAAGTAATTAAGTTACTGGTCCTTTGTTTTTAAAAAATATACCCATACCTTTCATGAAGCATCATCAATGAATGTGAGAAAATATTTGTTACCACCTAAAGAGTCCATTTCTAAGGGACCACAAACATCAGTGTGTATTAAACTCAACAACTCTGATCTTCTTTTGGTAGTTGAGTTGAAAGAGACTCTATGTTGCTTTCCAAATAAACAATGATCACAAGGGTTTAATGGAATACCTTTTGATACTGCGATTAATTTCTTCCTTGTCAGAGTAAGCAACCATTTTTCCCCCATGTGTCCAAGTCTTTTGTGCCATAAATTTGGTGAAGTCTCATCTTCAACTGCATTAAGACTGTCAAAAATTACTTTCACATGGGTTGTGTATAGTGTCTCGTGTACCTGTCCTTGGGCGACAACCATGGCTCCTTTTATCAGCTTTCAGGTGTCATTACTGAAATGGTTGTCGTAGCCTTCTCGATCTAAGGTTGTCCCAGAAATGAGATTGAGACGAACGTCGGGCACATGTCTGACATCTTTTAACACCATACTGCAACCAATACTGGTCTTGATATGGACATCACTGATTCCCATGATCTTTGAGAAACTTGTATTGCCCATTCTCACTGTACCAAAGTCTCCAACTTTGTACGAGGTGAAGAAATCACTGTGGGGAGTGGCGTGATAAGATGTTGTTGTGTCAATCACCCACTCGGCTTCATTGCTTCCTACGTGAAGGCATACCTCTTCATCGACTGAGCATATAGTGATATCTCTTGTAACAGTGACCATGGAGTTGTCATCTTCCTTCTGTGGCTGGTGGCTACTTTGACCTTGTTCTCTTTGTAGTTTACGGTAATTCTTCTTTAAATGTCCTGCGATGCCACAATGATAACAAACATATTTACCCTTTTGTTGATTTTTGTCATTGCTGGGTCTGCCACGGGTTTGGGACCTTCCTCTGCTTCTGCCTCTACTAGTTCTATAAGATTTTCCTTGACCTTCTATGACAAAGGCATGTGATTGGTTCATGCCAATCTCCTTCCTTCGAGTTTCCTCGCTGAATTTGGCATCCTTTACTGTTGTCATAGTGAGTTTGTCATTCGGTGTTGAGTTGCCGAGGGAAACAACTAGTGTCTCCCAATTGGGTGGTAAGGAGCTGAGCAGAAGTAGGGTTTAAGTTTCATCGCCAAGATTTAACTCTACAGCTGCAAACTGGTTCACCAGGTTCTAAAACTCGTTGGAGTGCTCACCTACAGAGGTTCTGCTCTTCAGCTTCAAATTGACCAGTCGCATCATTATAAGCGCTTTGTTTCGAGCAGTCTTGGTCTGGTACATATCCTCAAGATTCTCCCAGAGTTTGTAGACATTGGTCTCTTGCGCAACATGGTGGAATACACTATGGTCTATCCACTATCTGATTTGACCAATAGTTTTTCCGTGCATCTTGGTCCAATCTTTCTTAGCGATTAACGTGGGTTTTGCGCCTTCGTTTTCCAACGGGTTTGCCAAATCCTTGCAATTAATGAGATCATTCATCTTGGGTCTCCATATGGTATAATTTGATGCCACAATTTAATTATGGCTCCTGATCCTGAATCTTCCATCGAATCGGATTAACTATAAGCTCTCCCTGGCTTGTTTGATATGTTCAGAGTGGAATCACTCAAAACAGAGTGTACTTTTGCATCCGAAACGGTGTAAAACCTTAAGATCGCCTCTGACTGAGCTCATATCCGACTTAGGATGACTCCGAAATAGTCAAAATAACGGCGAGGGGAAAAACTGTAATTTCAGCAAATACTAATGGTGTGGCAGCAGTAGGGTGTGACACGTGGCAGTGTGTCAGGGGGGACACGTGGCAGATGATGTGGCCTAATGTGGACGTGACACGTGGCAAGTGGTGATGTCAGCAATGACGTGGCAGGAGTGATGACGTCATCGGTGACGTGTCAGCACGTGGAGTACGCGTGGTCTCACGTGCGCTGGAGCTTTAAGGCACGTGTTGCGCGTGGGCCTCACGCGCGCTGGAGGTAGACGACGCGTGGGGCTCGTGACGCCGAGGACTCTGACGTGCCGAGCTTTGGGCGGCACGTGGCGGCGGGTGCAGTGGCGGTTGCGCCTGTGCTCGACGGGAAAAGCTTTCTCTTGAGATGGGTCATCCGAAAATATGAGTGGTGTGGTGTTTTGCGTAGTAGGTTGGTTCGAAATAGGATTTGAAAAACGACTCTGTTTTTCGACTCTAAGCTCTGATACCACTTTGCTATGCCTGAACCAATTCTAAACACACACACACAATAGAAACACCAAGATTTATAGTGGTTCGGTCCAATTGATATCTACGTCCACTTTGAGAGAGTTTTCACTATCTTTCGGTTGAAGAAAACCGATGATGGGGAGGAGGATACAATATCACTTGACTCTACCTCTTACACTCTCTTACAACTCACTCACACAGAACAACACTCTATGTTTCTTGCTCTCTTTTACACTTCTCTTGTGTTTACATGTCTATATATTACACTCCATACAAATCCCATATATATAGGCGAATGAGATTGAACACAAACAAAACCAACCACTTGCACAAACGTGGGTGTGTTATCTGCACGTGAGTTGAGATTTCCACGCGTGAGAGGCACAACCATTCTTGACTTCGAAGGAGGCGTGCTTAAGCATTCCCATGCGCAGTTGATGGTGATGAGTTTGTTTGCATGCAGCAGCCTGAGTATGGAACTTACACTTTTTTATATATGATTATAATTTTATCTGAATCTCGAACGGTTCACAAATTCCTTAAATGCACAGTGCACTTGAATGGGATAAAAACCAATACTGCATTAAACAGAGAATTACTTCTATTTTTGTTTTAAATAACACTACATTTCAATAGTTATTGGTTCAATGTACACGTCAAAAGGATCGATTCAAAAATGATTAAAGTAAGCCAACTCCATGGGTGTGAACCACAATTGCAATATATCATTAGGTTTTTACATATGGTGACTGACACTGAATTTTGAGCATAATGTTGTTTTGCACTTCATGCTAAAAGTTTAAAACATGTATCTATATATAGACAAGCGAATTTATATATACGGTGACCCAGCTGGGTTCACCTTGCTTTTAACAAAGTGGTCCTATCAGGCTATCACTTGGCTTGTGTGATAACTTAGAAGCCAACTATGCTGGATTTATAGACAGGCGAATTTATATATACATATTGGTCATAAGAGAAGACACCCCTAAAACATAGTTTGACATTTTATTCTCATCTCAAAGGGCACATTGTCAACCTTTGGTGGTCTATATCCAACGCGGAGGTTACAATGCATCACAGGCATTTTTCATTACCGATAGCATGGGCCAAATTTTTCAAAAAAGTTTAGGGTGTCTTTGGTTTGTATCTCTAAAATTATTCTTGAGAATTCTGAAAAGTGAAAATTATTTATTGAAAATTATAAAAATAAGTTATCTTTTATAACTAAATTTCCTAAAAACAATTTTCAGAAAACCAAACCAAACAGATTTTTGTACAGTTTTTTTATTTTTAATTTTTGAAAACAAAAATCTGTTTTCAGAAATATAAACCAAACATACTGCATACCCTTATTTTATAGTGATTTCACTTTGAAACATGTATTTCATTATTCTAAAAATATAATAGTATAATGAAACATAATTTAGCAAAACATAACACTACAAAATAAAAGGAGTGTTAACAAATTCAAACAAAAATTTGACATCAGACACTTCACAACTAAAAACAGTAGCATATATAGTATAACAATAATCTTATTGTTGGTGACATTCTTGTCATGTTGGTAACTTGGTATCGCACCATACAAATTTTTGCTATTCTGAGAAATGTGATTAATTAATAGGGTTATTTTTTTAGAACATTAAACAAAGTGAAAAGCCAAATTATTTGGTGCGGACTTCTCTCTTGTTCACTGCAAGTTAAAAAATTTATTTTACATTAGTAGATAATGAAGTGGGATGATAAGGCTTTTTATAATTTTAAACAAAATGATTGTGACTGAATTTATTAAAAATATAAAGACATGTTAGCAATATTGCTTAGGTGAGTTTGCACTCTTTTTTAAATAAAGAACTAAATACTTCATTCGTCCCAATTTTGTTGTTCACTTAGCCTATTTTACTTGTTCCAAATTAATTTTTCAATTTTGAATTTCAATACAATATTATTATATACTTTTCCAAATTTTCTCTCTTTATTAACTTCAAAAAGCGATGGGTCTCACTAAAAACTATAACTATATTACATTATCAAATGACAAAATAGAAAATACAAAATATCAAAAAAAATTATTAAAAAATCAAATGTGGACAACTAAATTGGAAGGGAGGTTTTACACTCTTTTTCAAGGAAAGAAATAAATAGCAAGCATCACTTAAAATCCTATTAATATAGGCCTACTCAATAAATTTGGAAACAAAATTTGACTTAATTGATGAAAATAATACAAAGAATTTGGTTCCATTAATCGAAAAGAAATTAAAACTAAAATCTTGAAAATTTTCTAATATTGCATGAATCTAAATTTTTTTTAAAATGTTACCGCTATAAGCAATAAAATATATGAAAAAAATAGTAATATTAATAGATGTAACAAAATCTAAAAAAAACATATTTATTCCCATTCAATTTAAACCATTTAACAATTTTATTTTGAAAAAATTGTGTATAAATCAGAGAGAAAATATTCTGCTTAATAAAAAAATTAATTAATTAATATACATTTTTACAAAATCATCCTCGTCAGCTTCGCTTAGCCAACTCTCTCTCTCTCTTTCTCTCATTCTATATGTATATACGTATATATGGTTTTCTTTCTATCTTTAAGTCTTAACTACAAAATCTATACCTTCTAATTTAATGAAAAGGGAGGGGAATAGACAAGAAAGAGAAAGGAAGGGAGAGAGATACTTTGGAGAGAAGGGACGGACATTGGAGGGAGGTTGAGCACCTGCTATATTTTTACTATTTATATATATATATATATATATATATATATATCTGTCTCTCACCAAATCTTATTCTTTCCCAGTTTTTTCTAATCCGGTTTACATATGTAGAGTTTCAATTAATTCTTCAATACTTTCTCTGTTTATTGATCACTGTCCACTTTTATAATATGGGTTTCTGATTTAAATGAATTCTGGGTTTTCAGGAACATTAAATTGCGTTTTTGATTAATGCATGAAGGATCTGATGTCCCTGGATTGAATTCCACAATACCCACGTTGTGTTTGATCAAAGTCTTCACTGGGTTTTGCCTTATTTTCTGGATAAGGTATGATTTTACGTGCTTAATTCATTATCTTCTTCTTGACATTTGGATCTGCTGGAACGATATTGATGATGATGTTCATGTGCTATGCGCCATAAAATTTTGAAAACATTAAATTCTGTGTAATTCAAATTGTGGGTATTGCAGAAAGTTCAGTAACATCTTTTCTTTTATAGTTATGATAAATTTAGTAATTGGTAGGAATTGAATTTGAAGTTAATTGCCATCTGCTATTTTTTATTTTTTTCGGTTGTTGGATTGAGAGAGTGGATATATGATTGATATAGTGCATCAATGTGGTAATGTAGAAGATATGGAACCAGATCTCGGTAAGGTCTTCATTGGTGGGATTTCGTGGGACACGGATGAGAATGGCCTTAAAGAATATTTTAGTGCACATGGAGAAGTGGTGGAGGCAGTGATCATGAAAGATCGCAGCACGGGTCGTGGTCGTGGCTTTGGTTTTGTTGTCTTTGCTGAACCTGCTGTTGCTGAAAGAGTGGTTATGGAGAAGCACATGATTGATGGTCGAGCAGTAAGTAGTTTACTATGGATGAATTTTAATTCCATGTTATTATCTGATTTCACTTGTAAAGAACCTAAATGTGATTATTTAAATTTGCAATTGTTTCTATCTCATTTGACTCTCAAAATCCAATTCAAATTTTAATGATAGTGGAAAAAATCATATGCAGCTCAACATCCTAAACTAATGAAAAATTAATTTTTTCCTCGTGTTTTGCATGGGCCATTTATAAATCAGTATTCACATTTTGTATGGGTTTTCGATTTTTAGGTCGAAGCAAAAAAGGCTGTTCCGAGGACTGAGCATAGTGTGAACAGAAGGGATAACAGCATTCAAGGATCTCCAGGTCCTGGGCGCACAAAAAAGATTTTTGTAGGAGGCTTAGCATCTACTGTGACTGAGAGGGACTTTAAATTATACTTTGACCAGTTTGGTACTATTACTGATGTAGTAATAATGTATGATCAAAACACCCAGAGGCCAAGAGGCTTTGGATTCATCACTTATGATTCAGAGGAAGCAGTGGATAGGGTGCTGTATAAAACCTTTCATGTACTGAACGGTAAAATGGTCGAGGTCAAGCGGGCAGTTCCCAAAGAACTATCACCAGCGCCCAACAGGAGCCCTTTGCTTGGTTTTAACTCTAATTTTAGTAGGGCTAACAGCCTCCTTGACAGTTATGCTCAGCGATACAATATGAGCTCATTTGGAGGCTACGGAGTGGGGATGGATGGTAGATTTAATCCTGTTGTTAGTGGTCGTAATGGGTTTTCTCCTTTAAGCTCTCCTAGCTACGGAATGGGTGTGAATATGGACCCAGTGTTAAGCCCGGGCTTTGGAGGGAGCTCAAACTTTAATAACAATCTTGGATATGGGCAGCTATTGAGTCCTTATTATGATGGCAATTTAAACAGATATAACACTTCTATTGGATACGGTACGAGCAATGGCCGTAATGGTTATCTCGTAAGCCCATCAGCTCGGGATATGTGGAGAAATTGTGGCCTTACTAACGTTGCTCATTCTGCTAGCACTGGTGCTTACTTGGGCTCTGGAAATGGGAGTTTTGGAGTCCCTAGAAGTAATGGAGCAAGTGGGATTTCTCCTTTTGCTGCTCAAGGTGGCAGGATTCCTTCTGGCCATGCCAATGGAACTACTGGCTATGTGGCTGGAGAAAACAACTATGAATTAGGTGGTGGACTTGGAAAACATGGTGGCACAAGTATATCTCGAACATCATCATTAGTTGCGTCATACGGTGCTTATGAGGGGTCCTACGGGGACTTGTATTCTAGTGGTTCAGCGTTTAGCGATCCAACTTGGCCGTCTACATCTTCTGAGCTAGATGGTTCTGCTTCATTTGGTTATGGACTCAGTAATGCACCAGATGTCGCAGCCAAACGTTCTGAGGATATTGGAGGTTATAGTACTGCAATTAGACAATCAGACAGAGGTAACACTGTTATACTTAAGTTACTGTTCTGTATTATTGTTTTCTTCGCTCAGTTATTGTGGAGTGTATACCCACCCTGTGGACGTGTGGGGCTAATTCCCGGAGTTATTAGCAGTTGAGATTTTAATACAACAAAAGCTTTCTGAATTTCCAATTTCTGCATTGCATGCATTACATGATTAATGTAAAGTGAGAAAATCCTTGGAGATAAGCTAGGAAATTGAAAACATTATGCCTTAAGGAAAACACCTACATCACACAATTGTGGCTCAAGTCCTGTGTTGTTTTCGCATCAACTTATAACTAATTTGGGGGCTAAGTTCATCTTTATCCTTCAATATGTGCCTTCGAAGAAACATCCATTTAGAAAACTGATGCTTAAAGTTTGAAGTTGCTCTCATTGGAAGTCCTAATGAATATTTTTGGAGGATTTAGAATTATTAGTTCACAGAGTAGTTCTCGTTAAGTTTCAAGTCACTACTTATTGGAATCCAACTTATTAATGAGCTTAAATTAAAGTTTTTTTTTTTTTTCTCTCCCTTCTGGTCTACAAGAGTTTGTACTTTGATAGTGTTCTAGTCTTCTGTAATTCAAATGAGATCATGCTGTCAGATTTTATAAACAAAATGAATTACATGAATTTGGGTTAAACTTCCACATTTAATACATGGATAGACTGAATTTGAGTTCTTTCTTTCTTGAACGCTCTCTCTTGCTACTGACTCTTTTTTGTTATCACTTGCTTCAGGAATTGTTGCATAGAAGATATCTTATAGGCAAATGAGAAGGTAATTGTAGGTGAAGAAGTTATGATGAAGCAGGTTGAAGGACTGAAGCTCAGAAATTTTCCCTATCAACATCTATATAAAATATATATCAGCTTATAAAGAAATAGATCGATATAGCACCGGATTCTTGATTTGAAGAGAGTGAATTCAGAGAGAGCAGTTACACGAATTCGTTTTGAAGGTTTGAGATATTGTTTTCTTTACCTACTTCCCTTTCTTGGTTATTCATTCAGATGCAAGTCAGATTTCAGGTTCTACTTGGAGAAAAATACACTTGGCAGTGATATGCATCTCTCGGATTCTCTCCAGTAAGATGGTGTCCCTGGCAGTGCATACAAGTAGCACATAAAATCGTTGATATTTATTTTCTTTTTATCCACTATGATCTCTAGCAAATTTGCTGCTCTTGTTTGCGCACCTTTACTTTTCTTCTCTTTTGGGATTTATTTTGCTCTCAGCTTGTATGCTTCTGCTTGATTTAATGGTGTGAGACGATAGTGCGATACCCATCATAAATCCTCATCTAATACATTACTGAATATTTCGGTTCATCCCCTTCTAGAAATTGTCTTGTTAGTATGTTCTGAACTTTATCATTTTGCTTGGCCTGCTCTCATCACTTATGTTGCTATTTGAATGTTGACAACTCCAAGAAATCGTCCACACATGCAATTTTGATCAGGTCACCGCAATAAATTAGAATGTTGTTCTTTACGAGACGCTGAGCTCCTGTTGTCGGAGGTCAATTTGATTGAACATTGGAGATAATCTGCTCAAATACAGAATATAAATTGATGAATTTATACACTTTTAGTTCATGGCATTCTAGTGGCCTGGCCTTTTTTGCTGCACTAATATATAGCACAAAAATGCCCCATTTTCTAAGCTTTGTTTTATGGTCATACCATCTCTTATCCAGAGTTCAATAACACAGGAACTCCTGCTGAGGTCCCTAGCTCCTTTTTGTTTGAATTTTTCTTTTACTGTCTCTTTTCTTCTGTTGTTTATTATTATTATTATTATTATTATTATTATATGTATATATATCCCAATAAATACAGCTCATCTCTCTCTCTCTCACACACACACACAACAACAACAAGATTTTGTTCAGTTTTGGGTTGGTTATATGTCATTTTCCTTTTCTTGTTCCTTATGATGAAAGAAGTTCTTCATTAAAATTTACTCAGGAAGACAATTATTGATACAGATTTTATGGAACATACTAGTTTCAGACGTGAGATAATGTTTGCACAAAGTTGCTACTTTTAGGCTGGATTCTAGATTTTCATACTCCACTGTTGAAGCTATTCGTACTTCTCCAAGCAATTTTATTTTGCTTATTGAATATAGAAAATGTTTGTATTAGTGTTAACTACCAACTACTCTAAAAGCTTAAGTTGTTAGAAATGGTGTAACTTAAATATTTAAGTTACGTTTGGTACGGTTGAATGGAATGAGAATGAACTTGAATTTTTTTTTTCAAAAATACCCTTTTTAGTATTAAATATAAAAATAAACAAAATAATATTATTTTTTACAAAAAAAATGATAAAACATAACGGAAATAGTAGTGACGGACAATAAAGGTGTCGGTGGTGGTGGTGGAGAAATGGTGGTGGCGGTGGTAGTGGCTTATTTTTTTGAAATGTGAGATGGTTGTTTAAATAATTTTATGTTTTAAAAGCATTCCTAAAGGAATGGAATGACCATTCCATAATTTTAGTAATGGAATGAAAATACAATCCCAATAATGAAATTTCATTACTTGAGAATGGTCATTGTCATTCATTATGTTGTACCAAACAAATGAATGGAATGAATGGGCATTTCATTCCAGCATACCAAACATGACATTATATCCTTCAACACACCCCCTCTCGTGTGGCCTTCTTTTTTGTCAACACGTGAAATAATAATTTTCAATAAAGGGTGGTGTGAGGTTTGAACATGAGATATTTGATTTTAATATCATGTTAATTACCAATTACTCTAAAAAGTTAAGCGGTTAGAGAGGTGTAGCTTAATCAAAAGTGAATATTGAAATAGGAGGGATACTTTTGTTTGACAAATAGTTAGATTTATGAGTATGGATTTCAAATATATAATATCCTGAATATGCCCTATTTCTATGTTATGATGACACATATTATATGTCTTGTTTTTTAATAGTATTTGCAACAGTTCAGTGCCACTTAAAACAATGGACTGTTGCTTTCAAACTTGTGTGGGAAACAGATGGCTTAATTTTATTTCTACAGAAAATCTCACTTATTTCAAACTTAATTGATTGCATGATTAGAGATCCCATTAAATAAGGTCTATCTGTCCAACAATCAATTGCCTTTTTCTTTTGCTTTAGTGGATTCTCATCTTTCAATGGGGGGGGAGAGAAGAAAAAAAGAAAAAAGAGAAAAGAGAAAAAAGTTTCATACACACCTTGAAAGTCCAAAAAAGTAAAGGTCTGTCCTCACATATACAATGCATATATCACCATATCTATATGTGTTACAGAGTATAAAGTAATCCATACCTTTGAAGCAACATGGCTCAAAAGAAATACCAACCTTAAAAAAGAAGAAGAGAATACAGCATAAAAGAATATCAATGTGAAAGGAACAAAATAAACTTTTGTATCTCATAGACAACAGTAGTACAATTTCAACCATAAAGGCACAATTTTTATTATTCCCCAATAAAAGAATCAATATGATATGCCCATTAGTACATTACTATACTATATTCAACAGAACAGATAAAACCATTTGATCCAATTTTACAGATCATGGTCTGTAAATGTATCTGCTAAGAACACTAGTTCTGTAACCTGATAAGATTTCTTCACCTCAGCAATGGCATCAAACCAGAACCTAAAAGACATTCAATGGGTTCTACAGGCAATCAAATCAGAAAGTCTCAACCTGCACAGCATTTCCTTCTACCTTTCTCAGCCAACCTCAAGCTCTTACCAAGAAACAGAAAACTCTATGAACATCAACATTTCGAAAGATGGCCTTTCACACTTCTCCCACATCCTTTCAGTTTTGGGAACATCGAAAAACTCCCAAGCCTCCCTTCAAATCTTGGAGTTTCACCAGGTTGAGTGGGAACTGGAGCCACTACAAAATCTCGGTGTATTGATAGAGAATAACTCGAACATGAAGCGAGTAGTGTTTCAAGAGAATAGGTTCAACAGAGAGTGCTTATCAGAACTATCAGAAATGCTGAGGAGAAATGAAGCGGTTAAAGAGGTCATGTTCTCCAAATCAAGCATTAGGTCTGTTGGAGCAAGCCTCCTTGCTTCAGCTCTTAAGGAGAACAGTAGCTTGGAGGAGCTGCAAATATGGGAGGACTCGATAGGGTCCAAAGGCGCGGAGGAGCTTTCAAAGATGATTGAAGTGAACTCGACACTGAAACTGTTGACGATTTTTGACTCAAATGCTATCATAGCAACCCCGCTAATTTCTGCAGCCTTAGCGAGGAACAGAGCGATGGAAGTTCATGTTTGGGGTGGAGAACACGGAGAAAAGAAGAGCTCCAAGGTAGTTGAGTTTGTACCCGAGAACAGCACACTCAGAGTTTACCGTCTTGACGTGTCAGGCTCTTGCAGGGTTGCTTGTGCTCTTGGGTGGAACACGACAGTGAGGTCCCTTGACATGACTGGAGTCCGGCTGAAGTCTCGGTGGGCGAAGGAGTTTCGATGGGTTTTGGAACAGAACCATAGCCTAAAAGAGGTGAATATATCTAAAACTTGCCTGAAAGACAAAGGAGTTGTGTATGTTGCAGCTGGGCTATTCAAGAACCAGAGCTTAGAAAGGTTATACCTTGACGGAAACTGGTTTGGCGGAATCGGTGTCGAACATTTACTCTGTCCTTTAAGCAGGTTCTCTAGTCTGCAAAGCCAGGCAAACGTAACTCTCAAGTCGATAACATTTGGAGGAGGAAGAACGAAGATTGGAAGGGATGGTCTTGCAGCCATTTCACAGATGCTGACGACCAACCAAAGCGTGACTCGGTTAGGCATACATGATGATGAGAGTTTAAGGCCAGAAGATATCATCAAAATGTTCAAGAGCTTGGAGAGGAATGCCAGTTTAAGGTCCTTGTCTTTACAAGGGTGCAAAGGGGTTGACGGGGACTTGGTTCTGCAGACAATATTGCAGACACTGCAGATAAACCCCTGGCTTGAGGAGATTGATCTTGAGAGAACACCGCTGCAGAATTCCGGGAAGACAGATGGAATATATCGGAAGTTGGGTCAGAATGGCAAGACTGAACCAGAAAGTGACTTGCTCAAGGACATGACAATGGTGGTGCCAAAGAGCTGTAGAGTTTTCTTCTGCGGACAAGATTACGCTGGTAAGTTCAACTATTTATCAGCTTGAGGAATTGAATTACTAGTATTTAACCTAGAATGAATGAAATACATAAAGAAAAAGAATAGAGATTCTCAATAGTAGAGAGAGAAAACTTAATCAATCATCTTTTAGAAAACAATATATATATATATATATATATATATATATCCTGAAAGCCATTGGTGTTTTGTTCTCATGGGCAGGTAAAACTACACTGTGTAATTCAATATCCCAGAACTTCTCTTCTCTAAAGCTACCTTACCTGGACCAAGTAAGATCTCTAGTGAGTCCAGTTGAGCAAGCTGTTAGAACAGAAGGAATGAAAATAAGGACTTTCAAAGATGAAGACACCAAGATAGCAATATGGAACCTTGCTGGTCAGCACGAGTTTCATTCCCTCCACGATCTCATGTTTCCGGGGCATGGAAGTGCATCATTTTTCCTGATCGTATCCAGTTTGTTCAGGAAACCCCACAACAGAGAACCCAAAACCCCGACCGAGATAGAAGAAGACCTCCAATATTGGCTTAGGTTCATAGTCTCCAATTCAAGAAGGGCAGTCCAACAATGCTTGCTACCAAGTGTGACTGTAGTGCTCACACACCATGACAAAATCAGTCAACCATCAAACTTGCAGGCTACCGTTAATTCGATTCAGAGATTCAGAGACAAATTTCAAGGTTTTGTCGAATTCTATCCAACTGTATTCACAGTCGATGCAAGATCATCCGCATCAGTGAGTAAACTCACGCACCACCTCAGAAAGACAAGCAAGACAGTGCTTCAAAGAGTGCCTAGAGTGTATGAGCTTTGCAATGAACTCATACAACTTCTCTCAGACTGGAGATTGGAAAATGATAACAAACCTGCCATAAAGTGGAAAGAGTTCGGGGAGCTATGCCAGACTAAGGTACCATCTTTAAGAATTCGATCAAGACATGACAATAGGGAGAAGATGGAGATGAGGAGGCGGGCAACAGCAAATTGTCTTCATCATATAGGTGAGGTGATTTATTTTGACGAACTCGGGTTTTTAATCTTAGACTGCGAGTGGTTCTGTGGTGAGGTGATTGGTCAACTACTAAGATTAGATATTAGAAAGGAAAGGTTAACAGAAAATAATGGATTCATAAGCATAAAAGAACTGGAGAAGGTTCTTAGAGGAAGTTTACAGAAACAGATTCCTGGGATGGGTTCTAAGGTATTTGAGAACTTGGAGCCCAGTGATCTTGTGAGAATGATGCTGAAACTGGAACTTTGTTATGAACAAGACCCCTCAGATCCAAATTCACTGCTACTGATCCCCTCCATTCTTGAGGAAGGCAGGGGTAGGCCACAGAGATGGCAGTTAAGCACACCTGACTGTGTTTATGCAGGGCGACATCTTGAGTGTGATGATTCAAGCCACATGTTTCTCACAGCCGGCTTCTTCCCTCGCCTACAGGCAAGAGCTTCTCTTTTGATATTTTACTTTTTATTTTGTTGTTTCTGCTTCTATGGTTTTTAATTCTCAAAACTTGAGCTACAGATGATATATGTAACAAGAGAAAATGAGCCCCATAAAGACTGCAGCATTCAAACATGAAGAACTTACCAGCAACATTTGATAGGAGCATAGTAGATTCAGAAACTAAGAGTTTATTAGGAAGATATTTACAAATCAAACTATATAAAAGTAATACTAGTACAGATTTAATAAATCTAGGTAAGTAGTCTGTTTTGTTGCTTGGAATAGAATTAAAATTCTGTTTTTATTCAATGTTTTATTAAGATTTCAAACATCATTTGTAACCCAAGCATGAAATTGATTGGATGATGTATGTATTAAATTCGAATTATGAAATCTTGTCTGACTGCTTGACCTGTCTGCCCATGGAACCTCTCTAGATATTTCTAACACACTTATCTAATGCCTATTTTCTGAAACTAAGTGCTTCAAAAATATTATGAAAATTATGTTTTCAACTTCTTTTTTTGTTGTTATTGTTAATATTGTGATTTAGGAATAGTAATTGCTGATAATAAATGAGTAGTATTTTGAAATATATTTCGTTAATGGATGTTGTATTCTTGAATGCTAACTGTTATTAATGTTAACTCAAATGAACTCAGAGGCTAGGACTCCCGAGGATAC
Source organism: Cornus suecica (assembly GCA_963922005.1). Classification (NCBI taxonomy): domain Eukaryota; kingdom Viridiplantae; phylum Streptophyta; class Magnoliopsida; order Cornales; family Cornaceae; genus Cornus; species Cornus suecica. The sequence continues at coordinate 7,996,363 of OY998239.1, read as the reverse complement.
AATTTTGAATGCTAAACACCTCTATGATTTGAGTTGTGAGCAACGTTCTTTTATTTGCAAAACAGGTGCATCTCCACAACAAAATTATCGGACCAAGAAATCAACATGGCGCAACTTACAGTCTGGAAAAATACCTCATATCAGTAAACATCCATGGTATCAATGTCAGAGTAGAGCTCGGAGGACAGTTGGGTTACTACATTGACGTCCTTGCGTGCTCCACCAAGAGTTTGACGGAAACCCTTAGATTACTCCAGCAGCTCATAATCCCTGCAATCCAGAGCCTCTGCCAAGGCATCACATTGACTGAAAATATTCTTCGGCCTGAATGTGTTAGAAATCTAACACCCCCAAGATACAGAAAGACTCAATTTGTGCTTCTGCAACAATTAAAACAAGCTTTACTCTCAGTTCCTGCAGACAGCATGTATGATTATCAGCACACCTGGGGTTCAGTTTCAGACTCTGGCAAATCTGTTTTAAGAGCCGGCTTTGATCTTGCCCGTGACCTCCTATCAGATGATGACTTCCGCGAAGTACTTCATCGAAGATATCACGACCTTTACAACCTTGCTGTGGAACTACAAGTTCCGCCAGAAACCAACCCTGATGGACTTGAAAACCCGCAAACTGCTGGTGAAGAAGCTGACAGCAAAGTTGATCCCACATTTGGAGGTATTGCCAAAGGGGTTGAAACAGTTCTGCAGAGACTGAAAATCATAGAACAAGAAATCAGAGACTTAAAGCAGGAGATTCAAGGGCTGAGATACTACGAGCACAGACTCCTAATTGAGCTGCATCGCAAAGTGAACTATCTCGTCAACTTTAATGTCCAACTTGAAGAAAGAAAAGTGCCCAACATGTTCTATTTTGTCAAAACAGAGAATTACTCAAGGAGACTGATCACCAACATGATTTCTGGCATGAATGCAGTCCGGTTGCACATGTTATGCGAGTTCCGGCAAGAAATGCATGTGATTGAAGATCAGCTAGGTTGTGAACTAATGCAAGTTGATAACAGGGCGGTGCAATCTCTGGCTCCATACATGAAAAAATTCATGAAACTTTTAACATTTGCTCTTAAGATAGGAGCTCATTTAGCAGTTGGGATGGGAGAAATGATACCGGACTTGAGCAGGGAAGTTGCCCATCTGGCTGACTCTTCTCTTCTTCATGGGGCAGCAGGTGCAGTTTCTGCTGGGGTCGTGGGAGGAGCAGCTGCTGGGCTTTTACAGGGAAGCAGGAGACAAAGGGACATTCAGCAAGATCAAAGAACAGCACAGCAATGGGTCATGGACTTTTTAAGGGATCGCAGGTGCTCGACTGGGAGAGAAATTGCAGAGAAGTTTGGATTATGGAGAGTGAGGTACAGGGACAGTGGCCAGATTGCCTGGATTTGTAGGAGGCATATCTACACAAGAGCCAACGAAATAGTCGAATTACCAATTTAAAATCTTGCCAACTGATGAGAAGATTGTGAAAAAAACAGTATGTTTCTCTCTCCCCTCGAGGGAGGGTGTGAGGAGGAGCACACATGCACATCATTATAAATGCTACTGATGACTTGTTTAATAATCTACATCTCTTTTGCTGCAACAAGACCAGATCTCAGAAAACCATGATTGCCATGTTAATTTTTAACAGAACAGGTCCAGAAACTATCAAGATGAAAATGTAAAGAACTCTAGGGAAGTAGATGCAAAACCAGGAGGCTTAGCCTTGTGAAATAGCAAAAATAAAAATAAAAATAAAAAATTACCTGGCACTATAAGGGTCTTGATTACACAATTATTGCAGCCAGAAAAAAGGAAGTAACATGTACTGCTAAATTTTCAATTCATTAAAGGGTAGTAAACTGAAAAGGAGATTGACAAAACATAATAATCTCACATATACTAAGAACAAGTGCAATAGTACAAAGCTTGGACCACATACAAGTCATGATTTTCCATCATCTAAGACATCCCAACATACAAAGGACAACACCATATTACATAATTATACCATTACTGCAAGCATTAGTCTTGATTCTAATGTCTAATGTCACCTGTATCTCCTCTTCTAAATTATTGAAAGCAAAAGCTCAGAAGAAGGCCCTACTCCCATAGAAGACTCGAGAGCCAGGACTCTTTGACGCCTGCAATTTCTGATCAGAACTCGAATTTTCAGAACTGGAAGTGCCACTCTTAATGTCCACAGGAAGCTTCATCTTTGCCAACGACTCAGTAAATTGCTGCATACTTTTCATGTACATGTCCACTATGTCCTGTTGCACCACCATTTGCTCGGGTACGGTGACAACAGGCTTTGCAAATGAATCACCGGGCATTTCACCTGAGGCATCACTTTCAGAAGCTCCAACATCTACTCTCTTCTCTTTCAGATTTTCCTTCACAGGCGAAATGTATTCCTGATTTGGAGACTTTGTTGATCCTGGGGTATCACAGGACTGAGAACTTGCATGAAGGGAAGCAGATGGGGAGTCATTAGTTGAAAAACTGCTGGGGGGAGAATGATGATTTGGAATTTGGATGGAATTTTTCGTTTTCGTTGGCATGCTCTCAACAACAGGAATTCCAATTTCAGGACTAGGGTGATTTTCAGTATCAGAAGAGAGCAAAGTCTCAGAGTTCTGGCTGTCAAAATCGGAACATGGGATCCCAAAGTATTCTGTAACCATTATATCATTCTCGTTGGCAATGTTCGGATCCGGGAACTCAATCTTGTCAAGCTCACAATCCTCGGGTATTTCCGAACCCTGCACTACAGCATCTAAAGCTTCAGATGCGGGCAGCGCAGGAATGGCCATCACTTGTGGTTCAGCTCCGCTATAAGAGAGAGATAACTGAACAAACCCTGCCGGGGAATGGAACAAGTCCGTTGAGGACATCGAGAACTCTTTTTCGAGCTTGCTGTTCTTGATGAGGACTTCCGAGAGAGGCACCAAAGCGAACCCTAGCAACTGGTCCTCAAGGTAATTCCTCACCCTGCTCAGCATCCATACCTCACATTTGAGGGAGGAGTTGATGGTCCGGACATTGAGCCGGAGGTTCTCATTGAAGACGGGATTCTTCCCACCGCCGTTAACGATCTGAGTGGAGACTGTATTTTCAGGATCACTGGTAAGGCAGAGCTTAGCATAAACATCTTGCTTGTGGTATATGCAGATGTTATGAATGTCCCTAGCCTGGTGGATGAAAACTTCAACAACACCAATAAAGCCATCCGAATCATATGCCCCGTCTTCCTTTCTTTGGAACTCAACTCCCCTGGACAAGCAATCAGCGTTCTGCTTCTCAGGGGAGCTTTTGAATGGTGACACAACTGATTGAGGAGAATCCATGATAACAACCGCAAATCAAACCTGAACATGTTAAAACAAAGTTGCTCCAAATTAAAGCCCCGATCTAAACATTAAAAACCCACACCACCTCTATCAATACTCTAAAAAGCAGGAATGATACTGAAATGTTAATACTTTATAAATTCAAACCTGAAAACAATAACCAATTATCAAATCATGACCCTAATTAATGATGATGAACAACTCCAATTGTCTGGGCTAAATCCCAATTCTCTCTACTGTTAAAACTCATGGATATCAAGCCCCAAATCAAAACCCTAGACTCCTCTTTTGTCAGAATTCGCAGAGGCCAAATCAAGAAAATTCATGACCAATATGAGGCTTGATTGTCAGAAATCAAAACTCAACATGAACCAACCAACAGTTTCAGACCCTAAAATTAGCTGAAAAATAAATAAAGAACCCATAAGCCAAAAGACCACCCACAACAATGAGAGAGACCCTTGAGATGAGTTACTTCGGAGTCCGGATCCAAGAACCCAAATGCAGTAAGAAGGAAAAATTCAAGCTAAAGTGTAAGTTTGTTTATGATTCTCAGAACTTGAAACCAAATATTGATAACAAAACTCAGTAAGTCAGAAACACAAAACCCTAACCTGAGCTGAAAAGTAGCTATGATTCTCAAAAACCCTTAAAAAAGAGACTTGATTGAAGATACCCAACTTTTAACAAGGAAAACCATTATCTGAAACCTAGCTGAGCTACACAAATTTTCCAAAATTGAAGAGCCAAAAACACCAATAAAATATAACTTTCCAAATTGACACACATAACCCCAACCTAGAAATAGGCAAAATCTAAGAACAATAATTTGAAGACATGAACAGATTTCAATAAAGCTACCAACTTTTACCTCAAAGAAGCACTACCACCGCCGGAATCCAAGGAAATAAAACAACAAAAGGGAAAGCACAAAGCAATACAGTAACTCAGATCTCATAAATTTCACTTTATCAACCAAAAAAACATGAAATTAATATATGATTGAAACCACAAATAATGGAGAAAAACTTTTTCCTTTTCTTTTTCTTTTTTCCTTTTTCTTTTTCTTTTTCTGGGTAAATGAGAAAAGCAATTCAAATACTCAACTGGGTCTGTTTTTTTCTTGGCTTCAATTCCTAGTGACTTCAATCCAAGATCCGTGGAGGACCCAATTCGTAAATCGAGGATTTTTTTAAGAACTCAGCAGTCAAGTGGAAGAAAATGAGGAATAAACATCAACTGATACTGAAACTTCGCGAGAATGTCTGTATTTCGTGTATTGTGTTGTGTGTGTTTCTATACTTTGTAGGGTAGTGGATAATAAATAATAGTAGATAAAGTTATAACTACAAGAACAATAATCATTGTATACATACATATATATAGATAGATACTGAATCACTGATAGTATATACAGTGTATTGTTGGAAAGAAAAGATGGGTCTTGTGAAATTGTCAGACAAATGAGAAATTGATAGACGTTAACACCGACCCACGCGATGACCGTAACCAATCCAATCACAGGGAGCCTAGGTGCGGTTTTGCTGGTGGGACCCGGTTTTGGGAGTGTGGTCAGGCGCGTGCATGTTAGGGTGTGGTAGAGAGAGTGGTGATTGGTTGATTTATGTGTTAAGCCGTTTATTCCTCCATTCACTAATACTTTTGGATTTTTTATCCCCCAAGTGGATATTTTATATAAGGATTAAACCATTTGAAGCTTCTTTCAAGAGCCAAAGGGAGAGGAGTGTTTAAGTTTATAATAATAATTTTGTTTTTTATTTTTTCTTGTGTGTATAAATTCACTTCAAAATATTAAGAACAATGTTACACGTTATAAAAATAATTTAATTTCAAATTGCCTCCCTGCTGTTCTCAAATTGATCACATTGTCTCTTCTCTGTTGTTTTTTTTTTATTAAATTGATTAGACTTTGGGGAAGAAGAAGGGAACTTAAATGATATAATAATCCATAAAAATAAGTCATAAAATAAAATATAATGCTCACATGACCCGGATGTTGACCTTGAAACTAACTAATTTGACCAAAAAATAACAGAGATTGGTAACGTCAAATTAAAAATTGCAGGGGCAATTTAAAATTATAAAATTAGTTAATTAAATTCAATAGTACACCGGAATTTAGTGAAATTAAGGCTAATAATAATTTAGACTTTTCTTGTGTGTATAAATTTAGTAGAGAATATTAGGAGTAATGCTAGGTACACATCATGAAAATAAATTAAAATTATATATTAATAAAAAAATTAATAAGATTTAATGTTAATTAATATCCATTTTAAACTTAAATTCTAATTTTAATGTTATTTCAAGGGTTAATTTCAGTAAACCACCATATACTATCCAGATTAATCAACTAACCCCTTGTGTGTCTACTTTGCCCCATATACTATTTAATTTCATCAAATTGCCCCCTCACTTCTCAAAATGCCTAAACTACCCTCAATAGTATAAGGGGGTTTAGTGAAATTAATAGTATAAGGGGGTTTAGTGAATTATTTCGGAAAAAATAATATATACTTTTTCGCAAAAAAAAAAATATGATTTTCTTTCGAATTTTTTTTTTTTTTGCAAAAATATGAATTGTTTTTTCGAAAAATATTTTTTTTGCAAAAAAGTATATATTATGTTCCAAAATATGATTTTTTTCTGAAAAATAATTTTTTGCAAAAAATATATATTATGTTCCAAAATATGATTTTTTTCTGAAAAATAATTTTTTTGCAAAAAATATATATTATGTTCCAAAATATGATTTTTTTCTGAAAAATAATTTTTTTGCAAAAAATATATATTATGTTCCAAAATATGATTTTTTTCTGAAAAATAATTTTTTGCGAAAAATATATATTATGTTCCAAAATATAATTTTTTTTCCGAAAAATATTTTTTTTGCGAAAAAGTATATATTATGTTCCAAAATATAAATTTTTCTTTCGAAAAATAATTTTTTGCAAAAAATATATATTATGTTCCAAAATATGATTTTTTTTCCGAAAATTATTTTTCGAAAAAAAATTTCATATTTTGGAACATAATATATACATTTTTGTTCCAAAATATTATTTTTTGAAAACACAATTCATATTTTGGAACATAATATATACTTTTTAGCAAAAAAAAAAATTCAGAAAAAAAAATCATATTTTGGAACATAATATATATTTTTCGCAAAAAATTATTTTTCAGAAAAAAATCATATTTTGGAACATAATATATATTTTTTGCAAAAAAAATATTTTTCAGAAAAAAATCATATTTTGGAACATAATATATATTTTTTGCCAAAAAATTATTTTTCAAAAAAAAAATTCATATTTTGGAACATAATATATACTTTTTTGCAAAAAAAATATTTTTCGAAAAAAAAATTCATATTTTGGAACATAATATATACTTTTTCGCAAAAAAAAAATCATATTTTGGAACAAAATATGATTTTTTTTCGAAATTTTTTTTTTTTGCAAAAAGTATATATTATTTTTCCTAAATAATTCACTAAACCCCCTTATACTATTAATTTCACTAAACCCTTTATACTATTGAGGGTAGTTTAGGCATTTTGAGAAGTGAGGGGACAATTTGATGAAATTGAATAGTATAGGAGACAAAATAGACAGGTTAGTTGATTAATCTGAATAGTATAGGGGGTTTTCTAAAATTAACCCTTATTTCAATCTTAACTTACTAAAAAATACTCATACTTCATTTTTTATATATATATTAAACATGTGTCAGTAATTCATCAACATCTTTTGTGATCTAAGTGTCATTATTAGTATTTCCCCAATGGATTAAAACCTCTTCAACATCTTGCTGGAAGTCTTGAATATTAATGATTTAACTCTTTAGTTGTTAAATTGGTTCGAAAACCTTAAATTTTTTAACTTACTTGTAAGCATGAATACATTAATAAATAATAACTGTAAGTAATTAGTAATTTCTTTCAAAATTAAGAAAGAGTTTCGACTTACCAACCTTGCATCTCAGTTCATGAATCTGACATGCTTCACAAAATTCAATATGCTTACAGTTTCACCCCGCGAACGTAGTGCAGTTGGGATGAACGGACCTTCTAAAGTTTGGACCAATCGTATCCAAGTTATAGAGTGTGGATTCGAATCTTAGCTGTTGTATACCGTAACTTAATATTACACGAGTTGTAGAGCTGATTTGTATAACACCCTCAAATAATGATCTCCCTAAGACTCATCCTTGGGGTTTAGATATTTTTTAAGACGGGAAGTTGTCTTATTTTGATCCTTTCATATTTTTCAAAAAAAATACTATATAATGATTGAAATGTAAGTAAAAAGAGACATGTATCAATTTAGAATCTTAGATTAGTAATTTATTAGTATTAGTAACACACCTCTTCTTCTATACGTTACTTATGTTTAGAATTATCATGCACAGATCCGAATGCTCAAAGAATCCCTTCCGTCAATAGAGTAGAGTTTATAAAGTGGTGATTTTTAATATTAAATTTTTTATCTGAAAATGATATTTAATATTAATTTGTCTTCTTCTTTCCTCAGAATTAAAGAATTTAGAGTTGTACTAACACTTTTGATTTTTGCGCTGTAGCTCACACCATCACAGTATTATCTAGTTTTCCCTATAATTTCTATATAAATTGATACTTGTATCTAAATTAAATTTAAAAAATAGAAATTCACAAAAGCCAATATTAGCCAGGATGAGGAGACTACTATTTTGATGTTCAAAAAAAAAAAAAAGAATCTGTGATGGATAGATGTCTTTGAGCATGCGTGATATTCTTGTCAATACGCACAAAGATACCTTTCAAATATATATATATATATATATATGCACAAAGATATATTCAAGTTATGACTTCCATATAAAGTAAGAGGTAAAAAGAAAAATAAAAAATATATATATATATATAAAACCAAAACAATATATATATACTACTTATAAAAGTACGAGACCTCTATATTATTTCTAAATGATTTTTACATATTTTAAATTAAAAATAAAATAAAATATTTAAAAAGTTACACACTAATATGTAGAGGTGTGTTCTTAAGGTATATATTTAATTTGAACATAGAGTCACATGCATACAAAGAGTTGTGTTGATTGATGAAACCAATACATCACTTCACATTTAATCTAAACGGTGTCAACCCAATTTATAAATGCAATAATAGTCTGTAGTCCATTATTTTTTTCACAGATGAGACTACTTTCGTAAACAAGATTGGGGGTTTACTACAACAAATATGGTTTGTTGTGACAAATTTTGAGTGATAAAATTAAAATTTGTCATAAAAGTGTTTCAACTATTATATGTTTTAGAAACAAGTATGATTATTCGTGTTAGAAAACCTTGACGGGAAGTTGGCACACTTTTTCGTGCTTCTAGAAACAATTCCATCTTTTTAATTTTCTTTTATAATACTATATTACGACATCGTTTATTTATGGTAACAATTTATTTTGTAACCATTAATTTATTATAACTATACGTGGGATATGGGTAGCAGATAACTCACGTTTTAGTTTCCCACTAACTCCATTCTCTCTCACACTCCATATCAACTCAACTTCTTCTCAATTAGACGTCATTTTTAATGTTGCAATTTGGGAACCTGACTCTCTGATTTCTCCTTTAGCTTATCGAACAACAATTGACCTAATTGAAGTTAAGGTAAGTGTATTTTATTTTATCTTCATATTCAATTTGTTTACAAATCTCCCCCATATCAAGTAAACTCCTTGTTATTTATATTGTCGCAATTTGGGACGCAGAGTATCTAATTCTTTGCTGCAGGTATCTTATCTAACAATCATTGACCTAATTCATTGTCAAGGTATGTGGATTTCTTATCTTTAATTCAATTTAAAGTTAGGGGATTTTTTCAAATAAGTTTTTTACCCGATTATATGAACCAATTACACAGGCATACATATAGGTATCATCATCATTATTGAATGACTATGATGTGTTACAATAAACTAGTCTAGAATTCTCTACTCAAATATCTTAAGTCTATAAAATTATGAAATTTTTTAGATATTCAATTTTGAAATCTTTTAATTTATTTAATCTAATATCTTTGGATATTTGCCTTTGTCTTGCCTCACAGTGACAGAATATTATGGTTTATTTACCGTGAATTTTTTATAGACCAATTTTTTTGGTTTATACGGATTTGATTAGGATTTTTGGTGATAATAACTATGTTTTACCCCGTTAGGTATTTTTAGAGGTTTAGGTTTCAAAAGGTGATATATATTGCTTGACAAGCTTATGAGACCAAAAGTAATAGCCAGTTTTTCCCTGTGAATGTGCACAATTGGGTCTTTCTGCTCTAGCTTTGTATCATTCAATAGGCTGTAACGTTTTATTAATTGATTCGTGAAATAATTTATTTTACTCATTAATCATTTTATTTAAAAAAACAAGAAAGTGAGCATAACAAAGTAGTATGTGGTGACTATAATAGGCAAAAAGTGATCGTTAAAGCATTGCAAAAGATTATATTATTTCTTTTTAGAATATGAAAAAATTATAACAAAAGTGTTTCACTATTGAAGAAAGTACCGCATGCTTGAATAATTAATTATAATTCATAATTGTCTTTATGTTAAATTTGAACGTTTCAAATTGGGTTGTGATCTTGTTTTTAATTTTTGACTTTTTATTTATGAGTTTATTCCAGAAGATTCATTAATGGGGAATAAAATATATAGTAAAGAACATGCAAATGAGTTTTAAAAGGTGCCTCATTCAAGAGTTTTTTTGAATCCTTCCTGAAGAGAAAAATATACCAACCACTTTTAAATTGTTGGTTCCCATGATTTATGCCCACCATCAGTTGATTAATTAACAATATATTTTCATGGGTTATTTTAATTATCTATTACTTATTATTGTTGCATTTTCATTATGCTTTATTAATTTGAAAATTTTAAGTTGATAGTTTGATTGTTATAGGCCATGTTATCCATTTGCTAAAAAATATATTTTCTTTTGTAACAGGCATTGGTGTAGCTTTTCATTAGGGGATTCCCAGTCAAGAGCGTAATATCAAAAACAAATTGAAAAACTTTTTGAGGTTCTAGAAGACATGTATATATGAAGATCCACTAGTTTGTCTTTTTATTATTAATTTCAATCTACTTTGAACAATTGAATTTATAATTTTAGGATTTGTTGAAATTTTAGTTTGTGGATTTTATTTATGTAATGAAGTTGGATTTTGTAATTGAAATTTGACATTTGACATATTTTTGTCAAATTTGGATAAGTTTTTGGTATTGAAATGAGTAAAATTTATTGCGTCACCAAAATATAAAAAATAGAATTAGTACAATATATGGTCATTGCTAAATAACACACTTTTGTAAGAACTAGTTTTCGAGACAAAATTTATAAACCCAAATAACATAAATTTTTAAGGTACCTATTAAATGTTTTGTCTCTATTTCCAAAACGACGTCGTATCATAACTTGATTTAGTTACGAAAAGATTTGTCGCCATAAACATGTATTTAGAGACGACTAGAATTTCGTTACTAGAAGTTCAAGTTTTTAAGACGACATAGTTTCGTCTCTAGAAATATAAGTTTTAAAGATGGAACTTATATTTCGTCTCTGTTGACATTTTGTCATGATTACATAGAGATAAATGAGTGACAAAATTTCTTTGTCACTAAATATGTTTAGTGACAAAATTTTGACATTTTATGACAAATTGATTTGTTACAAAAAGTCATATTTGTTGTAAATATTGTTTCCGTTGTATTATCTTTTTATGAACTTTCCATATTTGTGTATATTTTCTATCAAATGTTTATGCATTTAGAGCCGAACTCCTATTTGTTTTTTAAATTGCTTATAGTATTATAGTACTATAAAAAGATATATAAAATAGAATAGAAATACAAAGTGTAATATATGTGAATACTACAAGAAAAAATATGAATACTTAAATTAGAACGGAGGGAATAATAAATATATATATATATATATATTAATTTTTCTCGAAAAAATGGATTAATTTAGAATATTGCCTAAAAGTAAAGATGTAGATAGGTAGGAGAATTACTGCTTTAGTGGCATATTCCTCCACCATGTTTGGTCCATCAAACATGTTGCTAGACTCTAAAAAGGCCAAAACTGTGGAAATCAAAGGCTAATAATTAATATGGTCACTTTTTTCTTTAATTCACATGACTCTTGAGAGGTCACATTTTAATTTTCCTCAACTATATCTTTGAAATTATGCAATCATCCAAATTAGACTTTTGAGAATTAGATGGCCTAGTGGACTCTTTCACAAAGAGTCTCTCTCATCCTAAGCCATGATGGTGACAAAACTTCAATATTTATTTTCTTCTCGGTGATTAATGAGTATGACACCATGTATAATTTTTCTTTTTTTGTTTTTGTAATAAAATATGAGACATATGCTTATTTTTAAAATTAATATTATTCGAAGATGTTACATTGTTAACGTGATCATGATAGATCTCAATAATACGACGACGAACTATGATATAAATATTTAATAAATTTTTTTTCACAAGAAGGTAGTATGAAATCTTGATTTAATTTATGGACACTGATTTTGTGTGACAATTCAAAACTCCTTTTGGAGGTGCGATGTTTGATTGATTAATCAGTACTTAATATATATTTTGCCCAACCATGAAACTAGCTGTTTGTCTACAAAGCGGAAAAGCAGTGTGTTGAAATTAAAAATGAGGAGGATGGACCTTTTGAAGTCGAAGGTGCTTCTGGATAGAATCACTAAATAATCTGCAAGTACTTTTCAAAAGAATTTTAAGATTCATTTCACCTGGACATCAAAGAGCGCATTACAGCTGATATTGGTATTATAATTTACAAAAACGAATGCAGTGACTTCATAAAAACTATATATATATATATATGAAATGCATTTATGGGAATACTCAGAACTTAATTATAACAGAAACCAAGTTGTTTCATTTCTTTTTACATAAAAGGAAAAACATCAAATTGGCAGACATTACAGGTTTAAATGAAAGACAATAAAAAAAATATAATAATAAATAAAAGCATCTATAATTATTGCAACAATTAAAATTGGACTTAAGAAGCAAAGAAGTTCTAGTGTTGTTCAGTATAACTGAAATTAAGTATTGAGTTATCCAAAATAAAAAAATAAAAAAATCAATATTAAAACTTTTGAAGAATTTTAGTATTGAAATTTTGAAGTGATAATTTAAAAAGGTTTATCATTCAGTAAAAGTGTAGTCACTACTCACTATTACGTAAAGAAAATAATTAAAAAATCTAAAGTTTACATTATTTTAAGTGGTGATCATGTTTTTTTTTTTTTTTATATTGTTCGATATTCAAATTCCTGCCCTTATATATATATATTATTTTATTTTCAATTTTGCATTTTAAGCATCAATATGTTTGATCTATGGTGTGAAAAGGTGAGAACGCAACCTGTCTATTGAAAACGATTGTTTGAAATCAGGTTTCTTGAATAACATCGCTTGCTGTTCCGGTCAACATATATATATTCAAGGTTCGCGGGCAATTACGTAACCATTTTTTTGAGTAAACGATATCGTTACATACTGTTACACTGGTGTAGTAGACCGATTCTCACACCCATAACGATTATTACGGTGGCCGTAATTTTAATTTTTACTGGTTTTGAAAATACCGTAACAATTAATACAGTAGAAATTTTTGGGTTAATTTTTTTTTTGTTATGTATATGATATGATAAATATTACTCCATTATTGAAAAGTAATATTTGCAATAATCTTTGCACAGAAATTGATAATCCTTTCATGAACCTTAACCAGAACAACAAGATCCATCACTAAATTCATTTTGGTGGTGAACCATGTATCTTTTTAAAAATTATTTTGCATTATTGAAAATAAATTATATATTTTGTGATTTTAATTTTTTATTTATTTAAATTTAATAATATCATAATAAGTATATTATAAACATTGAAATAATGCTGACACTATTAGATTTATTAATAACTTATTTTTTTATATTAAATTTTAAAAAAATAAATAAATAAAATTCACTTAAATCTACCAAAAAATCATTTTTATTCATTCATATTGTCAAAAGTATCCAATTAGAATATTTTGGGTAAAATATGCAAGATTTTTAAAAATTCACACTTGCGATAATCAAATTCCGTCACATAACTATACTAATTCGAGTCCAGTATACCGATCTCGTTATTATTACAGCGAAAATGGGTTGAAAAAAAAAAGAAGTGGTAGTAGGAACATTTGTCCTATATGAACAAATCGAAATCGGGCGTTACTGTGAAACTTGGTCTTGGTCTTACTAGTGTTTTGATGTGAATTGGTGTATGTATTTAAAGAACAGTCAGCAAATCTTGACTCTTCTGAAAATCAAAATTGGATAACTTATAAATATTAGTACATTCATTTGATGTATGTAGCAACCCTTGGTCTTTATGTCACTATTAGTAATTGTTCTTTTGACAATTGAACACAAATGTCTTTATCAAACACTTACCCCAACCCAAATTCCCCACACCAAGCAATACTGTAATATACAATAATATGTATATATATATATATATACAGAGAGAGAGAGAGAGAGAGAGGGAGAGAGTTTTTTAATTAATAATCTTTTAGAGCGTATGCAGCCCGTTATAATAAATTACTGAGGAAGATGAGAAAATTTAAAAATGGCTTCTAGAAGTGGTCTCGATTCCTCGAGCACTGAGAACGCAATTTGTTTGTACATATTACTATATAATAGTGTAATAATATGTAAATAAATTATATACGTGGGGTTCAAAATATGAAATCTGCATGGTAACTGGTAAGGGACACATGCTGAAGTAGTATAGTCCTGTAAGTCAAAGTGAACGCAGTATATATATATATATTAATCCAAATGAATTAATATGGACAAAATGAGTTAAGTTGCACCAAAAAGAATGTATCTATACAATATATGTCTCTGTAAATTTGAACTTTGTCACACCTACCAAGTTGCATAAGGCATATTATTACACGAGGATGAGCATTGTGTTTTTGTGTTTTTTTCTGAGTACAATTGATTAAGTATATTTAAGGTCTCCGAAAATTCCTATAGAAAATGGTAACCTCTTTGGAAATTTTAATTTACTTATTGTTCCTCCTTCCTATGAAGTCCAAATGTCTGTATGTGTTATTTCATTACTCTCTAGAGACTAGAACTTCAATATCATATTATTATTGAATATTGATGGAAGTGAAAAGTGAAAGCATAAAGGTTGTGCAAGAAGGCCCAAAGGCAGTCCAGAAGGGTATATATGTCTCAACCTAATGGGTCTTGGCCCAAAAGAAACAACTGAAGTATAAAGGGCCCAAAGGGTGCCCCTTGGCCCCCTTCGACAAACAAAAGCCCAATCAGAAACAATAATGGATGGCAGGGTAATTACTTAAGGAAGTGCACAACACGCGAATTTCATTACTGGATAGAGTGGATACTGGTTGTTTTGGGATCCGTATAATTGGAATTATAGACTAATTGAAATTATAGACGATTCTACCTAAACGTATTAAGTTTTTTTAAAAATATTAAATATTTAATTTAAAGTTTAAATCATATTAGAATTTTCAAAATTTTGTAATACATTGGGTCTTTAAATATTTTCTCATAAATTTAGGCCATATATTAGGGATATTGGACTAAATCATTAAGTTTTTGAACATTTTATGTGAATGATTTAACCGTCCAACTATTATTTTAACGTAGTAAAATCATCGTGTAATTATAAATTCATAGAACCGTATATAATTGTAAAATTTTACGGGTTAGAGTCAAAATTATGATAACTATGACATGTAATACACCATATACTAGATGGGTACTCTATTTTAGAAGTAATGGATAAATTCTAATGAGAGTATTATTCAGTATATCAAAGCCATGCAGTTAAATTTCTTAATTAGACACGTAAGTTAGGAAAATAGTCAAATAATCACTTTCCATAATGAATTTTGGCTTTGTAGCCGTTACTATAGACTGTTCAAACTTGAACATTCATGCATATGTTAGATGTGCATTTGTTGTTGTCCCATATCATATAAAGAGGGGAAGTAAATGGGATTTAATTGGTGGATATTAGCTTAATTAATTGATTTAAGATTTTGGGTCGGATCATGAAATGTTTATCTGTTATAGTTGATATCAGAGCAAAATTCATTCTTTCATCCGGTGCCACGTCAAGCACCCGCTTAGGTTTATCCACCCTGGCCGAAGTCCGGGTCCAAAGCTGGCAGGTAGGGTGGATTGAATTCAATGTTTATCGGATCTTTATAGGGTTAATTTCATTTACATTCTCTGATGTATGTCTTTATTTCAATCACACCCCCCACATTTGAGTATCTTCATTTACACACCCTGAGATTTGAAAATGTCATCATTTACACTCTCTAAATAATGACATCAGCTTGAAATTTTATTTTAATACCTAAATTACCCTTCATGTTATCCATGTTGTGTTTGGAAACAAGTATTGAGTTTTTTTTTATCAATTTGACCCCCTCATTTTATAATTTACCCAAATATTCTTTATTTTTATTTTTATCAAATAATATATATATATAAACTAATAAAAATATGAAAACTAATAAAAATATATTAAAATAATACAAGAAATCGGAATAATAAATAAATAAAATTAGTATATATATATAATGATGTATTTATTGGAATTAATATACTATATATGAAAATTAAAAGAAAATAACAAATTGAAAGAGAAATTACACAAACACCTATACAATCAAAATTACTATGAAATCAACATTATTTAAATTATGATTTATTTATTAAAATTAAAACTAAAAAATAAAAATTAGTAAATATATATATATATATATATATATAATGATGTATTTATTAGATATAGAAAAAAGTATACAATGACGAAAACATTAGGAAGAAAAATGATGGTGTAATCAATTTCCTCTTAACTCACACATCTTTTATAAATACATACATATACATATATATATATATATATATATATATATATTGCCATATATGCATATGATTTATTTTATGAGGATTTAAAATTTAAAACTTGTAAAAAAAGTTCATGCATTCTAGTTTTTTGAAAATTATTGTCTAAAAAATCAATTAGGAAAATTTTTATATCCTGTATAGATTTGAATAATTTTTTTTCTATATTAACCTTATTAGTATATAAATACATATACACACATATATATACATACAGTATCGATTGTAAATCGATATCAGGGAGGGGGTGTGGGGTGCAGCTGGCGGGTGACGGTGGGGATGAGGGGTGGCGGCGGGAAGGGGGGAGCTGTTGGGGGTTTTGGGGTGGCGGCGGCTAGGGGTTGGGGGTGTGGGGTGGTGGCGGGAGGGAAGAGGGAGTGATTAGGGTTAGGGTTGGGGTTGAGGTTCGGGATGAAGTTATTTGGATATGGGTTTAATCTTGTTTGGAATCAGATTTTATTTTTGTTTGGACACAAGACTTAGATTATCTTGGAATTGAATTCATTTGAGTTTGTTTGACTTAAGGGTATTTAGGACATTTCATACTATGAGGGGATGTAAATGAAGATACTCAAATATAAGGGGTGTGATTGAAATAAAGATATACTTTAGGGGGTGTAAATGAAATTAACCCATCTTTATAATCCTGGGACATATTACTGTACATATGTGTTAAGTATAAACTCAAACTCATCCATACTCCCTCCGTCCCAAATTATAAGTTCATTTTGGGAAATTTAATTTTTTAAGATGATGACTTTTATTGTAGTGTTAGTGAATGAAATACCAATTTTACCCATGATCCCACCATAATTATGTGATGATTTATAGTGTATATGTTTATAATTTTAATACTTGAAGGTTAAATTGACCAACTAAAATGCTTTTACTTTTTAAAGTGGACACTTATTTTAAAATAGATGGAATAATAAATGTGGACACTTAAATTGGGATGGAGGAAGTATTATTCACAATTAACTACTTTTTAAGCATTTGAATTTGAAGTAGTTGGCATATATATACACACACACGTACAGTGACCGACCTAAGATTTGAGTTGAGTATGGGCAAATTTTCAATATTTAAAATTTAAGAGTAGGGTAAAGTGAAAAATTAAAATTCAGTGAAGGTTTTGTGCGTTTTTTGCAAAAGATTTAGGGGTGAAATTCATAAATTATAAAAGATTTAGTAAAAATTAAGCTAAAAAGAAAATTTTAGTGGGGTCCACCGCACCACTAGGTCCGTGCTGTACCTATGTTTTCATTGTCATCGTCGTCTTTGTTTTCATCTGATTTTTTATTTTTAACTATCACAAAATTTATCTCTCTTTCTTGTACAACTATTTAAAATCAATTCTATTTCGCAAAGTTTGATCCACTTCTTTATCTCAATACTACTGAAGAAACTTAGGTGGTTACCATGTTTGTTTGATAAAATTGAAAATCAAGGACTTAAAATTTTAAAAAGTGATACTTAAAGAAATTAATATTTTTTTTAAAAATATTTGTAAACTTTTAGTGTTCAAACTTAAGTATAAGTGACCTTGTCACTTAAAATGATAAAATTTTAAGTGATACTTAATATTTTTAATATTGTTCAAATTTTTTATCAAACGCATTTAACTGAATAAGAGATGAATATGTTCAGATTTGAGTGGTTAATAATATATGTGATTCTATTAAGAGAATTTTTTTTCTTTTTTCTCCTAAACCGACATTTAAAATTTTCCAAACATAACTCAAGTTTAATTTGACAACAGAAAGAAGAAATTAAGAGGTTGTTTAATAAAATTAAAAATTAAGTACTGAAAATTTTAAGATATAAATTTTAAGTAATGAAGGTTTTAAATGGTGTTTAAAAATATTATATATTCTGATATTTTTTTAAATTTTCAGTTTTCAGACTTCAATGTTAGATGGTGATTCTATCACCTAATTTTAAGTGACACTTAATATTTTCAGTGACGTTCAAAAAAATTATCAAACACGCTTAATTGAATAAGTGTTGAATATGTTCAGACTTAAGTGATAAATAAGTGTTATCAAACACACCTTAAATCTCAAAAAGTCATTGAATTGTATAAAAACCATTTTAATCACAAAGAAATTGAATTAAAACGCCTTTGTGGAATAAATATCTATAAGATGTTTGAATTAAGTGGAGAAAATAGTACGACGTCGTTTGCCGGATACGACTGTCCGTCCATACTAGAAAACAGAGCTTGCATGTCCAATTTGGAATAACTGACAAAAAAGGCGACAATGGCAGACTCTTCAAGATCCGATTCCAATCCCCAAATGGAAAACAATCATAACCCTGATTTGTCTTTAGGCGCAATAAGCATCGCTAATCCTCCGAGTCCTCCACTAGTTTGCCGCTCTACCTTCTAATCTTAATTTTAATGCTATAGTTTTAACTCCAAATATAATTTAATTTTAATGATATAGTTTAACTCCAAATATAATTTCAGTCGAATGTTTATTTCCCACCATCTACACTTACTTCACTTAAGTGCTTCCATTAATTTTAAAAGTTATGGTAAGTAAACTTCTATTTATAATTTTTTAATTATTTAGTTTTTGTAAAAATAAAATATGTTAAACTTGTATTTATTTAATTATTTATTCAATTAATCACTTTTTAAGGTATTCAATTAATTACATGCATCATGGAGATACCGTTTTACCTCGATCATGATGAAATCAACTACATTGACATCATATAAATTCCAAAAATGGAAATTTACTACGCAAAAATTAATTAGACTCGATTATTCCAAATATTTTTTAATGTGTAGCATTGTAGTAATTAAATTATAAAAATAACGTGTATAAGAATGCGACTCTCTACAATACTCCCAATGGATATAATTGAGGAAGTATTATCTATTTATAAGCATCTCCATCACCACTAGATGATTAAGATCTTCGAATCTAATGATGGAGATTTATCTTCTAAAACTCTCCATAAGAATTCTTAAGTTTCCGTCTAGAAGATACTACACAAATCTACTCAAGTTTAGAATCTTCCAAGTCACACTCCATAACACTAGAAATTACTAGAATATTAATTATCAAAATTGCCACCTAAGTTGTGCCAACATTAGTGTGCTGTTTTTATGATTTTTGGTTTTCCATTTTCGATTTTCGATTTTTGATTTGAACTCTATAACCTTTCTAGTCACCGACTTTATTGGAATAAGAATGGCATTATGGAGCTAGCAATTGGAGCTAAATCAATAAGCTCCAAGTCTCTAAATCACTTTTTCAGACCTTACCTACCTTCAGTTGTCCGATATCTTAACTGGGGGCAAAAGTCTGTATTAAATCATTGGGAGGAAAAAGAAAGAAGCTTTAGGTTCCATGAATATATACGTCTTCACAACTATATATGGAGTATTTTAGTCATTTCATGTGTCAAAATTAGATGAAGTGAGCGTCCGGAGGGGTATTTGTTACCCTAACATGAACGGAAGTGGAGGAAACTGTACATGTTCAAAATGGAAGGGAGGTAACTGTAATTTACCCTAGAATTTATCAGTTGAACCCTCACACATACCTTGTAACCTTAGGCTGGAAAGGCTGGTTACAAAGATAAACACAAACATGCTTTGTTTTTGAAAGTCAGAACATTTTTTTTTTTGCAAATTTAATATTTAAAAAGTATACATCCATGCCCGCAAGAGAATATCGATGATTGAGGGCGAGAATGGTGCAAAATGAGTGCATGAATGTATCTTACCTTGTAAAAAGAATTAATAGCTAGGATTCTAAAAAGTGGGGTTCTAATCTCCCATCTCCAATCCCAGTTTAGTCTCGTTCGAAAAAAATTAGGGAAAATGTAGAGTGATCACTCGCGTAACACGAGTTGGAATGAACTAAATTACTCCAGCAGATGTATTACACCAAAGTTCTGCCAGAAAGAGTTAGAACAATTAAGACACTGTTACAGTAGGAGACACGATCACTTTGCTATATCCTAATTTTCACTCTCAAGTTGGACTAAAAATATTGAACTCCAAAATCACGAATGAAACTAAATACAATATCTTCAATTCCGTTTGAACCTGCTGTGAATGCAATTAAAAGGGTTGTTGAGCATTCCATTATGAATCCTCACTACATCAATAGTTATCACGAAACTGTTCCCTGTGTGTTTAATCCAGTTTCAGCCCTAACTGTTCCACTAGGAGGAAGATTATAAAATTCACTTAAATAAGCCAAAGCCTCCGAGTTATTGTCACAGACCTTCCACAGTGATGCAACCTCTCCCTTGGACACAGTACCCCAGTCCTCACAATCATCAAGAAAATCTAACAATTTCGAATAAAACGAATCGTAATTCATTAAGAGAAAGGGAACTGGAAGCTCTGACCCGATCCTTTCTAGTTGAATCAGCGCTAGAATCTCAAAAATCTCATCTAGAGTGCCAATACCGCCAGGAAGAGCGACTACAGCAGTCCTATCAGAACTGCTACTCCTCACCGCCGCATCCACCAATCCGTGCTTCCTTGCTGAAAAAAAACTACATTTTGTCTACAGAAGATTAGAAATCTATGTTGCCAAACAAGCACATTGGTATAACTTCTAGTTCAGAGCGATTTGTAGTGCTTACCGGCATGTAAGATACGTTTGTGAAGGTAGGTACGGATGAAAATTCGTGGCCGTCCATTCTCCAGCTTCTTTACCTATCTTAAATCCACCGACCGGCTTTCCTGCTTCTAAAGCACCTTTAGTGGCAGCGTCCATGAGCCCTGGACCAGCCCCTGTCCATGAAGCACAGTCCAAGAGATTTGCAATCTGTAGAAGTTAATAATAGGGGATCTTCATATGAAGCCAGAGAGAAATCTAAGAACCGGAAAAACTGTATCGTATGATGTAATTTAGGGTCGCATGGTAATGAGTTTACTTTTGTTCTTGGATACCTCGTATTTATAACTTAGACGTCATAGACATATGTGTGCTTTGGGTAGTAAAGATAGGAAGCTATGATTTGAGTGACTTGCCTCTTTTCCCAACTCCAGTGTTTGCATGTAGTGAGGATGATTAGGTCCCATCCTTGAAGAACCCAAGTACACCACACCCCTCCCAAGCCTTTGTATGAGTTCATAGCATCGTGCTATCTCCTTTTTGACCTTTCACAGAATAAATACACGTTGCAAAAATTTAAAAAGTTATGTTTAGTTGTCTGTTGAATAGGTATATTAGAGTATTCACAAAAATTGACCATGTGGCTAATAATGTAGAGAAAGTAGCACAACATAGCTTATAAGACATAGAAAGCATTTTAATTTTCATCTTTTCTTTGGGTGGGGAAGGGGAGATATCAAGGGATCACTTCTTAATCGAAATTTCAATCCTTAAAGGGCTGGTCGAGACAAGAGAAGAACCTAGTGTACTGCTACGATATACTAGAGGGCGTATTAAATGTGAACATTTGTAACATAATCGTATGCAGTCAATATCAGAATGGACAATATAAAGTTAACATATTTGCAGTGATTCAACTTGGATTTGGAATAAACTTCACAATGAAACACCAGCAAGCAAGTAGCAAACCAACTTGGAGCCAGACATAAACACTCTTCGACAATATCTGAAATAACAACAAGGCAATTTGAAGAAATCATGATTTACAATATCATTGGAGTATCTATTAGGAGTTAGTGGTCAATCATAGCATTTCTGGCATAAAAATGCCATGATTTTTTCAGATCTTCTCGGAGTCAACTGATGAATGACACACGCATCTTTCAGATTGTTACATTACTTTTTAGCATTTTTGAAGAATCTGTTACTTACAAAATGTGAAATTATTGATCCTGGTAAATCAGTTATATATCTGAAACTAGCATCCCAACAAATATAAAGAAATAAGAGAAAGAGACACAATAGAATGATAGAGCACACAAATTTTCATTTGGAAGGGATAAATTTGTAGTATTAAAATCATAGCATCAGGTATTCACATCCACATCTGATAGTTGCTATTAGCTTAAGAATCTAACAAAAATGGCTCAAAAAAAACCCAAGAGTAACAAGATTATAACTAGAAGTGAATTGCAAAATGGTTATACCCTATGTAGCATTGATACGGATACGGGGTGCAAATACGATATGGACACGGAAATACGGCAAAAAGAAATGAGACTTTTTATATATAAAAGGCTAAATTCTTGTCAATTCTTGGAAATATTAAGAAAATAAAATCATTACGAACACATTAGTTCCTTTTGTAACACTTTTAGTCGATATTTTATAAAAATTAAAATTTTCTTCACTATAATACTTCATAATATTGTTAAAAATGTTTATTTCTAATGTTTAAAACTTTTTAAAAACGTATTATTTGTTATTTAAGAAGTATTTGATACCTGATCGAAGTATCTTAGAATTATCGGATAAGTGTTATAAATTAAAAAATATAATTTAAAATTATTGACAGGTTTAAGAAGTATCAGACACATATCTGCGAGTATCCGAGGAATATCGGTATGCGAGTATCCGAGAAGTATCGGTATCCGACACAGGTACATTACTCTGGTAGAAATATACGTGCTTTATACCTCATCTGGACTTGACATAAATTTACATCTTCATCATATAATGTGATTGTGTGTGGAATAACAAATAGTCAGAAAATATAATAGGATTCCACAAAACAACACACAATAAAATTTCTGGAATTCTCATTTGGATTTAACAGTGTATCAATTCAATAACAAACCGTAGAAAAATAGCAAGATATTAAACATGAAAATAGATGGAAATTTTGAGATGATGCAACATGGGCATACCTCATTAGGGCTTGTTCTCTCTTCAAACTCAATCATTTCATGCTTGAAGACTGAAATCCTTGTTGGGTGAGGCTTTAGCTTCTTGAATTTGAAATCAATGGTTCGTCGCTCTCTCCCATCAAAAGATAGAAACTTTACACTCCTCTGAGGACTGACAAAAATATGGGAGCAAAATGTTCCAGCAACTGGAAACCCCATGCTATACAACTATATATATATATATATATATCAAAGAGACTGGTTTTTTTGCATGAATTGATCGATTCTACGAAGTGGGTATTTCTTATTTTCAGTTCAAGTGCCTATTAGAAACTTAAGATTGAAGATACAAGTTGTAATCTGATTCAATGGGAGGTTTTTGACAGGTGAGGAATAGGGTTCCAATTAGCTTTTTGCCATTGCTGAACAAAAATCATATGCTTCTTCGATGTTACCAATAGCAATTTTCAAAACAAATGGGGGTACTCTGGTCATTTAAGGTGATGTTATTGGGCATTCGATTTAGGGCAAATTCCACTTCCACCTCCTTTGGTTTGACCATATCCCAACTACAACCCCTCTACTATAAAATATCCCATGTACACTCCCTAAGATTTGGTTTCATGTATCAAACCCCCCTCCATTAGTTAGCCGTTAGGAGTCAACTGTTATGTCAGTAAAAATGGTGTTAAATGGTCCGTTTGGCCCCTAGTAGCCCTTGAATGACTTATTTGACCTAATTATCTTTATAAAATGATCAAACTACCCTAAACTTCAAAATATAAAGTTACAAGAAAGTCCTTAGGTTTTATTTATATATGTATCCATATATCTCATTTAAGGCAACTCATTTATCTCTAAAGTGTTAAATGATCCGTTTTGTCCCTAGTATATCTTGCTAAATAGGTAATTTAATGTATTTTGTTATGTTAACCCAATAAATATAAGTGTTATCAATTTTGAAGGAAAATTGATACTTTACAATACCTAATTACATTGCATTGTACGAAACAAGTTATACTCCTAATCAAATAAGTCATTTAACTATTCCAAAAACTCCAAATTATACTATTAATCAAATAAGTCATTCAACTATATTCCAAAAACTCCAAATTACATCTCAATATGTTCCGAGAGACATACTACCAAAAATCATAAAATTGACATGTTCACAACTTTCCACAAACATACAAAAAAAAATCACAAATTACATGGTCCACAACTTCCGACAAACATACCACCAAAAAACATGCCAAATTACATGTCCAAAACTAACAGTTCATCGAAATATTATTACAACTATGGATTAAGGTCTTCATTCCTCCTTTGCTATTGTGATCCTCCAGTCCCACTACCCCTAGCTCCTAAATGGCCAAACACATATATATATTGCCCTCTCCCTCGAGTAGGTTTTGTTGTTGTGCTTCCCACTCCAATATTTGTTGGAGCCTGGTTGTATGGTATTACCACTAGCTGCAGCTGATCTCTATCTCCTTGTACCAATAAATGCTCTCCCCCAAACAGGTTTTGTTGTTGTACCTCTTGTATGTTTGAGGTACTTGGCCCACCGGTCACAACACTTAAGCTCCTTCCTACTTGTGATTGTCAATAAGGTGTCATCCATCTCATTATTTAAATTACAAATCTAAGTCTTTTGTATTAATAAATAGACAAAATCCAAGGTTGAGCTAGCATACCTTTGTTTGTGCTCTATCCCTTCTTCAAGCTCTACTTTTGCCTCTCCCACTTACCCTTTTTGTCTTGGAATGGTCCATGCTATTCCTATTTGTGACTATGAGACATAGTAAGCTTAGATTATGTTAAAGAAAAAAATAAATTAATACAAAACATAAAATGATACCTCTTATGTGTGTGACATTGATTCTGTTTGTGTACCCCTTTCAATCCACCAACACCAAAAATACCACAATCATCAATGTCAACACTTACAAGTTGTAACATCTCAACCTGAACGTGGATATCTTTACTGGGAGGATTATCATTATACTTAAACATCTTTAACACATCTCTGTCATCATTTATCTCTACCCTAAATTTACTTTTAGAAAATTCACAATTAAAGGTAAGTGCACCCCCAACATCCCCATGTATTGGGTTTATAACATATTTATGACAGTCGTTAATTAACTCAATGTAAGAGTACCTATCAGGGTTAACATTCCCAAATTTAACCACTTTGTCTAGATAATGGATATGTAAGTGATAAAATTCATCATCCATGATAATACTGCACAAAAACAGACAAAAACGTTTTAACATTACTTTTATATAAAGTGAATAAAAATCTGATAAATTAAAATAACCTAAGTCAGTTAACTGAAAATAACATAACAATGACTATTGTTATGTATATATACATATATATGTGTGTGTAGGTATATTGAAGGGAGTAGAAAATGAAAAACATAAAAGAAAAAGAGAGGGACGTTTTAGAAACATGAGGTAAATACATTCCATTGTCATTTTAGCACTGTTTTGATTTCAGTAAATCCTAGGCATGCAATATTTATTTCTCAGCTTAAATTTTGAACCCATTGTGGGTGTGTCACACTATTCACATTGAGTAATGCAATCATGGTTTTTATATTGTCTTGAATGGGCAAAAACTTGTCAATCAAATTCATATCACACTTTTAAAAAAAATGACAAAAGCAATTTATATGTGCAGTTTCTGAAATGATAAGATTATAGTAAGGAAATTAGATTCGCAAATAACTTTAAAAAAATATATATATATATTAGATTCGCAAATCACACATTAAACTTAAAAGGCCCTAATTTAAACAAGATTCGCAAACCCTAATTTAAAAAAAGATTCCCTCATGTATTATTCCAAAATTTAAACGGGAGTCCCAAACCCAACTTAAATCAGCGTTAAAAACCCTAATTTTTAAATCATATTGATAAATCCTAAATGAAATAAAAGTTTAAAATCCTAGTACGAGATTATGGGCTGTATAAACTAAACGATTCATACATACCTCATGTATATCAAGATTGGCAGTCAAAACGCCTCAAGCATCTTCTCTCTGATGATGAAGAAAACCGAAGAACACTAACTTTCTCTCACTAAAGCATTTTCTCTCTCTCTAGATTGGTTTTGCCGAAGTGTTATAATGAAAGACGTGAGTTAGGGATAACTCAAATCGGTTTATTTGGTCTTTTCACACTTTTTATTATAAAATCATTTTTTAAATATTAAATGTAATAAAATATTGAAAGATAAAATAGACATTTAACATAAATCCGTTAGATGGCCTGACGGCTGTCACTTACAGAGGGTGTACATGGAATATTCCATAGTAGAGGGGGTGTAAGTGGGTTTTGCCCTTCCATTTATTGTAAAAAGGACTTGATGGACGTTGAACCGTTGGTTCTCTTTTGAGTTGGGCCTGGATGTGCTGTTTTGGGTCTCATTCTCATCACTCAACGCGGCCTAGCATCCTAGGGTACAACAAATTTTAGATAAAAGTATTTTCAAAATTAAATACAATATTTGCGAAATTTATATTTAGCTTTTGCTTTATTAGATATATGTGAAAAAAACGTATATTTATTGCTTTTAACATATATTTCTAGTTTTTATCTTTTAAAAAAAAAATATTTCTAGTTTGAAGGATAATTTTTTGTATTGCTTCAATGTAAATTAAATTTGTCAGTATATTTATTATTATATGCAATTGTAATATACATAAAGAGGTCAAAGTGATTTCAGCATAGAAAAATGAAAAGTGCTGCTGAGAAAGTGAACACGTGAGAGTTTTCAACGAGGACAAAATAGTTATTTTTATTAAAAATGCAATTAAAAATAAAGGGTAAAATTGTTCATTTCTTAATTTCGTAATGTGAGACATGAAAAATGAAAATGAGGTATCACTAAAAGTTAAACTTTAAACTCCCATCTCAATATTTATGGTCAAACCTCAAAAGATGTCAATGAAATTTATCCTCATTTTTTTTACTTTAATCCTTTTTAATTTGAGGTTGGATTTGGGATTATAAATTTTCAATTCAAACTTTTAATCCAAGTTTTTTTTTTAAAATAAAATAAATATGATAGATGAGAGCCAATTAAATACATTAAATACAAAAGCACATAAAAAGAAAAAGAAAAAGAAAAAGAAAAAAAAATCAAGCTCATAAGTTTGGTTTTTATAATTTTATAAAATGCATTGATTAAAATTGAATTACAAATATACCGGCCTACAAATATAGGACCGTACTCCTTCCAAGGAAGTAACAGAAAACAGAGTTTGACATTGCTTGCGGTGATAAACCCGCTAATCTACCGGAAAAAAATGAGTTTATATTAATATAAATTTTTCATCATTTTTAATCAAACTTTTATAATATCATTCATCACTCACCTAATCAAGTAACTCGTGCTTGCATTGTTCACAGAAATTCGTGTCTTTCTTTTCAATACTTTCCACAAGCATAGATTATAAAAAGTTTCCACAATCATAGATTCTACTTTTTATAGGGCCAAAAATTCTTTCACAAAATAAGCCATCTTCTTCCAGCTCACCAATTATATGGAAGGGTTGTAATAAAATTTAGGAATATCCAAAAGAAATTTTTACACAAGTATAAAATGTTGTAAAAGTGTATAAAACCTTAGTAAAGATAATGCTAATAGTTTAATGTAACTCTATTAAATCAAGTATTCAATATCTTTATTTGTAGTGCGGTATCAAGGCAAATGTTATTTGCATATTTGATTTTAAAGTCATTGTGCTTTGATTAGAATGCTACGAGAGTCCTTTCCAATGACAATATTAATTTCATGCTTCATTTGACATTTTCACAACAACAAATAAATAAAATAAATTATTAATTGTACAAGAAAATTGATCACTTTTCGATAAGGCCCTCTTGTTTTCTTTCAATTTACTGGTATTAGGAATAATTATAATTCCATCCCCTCAAGATATAATATATTACGTCTGCACCTTTTATCTTTTGATAAATTATAATTTCACCATTTCAAATTGATCAAATTCAAATCAGGTGATCGAATATGTCAAATTATTTATATACTAAGGCTTATTTTTATTTAAAAAAATGTCTTTGCAAATAAGTGAGGATACAATAATCATTTCACACATATTGATGTAAGCGTTGACTATACCGGAAGTTCGCCGGAGGGGGTTTTTGTTACTACTTACAATCCAGAAGGGGTTTCTGGAGTCAAACTGTAATTTTTGAATGACAGGAGGTGTGGGTATAATACATCATATCTCAATGGGTGAAACTGTAATTGATTTAATTGGGTTGCATATACTAACACAAAGCCCAGGTTAGACTGCAAACAGCCCAAGTCCGAAACTTTTCGGGCTATTCAGTTTGGTCCACATTAGGCCCATCCAAGTGGCTAAAATGGTAAATTCAAAGAAGTAGGGTTTTGCAATAAAAACCCAAGCCACAATATCTCAGCTGTCCTCCTCTTGATACTTCGTCTCTCTGCAAACCCTAGAATCTACCACCATGGGTATGCATCGATTCACTTCACTTTCTATCACGCTCATCTCAATTCTCGTATTCAATCCCATGTCTACAATGTTAATGATGAGAAACCCTATTTTTTACAGGTATTTCGCGGGATTCCATGCACAAGAGGCGTGCCACTGGAGGCAAGAAGAAGGCATGGAGGAAGAAGCGAAAGTAACTACCCATTAAACTCATTATTTTTCAATACACTATATATATATATATATATATATATATATACACGTATCATTTCTTGTATCTAACGGGTTTCTCTTAACAATGAAGATCCAATATGTTAACATTGGTGCCATTGGCCAATGGGTTTGTCATGATTTGGAAAAGCCTAAAAGATTGTTTTAGTTTTTTTAATAAATGTATCTTTCGTATTTTAAGTACCCTGATTGGTTTACAGTCAATTGTATCTGTAATTAATTGGTTTATCCTTGTTTGCATCAGTTTAGAGTCCACTGTTATATTTGATTTGTAGCTTATTATCATCCTGTTTATTTATTTATAATTTACTCCTTTTTATATGGGTGAACCTACAATGGTTGAGATTCCTGGCTTTATGCTCTTACTGTAATATGCAAGCCATACTTAGTTTACATTCAATATGCTTTTTGGTACTTGTATTTAATTTATGTTTGATTTAATGGATGGGCTATGGGGTTCATGATTAAATCAAATTGTTGATCAGCTTAGATTCGTTTGATGTTTTTGGTTACAGCAACATACTTTATATGGTTTGTCTAATTTCATATATATTATGATTCAATTTTAAGTACCCTGATTGGTTTACAGTCAATTGTGTCTGTAATTAATTGGTTTATCCTATTTCTGTCATCAGTTTAGAGTCCACTGTTATATTTGATTTGTAGCTTATTATCATTCGTTTTTTTTATGATTTACTCCTTTGTATATGGGTGAACTAGATTGGTTGAGATTCCTGGCTTTATGCTCTTGCTTTAATATGTCAAGCCATAGTTAATTTACGTTCATATATGCTTTTTGGAATTTGTATTGAATTTATGTTGATTTAGTGGATGGGGTATGGGGTTCATGATGAAGTCAAATGTTGATCAGATTAGATTTGTTTGATGTTTTTGGTTACAGCAACATACCTTGTATGGTTTGTCGAATTTTATATATATTATGATTCAATTTGTGTATTTGATGGTTTGTTATTTTGAAGACCTTATTAGTTCCTTTTTACTTCATTTGGTGCGAGTTCATTATGTGGGTAATCTTCTGTTTTAAAGGTATGAGCTCGGAAGGCAGCCTGCTAACACGAAGCTGTCGAGCAACAAGACAATTCGTAGGATTAGGGTTCGAGGTGGAAATGTAAAATGGCGTGCACTGAGGTTGGATACAGGAAACTTCGCTTGGGGCAGTGAGGCTATGACAAAGAAGACCCGTGTCTTGGATGTGGTCTATAATGCTTCAAACAATGAGTTGGTTCGGACCCAGACTTTGGTGAAGGGAGCAATTATTCAGGTTGATGCTGCACCATTTAAACAATGGTACCTTCAGCACTACGGAGTTGACATTGGTCGCAAGAAGAAAACCACTACTGCTACCAAGAAAGAAGGAGAGGTATCAGATAATTTGTCAATTCATTTACTAATGTTCTATATCATTATTTGTGGTTCTATGTAAAAGTACTAGAATGAATCATAAAATTGGTGCAATAATTTAAGATATTTGCTGTTGAACAAAGCGATTATTTTATGGTTCATCTTTTCATATAAGAATATTAAAAGATCAAGAAGTGATTAGTACAGTAAAGTTATAGTGATGTAGCGGGTATGGAACAGTATTGTCGTATTATGGCATTCTGTCTTCCTTTCTCCCTCTTTTCCTTTTCCATTTTCATTGGACGTTGTGATTTGTGACTTGAGATTGGGAACCAAACATACAATGTTCTGTTTAATGTTATGCGGTGACGTTCATGATAAAGGTTTTATGCTCTTTACTTGAATTGCTTAAAAAAGTTATGTGCAGAGCAAAATCCACTTTACCCTAAATTCTGTTCTATCAGCTTCTTGTGGACTTCTATACTTCTTTATGTGTATGCGCAACTTGTTTGTGCCTCAAGTTCTGTAGATTACTTAATGAGTATTTATAGTACTGCTTATCTTTTTTGTCTGTGGTGGTTTTCATGTTTCTGATTGCTATTTGTTCCCACTCACTTTATATTGGAACATTGTAAATTCAAGTACTTTATGATCCACCATGATTGCAATTTATATGCCATTTATCATTGTTCATCTGTTGTCTGAATGAATGCTAATCGATGCCACTTAATCATTGTTCATGATCCACCATGATTGCAATTTATGCTATTACAGTTCAAAACAGCTAGTGTTATTAGAGTGTTTCTTGACTGCATGCTAGTTTATACTTCTCTCTTTTAATTGCTCTTTCATTTGTTTACAGGAGGGAGATGCTGCTACTGAAGAGGCAAAAAAGAGCAAACATGTCATCAGGAAACTGGAGAAGCGCCAAGAGGATCGCAAGCTTGACCCACATGTTGAAGAACAATTTGGTGGTGGCCGTTTGTTGGCTGCAATCTCATCACGACCTGGCCAGTGTGGTCGTGCTGATGGGTATGCATTTTAACTATGCCCACTTCCATATTTATACCATCCTGTTTCATATGCTATCTTTAGTCTATTATCGAAATTGTTCAGAAGATTAAAGCACCTAAATACAGTTCTTTCTTAGGACATGGGAGAGACTCTGGACATGGTTATTCTCTTAGGCATTTTTTTATATACTGCAGTACCACTTAGTAGATTACGTTGACAACGTTGTTATAATTAAGTTTGAAGTAGATGAGAGTTGCGTGTGTGTTCTGTGGTGTCTGATATAAGAGCTGTCTGTCTTGGCATATAACTTAATTGATGTTTGCAAGATTATCGGTAGTTGCTTGATTTTCTATTCGTCTCTCTTCTAATGTGTTGTTCAAATCATTGCCGGCAGATATATATTGGAAGGCAAAGAGCTCGAGTTTTACATGAAGAAACTCCAGAGGAAGAAGGGGAAGGGTGCTGCCCCCTAAATTTTTGTTCCCTGAACTCCATCTTTATATTTTCAGTATTTAAATTCTATCTTCCCCGTCTTTTTGTAGTCTTGCGGCATGGAACTGAAATTTTGTTAAGCTAATATACTTAGCTTGAACCCTTGTATTGACATATTTTACTTTGTTTTGTTACCTTAAGAAAAACATCAAGGTTAGTTTTATTCTTCTTATCAATTGTGGTGTTGATTTGATGATCGTCTCTTGCTGTTGTGGTGATGAATTAGGGTTTTGTTTTCCTGGAATACATGCTTAAGCATCCCTGTCACAGGTTTTAAACCCCACTTCCTTGCGAGATAGTATCGGGCCGTGAGGGATTCGGGGGAAGGGTTTTAATTCTATTTGTTTATGATGGGTAGATAATATGGGTAGTATTAAACAGTGTGAGTAGAGTTTAATTTCAGGCAGAGGCCAAAGTTTTAGCAAAAATGGTTGGATGTGAGAGTATGGTTGAGAAAAAATGAAACTGGAGTTATTTTATTAAATTTATTAAAATATATTGTCATTGTTGGTAATGATTGTTTTCTTTCTCCTCTATCTTGAAATGGGTGGATAGAAAATCGTGAAAGAAATGTTGCTTCAAAAATATTGAATTATCCTTCCTCTATCCCTATCTCATCTAGGGCGTGCTTGGGAAGTTGGTTTTGGTTTTGAATTTGAAGACCAAGGAAAGTTAGTTTTGGATTTGGTTTTGGGCTTTTTAAAACTAACCATTAAAACCTTGGTTTTTGCCTACTAATTTTGACTTTTTGTTTTCTCTCTCTATATATATATATGGCCGAAAATATGAATTATTTTGAAAAACATAATATATAATATTTGGAAAAGAAAAAAAATTCGGAAAAAAAATCATATTTTCAAACATAATATATATTTTTTGCAAAAAAAGTATTTTTCGGAATTTTTTTTATATTTTGAGACATAATAAATTTTCGGAAAAGTATTTTTCAAATTTTATATTTTAATATAATTTTTCAAAATTTTATATATATTTTTAATTATATATATTTTTTTGAATTTTAAATATTTCGCACTTTTAAAAAAATATAAAAAAAAGTGCGAAAATTTTATAATAAAATATAAATATTTCGCACTTTTCAAAATATAATTTTCTTAAAATATATATTTTTTCAAAAAATATATTATGAAAAACAATATTTTTGGAAAATTAAGTTGGAGAAAATAAATTTGGAAAAAATTATAAATATTTCGTACTTTTTTATATTTTATGGAAAGTGAGAAAATTTTATAATTTTCTGGAAAGTGCGAAATATTTTTATCAATTATATATATATTAATATATATTATTTGAATTTTATATATAATTTTCACATTTTAAAATATTTTTATCAATTATATATATAATGTTTTGAATTTTAAAAAAATAGAAATTTAAATACTGTTTTATATGATTTTTGAATTTTATATATTTCTTTTGAATCTGTATATTTTTCCCCATTTTATATCCTTTTTTTCTAATTTTTTTTTAAAATTCAGTATATAATATAATTTTTCAGAATTTTATATATTTTTTGAATTATATATATTTTTTCGAATTTAATATATATTATTTGAATTTTATATATAATTTTAACATTTTAAAATATTTTTTTCGATTATATATATATTGTTTGGAATAAAAAAATAGAAATGTCAATTATTTTAAATATTTTTTAATTATATATATATTCATTTTAATATTTTTTTCCAATTATATATATATATTTTCATATTTATATATTTTTAATACATATTAGTATATATATATAATTATACCAAGACCAAGACCAACTCCTTATCAAACATGGTTTTAGATTTATCTAAAACCACCCAAGACCACCAAAATCAAAACCAAAACTAAAACCAAGTTCCCAAACGGCCCCTAATCTAATCTAATCTAATCTAAAGAGAACTTCTAATCACTTGCAGCAATAAAGGGTAGGTAACTGGTTCATCACGGTGTGTAAAGTAGTTGAAAAGAATATGTAAATTTCATTTCAATGACCATTTGATTCGAAAAAAATGTGGTAAGGCGAAATTAAATGATATATATATATATATATATCCTCTCATCGCAACCAAACATTTGGGAAGTAGTCTTCTTTATTTTAGTTCATGCTTATTTACTCTGATCCTGTAACTAGAGGCGGCAAATTTTACCCACACCCACTGACCAACCCCTCAAATTTTGGATTATTAGGTCAGTGGTTTAAAATGCGGATCACTAACGAGTTTGGGTTATTAACACTCTTCAATTTTGCGGGTTATTAATGGGCCGGGTTGATGGTACCCATCTAAAATCCTAACAAGTCAACACCTCCTCTCTCTCTTGCCTCTGCCTCTCCATGTTACTATCGAACATGTTATATATTTATATATAGATAGATATATACAGATATGTATATATGTATAATAGAGAGTCTCTTTCTCGTCTCCCTCTCTCTCTCATTCTGTGTATATACACATATATATTTGTAGATGCTCAAAAATACACAACACATGAATGAATGTTTATTCATGTTTTCTTTTTCCTTGTATACACTCCCTTTTGGGGCTTTAAGTCCATTAGGATAACATTCTATTACATGTCAACAATTTTTCCTTTTTGCCACATCATTATCTTGATCTTCAAGTCTACTCTAGAATGTTTCGGAAGGTGGGCCTTGGAGTGGGTTTTTTTATTTGGGCTCTAGGGATTTATGTTGGGCCAAAGTCTGTAAAGTGGGTGCCTGATGGTCCTGAAAAATCCCGCATGTACACGGGCCATCTTCCTGGTTTGGGCCTTGTTAAAGCCCATATCTAGGAAGAAACGTGTGGGAGTCTACATACATCTCCCTTGTCGGGTGATGTGGCAGATCATTAAATGGGGGTAGTTGTATCTCATCATTTAAATTCAAGTTCATGTCCCTCGTGACCTAGATTTTCGTGCGGGTGGCTGAAAGGGCAACTCAATGCCCCGTTACTTGTGCAAAGGATCTTTGGTATTCACCTTCAACCCCCTATAAATAGCTATCCTTTATATTTCTTATAAGTTTCTTACTTTGTGAATTCTGTCCTCACAACAAAGGTTTTTCTCTGCAAATCATCTTATTCACAAATATCTCTATCGGAATTTGCACTTTCTTCCCGAAAAACTCAGAAACTTTAGTCGGAGTCTCACCGGAGTTCTCTTTTAGCGCAAGTTCTTTCTTCTGACTCTTCTCCCTTTCTACCAAAGTGATGATACCCGATCAACTAGTGAACTCCATCCATCCTCCTTTGACCCTGATGCCTCTCTCAACCCTCCATCAGTTGAAGTGGTCAAGACCGTTAGATTTAGTCCTCCTGAGTTTACCCAAACTACCACTGCTGGTGGGGCCCCAACTGGGGAACAAGTTGAAGGGAGTTCAGGGATACAATTCTACGCAGATCCACTCCCTCCCATACTTAGGAAAGATGTAATTTTGAAAATTTTGAAGGAGAAGTCAAACGTTTCTGACGGGGTGACCATCAAGCTTTATCCTAAGAAATAGGGCTTTAGATTAGGAGATATTAGGAGAGGGGGTTAAGGATGACCATATTCTGCATTTGGCTTATCACCTTTAGGTTCTTCGTTTCCCCATCCATCCTTTCTTCCTCTTTGTTTTGTCCACCTAAGTCTGGCCCCACTCCAAGTCGGGCCAAATTTCTTCAGGATCCCGACCATGGTTTTGCTGCTCAATTGGGATCTGGGTCTGGATATGGGTTTGGCTGAGGTCTTGTTTTCTTACAAGGTACATGATCAGAAAGAATGTAGGGGCTATTACAATCATTTTCCTTTCCAGGGGAGAAAGATGTGTGATGGCACTGAGAAATCCAACAAGGGTTGGAAAGAGAGGATGATCCTGGTGAGCAGAAATTGGAGGCATCCCGATTCAGCTAGATTCGTGATCCCCAAAGCGTTCAACAAACACCTATTCCCCTTTTTCAAACCCTACCATAAGGGAAATTACTTATGTGAGTTGTGCAACAATAAGTTGGGTAATCATGTATTTGAAATTTTTAAAGAGCCTAGTAACCACAAAACTCCCTCTTACATTAAATCTCGTTTTGATATCTTTAAATCTAAAGTCTAGGGTAAGCCCTTGAGGATGTGCCCTAATTACCTGTCTGGTTATGATTTGCGGGAACTATCATCAGAAGGAATAAGAAACATGTTGAGAATTCCCTAACCTAGCCTGAAGAGAAAGAACAAATGGGGGTTGGGCGCCTCAACCAATCCTACTAACCCTTTGGGCTCCACCCCTCCAGCTGTCAAGGAGTTGCCACCACAACCCCTTTCGGGAGAGCCTCCAATTATCTCGCATCCCCCTTCTTCTAGAGAGGAGGCTGTTACCACTCCTACTCTTCTCCCTTCGGGGGAAATTCCCGTCACTCTATCCCGGTCAGTCAGTGACGGGATCTTTTCATCGGTTCGTGAGGGGGCCACC
Organism: Cornus suecica; assembly: GCA_963922005.1. Lineage (NCBI taxonomy): Eukaryota > Viridiplantae > Streptophyta > Magnoliopsida > Cornales > Cornaceae > Cornus > Cornus suecica. The sequence goes on along the minus strand of OY998239.1, from coordinate 7,960,134 downwards.
TTACCATCTTTGCCTCTAACGGGTGTCTCCCGTCCCTGATCTGAGGAAGATCAGCTCAGTTGATCAGTTCGGCCATGTTTGACGATGACAACTTCTCCAAGTGTATATGCGGAGTTTAAAGCTGCATCTCAGACCAAGGAACCTGTCCCTTGGAATCCGAAGATAAGGCTACCGAGTGGCGGGGTCTTGGTCGCAAGGAGTGAGACCATTAATGATGACATTGCTCTCCGGGAGATGGGTCTTCAGATTTGGACCCCATCCGACCGAAGGGTTATCGAGAAGGTGGACGCGGGGGGAGTTAGCCCTAACTGGCCCTGAAATGGAAATGAAGGTGGTTTGTATGCAACTTGATCTCGTTTTCAATCTGGTCTCTTTTTTGTTTTCTTTGGTTTGTTTACTGATTGTGTAACACTTGTGTTTTTATGGTAGATGTTTTATCTGACTCAAGCTTATAATTCGAAGCTTGAGGAAGACAACAGGGCCCTTAGGCAATCGGCAGAGTACCTAAGGCTGAAGGAGGAGGCCAGACAGAAGGTGGTTGCCTTGCTAGTGACTGCCAATGAGAAATTGGAAGCTCAAACCGTGCGGGCCATAACAACTGAGCAACAACTCCGAGTGGCTGAACAAAAGGTTAAAGAGGGGGAGGAGGCCCGACAAGTCCTGACAACCAAGTATCAGGAGTTGGTGGCTAAATATGAATCTTTGGAAGCTTTTCACCTCAAGACCATTGAAGAGAAGGTTAAAATTGAGAACCTTTTGGCGGTGGAGAGGTCCACAGTGGAGATGTGTCATCGGGATGGCAACCAGATGTACAAGCGCTTCATTAACACTTCCAACTTCTGGGTCGGGTTTGGCTGGAGGTCTTGCTTCTTGGATTTTCAAAAACCCGCTAAGGAGGGGGACTTCATCTCAGTGGAAGAATTGGATAAGTCTCTTGGCATTGCCCCTCCTTACAAGGATCCGGAAGCGGGCCCTGATGACCTCATCTTCTGCGAGTTCCTGTCTAAACCTCTTCCCGGGCCTGTTCCTGTTTCTGGCCCGGTTTCATCTGAATTGGCTTTAGTCCCCGATTCCAATGTTTTGACCGATCCTACTCGAACAGAGAATGTTGGTGTCCAGGAGGGGGCAAGTGTGCAAGATGGAGTTGTTACCAAGGCCAATGACATGATTGAAAAGAGTTTTGTGCCTCATTTTAGATACCAGGGGCAGAAAACTCGAGTTTTTTCTTTTTTTTATTCATTTTGTATTTGTAAGCCTTGGCCACTGGGGTCCCTTTATCTAATAGAATGTTTAAGGATAGTGTTGTAACACTTTGTTTATTTCATAAGATTTTGATAATATTTAGATAATTTTATGTAATTTTTGTTACCATAGCCCTCTACAAGCTTGTAAAATTTTGATTAAGAAAAGATATTTTACTGATGGAAATATAGTATGTCGGGCACTAATGCCTTTTTTACAAAAAAAGTTAAGAAATCAAATAAATGAAAATGAGCAGCCCGGCTACGGGTAGTACCTCTTCAGTTGGGAAACATTTTGGGAGTTTGGCTCCATCCGTCCGTCCTCGTTTTTACGGAGGCGGTATGCCCCACGCCCGATGACTTCGGTGACATTGTATGGGCCTTCCCAAGGTTCTTTAAGCTTGTCAGCCAACCCAATTTTTCGCCTAAAGACCATGTCTCCGATATGGAATTCTCTTCTTTTAACCTTTTGGTTGAAGTGATTCCTAATGCGTTGCTAGTAAGTTGCCAATTTGATCCCTGTCGCTTCTCTCATTTCATCTAACAGATCTAGGTTATGAGCCAGATGCTAGTTGTTCGAGCCCTCCTCCCAGGCCTCGCTCTTTAGGGTTGGTATTTTGACCTCTGTCGGGATCACAACCTTAACACCATATGCCATAGCGAAAAAAGTCTCCCCAGTGAGCTGTCTGGGAGTTGTTTTGTACTACCATAGTACCTTGGGTAGCTTTTCCATCCAGGCGCCCTTAGCTTCATCAAGCTTCTTTTCGAGAGTGTCAAAGATGGTTCGGTTAGTTCTTTCATCCTGACCGTTTCCTTGAGGGTACCCCACAGATGAAGTGTTATGATTGATACCGTATTCGGCAAATAATGCTCTTACTTTCTAGTTATCAAAATTTCTTCCATTATCCACCATAATTGTTTTGGGTAGCCCGAACTTGCATATTATATGACTCCAAATGAATTTGATGACATGACTGCTCTTGATTGATGGATAAGCTTCAGCCTCTACCCATTTAGTGAAGTAATCAGTAGCTAGTAGTATGTGGGTGGTTGATCGTACTGATTTTGGGAGAGGTCCAACAATATCCATTCCTCCTTGGGCAAAAGGATGTGGGACCACGGTCGGGTGTAGGAATTTCGGCGGCTGATGGATAGCATCCTCGTGCATCTGACATACTTTGCACCTTCAGACATAGGCTTCAGCGTCCCGAGATAGGTATAGCCAGAAGTACCATTGGGATAATATCTTGTGGGCAAGAGACCTGCCTCTAGAATGATTCTTGCCGACCCCACTGTGTATTTCTTCCATCACTGCCCGGGCCTCGGAGGGAGTTACACATTTCAGGTATGGTCCCGAAAGTGACTTTTGGTAGAGTTGGCCCTTGATGATAGAGTATCTGGCTGACTTCATACGAATCTTTTGGGATTTCATCTTGGACTCAGGGAGGGTTCCATTTCTTAAATAGTCCAACAAAGGATCCATCCAACTGGGTTCCCATGGGATCAACATTACCTATTCTGGCTCTTGAATGCTTGGTCTTGCTAGAAGATCCACCAATACTACCCGAGTTGAGTCTTCGTCAGCTGATGATGCCTGATTGGCCAAGCGATCTGCTGTGGTGTTATCACTCCTTGGAATTTGGTTGAAGTTCAGCCTTAGGAAACTTTCGGATTCCTTAAGTACAAGTGCCCGATAAGATTCCATTTTTGGGTCCTTGGTCCCGTACTCCCCAGTGATTTGCCGAATGACCAACTGGGAGTCGCTGTAAACAGAAAGGCTTTGGATCTGAAGGCTTTTGGCCAACTGTAGACCAGATATGATTGCTTCATGCTCAGCTTCATTGTTGGTTTCCGGGAACTGTAGCCTTACTGATATCTGGAGATGGATTCCGTCAGGTGTGTAAATCTCTCTCCTGACCCCAGACCCATTTGAACTGGTTGATCCATCCACAAACAACTTCTACGTGAGCAATGTGTCAACATGATCAGTGTCCTTTGTCTCTTCTTCCAACAAAAAGTCTGCTACTACTTGACCATTAATGGAGACTTGGGGGATATAGGTGATGTCGTAAATGCCCAATTCAATGGCACACTTCGAGATCCGGCCCGAGAGGTCGGGTTTCGACATAATGACCCGAATGGGAGTAGTGGTCGGGACCACAATTGGGTGAGCTTCAAAGTAATGCGTGAGGCGTCGTTTTATATTTATCAGGGATAGGACCAGTTTCTCTTGCTTGCTATACCAGGTTTCAACATCGGCCAAGGACTTGCTTGTGTAAAAGACGGGTATCTGGAGATTCTTATCCTCTCAAATGAGGGCTGCGCTGGTCGAAACTGCTGAAATTTCCAAGTACAGGTATATGACTTCATCGGGTTCCGGAGTGGCCAGGATCGACGATTTGGTCATGTACTCTTTTAGTTTGGATAGGGCTTCGGTTTGCTCCGGACCCCAGACCTCACATTTCTTTGCCTTGATTGCTTGGAAAAATGGTATACAACGATCGGTGAACCTTGTAATGAATTTTCTAAAAGAAACCACTCTCCCGGTCAAGACCTGGACCTCTTTATACGTTCGGGGTTCTTTCATTTCCAGCAGGGCTTTGACCTGGGTTGGGCTAGCTTGTATTCCCATTTGATCCACAATATGTCCCAAGAACTGGCCAGATGACACACCGAAAGAATATTTGGTCGGGCTGAGTTGCATGTCATGCTTTCTCAGGGTGTCAAACACTTGTTGTAGATGTTCCAGATGGCTTTCTTTTCTCTTACTTTTTACCACAGTATCATCAATGTATGCCTTGATCACGGTTCCCATCATTTCTTTGAAGGTCTTGTTGATCAATCTCTGGAAGGTGACACCTGCATTCTTTAGTCCGAAAGATATAACTTTAAAGCAATAAGTACTTGTTTATGTGATAAAAGATGTTTTTTCCTCATCGGCTAGATTCATCCTTATCTGATTGTATCCCGAATAGGAATCTAGGAAAGTTAGGCGCTCGTATCCAGCCGTTGCATCTACCATCTGATCAATCTTTGGCAGGGGGAAGCTATCCTTAGGACATGCTTTGTTGAGGTTAGTGAAATCCACACAGACCCTCAATTTACCATTCTTCTTCTGGACTACCACAACATTAGCAAGCCATTCGGGATACCTCACCTCCTTGATGAACCCTGTCTGAAGCAAGCGGGACACCTCCTCGGCAATGATCTGATTCCTATGGGCCCTCATGCGTCTTTGCTTCTTCCTAATCGGCTTCACTTTCGGGTCCACATAGAGAGAGTGTTGGGCAATAGTGGGATCAATATCGGGCATGTCCATGTGCCCCCATGCGAATATGTCAGAGTTGTCCTGCAAGAATTTAGTTAGTTCCTTTAATTCACAAGGAGCAAGGTTTGTACCTGCGAAGGTAACTTTATCGAACTGATCGGGTATGATGGATATCTCCTGTAGAGGCTCTACTACGATCAGGGAACTGACTCCCTTACCTTTAATTGTTATTTGGATTCTGGGTCCCTAGTCCCGTCGCGGGTCTCACCTTGGTCCTTGTTTTTCCTCATTCTCTTCAAGGTAACGACATAACACTCATTAGCTGCTACTTGATCCCCTTTTATATCAGTGATGTGAAAATCGTTGGGACCCATGCACCTTACCATCTGATGTAGGGTTGACGGTACCCCATGCATTCGGTGGATCCAACCCCTTCCCATGAACAAGTTGTATGATGGTTTTACGTCCATTATGATAAAGGTCTCTATAAGGGTTTTTTGGGTTACAGTCACCGGCAACTGGACCTCCCCGATGGGCTCGACCTGTCTCCCGTCAAATCCCACGATGGGACTACGGGAGGTCATGATTTCCCTCAGATCGACTTTAAGCTTTTAAAAGGCCCATTTGGTTATGATGTTGGTGTTGTTCCCCGTGTCAATCATGACTCACTTGATGAGGCAGTTGGCCACTATCAAGGTGATGACCAATGGGTCATCATGGGGGGTCGGGATGTTATGGAGGTCATCAGTGGAGAAAGTGATTTGTGCATTACCCGTCCGATGGTGGACCTCATTGACCTCACCAATTCTCCTCATTTTGTGGGCTTTGTGCATTTGAGACTTGCTGACTCCTTCCCCTTCCTTGGGGGCAGGACCACCATGAATCATATTAATAATTCTGACGGGCTGCTCAGCTGCAGGGTTTCGATGGGCGTTAGGTGTTTGTTGCACGGTTCTTGGCCCATCATGTTGGACGTAATCCCAGAGTTGTCCCCTCATCAGCATGGTTTCCACTGGCGTCTGAGACTCCGGCATTCGTTGGTCACATGACCGAAGTCACTATTGAAAACACAGTGCTTGGATTTATCCCTTTGGTCCTAGGGCTGCCTGATAGGTGGTGGCATCTGGGAAATTCCTCTAGTTTTGTTCTCTTGATATAGTTTGTCTAGACTGACCCTCAGGGGAGTCAATCTCTCTTCAAATCTTGGGCGCTTCATGGGAAAAAGGGTGGATGGGCTCGTCAGGCCGCTTACGGTTGGCTACCCGATCCTTCATACGAGATTCCACGTTCACCAAGGATGCTATATTCTGACAAATAGCCTCTTCCTCCTCTATCCGTAGGTGGCCTTGGGCTCTAAAATTCAGATCCCCGATTCCTGATGATGGTCGTTTTACCAGAGACTAATGGAACTTTGTCCCCGGTATCAGAGCCATCCGGAAGGCTTCGATAGCAGAGTGCTAATACAGTTGTCGATGGAGGAGGACTCAATATTGAATATAGACATAAAGATTTTCAGGGACTCCCCATTCTCTTGAATCATGGTGAAAAGACAGGATATGTTTTTCTTTTGTCTCTTGTTCCCATAGTACTGGGCAACAAAGAGTTTGGTCAGCTGCTGCCAGCTCCCGATGGATCCGGGTGGCTATTTCCTGAACCACGGCAAGGTGGCATCGACAAGACTCGTGGAGAGTAGGGCTTCATTTTCTGCATACATGGTCATCTTCTGATGAATCTGGTAGATATGTTCCTCGGGGTCCTTTGTGCCATCATAGGGGGTGAATCTGGGCATAATGAATTTCTTCGGAAAAGGCTCCCGGGTGATCTCTGGGGTGAAGGGCGACTAGATTTACTCGGTAGAAGCCTGAACGGCCAAGTCATTGGTGGATTGAGCCCTCAGGTCTTTCATGACCTTCCTCTGGAACACAACCATCATTTCCTCCAGCTTTTGGGAGGTCAAGACCTCATTAGTGGTAGGGGCCTCGCCCAGTCGGTGAGAGGATTCGTCATACTCCTCCACTCTACCGCCATCTCCTTGGATCTGAGAATGGCCCGGTACTGTTGGGGGAATAGGTGGATGAGCTAGCCTCGCCAGGAGCTCTGCATTTCGCTTCTCCAAGGCTTGGCTCCATTCCTCTGCAACCTGACCTCGGCGTTCGGCGACAGCTAGTCGCTGCAAGATCTGTTCGATTGTTTGCGATGCTCCCGCTTGGATGTCGCCGGTGGTTGGCACCTCCGTATACGAACGGGTTACCGGCATGGTTAGGTGGAAAGGGGGAGGGTAAACTCAAGGGGAGAAGAAAAAGGTAAAGCTCAGCTTGAGAGATGGGAAGATGGACAATGGTGAACCATAACTTTCCCACAAACGACGCCAATGTGTAGATGCTAAAAAATACACAACACAAGAATAAATGTTTATTCAGGTTTTCCTTTTCCTTATATACACTCCATTTTTGGGCTTTGAGCCCATTAGGGTAACATTCTATTACATGTCAGCAATTTCCCTTTTTTGCCACGTCATTATCTTGATCTTCAAGTTTACTCTAGAATGTTTTGGAAGGAGGGCCTTGGAGTGGGCTTTTTTCTTCGGGCTCTAGGGATTTATGTTAGGCCAAAGTCTATAAAGTGAGTGTCTGATGGTCCTGACAAATCCCACATGTATAATATATATATATATATATATATATATATATATATCAATATATATATATATCAATATATATGTTTATATATAGAAAGAGAGAGCGGGGAACGAGAAAGAGAGACTGACGAAGTTTTTTACATCAGCCGGCGACGTCTCCGTCTTTCTCTCTCTGTATATATACATAAGTATATACAGAGCAGGTTGTAGGGATTGGTGAAGGACATAGAATCTGAAATTTGGGGATTTTGGAAAGATGGGGTTAGGGTTTGGAAATTTGAAATTAGGGTTTAGAAGGTTTGAAATGGAAGAAAATTTTGGTGACATTGAATGGAATATATTTGGAAGTGAAAGGAACCTAGAGTTGGAGTTTTGGATCTGGAGATAGAGGGTAATTTTCTTTGAAAAATAATTATTTATAGTAATTTAAAAGAAATAAATATAATTATTTTAAAAATTATCAAATTATATATATTTTTAAAAAATATGAACTCCATTTCTATATCTTTATTTTTCAAATGGGTCGGGTTGACCCGACCCGCTCATGACCCGTCAAAGCGGGTCAATAATGGATTAGTGACCCGTTTCTGACTCGACCGTTACCGACCTAACCCAAACCCACTCAAATCCGTCCGTTTGCCACTTCTACCTGTAACCAGCAACCTATTAGGATGTCAAGAGAATACCATTCATTTTGAAAGAGAATTGATCCAAAATCAAGTTTATCAATTATTCTTTACCCAAAATCGGGTATGGAATAAACTACAAATTTTGGAGATGAAAATGGAAACCCATTAGGCTATGATTGGTATGTATGAATGGAATGGAATGCAAGTGGGAATGGAATGAAATAACCATTTTCATTCTATTGTTTGGTTGTAAATATGAAGCCATTTAAGAATGGAATGAACTTAAAAGAAAATTTCTCAAAAATATCACTCTTAATGATAAATATATAATTTTAATCAAATAATATTACTTCGTAAATTTTTTACAAAAAATGATGAAAGGTAACGAAAATAATAGTGGTGAACAATGGAGATGGTCGTGGCGGTGGCAACAGAAGGTGATGGTGGTGGGAGTGATTTGTTTACTTGAAATGTGAAAGAGTTATTTTAATCATTTTATGTTTTAAAAGCATTCCTTAAGGAATGTAATAGTCATTCCATAGGTTTACTAATGGAATAAATTTTTTCATTCATTGGGAATGACCATTCTCATTTAACAGACATACCAAACAAATGAATGGAATGAATGGACATTTCATCCATTCCTACGTACCAAACATGACATTAAAGTTTTCTTAAACTCCTGAGAAAACAACCAAGCAAACCCACCTAAGCACGTAAGCAAAGCAAAACTAGACGTGGAATAGCCCAACTACAAGAAAAATAAAAACATCGGACAAACAAAACGTGTCAAGGAATTGCTTGAACAACTGAAATATATCTTTTTAGGACCGAGTAAGACTCTTCATGTAATTATATCATCAAATATAGTAAGAAATTGAGTCTAGTTGTAAAAATCATTTTATAATATCATTAATCAAGTTACTTAAGTTAACAAATTCATCTCAAACAAACCCAAAAAATAAGCAAGATATACAAGGAAAAAGGAAACAAATGTTCAGTATAAGGATTGATCATGACAGTGGCTGTATGAACTTACTTACAAAGCTAAAGGAAAAATGAAATAATTACTACAAATTTGTGAGGGAAAATGAAATAATCACTACAGATTGAGGAAAATCTGAATCAGCTGTGCCCGCCACACAAAGCTCAATGATGTGAAATTACAAAAGGTTGCAAAATGGTCACCAAGACTGCGTCGTGGTTTCAGCAAATCATGAGTGTCACAAGTAATATAGCCAGCAAATCATTTGGAGGGGTTGGAGCTGCTACGGTTGACCCACCTGTGTCAGAAGTCGGGGCTTTTCCCACAGCACTGGGAAGAGGGGCCTCAACCACGTCGGACTCTGTCAGGACTGGGTTCGGAGCCTCAGCTGGTGGCAACTGCTGCGGACTAATGACTTGCATAAGACTACCGGGCAGAACAGGGGTCATGTAAGCCGGTGTTTTATCACCCAACCCTAAACATTTGTTCTCTGCATCCACAAAAGCACCAAATGTTATCACTTTAGAACAAATAAGAATTGTTCAATAGACAGCTTAATATCCAATTAACCAATAACAATTAACAATAATAAGACGAACTGAAGTAGTTTCAGGGCTCTATTACATTGTAGTGTCATGTCCATATTACATTTTTCAATAATATCACATGAGCAAATGATATATTTGAACACTTCACAGTATTCCTTCTAATATATTTATGTAGACGCTAAGGGTATACAAGTGCAGTTCTCATGTTAGATGAAAGGTTAGTAAGCAATAGTTCTTTTAGTAGAAGAAGAAGAAACTACTCTGAAGTTGGTGAAATGTTATTGTAACTTGATACTCTATCTCGATTAGGGTCGAAGCTTGTCTAAATCTTGTGAATTAAATGCATGGATCAAGTCAGAACAATTACTCGTGAAGCAACTAGGGGACACATCATATAATCACAAAACAAAACATTTCAGTTCATACTCACTTTTGTATCTAGCAGCCGTCCCCGGGAAGTCGGTGATGACGCCATCAATGCCAGCCCCCATGACAAATGAATTGATCTCCACGGTTGCGTCTGAGAAGAAGTCCCACGCTTGAGATACAAATTCATTTCTGAAGATCTGTACATAAACAGGTAGCTTAAATGCCTGTAGTTTTGATACGACATCTGTCAAACCAGTGAGAAATGCTGCACTCTCTGGAAAGACAGAGTTCTTGCCGATGACAATAGAACTGGCAAACGTCTTGATGTCCGTAATGGAGGAGTTTTGGGCATCACGTATGGCCTCATCAATCTGGTACACGAGCTCGTAATTGCTTTTCTCCTTGATACTGATTAGAACCGAGCTGTTGGCTGACTGAATCATAACCTTTTTGACAGTCTGATTATTATAACCAGCTTTACTTAAGGCATCGAGAACTGCCTCAGTTACACTTAAATCTTGCTTCTCTGCTAGGTAGGCCGCATTCTATAAGAAACAGAATTTATTTCATTTTGTGAGAAAAAATAGAAGTTGGAATTAAATCGTATTGTTCGCAATCGACTATTGAGTAAATTATGAGACACAAAAAATGGTTGCAATAACATTGATGTACTAGCTTGTTCAAATCAAGTCATCAAAATGCCAATAATCGGCTAATGAAATTGGTAATACAGGACCCATTAAACAGGTAATAATCTGCCTAATCACATTGTATGCAATATCGTGATTCATTATGTTCTACCTATATATAAGGAAATTCCAAGGTCCAGTTACATATAATACCTCAAACACACACAACCAGGTCCAAGTACAAGAGAATTTTTATGGTACATCCCAAAATTAAATACAGTCTTCAGGTGCTCTGCAGCCTGTTCTGGACTCGGACAACACATTAAATCCTGACGCTTAACATATTATTTTGAGGAAGTAAGTTGCTGATGTCAACACATTGTTCGAGAACTCAGTACCATTATTTTGATGCTCGAAACACTGTGCAGATTTCAACAACTTGTTTTGAGAGTCAACATATCACGTAAATTCTCAAAATAATGTGTTTGACTTGTAAAATCAGTTGTTCAACACACTACAATATAGTGCTACGCATAGCAGAGGATTCAGACTCTTAAATCTGACCCAAGATGCATAAACAGCAGTTGTGATGTCCCACATCGTCCGGGTAGAGGTCTGGGGATGTGCTTATATGTGTAGTGTTGTCTTCAATTGGTATGAGGCCTTTTGGGAGGAGCCCAAGAGCAAAACCGTGCGGGCTGGGCCCAGAGCGGACAATATTATACCAAGTGTTGGAGCGGAGTGTTACAATTAGTATCAGAGCCAGAGCCCGGCCGGAATTAAGTGTGGGAGCACCCACATCACCCTTGGGACCCAGCGAGAACGCTGGGTCCATCGTCCGGATAGAGGTATGGGGATGTGCTTATATGTGGAGGGACCCCCAACAAAAAAGGAAGTTTCTAAAGAACCACATAAAGCAGAGGTTCTAAAGAACCACATAAAGCAGGTACAGAAAATAGTAGAATCACTACTACGATGTTTCCAAATATATTTTTCTCTAAAGCACTGGAGTTGAAGTGATCAATAAAATTGTATCATAATTTTCTCAAACCCCAGTTAATTAAATCATGTGGCCATTCACTAAAGCAATAATTTTGATGATATGGATAGGGATCCAGAACAAGTAGCATAGCATAAACCCACCTCTATGCTGATTAAAACACCAGAAACAGAACTAGAGTTTCTTGCGAGGGCCAAAAAATCAGTCAAAGTCATGAACTTCCCAGCAAATGCAGACTTTGGATTGCGGTAGAGATTGTACTGTTTGAATGGATTCGATATTGCAGCTGCACCAAAATGAAATATAGAAAAACTCAGAGACGTTAAATAACTACTTTTAAAATAAAGGAGTTCGTCAGTCATCTCTTAATGGATAGTAAGATAATAGACGTCAATTTGCACTAACACCCCCTGAGGTTTTAGTCAATTTTACTTTTGTGTTGACTTTTGAAATTTTTGCATTAACACCCCCTGAGGTTTGGTTTCTCTTGCAATGACCCCCCTGAGCCAATAAAATGACAAGAATACCCTTGAGATAAATATATGAAATGTGAAATGACCTTTATTCCCCAACCCCAAATATATACAATTTCGAAAAACATATCTATAAATTCGAAAAAAGATATAAAATTCGAAAACAAATATTTAAATTTTGAAAAAAATATATAAAATTAGAAAAAATATATATATAAATTTCAAAAAATATATATATAATTCAAAAATATATATAAATTTTGAAAAATATTTTAATAAGAATATATATATATTTCAAAAAATATATATTTTCAAAAACAAAATTCAAAAAATTATATAATTTCGAAAAACATATATAAATTTCAAAAAATATATATATAATTCTAGAAATATATATATATATTGTTAAAATGACATATCTTTTCTAATGAAGTAAATCAAACTACTTACCACCAACATCAATTAGTGGTCTTCTTTTATATATATTTTTCCAAAATATATATATTTTTTCCGAAATTTATATGATGTTTTTGAAATTTATATAATTTATCCGAATTTTATAAAAATAATTCAAAATTTATATATATATTTGAATTATATATATATATTTCAAATTTTATATATTGTTTTTGAATTTTTTTATAATTTTATATATATTTCGAATTTATATATATAAAATGGGTAATCTCAAAAAATTCGTGGACAATTCATCTATGACAAGACGAGTTGTTGGGTAAAAATTCAAAAAATATATATATAATTAAAAATAATAATTCAAAACAATATATAAAATTCAAAAAAATATATAAAAATAAAAAATATATATAAATTTTGAAACAAATATACATAAATTTCGAATTGTTTTTATAAAATTTGGATATATTATATAAATTTCAAAAACATCATATAAATTTTGGAAAAAATATATATATTTTGGAAAAAATATATATAAAAGAAGGCCACTAATTGATATTCTGGTCATTTTATTGGCCCAGGGGGTGTCATTGCAAGAGAAACCAAACCTCAGGGATGTTAGTGCAAATTACCCAAGAAATATTGATGACTTTCATCCTTATCAAAACAAAATAGTAACTTGAATGTGTAAAATGTTGAATAATCTAAAATGGGAGGAGAAGGTGAACATAAATGTTCAAACAAGGGCCCCTCCTCAGGCAGATAAGGGCTGTTTTCAATATCACCCAAAATATTGTATTATTGAGATAGATGCAACTGTGGTTTTTACCTAAGCTGAAGGTGGTCCAAAAGAATTCTGTAAGGAATGCATTTAGGACCATTTCTAATCTATTGAACCTACCATCAATGTAAGTTATAATACCATCATGAAGGCAATGGTTTAATCACTTTCTAATAGGTGCACAGTTCATGTCAGCACAATTGTGTGACCATCAAGAATGCTTACATGGATGCCAACATGGAATAGATGCCTTCTTTGAGTTTTATTGTTACTACTTGGGATTAGATTCAATAATCTACAATTCAGGGTTAGCCTGAAGAGTCTAGCTTAGAATTAAAGTTATTGAATTCTTATTTATCAGGAATAGTTTCAATATTAGTAAGGTGCTTATCGGACTGTACTCTCATTTATTATCAATGAGAAAAATAGATGAATTAGTAATAAGTTAGTAACTAAAAAGAGGTCAGCCCCAACCATAGTTGTTAAAGGTCATGGCTCCAAAAAATGCCCCAACCATAGTTGTAGAAGGTCACTGGATCCTAAAAGAGCCCCAAGCTTGTTCCTGTTAACTACCAACTACTCTAAAAGCTTAAGCTGTTAGAGATGGTGTAACTTAAATATTTTATATCCTTCAACACGCCCCCTCACATGTTACCTTCAAATCCAACACGTGGAACAACAATTTCTATCAACTACTCTAAAAGCTTAAGATAATATAGAGGGTGAAACTTAAATATTTATATCATTCAACACGCCCCCTCACGTGTGACATTCAAGTCCAACACGTGGAACAACAATTTCAACAAAGGGTGGCGGTGGGGTTTGAACACGAGATATTTGGCTCTGATACCATATTAACTACCAAATACTCTAAAAGCTTAAACTATTAAAGAGGATGTAACTTAAATATTTTATATCCTTCAACAGTCACAGCTTACTGATCACCTCAACCTACTACACCTAAGGCCTTTTCAGTCGAACTCACACCTTTATAGCAGGCTTTAAGCTCAAATATGTGCTTGTTAGTTTTTAGCCATTCATTCATATTTATGTCCTTTTATTGTTTTCAGACCATGATTTCACACCCTTTATTGATCATCATGGTCCTCATTTTGTTTAAAACTTCTGCATATTAACAAAATCTAGGAGCTTATGTTGACTACTCACATAAATTGCTTCTGGTGGCAGATTTAATTTTCTTTTCTTTTTCTAACTTCTGATAACAAGATATATGCCTACAACTTACATGATTAATTCTTTTAATTTTTGCACATTTTTATGGTACTTAATTCGTTGTTGCAAAAACAAACTGAAAGGATTTATACACATTAAATTGCTTTATCTTCTGAGTTCATATGTCAAAAATTCCATTTTTGAAAAGCTATTGATTACTTTTCATCACTTGAATTTTGTATTTACAGACTTATACATTATGATTTAGCTAATCCATTGAATTGATACGGTTAAAGAGTTCCTAATTTTGACCATGACCAGTTTTGTTGTATATATAATTTCCTATGCGGAATATTTCCTTTTTGTTCTTATTAGACAGCCTGGCCCTTAGGAATTTATTTTTTTTGATCAATAAGAAAGAATATATAAAAAGGCACTCAACAGGGGAGCGCATCCCATTACACACACTCCTAGGAGCCAAGCGATTTTGGTGTCTTAGTGCACCTTGAGCCTTATTAACTATGCCCCCAACCCTATCCCTCTACATTGTTTTCCTGTTTTCTTCTTCCTGGCCCTATCTGGTTCTCTTTAGTAAAGTAATCTGCTACATCTAAAAAATGCAGGCAATTCAGTTCCAATTTTAATTATATCCAAAGTTTAAAATAACCCTTATCCTGAAATACATCAACCTTATGCATTCCCACCCTGTCTCGATCATAAAGGTTGGCCGATCACTTGTTCTTTTTTATCAGTAAGAACTAGTATGATCTTTTGCTGGCCCTTGATTAAGTGAACCACACAATTCTAAGGCTACAGTGGAGAGCTGTAAAGGTTTCAGCTAGAAGTATGAACTCATTCATCTTTGTGCCATAGAGAGAGAGAGAGAGAGAGAGAGATACCCGTTAAGCTTTGAATCTGGCTCCATGTGAGGTCGAAGGTGAATATTCCAGTGCCTGCCGCAAGTTCCGGAACAGTCATTGCCAAATTGCTGAAAGATGATTGAGCAACTGTTGTGCTATCTATGAGATTTATAGAGCCTAAGCAAATTGGTATTCCGTCCTTGGTCATTTGGACAGGACAGTCAAGAACATCTACACCATCTGAAATGGCCTTATTATATGCCAAATCAGTACAACCTGGGAAGAATCCACTTGCTCCTTTGTATGAAATAACCAAAGGTGTGGCTGAAAAGAGTAAAGGACAAAAAAAAAGTTATTCAACCATGTTCCAATAATTCAGCATCACATCAGTATGAAATAACTATCAACACACAAAGAAGATAGAGCCAAATTATGACAGAGCATTGTAAGAGTTGCATACCTTCTCCGGAAACATTTTTGCCTATGTGAGAGAAGCAATCTGCAGTATTTTTTAAATAAATAAATCAATAAGTAATAGCATTTGGAAGCAAAAACCCTTGAGATCTAAAAGAACAGTATTTTATTTTTCAAACTATTACTAAGACAGTAAATATGTAATAAGTTTCAAAAAGTGTAAAGTTGGAATACTATATGCAATTCTGACCAAAGTTGGACATCAATTCTCCATGTTTTGCTACACCAATATGAAATGCAAGGTCAAAAAATTTATTAGAGACGTAATACTTTGTCACCGCTTTGTTTGTTTCCACTTGGCACTGTTAAAAAGAATATTCATGGTGTACTGATTCTAAACTTTCTCAGTTTATATAAAAAGTTATGAAGGACAACATGGCAATGTTCAGCAAGTGAATCACTAATGCGAATGATCTACCACATCTATCACAAATACAGAAGTGGTTAATAAGAAAATCTACTGGCTAGCAATTTGGTAAAGTGTATTAAAGTTATCATGTAAAACAAGTCATTAACATACTTATAGCCTCTGAAGGAGTTATTGGGAAGTCAGAAAGCACACCATCCACAGCAAATTTTCCATTGTCAATGAAAGACATATACTCAGCCACAGGGTCATATTCGTAATCATAGGCAAATACATTATCATTGGCAAAATCTGCTGCAAAAATTTCCAATCCTTCTTTATGAGCATCCAGAACAACTGATGTATAAGGCTGTAAATATAGATTTTTTTCCACAGGCAATATGTAAGACTTGGGAACAAGAATTCCGGAGGCAAATGTTTTGACAAATGTAAGATTCTTCAAGAGAGAACCATAAGTTTGGTTGGTTGACGGCTCAATTTCGCTCTGTCCAAGAAACCGGAAGACCAGTTTTGTTGAGCTAGGTTTTCGTGCCAATATACTTCTCAGGAAATTCACCTCTGGTGATGAGATGTAATTAACAATAATACTTCTAGTGGCAGAAAGTACAAAGCTTCTCATACTCAAATTGTGTTGGCTGAAGAACGTATCATGCTGCAGAAGTATTAGGATAGGGGAATGATTATTTCAAGTACTAGCTGAGACAAAAACCTACATATTATGAGTAAGATATTACATAAAAAAGTAATAACATATAGCTAAATAAATACAATACACTAATTTTGTTCATTTCGAAGTTAAATTTTACCTGAATATTTAACCATATTTGCGGTGGGGCGATTTGCTTAACCATTTCTTGAACAGTAAGAATTGGAAATGAGTTGCCATCAAACCTATCAGTTCGAGAATAGATGCCCTGAGTTACTGTCCAGAGCAATAAAAACAGTCAGTATTTATAAAAAGAAGTCATGCCTTAAAGCAGCAAGAAGTAAATTAAGTTCACAAGCACTAAGCAGTATGCTCTACAAACAAGGATTTGGAAGCTAAATTAGGTTTGTTTAAACGCAAGAAGGTATAGCTACCACAGAAGTGCTGATAACCTTATTGGTTCGAGTCAAACTGCTAGAGATACTCGTAAATAGATAACGAGATTTGATTTAATACAACTATGTATTAGAGCAACATATAAAGTCCAAATAATTTGTACCATGGGAAAGAACAAGGTAAGTGGAAACTATTAGCCATAATCACACTTACAATAGACCATTGAAAGGTCCTTAAGGGTAAAATCGACAGTAAACATTCCTAGCAGAGGTACCCCATTGACAGAGTAGGTGTTAGTCCTGTCTTTGAAATTACTGGCAACATCAGAAGCATTCTCAAGCCTGAGATCCGGGAAGCAGATGCCAGCTCCATCTTTCGTGAGTTGTACATCACACCACAAGATCACTTCAGGTACACTAGTTAATAACGCCAAATTGAAGGCCTCTGCACTAGAATCAGGAAATAACCCTGAAAACCCCCCACGTGCTATTACTAAAGGCGCATTTCCTACAAAAGGACACCAATAGATGAGCTTGTTAGGCGTCTAGCACAAGAACATGCAAATAATATAATAAAACAGGATAAGTTCACAAAACATCTAGTAGGAAGAATTCTTTTTTCTGATGGGATGACATCATTGACAATATAATAACTTTGAAATATCAATTGAATAGTAGCTATACCCCTTATTACTTAGCCCAAGTGATATTTCCTTCTTCACCAATAATGAAGATTGAGGATATAAGTCCCGCGGGACAACAATGGGTGTGGGCGCTTGACTATATAATAATGTATATGCGTATATGTTGGAACCATGCACATTTGCATTAAGAGACGTGACTATCGTGATGCTGCTTCAATTGTACCGTTTGGTGCATAATAAGCAGCCACTATTAGGTAACCCACAAGTAAGTGGATTTAGAAAATGAACAAAAAAAAAAACACTACTACAACTAACTTACGAGAATAACTTTGTCAAATTCAAAATCAACTATAGATTCTTGAAAATGACAGTAATTCTTCGTTTTGCTAGGACAGAACAAAGCAAAATGAAATTTTCTTCTTCTATCCTTTTAGTTTTTGTTCATCAGGACCTCCAAATAAAGATACTTTAAAGTCTCACTATCTCGTAAAGCACCCAATAGCAAGAAAATCCTTCTCTAACAAGCAGAAATATCCAAATTTCACCGAATTCATTCTCCTCCATTATGGAGAAGCCACAATAACCCCCGAGGAATTTTCATATTGAACTTTATAGAAGAAAACAAACTCATATATCAGCTTCAAGAGGAAACAATTACATTATCCAACATACAATCAGTTTTTCCAGAAACCCAATATGTGTTTGTGAATGAATAAATATAGATATAAATGTCAAAAAAATAAATAAACAGAACAACTCAAGATCTATAGATCATGTTGGGGCACAAAACAAACTGATTTCAAAACTTACCATAAAAAATAAAAAATAAAAGGAAAAGCTGAATTGCAGCAACTAAATCAAGTGTTTTGTAACTTAACACTAATTCCTCCATTCTGTGCTCAATATGAGACAATAAATATAACTCGTAAGGAAAAAATAATAATTACTAAATCAGTAATAATAACAAATTAAATAAGTTTGTAACTAAGACAGCTATATAATGAGGAAACAACTGAATCTCTGAAAGGTAATTTAGGATGCCCTTTTTTATATTCACAATCACAACTGAAATTCTTTTTGCTTTTTTTCCTCTGCATTCTCGGCATCAAAACAGAGGCAAGTGAATAGTAAAATCTGAAAATACACATATACATATATATATATACACACACGTATATAGAGAGAGAGGGGGAGAGATCGAATTACCATTCAGTGTTGGCCATAGAGAGGTTTTATTAGTAGATCCTTGAGCAGCATCTAACGCCGCCGAGCAAAGGAGGAGGAGCAGGTGGCAAAGGAGTGACCGGAGCTTACACATTGCCGGTGAAAGTGTTTGGCAGCTGAGAAAGTTCCGGCTAGTTTGAGTGATTTTATTGGAGTGGTCTCGGAAAATGTGCAAATTGGTCTAGGGAATTCACTTTCCTCTTTCCTGCTGATGAGTTGAGAGAGAGTGTGTGAGATTGTGGGTATTTGGAGCTGGGATTTTATGTGCTTTTTAATATATATATATATACAAACATATATATGTATATAATAGAAAATGAGAGTAATCATGTAAGCCCGCTATTCTATGACGCGTTCCACGTATTTATTAAGTGAGCTGAGTTAGTTGAAGACATCACATGAGCAAGCCGGTGATCTTGGCTGTAATGTAATAATTGCAAGTGACTTTTGTTCCACAGATTACCTCTGCATTAGAGATGTGGTCAAAGTTAATTTATAAACTGATTTATGTACAAGACAAGTAAATTGAATTTATTGCAATCCAAACTATTCTATTAATATACTAACTCTTTTTTGGTTACACAGTGAAACTACTCATTTTTCAATTTCAGAGTTGGATTCATCATATTCGACTATCAATAGTTTTTAAACAAAGGCAAAATGAGTACATTCATTCACTACTATTGTAATAATTTATATGTTAAAATTCCACTATTATAAAAATGTTTGATTTCCAAATATGTTATGAATTATGGAATACGAATTTAAATTTTAAAAATTGTTAATTTTATTGTTGCGAAATAAATGTCCAGTTTGAGACCAATGCACCATATTTTTAACATTTTAAACATATCTTAAATTTTGTGGAACTATTATGAAAAGAAATCTAAAATACATGAAAATTATTTAATAAATCGGGATTTAATGTCACATAGTACCCCTATGAGAGAGGTACCGTACCCATAAATTTCATCCCCCTCATGTAATGGGATGAATACCACATGACATATTGGGCCACATGTGTATTATTCATCTTAAAAACTGACATCACTTCTCACTATAAAAAGTTAAATTCAATATCTCAATCACTACTTTTTCAAAAGAAATAAAATATTTATATATGTAACTACCCCCTCAAAAAGTTTTGTTGCTAAAAAAAAAAAAGTTTTTCTTTTTGAAATAAAGAAAGTATGTGTTAATTCTGTCCTTTATGGTGTAATTGCCTTATAATGCAAATTACAACTTTGTAAAAAGCCAATACAATAAATTAAAAATGAAGTTAATGTCCTGACCCCAAGATAAGAAAATCAATGGTGGGTTAACGGTTCATGGCTCAAGCTACCAACCCGAGCCGACTCGTGGGCTTACCAACCCACCACTGACTGGATACAGCTAGATAGAAGATCAGAACATGTAAATCGGGTCAACTCCCAACGTGGCGGGTCACAACCAGGCAAGGCTGTGGGCTCACCCGACGCACCAATCGGGTCACGTTCAAGTGGGACCGAAAAAATGGTTTTTCTCTACTTTTAAAATGGAATCCGCGGATGTCCGATAAGTGACAACAGAGCAATGCTCCAAACGGGCATATTTTAGACAGGGACATATATAATGTTGTATACAAATGTTTTGCACATAATCATGTTTATTAGTCCAACAATCAACGTTGTCACTTGTCATATTAGCTGGGTAAGGAAATTGCGAATTTGGATAATTGAGTCATATACATATATTTATACATATACATACATGTTATAGTCGTATAAATTATATTCTTATGCACATATTTTGTCTTATGTTATATTAAAAATATAAATGTGACAATTTATCATGATCATTGATGAATAACTTCGTTGAAGAGTGGTATTTGTATACACATTGATATTTTTATATATAATCTTGACTAATTAAGGTTATTTAATAATAAGTAACATTATCATAGTTATTTACAAAATAAATATCTTAGAGTTTATTTTGGTCACTTGTGAATAACTCTGTAATATGTAAGCCTTTAAAATTCAGGTCGGCAGTTGATGAACATTTTTTGGTTTATACGGAAAAACGAATAAATGAAGAGATAGGACATTACATAATTTAAGTATGTCAAATTTACGTTGAAGAAATAATAAATAATTCACTTATGATTATGAATTTTTTTTATTGTCAATTTCTAATAAAAGTAAATTTCTACAAGTGATATATAAATAAGTTAAATGTTCTATTTAAACAATTGCTTTAACATAATTATCGTAATTAAAAGAATTAAAGAAAGCCCTTGGAGATATTTTAAATAAAAATATACTTTTCTTAAATAGTTGGAGAGAGTTTTATTGTAGTTATTTTGATTGCAAAGTATACAATTGTGCAACTTTGCTTGCCGTCAATTTTAATGAAGGTAGATAGAAACCTACTATTGCCTTTAACGAGGGTATCATCTAAAATTAACTTCCACTGTGTTAGTTTTGTTTAGTTTAGGATAATTTGCATTTGACACCATGAAGTATTGATCAATTGCAGATAAATATTAGTTAACGTACTATTTTATAGAGAAATTTCCTGAGATTTGTAAAGTATTAAATGACACTTTTTGAAATCATAAAATGACTTTAATACTCTTAATTATTTTAAATTTCATATGAAATCTCTAAGTTATCTCATGCTTAAATCTTATAATTTACCCATTACACCAACTACCATTATCATCACACTCTTAGTATTAAAAAATCTATAATAAATAAATAAAATATACAATATATATAATTTTATTTTAAATATAAAAATTCAAAAACATCAAAAATATTTTGAAAAATATATTTAAAGGTAAATTCTACCACTAAAAAATTTTCATCAATAATAATATTAAGAAAATACCCTTATTTAATTCTTGCTCTTAATTTTTAATATATTACTATATAAATATTTCTCAAAAAATATTAAAGGGGTTATATCAAATTAAGAGCAGTAATTGAATAATGGGATTTTCTTAGTATTATTATTGATGAAATTTTTTTACTAATATAATTTACCTTTAAATATATTTTTCAAAATAGTTTTGATATTTTTGAATTTTTATATTTAAAATAAAATTATATATTTTTTATATCTTATTTATTTATTGTAATTTTTTAATAATAAATGTGTGATGACAATGGTGGTTAGGCATGGGATAACTTAAGAATTTTATATGAAAATTAAAATAATCAAGGGCACTAAAATTATTTTATATCTCCAATAAGTATCATTTCAATACTTTACAAATTTAAGAAAATGTCTCTATAAAATAATGCGTTGATCAATATTTATTTGTAATTGATCAATACCTAAGAGGTGCCAATGCAAATTACCCTTTAGTTTATTAGTCACATTTTATAAAACTTTTCGAGTGTCGAAGTAATATAATATTTCACCGTCACGTCAATTTTAAAGGAAATATCGGGTAAAAGATTCTCTTTTAAATAATTTCCCTTGATTGTACCTTTTGCTTTTAATAAACTCCGAATTTATTCAAGACCCTAATAAAATAGCTTGATTGAGAAATATTTAACGTGGTTTGTCCATTTGGTTGTGCCGTGTTAATAAAGTAACTTGACTGGGCTAGGTCAATAGCTCACCACCACTCAAACCAGGGTGTGTAAAAATCGGCGAAATCCTTATCTCCAATCCGATTAGTATATATTGGATTAGATTTTTTATTGATTGGATTAGACATCAATTCAAAAACACTCAATTCGATATTTTACGAATCGGTGATGGATTACATTTTTAATATTTCAGTCTAATATGGTACTGTTCATATATATTTTAATATATTATATTAATAATATATCACATAATATATTATTTTAAATTGAACTATAATATCTTAAATCAATAATATATTATTCCAAACTAAATCATAATATCTTATTTTATATAAATAATTATCTATATATATTCATACTATTATAAAAATATAAGTCATTTATAATATTTTCATACATTAAAACATTCATCATTGTTGCAATTTTCAAAAAAAGATAATGGAAGACTTTCTATTAGTTATTTACTATTATAAAAGAGTAAGGCCTTTAAAATATTTTTTATACATTTATTTCATTTGAAAAATTACAATTAAATTTTAATTTAATAAAGACTTTAATAACTAAATTCAAAAAAATATCATTAAAGTACATTAATACATTTTATTATTTCAATGCGAGTATTTTCTTTAAAAGAAAATATACGCAACAATTAGAAAAGAAAATGAATGAATACCCAAATTTTAAATTTTTATAATTTCATAGTTAAATACATATAACATATAATATTTTATTGGTGAAAGATATAAAACCCCCATACACTATCAGGAATGTGCAAACAACCCCCTTATAGGTTTTAAAACACCCTCATACTTTATAAAACGTGCACTTTGACCCCTCTAAGCCATTCTCCAGTGATGGACTTGTGCTTTTACTATTATACCCTTATTATTTTATTTTTTAATTAAATATAATGAATGGGATAAATATGAAATGACGAAAAATGCCATATATACAAAAAACCCCTTCTCTCTTTTTCAACATAAGGTTTGGTGCACCGGTGATACAATACCCATGAACAGATTCTCCTCCCAACACATCTCCTATATCCCCAACAGCCGATAAAGCACTCAACACAGTGGCAACGCCCATTCTCTGACCAACCCTGCTCAGTTTCTGGAACAAATCCAAAACCATATAAGGATTAGATACATGTATATATCCACCCATTAAAGTATTCCATGAAACCATATATTTTTCTTCAGGTGATTCATCAAACAGCTGGTGGGCATCTCCAATTTTCCCACAAACACAATAAAAATGCAAAAGGGTATTCTTCACATTGAGAAACAATTCATACCCAGATCGTAAAATCACCGAGTGAATCCCCAATCCGGTCCGAATCGCGGATACACGAGCACAAGATTTGAGGGTCGACACGAAAGAGAACTGATCTAGCAACACATTTTGAGCTCTCATGTAATTGAAAAGCACAAAAACTTGTTTTGGGTCATCACTGATTGAGTAGCCTCTGAGCATAATATTGAACATGAAGAGATTAGGGTTTTGTATGTGCTTGAAGATTGAAGTTGCATAGTCTATGTAGTCGTCTCTACTGGTAGTCGTCGTCTCTATCACCGGTGCACCAAACCTTATGTTGAAACCCTAACCACCAGGTCATCTCTTCCTCTCTTCCTCGCGATCCTTTTTCCTTATGCGACCAACACTATGCCACCACCATCGCCCTGCTGTTGCCAGTAGTGTCGTACCAGATTGGCGACCTCCAGACCCACTAGGTCACACGACCCATCCCCTTCTCTCTCAGCCCGATTTTTCTCTCTCTCTTTTTCCTCTCTATAACATATCGATGATGAAAATGGTGGTCGGAGAAGCATGGTTGATCGGAGAAGATGAAGATGAGAGGTGGTTCATGCATACCGTATAGATATACCTACATATTCACATATATTTATTTATATATATATATATATATATATATTTAAATAAAATAAATATAGATTTAAATGAAGGGCATTTTGGTAACAATACAAGGGCATTTTGGATATTTATAAAATTAAACAACATGTGAAACGCACATGCCATTTTTTTTGCCGGAACAGTTCCCTGAACAGTGTCGCAAGGGGTCTTTCTACACATTTTTGCCATACTATAGGGACTTAGTTGCCCAAATTGAACTACAGGGGGTTATTTGCACATTCCTGATAGTGTAGGGGGGTTTTGTGTCTTTCACCCAATATTTTATAGTAATTATTACTAAAAAATTATTGTGTTGTGAAATATCTTTCATGCAAGGTTGCAATATAAGTCACAACTTTAAGTTATGTATATTTCATATATCAGTATAAGTCAAATTTGTTGTGTATATAAGTGTCTTGAAATAAATAGATAAACAAATTAAACTAGAATGAATAATAAATTTCATTAATACAATAAAAAAGGATAATTTATTAATAACATCTCTAAAAGTCAATCAAGGTTGGGAGTCGAAGATGCAGTAAACCCTCAAATGAAAGATATAGTTAAAAGTTTTCACTATTTTATTTTTTAAATGATTTTAAAATTTAAATAACAACACTTATTACTTTTAAGTTTATTTATTTTTAAGTTAAAATTTTGAGATAATTGATTTAAATTAGTATATATATATATTTTTTGTGTTTTTTTTAAATATTAGGGTAATTTGATTAAAAGGGTAATTAGTTATTTTATAATTTTTTAAAAAATATTAGGATAATTTATAACAACCATCAGATTCTTCATCCTAGGGTTGCTAAAAACCCTAAAAAATCTTCAATATGTTAGACAATAGACATCCACTTCTCTCACGACTTTTGCGTAGACACTCATCCCTCTCTCATTGATTCTCACCGCCATCTCCCTTTCACCGATTTTCACCAGTTATGGCTTATTCTCTTACCTTCAACGACTTCGTCATCTTCTTTCACATCGGTAATATTTCTTATATATTAATTTTAAAGTTTAATTTATGTAATTTGAGGGCAAAGCTTCATCTCCTTTTTTGTATTTGAGTTGTGTATTTTATTTTTTTGTGGCTTCTCATCTCTCTTCAACAAGTCCTAATTTCTTACTTGTTTTATAAAAATCTGAGTTGCATATGATTTATTGCATGTTTGTACTAAAATTGGAGGTCGCAATCATAGATAATGCATATTCTTCTTTAAATTTCAAATGAGTACTCTAAAACAATAATATATATTAAGAGTGATTCCATGACACATGATTTGTTGAGTTACAGAACTATAACACCTTGTTGAATAGATTGAAATTTGAATTTTAGGTTACTGAGTGCACTTCACGAGTATGAACAATTGGTTTATTCTACATTTGATGCAAAGTTTCATTTCCTGCTAATTTTCGACAATATATGGTAATCATTAATCTGTCATTAATACACCATACTCAAATATACACAATTTGCTACTGGTACTATGTCAATTTACTACTATGTCAGTTTTACTTTTATTGCTCCTGAGTTGCTCTCTCTTCCTTCTATTTCTTTGAGACATTTTGAGTTTAACTTCAGAGGTTGCAACTTCACAATTGCATTAATGTTATTCCTCTCTTAAATATTCTAATTTGTTACACAGATCATGTTGATTATTTTACAACATTTATTAATGATCAAGTGTGGGAGGTCTGCTGTGATATACTGAAAATCAGAAAGTTCTATACTAAATGTACAGGTTTATATTGAAAATTGGTGTATAATTTGCTACTGTGATATACTGAAAGTCTGCTACAAATGAACTTTTATTGGTGAAAGTTCTTGTCTTGCTATCTTTATTTTTTAATCTTTGAATCCATGAATCCGATCCGAACCAATCCGGCTCATCGCGGTCCGATTTGGATTGGATTCATTGGGCAAATGGATTGGATTGGATCCATAAATGATGAATCCGATATTAATGAATTGGATCCAAAATACTTTCAATCCGATCCAAATCAATCCGTGAATACCCCTAACTCAAACCATCGTCAGATTATTATTCACCTAAACCCTCAAAAAGTTAGGAAATCACTATTTCACATGTAAAAATGGTAGGACACATATACGGGTAACTTTTTGAAATTTTTTACTCACGTAACAATTTGGTGTATATATATACATATATACATGTAAATAGATGTCTTTAATAGATACAACAATGAATCTTGAAATTGAACATAAATCCAAGAAAATTCATATACGGGTAACTTTTTGAATTTTTTTTACTCACGTAACAATTTCGTATATATATATATACACATGTAAATAGATGTCTTTAATAGATTCTACAATGAATCTTGAAATTGAACATAAATCCAAGAAAATTCATTGAATTCATTTATTGTCCCATCCAATAATCATCTCTCCTTTACAGAAATATATATATATATAGGTATATATTTTATATATAAAATTGTTATAGTCAGAATCTTTATCGGCAATTTGTAGAAAGTCAAAACCATGCAAGAAAATAAATGAAATAATTGAAGCTGTCTAAAATTATGAATATTTCGTCAAAATTAGTAATATTAAGATTTTTACATATGTGATCTCACACGCAGCATTGTTTACTTTAAATTATTCGCTCCTAAAATAACATAGAAGTCGGACGAATAAATCAAATATTTGTGAGGTCATAGATATACGGGATATCAGCGAAAAACTCCCCTAGTTAAATTTTGTGTATATAAATTCACGAGTTTTTAAAAATAGTGCGCTTTGCTCCCTACTAGTCACCGGTCGGCCATTTCTTTAGTGTGAAATTGTTAAATTCCTTTATTACCCTTTGCACATGACATTTATAAATATGAAATTCCAATATTACATTTTGTTGGGTCTCGAGCGAATAACGCCCTTTAATATCAAAAAGTGTTTGTATTACACCTATTTCTCATTTATCGTCACCGGATGAGTCCAATGTCTAAAATACCCTTAATATATATAACGTAATTGCTTAAAATTTTGTAAGTTGAATTTGTGAAAGTCGTTTTTGTTTATCTAGCAACACCAAACTATATATAAATTAAGTGATTTTTTTTAAAATATATAAAAATTAAGTGAAAAATTTAACATTTTAAAAAATTATTGATATTGTTATGTTATATCACTACTTGCTTGTAATATTAATATTATTTAAATATATTATATTATATTATTATTTTTTCGTTATTGCGACCATGATCAATATCGCGATTGTAAATTATGATTAACATATAAAATTAGCAATCATTTTTCGAGAAAAGTTTGGTCCAAAACAAAAGTATTAGTCCTTTTTAATATCTTATTTTATACAAATTAATTATCTTAATTTTTTATATTTATAAGTATATATTATACTTATAAAAATATTAGTCATTTTTTATATTTAATGATATATGTACTATATTGATACTATAGAGGGGTTAATCACACTATATCTATTACAAGGATTAATCGCTCGAGTTTAGTAAATTAATGGAACACACACCAAGGCTATTTTTTATTTTACATCTCCGATTACCGGAAAATACCAAAGAGGTGCAATACGTATACTATTTAAAATTTTGAGATCCTAGAGAATAATTGAAGTTTATATGCACTATATTAATAACACAGGGAGTTAATCGTTTGTCGTTAACAAAATCAACCGTCTTCTTATATTAGCGATAGGCTTGTGAATCGAAAGGTTTCAATCCAAACAAAGTATAGCTTTTGTCCGGCTTAAGCAATTTTATCATTTGCTAGGGATGGCGTTTTAACATATAAAATAACAATAAAAATATAGTATAAACAAATTTGAGGTTCTGATAGTTTATTTACCTCCAGTGTTTTAAAAATAATTAGATCCTTTCAACAATCATACTTTATAGTTTATATATAATTGTGCCTTCGAAACTAACCAAAAATTGATGTTTATTAGTTCTATGACCAAGGCGTATATTGCATGCGCTAATTAGCATTGAAGGCCAAGCATTTGATAGGAATATAATCTAGATTTTGACATTTGTATGATTTTGATGAACTATCATCAAATAAATTTTCAATAGAATCACTCGATCATACAGGTTATAACTCAATAAATTATGTTTTGATTAAGCTCTTTAAATTGAAGATAGGCTTATATATTTTTAAAGCTTAGATTAAGCAAGGTCGGCCTTGACCTAGGCAACTCCGATCCAGGGCTTCAATTTTTCTTTTGTTTGTATATTTTTTTTTTTTAAAAATAGTACTTTTATACCTCTTAAAAAAAATAATTAGTTTCTCATCCCAATTCAAAACAAAAACTAATATAGTTACACAATTTTGGGCCTTAGGTTTTTTTTTTTTTTAAATTGTTTTACTATAGGTACAAAGAAAAATTAATTTCCTTAACAACCTAATTTATACTAAATTCAAATCCAATTTCACAATTTAGGGTCCTAAAATTTTATATTTCACTTACTATTACTATAAACTAAAAATTAATAAAAAAAGAGAACAATCTTAATTTTTCAACCCAAAAAAATTGAAGTCTAATATAAATCAAACCATTATTCTAATTAAGGCTATAAAATTCTTGATGACTACACTTAGGTCACGTTTGGTAACGGTGCGGTACGGTATTAGTTTTTGATTTTGGGTTGAGTTGGGTTGGATTTGGTTTGGTGTAGTTTTATTTTGGTTCCAAACCATGTTTGATGCAGATGGTTTTGGTGTGAGAAAAGTGATGCTGAAAAACCAAACCATATTTGGTAAAGTTGGTATGGGTTGAAATTCTGAAACCAAACCATATTTGGTAACTTGGGATGGTTTCACATTTAATTTATAAATATTAAAATTTTGTAATATTAAAATATATTAATTTACTAATATATTAATATTACAATATTAAAATATATTAATATATTATAATATTAAAATATATTAATATATTATAATATTAAATTTTATTAATATATTAATATTAATATTTTAATATTAGAAAAATGAGATTTGGTTTGGTGTGGGTGAGATGGTGCAACATGGGTTGGTACCATTGGTTTGCTACAGTGTTCGCACCACCCAAACCATCAAAGTTGATGGTTCCAAAAATGTCATGTTTTGGTACCATTGATTTGCTACAGTAGTATCAACACCAATTATATCAAACATGAGTTGGTACCACCATTTCGTACCAAAATAAAAAAATTAGAACCAAAACCAGTTACAAAACAGGTCCTTAGGGTTCTAGCTAGCTACTACTGCCCTCGCACAATACACAATATTTTTTCACGCGATTACATTTGAAGTTTTCGCGACTGTCACACTCATATATAATAACAAGATGAAAGTTGTTTTTATTTTTTTTTAATATTAATATATTTAATGTATTTTTTAATATTTCTTTACCATTATAAAATTTTAAATTCGTGAAACCTTGCGTATAAAAGGTTTCACATTTGATCTCGCCTAAAATCTCTACGTATTTTCAAAATTTCAGGGACCTGAGCTTGAGCTTGAGCTTGTGTAATGTCCATTGATGATAGCTATTCTAGGTTTGTCATAAATAATTTAATAAAATTTATATTGTTAATCTCTCAACATTGAGATCATAGTATGAGCTGTACAAAGATTATGAAGAATTAACCACAGTTTATGAAATTAATTTGGTAGTTAATTTTCCCCACTTTTTTTTTAACCAAAATAAAATAAAATCAAAGCTTCAAAGTGAAAACCCATCACTACTTTTTTAAAATTGAACTCAATTTGTGAATGTCGTTGAAGAACACCAAAAGGGGTACATTGTGGAACAATGTGAAGTTGTTTACTCATTCAATCTTTCTGTACATTTTTAATATATATATTCTCTACCTAATACATTTAAAAAATAAAACTGCAAAATGTGTAAGGAATATGTAACTCAAAGCCAATGGCATTGACCATCTAATAATTTACTAAAAAAAATAATCACTTCAATTACCAACCAACAAAAACTTTCAAATAATTTATGTATTTCTAAGAGGAGACCATTTCACTACCCTATAAAATTATAAATTATAATATAAGATACTATATAATGTAAATATCATATAATTGGACTCACGATGGCAATCAGACGGCACACACGGCGAGAAATAAGGAAATTCAAGATGGACGGCGAATAATGTCCCACGTCAGCATGAAGATCTGATGGTATGTGTTCTGAAATAGAACTTGGATCCTCTCCAAAGTCGGAGATATACTGGTAGGTTATGTTTGGGAACAAGTGATGTTGGGGCTATAGCGCACTGAAAGCCGGCGTTTGGAATAATTGAAAAGAAAGGGACATGTGATATGGGGATGTTTGTGTGCGGATGTAACGTTCCGCCAAAGTCACAAACATATTGTTTACTCAATTTCTTTAATATTTTGCTTATCAACATTTTGAAGTATAAGACAAAGGTCATTTGGAACACGTCTTGTTTTTTACATTTTGTTTTTAGTTAAGATGTTTTGTTGTAAGATGTACTTAGTTAAAATTGAATCGGTCATGTATATTTTAATTATAAGTCAAGTGCATAAAATTCCCCTCAAATGTTATCCATGAGTTTAAAAATCTCCTCGGGGTAAAAAATTCCCCTCAACTATTTCAATTGGGTGCAATTTACTCTATTTTCATTGCAAAATTATAATTTTACCCTAACAAAAATAAAATAAATTATTTTAAGGGTTAATTAATATATATATAATTTTAAAAAATATATAAAATTCAAAAAACAATATATTAAATTTTGAAAAAAAAATAAAATTCAAAACAAATATATAAAATTTGAAAAAAATATCAAAAATTCGAAAACAATATATTAAATTTCGAATGAAAAATATAAAATTCAAATATATATATAAAATTCAAAAAATATATATAAATTTCAAAAACAATATATAAAATTTGAAAAAAATATATAAAATCCAAAAACAATATATAAAATTCAAAAATAATATATAAAATACAAAAATATATAAATTTTCAAACAAATATATATAAAAGAAGACCACTAATTGATGTTGGTGATAAGAAGTTTGATTCACTTTATTAGAAAATATATGACATTCTACCAATATATATATATATATTTTCAAATTTTATGTTTTGAAATATATATATATATATATATATTTTCGAATTTTATATATATATTTTGAATTTTATCTATGTTTTTCAAAATTTATATTTTTTTTCAAATTTTATATATTTTTCGAAATTTATAAATATTTTTTGAATTTTATATATATATTTTTGAATTTTATATATATATTCGGAATTAATATATATTTTTTGAATTTTATATACTTTTTCAAAATTTAATTTAGGGGTAAATATGTCATTTATGAATTGAAGGGTTACATTGCACATAATTAATAGTTGAGAGGGTTTTTTGTAGTTGAGGGATTTTTTTGCTCCTAGGCAATAGTTGAGGGTTTTTTTTTGTGCACTTTACCCTAATTATAATGTTAAAGTAAAGGGTAATTTGCAGTGACACTCCTGAGGTTTAGGTCAATTTCACCTAGCCTCCGATCAATGCACAAGTTTACAATGACATCCCCTGAGCTTTAAAAAGTTTTGCAGTGACATCCTTTTGAGCCGTGAAAAATTAGGTTTGTCCTTATTATAAATAGGATTAATTTTAATAAACCCCCATCTACTATTGAATTTAATCAACTAACCCCTATATTATTGAATTTCAATCACATTGCCCCCACCCTCAAACAATATATTTATAACATTCGAAAAATATATATCAAATTCGAAAAAAAATATAAAATTTGAAACAAATATATATATATAAATTCGAAAACAATATATTAAATTTCCAAAAATATATAAAATTCAAAAACAAATATATAAAATTTGAAAAAAATATATAAAATTTGAAAAAATTATATAAAATTCAAAACAAATATATAACTTTCGAAAACATCATATAAATTTCGAAAAATATATATATATTTGAAATATATATATAAATAAGATCACTAATTGTTGTTGATATATTTTTTGAAATTTATATATATATATTTGAATTTTATATATATTCGAAATTTATATTTTTTTTTATTTTTATATATATTTTTGAATTATATATATATATATATTTCGAATTTTATATATTTGTTTGGAATTGACCTAAACTTTAGGGGGTGTCACTGCAATTGTTTTTTAAAAAAATAAAAAAATATCATATAACTTTCGAAAGCATCATATAAAATTTGAAAATATATATATATAATTCAAAAAATATATATATTTTGGAAATATATATATAAAAAAAGACTACTAATTGTTGTTGTTGGTAAGTAGTTTGATTCGCTTCATTAGAAAATATATGATATTTTACCAATATATATATATATATATTCTAATTTTATTTATTTTTTCACATTTTGTTTTTCAAAATATATATTTTTTCTAAATTTATATTGTTTTCGAATTTATATATATATTTTTAAATTTATATATTTGTTGAATTATATATATATATTGTTTGAGGGTGGGGGCAATGTGATTGAAATTGAAAAGTATATAGGGCAATCCGGATATATGAGGGATTAGTTGATTAAATTGGAAAGCATATGGGGCAATCTGGACATAAGAGGGGTTAGTTAATTAATTTAATAGTAGAGGGGGTTTATTAAAATTAATCCTATTTATAATAAGGACAAACCTGATTTTTCACGGCTCAAATGGGTGTCATTGCAAGACTTTTTAAAGCTCAGGGGGTGTCATTGTAAACTTGTGCGTTGACCGGAGGATAGATGAAATTGACCTAAACCTCAAGGGGTGTTACTGCAAATTACCCCAAAGTAAATTGTTGAAAAACATCATATACAAAGCAAAACTTACAGTCACAAAAATATTTCTATTCAAAAAATGTATCAAAAAAGTAACACACACATAAAAAAAAAAAAAAAAAAAAAAAAAGACATCATGCTTCTTGAGGCACATGTCCAAGAAGTAAGGCTCGGATTATGTCTACGATCACGACTCTAACGAATTATTTGCACATAGTAAGAATCGAACATGAGATCTCATGTTTCTTGAGGCACTAAGTCCAAGTCTTTTCCAACTAGGTCAACTCACTCACGTTATGAGTGCTCTTTCATTCCATTCATTTTTTTGATTTGTTTATTGAAATGAGAATGAACATTCTCAAATAATAAAAATCCATTATTATGAATGAAATTTCATTCCATTATTAGACATCTGGAATTATTATATCATTCCTTGAGTAAGATCATTAAAACATTAAATTACCAAATTAACCATTTCACATATTAAGTAAACAAATCACCACCATCATCAACTTCTACTACCATCGCCGCTACCGCCATTGCCTTGCACCTCCTCATCCTCCTCCACCACCACCACCTCTATTGCCCATCAGGGCTACCACCACTATTGTCTTACCTTCTATCATTTTATTTTTAATAAATTATAAAGAAATATTATTTTGTTAGAATAATGTATTTATTACTAAAAATGATACTTTTTGAAAATTTTAGTTCAAATACATTCCATTCCAAATAAGCTTCATATTTGCAACTAAATAATAGAATAAGAATGGTCATTCCATTCTTATATTCATTTTCATTCCATTTCATTCATGCGTACCAAACATAACATTAGTGGAGTGAACTTTGAATGAAAATTACTACAAGATTTATTCAAATAATGACATTTATTTACAGGCAGAGTTGTGATTGACGACACCATTAAATATTTTTCATGATAATTCCCAATTATCCAAGGTAGTCAAAATTACTATTCTATGATCCTAGGACCCCAGAATGATTCAAATGACACCAAAATTGTTCATATAGGTAGAATCAAAGTAGAATTGATAGAATCGGGTAGAATCGGCTATTTTAGGGAATTTTTGGGCTAAAATAGGTAGAATCCTTGTAGAATCGTATAGAATCGTGGTAGAATCGTATTAGTAGAATAATACAATTCTACTTTGTATTCACATATTTTTTTGGTATTTTTTGGCTAAAATAATAGTTTTAGGGTTGAGTCATCCATATGGGGCCTAAAATGGTTAATGATTTAGTCAAATATTTTAATATGTAGCCAAATTTATGAAAAGAGTAATTAAAGTTCCAACATATTGAAAACAAAAACTTTAATATGATTTAAACTTTTAAAATAAATATTTGACTATTATGTTAAAAAAAAAAAACAAAAAATTTTAAAAACGACAACTTTTGAAGCCTATATTAAAAAAATGACAACTTGCAAAAAGTAATTTAAACAAAAGATCACTTAACAAAAATAATTACAAAAAAAAAAAAAAAAAACACAATTTTGGTCTATAATGCCCTTTAACCCACTTTTATTTATTCTCCTAAATGTCTTTATCTTGTATTTTATTAAAACAACCCTAATAAATTAAATTTTCTAAATGGACATAACTACCCTTCTATACAATATCATCTTAAATAACTCTCCTCACAGTCGTCGTCTCCATTAAGCATATTAACAAAGCCTTACTCTTCCCGTTTGGATCTACCTCTACTCCGTTCAATATTTCCTCCGCATCTAAGGTCGTAAGGTACATAATCTGAACTTTTTTCTCCTTTCTCTGTCTATAGATATACATAAAACAATATATATAATTCTCTATCCATGTTTTATTTGTGAAAAAATATTTGTTTGAAAAACAACAATTATGCACAATGACATATTTAAATAAAACTCATTTTATTGAAAACTATTATCAACAAAATATCAATAGGTAGATAATCACGAAACTTGTAAAATCACGTAATATAAAACTTTTGTTTCAATACGTAATATATTTGACACAAGATGTATTACTCATACGGTCAACTTTTTTGTTTCACATAAACTTTACAAAGACTGCAGCGATAAGTTTCTGAATTTTGAAAATATGATATAGATTTAATTATAAAACTTTCGTTTCATTGAGTAAAACATTTGATGCAAGATATGAAACTTGTTGACGCATAAAGTCAAACTTTTGGCTTCAAATAAAATGTGGTGAGAGTGTATGTGATTGAGTCTGAAACTTTATTTTACATATAGTATATACTAAATACAAATACCATCACTTATTATGTTATTGTTAGTTGAGTTTTCAATATTTTATTGTCATATATTAATTCATTAAGATTAATTTTGTTATATAGCTCAAGAATGTCTAACTACCATATTACTGACTTCATTTGTGTATGCCACTTTGACGGCGAAATCATAATATCCGGCGGAGAAATAACCTATCATGGCGACAAGATAATAGGGGTTATGGTGAACATTCATGCGACATATGATGAGTCAGGCTGCCCGCGTGTTAAACGGATTGAGTCACAATTTCATAACAATAACGTCACTCAGTGTTCAATTTGTCATCAAACTTGTCATAACCGTGCTACTTGCAAGAAACCACTTCCGGGATAGTCCACATTTTTCAACGGCATGAAATTAGAGGATGTGTTGCATTAATTTTAATTTTGAAACTCATTTTATATTATTTGAAGAAAAAGTGTTTGTTGGTGCTTATTGTTTCGTAATGTCATATTATTTCTTCTTGAGAAATTTTTTTATGTTTAATGAATTTTGAGACAGTGGATTTTATTTTGTTTGAGTGACATGTATTTCCAAAATGTCATTATAATGTCATTTATTTCTTCTTGAGACATGTATTTGCAGAATGTTATTGTAAATAATGAATACTTTCAAAACGTCTCAAGAATGTCATTTTTCAATTTACAAATAATGAACACTTCCAGAATGTAATGTAAAATTTTTATTTCAGTGAGTAAAACTTATAATGCATTGAGTAAAACTTTTAATCCAATATATGTAATTTTTTTGTTTCACCTAAATGTACCAAAAATGAGCACTTCTCAATTTACATTTAATAAACACTTCCAGAATGTAATGTAAAACTTTTATTTCAAAGCATAAAACTTTTGACGCAATATATGTGACTTTTAGTTTCACCTAAAATGTATCAAGAATGAGCACTTTTCATTTTACTTCTAGAATGTAATGTAAAACTTTTGTTTTAGTGAATAAAACTTATAATGCACCGAGTACAACTTTTATTTCAAAGCATGAAACCTTTTACGCAATACATGTAACTTTGTTGTTTCACTAAAATGTACCAAAAATGAGCACTTCTCAATTTGCAAATAATGAACACTTCTAGAATGTAATGTAAAACTTTTGTTTTATTTAGCAAAACTTATAATGCACGGAGTAACACTTATATTTCAAAGCGTAAAACTTTTGATGCAATATTACTTTTTTTGTTTCACCTAAAATGTACCAAAAATGAGCCATTCTCAATTTACAAATAATAACTTCCAGAATGTAATGTAAAATTTTTGTTTCCTTGCGTAAAGCTCGTATTACTCTTAGTAAGACATATTTCAATGCATAAAATTTTTGACGCAAGATATAAATACTCTAGATATCATAAAAAGTGTCTTGTACACACATATCTCAACAAAATAACATAAATTATATATTAAAATGTCACCAAATCATCATTGTAAGGATCAACCCTCAATTAATACCACGGAGATCCATGATATTGACTAAGTTTTACTAAACAGAAAAAATGTTTCGATACATTTTTCTGTTGAGGAGTTTTTTTGTTGTGATTGCAAAGGTGTTTGGTCCACGCATTCTTTGTCAGCTCCTTCTTCTTCGTCCGCTGATGGACTTTCCTTTGGTGATGGAGTTAAATTGTTGTCTTCCCTTATTGGTATTGTTTGGGATTCTCCTTGATTGTGTATGTCCTTAATTGCCTTATTCATTAGCATTATCAGGTTATCCTATGACAAATGTTGAAAGTTAAGAATTAAATTAGTAAACTTAAATTAAATGTCAATACTTTTAAAGTTAAGCTTAGTATGAACCTAATATTTTGGGTCATCAAACAATCCCTCCAATATGTCACAACATTTACGAACATCCTCATTTTCCAGGTCACCCGAAATGTGATTGAAAATTTTCACACTTCTTGCCTATCAATGATCAAAGGATAAGACAATTTTAAAATATTTACAATTTCAAACAATGTAACATTTTTTACTATATGGTAAAATTCACCTCTGTTATTGTATTCCATTTGAAATCTGACCTTCTTCTTTAATTTTCATTCCATAGTCAAAACTATGAAAAGAACATTATACTTGTGAATGTTACAATGATAAGTATAATGTTCTTTTCATGATATAAATTAAGTAGTCGGTTGCTTATCAATCTTTGTTGTACCTGTCTGGCTACACGTTTCCTCACCATTGCCACAAAGGAAACCGCTACCTTCAATGAACTATCAAAACATATGGGTCTCTGGAAATTGACATGATATAAATTAATCCCAACAAGTATGTGACAAGTTATTGTAAATTATTCAGCAACTATAAACATGGAATTGCAAGTCAATTGGTAGTTAAGTCTAACAAAATATATTCAATGTTAAAAAATGGATATAGAAAAAACAAAGAATTAAAAAATATCAAAATTATAAATTTAACACCCAACTTGCATTTGTTGCGGGAAACACTGTATCAATGTATTCTGCTAATATCTTTCTGCAACACTCCTTGTATCAATGTATTGCTTAGAATGTAATACCAAAATTATTACCCATTCAAAGGTTAAATGCAAATACCAATACTTTCCAAGATCATGTCATCACACTGGTTGCAAGAAACAATCTACATAGACCCAATTCATCATTTATGTTGTTGAGACTTAAAATAATTTATTTCTCAGACCAAACAAGGCCTATTCGAATATCCCCATCCATCATTTCAAAGAAGTACCATACAAAGAAGTACAAAGGTTTATTGGCCTTGGAGTGAATACATAAGATATAGAGTAAAGGAAAAATTATTATGGCCTTTTTTATAGTAAACAATTCTGAAAGAATCCTAAAACTGGTTCAACCATGTTGCTGATTTCTAACCTGGTATGAGTGAATACATAAGATATGGAGTTTACAAGTTCAAGTCCAACAAGATGCAACAGAAATAAAAGTCCAAAAATCCAACAAGATACCATTGTAATAAATTAAAAATCTTCCACTTGCGCCATTGAAGCAGCAAGAATGAAAGCATAATTAAAAAAAAAAGGAACCCAAAACAAAACCCATCATTTTACAACAGAAACACATAATAATTCAATAAATTTAATCTTAATTGCATTAGTAGTAGGCGAGAAAGGGGAATTCTACATATTAAAATGTTATGAACTCAATCATCTCCAGCAGGAACATATATCCAAAACTTAAATTTAAATGATTAGAATTAGAAAAACCCTTCTATCAAAAATGCAAACCTGAATGCACAATTACACTAAAACAAGCAAAACCAAAAACCCATTGATTAAAGTGCAAACACAATTAAAACCCACAAAAAATGGTAAAATTAAACAAGGAAATGAGACCTTTCAAAAATATGAACACTCCATATCTTATGTAAAGGAAACTGGTTCAACCATGTTGTTGATTTCAAACATACGGCTTAAGAAAAAAAAAAATATATCAATCAAAGACTATAAATCATATAAACAATCATATGGGTCTAAAAACAATCACAAATAAAAACCCCAAGATCAATATACGCATATAAATGAAATAACGAGGGTGAATAAAAGAAGGGTAAAGTGCATTAAACCCCCTGTACTATTTTCTCTCTCTCAACTAACCCCCTGAACTATATTTTTTACACAAAACTTCCTAAACTATCCAAACTTTTACAATTCACTCCATTCCGTTATAATACCGTTAATTAAGTTAGGATAATTTGCACTCAGATCCCCTGAGATTTCGGTCAATTGCACTCGCCCACTGAGATTTCATTTTTCTTGCAATGACACCCCCTGAAGAGGTGAAGACCCCATGAAATGACTCTTGTGCCCTTGCTTTAGTGTAAAAGACATGTTAACTAAATTAATGGACCAAACAACCCTTATGTCTTAAACTCAATTTAGAAAACTTTTCAAGTACATTGGATACAATGTTTTTTGAAATATTATCACATTTCTTTAAATTATTTTTTAAAAATTGTCATTTTTGTAATATAGGCCCCAAAAGTAATCATTTTTTAATTTTTCCCTAAAACTAATATTGTGACCTTTTACATTAAATAATAATAATACACTTTATTTATGATTATATTTTTTTTTTGTATTTTAGAATGTGATACATGTATAAAATATTTGTGAGCTTATATAATTTAATTTATTTTGTAAATAAATAATATACAACTCCTACAATTTAAGCAAGTAGTAATACATTTTAATTATAGTTTTTGTTGTATTGTAAGAGGTGATAAATGTATAAAAATGTTACAAATGGTTTATAATTTATTATTCTCCGTGTAAAATTAATTTAAGCCCTTACACTGTAAAATAATAACAAACTTTACTTATTGTATTTTTTTATATTTTTATAAAAATATGACAAATGGTTTATTATTTATTAATTTTTTTGTAAAGTTAATTTAAGCCCTTACACTTTAAATAATGTCAAACTTTACTTATTATAATTTTTTATATTGTAAAAGGTGATAATGAATCGAAATATTAGACAGTCCTTGTGTTTTTATTAGTAGTATATAGATAGATAGATAGATAAATATACAGATTTTTGTATTTTAAGTTATATTATTTTTCCTTATCGAAATATATTTGTCTTATATCTTTACTCTATATCTTATGAAATATCTATTAGAATTACATTTCAATTAATGTATATTAATTAATTAAATTTTTTTTTTAAATATGAAAATATGTATAGCCCCTTGTCGTATATCTTTACTCTATATCTTTTGAAATATTCATTAGAGTTACACTTCAAGTAATGCATATTAATTAATTATTATTATTTTTTAAAAGTATTGAAATATTTCCAATCCCTTTTCTTTTACTCTATATCGTTTTGACATACTCCTTAGAGTTGCACTTCAACTAATACATATTAATTCATTAATTTTTATTTTGAAGAAAATGTTTGGAAATATTCTCAACCCCTCACATTTTAGAATATTTGTTATATATATATATATATATATATATATATATATATATATGTTATGATTTTCATCTTGGGGCATGGAGGTAATTTCACCACTTAGATATTTGTCTCATGAAATAATGGAGACAATACAAGGGCATTCCGGTCATTTCTCCCCTTCAGGGGGTGTCATTGCAAGAAAAATAAAATCTCAGGGGGCGAGTGCAATTGACCTAAACCTCAGGGGATTTGAGTGCAAATTATCCTAATTTAACTAACGGTGTTATAACGGAATGAAGTGAATTGTAAGTTTTTGATAGTTCAAGGGGCCATCAGTTAGTTCAGAGGGTTAGTTGAGAGAAAGAAAATAGTCCAGGGGATTTAATGCACTTTACCTATAAAAAAAATTGGACTATGTCTCTTGCAATATCATCCTAAAATCAAAATCAAAATCACGCACACACACACACATATATTTATATATATATATATCCGTATATCATAGACTTACCGGAACGGTTTTCACTACGATCAACACCCTGCGAATGCCCTGATTTTGTAGCGGTTGTTGAGCTCAAGCATGGCGTGGCGTGAGAGAGTGACATTCTGACCGGTGAAACCCTAAAGAGTGAAAGATGTGATAAAGGGTAATAAGGACATTTTCTTAATAGGGATATAATTGTCATTATAAAAATTATATAATTGAAAGACAAATATGTAAAAATAGTTATAAATTAGTGAAGGGTATTCTAGTCTTGTAATTATTTGAACTTGTCAAAATTTTAATTATTTTACCTAAAGTTGTCTCTTTTGTAATTGTTTTTGTTAACTGATCTTTTGTTTAAATTACTTTTTGCAAGTTGTCCTTTTTTTAATACAGGCTCCAAAAGTTGTCATTTTTAAATTTTTCAAAAAAAGAAAAAGAAATGAACTACATTAAATAAATTATATGTTCCAATTAATTTTAAATTTTTATTTCAAATGTTTTATTTAAATTTGTAATTGTATCATATGAATATAAATATATATGAAATTGATGATGATGAAGAATTTGGTAAGATGAACATCCATGGTGTTGATAAAGAGGATGATAGTAGTAGTGATGTTGGTTATGACATCATTTTGACGGTGATTGTAAATTGGATGAAAACTTTGACCATAATAATGATCTTATTTAGGAATAATGTTATGTACGAGTAACTTTTTGTTCTAAGTTGGTGGTTATTTATTATTTTGAATTAGTATGATATATTGATAGAATTTATATTAAGTTTGTTAAATGATCTTTGTTTAGGCTTCTAGAATTTGTGTTTTAATTTTAATTTTATATTTTTAATTAGTTTTAAAGCTTTTAAGCAAACTATTTGCACATTGTTATGACTTTATGTCATGTTTTATATGAAGGAATTGAATGGAATGAAATGTTCATTCTATCCATTCCTTTTTTTGGTATGTTTTAATGAATGAGAATGAACATTCTCAATGAGTGAAAAATCATTCATTGGAATGAAAATCCATTCCATTAGTTAACTTATGGAATGATCATTTCATTTCTTAAGGAATGTTTTTAAAATATAAAATTACTAAAACAACCCTCCCTCATTTTAAGTAAACAAAACACCATTATCACATTGCCACCAATTTCTACCACTGCCATCGCCATCACTACCTCCTCCATTATCCCCCATTACTATTTTCGTAACATTTCATCTTTTTTTTTTTTTTTTGTAAAAAAATTACTAAATAGTACTATTTGATTAAAATTATATATTTATCACTAAGAGATATATTTTTTAGAGTTTTGCTTTTAAGTTCATTCCATTCCTAAATGCTTCATATTTACAACCAAATAATAGAATGAGAATGATTATTCCATTTCATTCTCATTATCATTCCCATTCCATTCTATTTATGCGTACCAAACATAACCTTAAGATAATGTTTTTATTTATATAAATTATTTTGAGCATTTTTGTTGTATTATAGAGATATTATTGTTTAAGAAGTGAAATTGATTTATTTTTATAATAATTTGGTAGAATTTTATGATTCTACTTACGATTCTAAGATTTGCGATTTTACGGACCGAAAATGATACTACCTAGACTCTCGATTTTGATAGCCTTACAATTATCCATGTATCACAAGGTTGTCAGAATTCCGATTCTACTTGGTAAAATCTTACAATTCTTTGATTCTATATAATTCTGTACGATTTTACTGTTTTACTACGATTTTACTACATTTTTATAATGATTTGACGATTTCGCCATTCATATGAAATGCCCAAAAACTTTATGATTTAGTCCAATATCCCAATATATGCCTAGATTTATGAGAAAACATTTAAATGACCAATGTATTAGAAAATTTTGAAAATTCTAATATGATTTAGATTTTTAAATTAAATATTTTAAAAAAAATTAATAAGAGTTGTTAAAATATTCTACTTACGATTTTACAGACATCAAAATAATTCTACCTAAAATCCCGATTCTGACATCGTTGATGTATCATTGTTGTTCAATTAATCCTCGAGCCCAACCCATAAAACACCTTTTTAGCCCAATGGTAAATACAAAATTTCCACATCATCATCATGCATAATTGCATATGCTGCCAGCTTATGCAGAACTCGACACGTAGAGTCCACGTCACCAATACATTGCCACGTTTCACTACTCCTTTTCTCGGGGGAACTCTCAAAACTCTCTCTCTCTCTCTCTCTGCTGTTGAGCTCTCAACACAAAACACATTTTTGTTGTTTTATTTTTCGTTTTCTGTAGATCTCAGAAATTTAGAAAAAAATATTTGATATACATTAGTTGAAAAAAAATGGTGTTATCTGAAATAATAGCAGCATTAACAGTAGATGACGATGATCAGGTGGTCTCTGTAACAGTGTTCGTTGCGGTGCTATGTCTTTGTGTAGTCATCGGACACTTGTTCGAAAAAAACCGATGGGTCAATGAATCTATCACTGCTATTTTCATCGTAAGTACTCCCCCATTTCTATTTACCATTTTTCGTCGTTTTTTTTTTTTTTGTTTTTTTTGTTACTCTCTCTCTTGTATGGATGTATTATAATATGTGTATACCGTATACGTATATAGGGCAAATTGTCCCCCAAAATAAAAAAAATTGGCATAAGGGTTTTGAAAAATTGTTGAGATATGTGTTAGGATTTTTCAAATTATTTTGGTGTGCGGTCTTTACAGCATGCAGAATGAGACACGAACACGGCATGAATGAGTTGAAGCTGTATAAGGGTAGACCCGAACACGACAAGTTTAATATGATTATATTTATATATATATATATTTTTCTTCTCTAATTGGTTATGGGTTAAAATATATCAATAAACTATTATTCGATCGTGTCAAATTATTTAATTTTGCTAATAATAACTAGTTCTTTTCGTGTTGGATTATGTCAATTCAATTTAATATATTATAATAAATAGGCTAAATGGATTAGATGGGTCGACATGTGGATGGACACCGATAACCTGTTTAATAAATGAGTTGTATTAGGGTCGAGCATATTTAACACCTATATTAACCAGGTCTTTTTCGACACGACACGACCTTAACCCGACACGAATTGCCTGCCCTAGCGGTCTTAGGTATATTACATTTTTGTATGTAAACCTCGAAAAAACTCGCCCCTCTACAAGGACTTGAACTTCTATTTAAGTGGAGTCGTGGTGGTTGAGACTTTATATATGTGGGTAGCTGTCTTT
This sequence comes from Cornus suecica, assembly GCA_963922005.1. Classification (NCBI taxonomy): domain Eukaryota; kingdom Viridiplantae; phylum Streptophyta; class Magnoliopsida; order Cornales; family Cornaceae; genus Cornus; species Cornus suecica. The sequence continues at coordinate 7,916,122 of OY998239.1, read as the reverse complement.
TTTTTTTTTTGGGGGGGGGGGGGGTTGTATGGGTCATTCTTTGATTTATTTATTCATTGAACCCTAAAATTGATATGAAATTATGAATAGCCAGATATATACTTTACTAACTAGCACAATCACATAGCTGCAGGTATAAGACAAATTTCACTTTTTTATTTATGTTCATATGAAGATGATTGCTATTGAGGCTAATGAGTGGCAAGAAATTCACATGACAAACAACTTTTGTTGAGCAATGTGGATTAATAGGTATAGAAGGATTAAATATTAAAGTTACACCCTCTCTAACAATTTAAGTTTTTGGAATAGTTGGTTGTTAATATGGTATCAGATAAGGAAGTCCTGTGTTCGAACCTCACAGCCACCCTTTATTAAATTATTGTTTCACGTGTTGGACCAAAAAAGAAGGTCATACGTGAGGAGGCGTGTTGAATGATTGATAACGTAACACAGACAAATCGAAAAATACTGATGCTGAGATACAAATAAAAAATAATTGAGAAACAATTGAGAAGTAGGGTAGGGCTCCACCTGTACCGACAAAATCGGTAAATAAGGGATCCACCTGTACCTACAAAAATGGTAGCATAAGGAAACAGGGCTCAACCTGTACCGACAAAATTGGTAGCACAAACGAGTAGGGCTAACAACATCAATGAACCCATAAACAAGGGCAAAACCATGGGAAATTAGGGCTCCCAAACCCTAAAAGGCGAAAAAAGCAAGAAACAAGAATTTTGGTGGAGTAAAAGATAAATCCCACCAAGAATATAATATATATATTATATCAATATATATTAATTGAAGATCGCTGCCGGAGATGGGATATGGAGCACCATCTCCAGCAGAGACGAAGATAAACGAAAAGAACTACCAAGAATCGGTAGACTCTGATACCAACTAGAAAATCATAAAGAGATACAAACAGAGAACAAAAACTCTTATATAAAGTAGAAAATCAAAGAGAAATAAAAGAAGAAGAATATCAATAATAAATCTGTAATATTGAATGAATTGTATTTTTGTGTGTATTGTAACAGTACATAAAGGGCCTATATATATAGGCTGAGTATACAAACATGTTTAATAAGAAACCGATGTGGGACACACACTAATTGTATTTTGTATATTCCAACAATAGACATTTAATTGCGTCATTCACTAAATTAAATCAAGCTTCAAGAGTGATAAGTAGTCCATATGGCATTACAACAGGAGGTTTTGTGCTCGAATAAATTATAGATATCACATTTTCGGTGAAATGAGAGACTTATTGATCATAGATGTAATATACTCTTCTGTGACTGTTAGTTTAAACTTTTAGAGTAGTTGATTATTAGTAGTCAGCTAATGGTTACATGAAAACTAAATCTAGTTGGATTAATGGCTAAAGAGGGGATTGCAAAGTAGCATGGCTGGGATCACGTAAAGTATCGTAGTAGTTTGTTGGCTTCTGAAGTACATTGCCAAGTCTAGCATAGTGGTGAGACACACCACAGAGGGAGATAAAGGACCAGTAAACACTGGTTAATTACTCCCAAGTCTCAACCATGAGACCTTGGCGAAAAACTATTTCTGTTTTCTTTGGTTGAAGTTGAAGCCTGAAGTTTTGCGTTCCAAAAATTGTTTTTACTTCACTTAAATTGTTGTGATTCTTTTTGGACTACAGGGATGCATTAGTGGAGCAATTTTATTGTTAATAAGCAAGGGCCAAAGTTCTCATATACTAAGATTTGATGAACGGCTGTTCTTTATATATCTCCTTCCTCCCATAATTTTCAATGCTGGGTAAGGACACATTGTTATGGTTTACAGTTTGAACTGGTTAGAATGGCTTGCTTAATTTTTTACGGGTTTAACTTCTCTAGCTTACTTTTGACAGATTTCAGGTCAAGAAGAAACAGTTCTTCCATAACTTCTTTACCATCATGTTATTTGGAGTTGTTGGTGTTTTCATATCATCTGCCATTATTACCGCTGGTAATGTATTGCCCTGTCCAGCAATAAATTTTCCATTCAATTACTTGTCTGTTTGCCAACTTGACAGCATGATTGTGAGGTGTCACCATGCTACTTTCCCCGGGATGCATTCTAATTTTTTCAATTTTACTCTTACTTAGGCAGCTCGTGGTTGTTCCCTTCGTTTGGCTTCGTCGGTTTGTCTGCACTTGACTATCTTGGTGTGATTCTCATTTATGTTACCTTTTGTGCTATGTTGTAGCAATCTTTTCTTTCTTTACCATCATCAATCTGATCTTTTAATACTTTCGATCCAGCTATAGGGACAATCTTTTCATCAACAGACACAGTGTGTACTCTGCAGGTTGGTTAGAGTTGATTATATGAGTTCAGATTTTTGGTTTGATTAATTATGGAAGCTGCTATCATGGTTGTTCCTAGAAATGAACTCTACCTGTAGGTTCTACATCAAGATGAGACTCCTTTGCTGTACAGCCTGGTTTTTGGGGAAGGAGTAGTGAATGATGCGACGGCAGTTGTTCTCTTCAATGCAGTTCAAAAGCTTGATGTCAGTAGATTTGGTGGCTGGTCAGCTGTTCGTATCCTTGGAGATTTCATATACCTATTTTCCACAAGCACTGCTCTTGGAGTTGGTGTAAGTTTAGATACCAGCAATGCAGACGTTGTTATATATGTAAAGCTAAATTTTAACTGATTGTCTAACATGGTACACCATATGTAGTTCGGGGTTATGTTTATACTTGTTAATATGGACGTGCATTGTGGGCGATATAGATTGATTTGATTGGACCAGAATAGAACCTCATGTAGAAAAGAGCTCAGAGGGAGGCGATATATAGAAAATCAGTGATGGAAAAACTGGTCAGTAAAGGTTGTCATCAAAAGTTGAAAACTAAAAAGAGTTTCAATGCACTATTCATGGGTTTGATGCATTCTCTTAATTTTTGGCTCGTGATTCAGCATTGAAATCCTTAAATAAAATTATGTATAAATATTTCTTGCTTGGATATCTTTCGCGGGTCAGCACCCTAAATTGGTCTCACATGATTAGCTCATATTTAATGATGAGCGCAAATCTTGATAGGTTGTTTCCATTTGCAAATTGGCATTCAGTAATGAACATACACCTACTGATATACGTAGCACAATTTGTCTACAATTTAATAAGAAGGCTTCATCTCTTTTGGCAGGCTGGACTTTTGACAGCATATGCGCTTAAAACACTTGGCTTTGGGAGGTAATACTTGTGTTTGCTTAAAGGAAGGTTCTGTAGTTGATGGAAGTGGGAAAATAGGAGTTCAGTAATATAGTTTCACAAAATATTGAGCAGATAAGTTACCTTCTATTGTGTGACATCCATAGAACTCTGTGTGTTGTATGTATTTTTCTGCAGACATTCAAGTGTTCGTGAAATTTCTTTAATGGTTTTAATGGCGTATTTGTCATACATGTTGGCTGAGGTAATGACTTCAATATATCCTATTAAAGTATATTACTCAAATCTAACTGTCATTTATTTTTAATTGGCAAACATTTTTCACATTGCTGTTGGGAAACATTGAACCCTCTGTTTTCTGCTTTGAACATATTATTCAAATTTAAAATGTCAACTACTTTTGTTTAATTAGCAAAGGATTTCCACAATGCTGTTGGGAAACATTGAAACCTCTATATTTTTCTTTGAAAGGGAGATGAATCCCACTAGGTCGCGGGCCTTGGTTTTGTCACTTTCTTTCTACCATGCACATGGTTGGAAGATAGTGATTTTAGTTTTTTAAAACGGTGGTTTGTTACTCAGTGCTGTCCTACCTAGTAGGGTTCTGTGAGACACTATTTATGCATAAGTTGGTTTCTCTTGTACATCGATTGGCATTCTCACTGTCTCTATTATGAACTTGTAATTTTTATTCCAAGCAATGGCCCCCATATACTACCATCACCATGGTCAGATTTCTTTAATTTTGGGGGCCCCAAGTTATGTAGATTTCATTCTTAAGCATGTGAGTGAATTTGATGACTAGTGATTCTAGAAGATTCCTCTTGTCGCCAGGATGACTACCTTAACAACAACACCCCCGCTCCCCCGCCCCCTAGGGCGGTCGGCGTCCATAGTTTCTTTTCTTCTGGGCGGACTTGTTTTCAACACTTGAATAGGAGATTTGTGAACAGCTTTCAATTCTTTAGTTAGGCTCTCCTTGGGGGCGTTGAAGCTTGCTTTCAGGGCTGTATAGGCCAAGCGCGCATGTGGAACGGGCACAGAGAAAAATAATTGTAAAGGAGAATCAGCCGAGCTCATTCCCTTCACTTGTTGGGCCCAAACCAACGCCTTCATGTAAGTGGAGTGACTGCCTTGGTTTAGGTCCAAAAGGCTACTCTCTTCTTCGCCCCTCCCAATCCGAAGTTCACTCTCCAAAGGTGTTATAGCAGTATAGTGGGCGAAGTCCTTTATTATGGAACTTCATTTCTCTCTTTTTCAGTTTTCAGGAAGAAAAGTAATTGCTGTGGGTTTTTGGGTGTTACATTTATTCTACTCAATTGTCAAGTGTTTTGTATCTTGCCAGATTATGATTCAAATCTTGCTAGATGGATCGTGGGACGTTTTACTGGTTGTAACATGCAATGTGCACAAGGAATATATTTCTTTTCCCGCAATAGAAAAAGGCTCCCATGTGCTTGGAATTGGCAATCCTTGGAATTTTATCTTCAAATATATGTGCATGTATCTAGCTGTTGCAATATTCATGTCTTTCTCCTTCCCTTTATGCAGCTGTTGAGCTTGAGTGGGATTCTAACTGTCTTCTTCTGTGGAGTTCTTATGTCTCACTATGCATGGCATAACGTGACTGAAAGTTCAAGGATAACAACCAGGCATGTATTAGTATTTTGTGTATATGTAGTAGTACTACTAAAACTTGTTTCACATTAATGACTCATTTATTCAATTATGATGGCTCCTAATAACTGATGATAAGTTAAAAAGGTAAAATTACCCGGTTCTAGTGTCTGATACCCTTTGAGTTGGGAGGGCATAGACAGGAGACAGGCCTAATTATGGGCCTTATTGCGTAAAGGATGTCTGCTCTTAGACTCGACCCGTGTACTCACTTTTGCTAATCAGAGCTTATTCATTAGGTTTTCCTACTAGTCAAAGATCTAGCAAGAAAGCAGCATTGGATCCCATAACCTTAGTGATTTGTTATCAGTTAGTGTGTGTGTGTGTGCGCATGCGCGTGCGTAGAGAGAGAAAATCATGGTGTGAGAAATGTTTTGAGAAATCAAATGCACAGTAATTTGCTCATCCCACAAATAATAATCGAATTAATATGAAAAATAGCTTTCCCTGTACCTTGGAAAAGATAGTGATAAGGTAGATATTGTCCACAAAACTTGTAGAAGATTGTTAGTTATAAGGGTCATTATCCAGTAAGGTCCTAGTATATAGTGGGTGTTGGGAGGGGTCAGTCAATACATGTTAACCTTTTGCATTATATGCACACTTCTGCTCTTAAGATTTAAATTCATGTTCTTAAGCCTAACAGACCGAGCATGTTACTCTATTAAAGAATCCTCTGTATAAAAGTTTGAGTAGCAGATATTCGTATATATCCCCTCCTAGAACCTGCTTAGGTTGGATTACTAATGGGCAATGGCTTGTTTCTTTATCCAATTCTACTACATAAGAAATTTAGTGTCTCCAACGATTTGTTATTATTATTATTATTATTATTTTGGGTTATTGGTTATTGATTGTTAAGAGTATTTTGCTACTAATCATTACAAAAACATAGTTAACCACTCCTCTACACTTTCTCATCTGCAGGCATGTATTTGCAGGAATGTCTTTTATTGCGGAAACATTTATATTTCTGTATGTGGGAATGGATGCGCTGGACATTGAGAAGTGGAAAATTAGCAAACTAAGGTAACAATGCTCATATTTTTTATTCATTTAATTTGATGAACTCTTTTTTTTTTTTTTTTTTTTTTTTTTTTCTTTTTGTGCCTTTTAAAGATATATACTAAGCGAGAGTAAAACACATTATCATACTAGTCAACAACCTTTCAGATCTCACTGTTGTCGTAGAGCCCAAAAAGTCAACAACCAAATACAGGACATTTATCTATTTTCGACGTGAAGTCTAATATTATTCTCATGGAAACACAATCTCAATTTTGTCAAATTTTAGACTTCTGATGTACAGATTAAAACTAGGACCAAAAGAATGTATTTGAGTTGGATTTCGTCTCATTCCCAAGGATAGAGGGGAAATTGTAGCCAATTTATAATTTACTTTAGGGGTGGGGATGTGCATATGAACACTAGTGCGCGTAATCTTAATGAACAGATAGTCGATAGATGCAGCTCTTATTGCAACTAAGTTTAGTAGATTATGAGTTTTCCATAACTGATATGAAGTTGTCATCCACTTCTTCCAAATGTTTCATGGTTACAGTTATGGTACTTCAGTGGGCATATGCAGTACAGTGCTCTTACTGATAGCACTCGGACGTGCTGCTTTTGTATTTCCTCTCTCTGCCTTTTCCAATTATGTGCACCGAAATTCTGAGGGATCATCGTTGATCACGTTTAAACACCAGGTGAGATTTCTCGTGCTTTGTCATAATAACCATATCTGCATATTAATACTTTGATGGTTTGCTATGTTGTCTAGATTGTTATTTGGTGGGCTGGGTTGATGAGAGGAGCTGTCTCTATCGCTTTGGCATTCAAACAGGTCATTACTTGTTTTGTTTTCTTTTTTTGTTATAAATTGCGATGGAAGGCTTGAGACAGCTTGATATATATTGCATTTGATGGTAACATCGGTAATGTCATGGTGTTTTTGTTCTCTCTTTTGGCTGATGCAGTTCACGTACTCTGGTGTTACATCCGATCCTGTTAATGCTGCAATGGTCACCATTACTGTTATTGTTGTTCTCTTCAGTACCATTGTAAGTTAACAAAGTACTCTGATAAATCATGTGGGGGTGTGTGAGTGTGTGGGGTGTGCGTTTTTTACCATTCAAAAAAAAAAAAAAAAAGTACCCTGATAATGTTTCTTCGATAATCTTAAATTTCTGTTTTGTGTTCTACTTTCCCAATTTCTGTCTTGTCATTCCCATTCTTCAACCAAGGTTGTAGTTCCAGTCTCCAAGAACAAAACACGTGTTTGTAAAATTATTATGTTTAACTTGTTTCTGGGTTCTCATTTCTGCATTAATTCTGTTGTAGGTGTTTGGTTTTCTGACAAAGCCACTTATAAATTTTTTGCTCCCTCACAATGCACACGGTCGGATTCATCGAGAACCATCTACCCCTAAGGAGGAACTGACTCTCCCCTTGCTTTCGTTCGAAGAATCTGCTGCCACCAATATGCTCCGTGCAAAAAATAGTCTGTCTATGCTGATAGAAAGACCTGTATTCACTATCCATACATACTGGAGAAGGTTTGATGATGCCTACATGAGACCTATATTCGGTGGCCCACGAAGCGACGAGCTTTCATGAGCCTATCTATGATATGTACACAATTGTAAGCCAACTACATGGTGGTACCGAGCTCAAGATTGTCGTCCTTCCTTGGCAAAGTGTCGCGTCTCGATAGCCTAATTATGTCGTGGGTAGTCTCTGTAAGATGGAAAGAGACCATCCATTTATCGTGTTATCGGATGATCGGATGTTATTCCGCGGGAAATGCCATTTTTGTTTCCATGTAATTTGGTGGCATACAAGTATCGCAAGTACTTGAAGTTTGTCAAATGATGTGTACATTTTTTATTCTGGGGAGGTTCAAATTTTTATACAGTATTTATTTGTTTGGTTGGCTGTTTTATGTTTGGTATAAAACATTTTATGTTTTGTAACTGTTAATGGTAGTTGAGAAACTTATATGCATTGTGATGGAAAGTGGATTTAAACATTGAAAGTTATACTAGCTCAAGATTTGGGATAACACGATAAAAAGCCAAGTGTTGTTGACAATTGTTAAAAAGTTATTGAAAAAATGAGATTTGACTTGACTAACAATTACTGTTCCAAAGAATATGGTTATTCTGATATGCCCGATGAATAAGAAGAGAAAGGGAACTGCAGAATTCATATTTATACTTGTATCATTTATAAAAATTAATATTCACAATCTCAATTGTTTGTTGTATTCTATCTTAAATTTTTTAAACAATTGTCTTAATTTCAACACTCAATAATCGTAATAGGCTCCATTTCTGAGTGGTTTGTATTATTTCATTTGTTAAAAAATTAGTTAAAATAAAAAGGGTATTTTTGTAAGGTTGCAAAATCACAAGATTTTTCCAGAAAAAATTTAAATTTTTATATTAAGGAACAAAAGAGAAATAAATCCATTCCTTCTTCCATTGTCAATAGAAGCAATTTTTTCCTCCATTAAGATGACATGTAATGAAATAAAAGTTCAGAAACATGGCTAATTATATACAAGCCTCAAGAACCGTTTTTGTTGCCCAAATTAGCGCTGTAAATTGTGGTTTCAGGGCTATAATTAATTGCTTAAATCAAACCCTAACAATCATTTTCTTGTTTTTAGATGATCATCATTCATATTCAAGGACCACAAACAACCATCTCTCTCTCTCTCTCACACACACACACCTAACTGACAAAAGTCAATTTCCCTTTATTGGTTTGACTTGTCACCAAGTGTCCACTCATGATGTTTATTCCAATTTAATTGAGTTTTCTTCAAACAACATTTGATCATTATACCTTCTTGGGATTCTTCTCTCACCCAGAAGGTATCTTTTTTTTTTTTCCTAATCATTTGTTAGGTCTCACTTTTACTCATTCTTATCCTATCACATTGTGGGTTTCTTTTATTTTTTTGTATTGTGATTATATATAGTTGTATATACATGTTTGTTTCATTATAACAAATTTTCAAATTCTGTGACAATGGTTTTTGATGATAAGAAAGAAAATGAAAATTCAAGCCAACCAGGTCAAGAAAATGTGAGTGAATCTGGAGGGACACTTAGTAGGCAGCCAAGTGAAGCTTCTTGTTATGCAACAGAGGGAGAAGAAGATGAAGAGACAAGGATTAAAGTGGGTCCCCAGTGCAGTATCAAAGAACATCTTGAAAAAGACAAGGTTGGTTTCTCTTGAGTTTATTTAATTTTTAGTTTTTTCATTACTTGTGTTCTTGATAGTTTTTTTTTTGTTTTTTTTTTTTTTTTTTATGTTTAGGATGATGAGAGCTTGAGGAGGTGGAAAAAACAGCTTCTTGGGAGTGTTGATGTCAATTCAGTTGGAGGTACTTTAATTAGGTGATTTTTAGTTTGTTGAAAAGACATAACTTGGTTGCATAACATTGTTTTTACTTTTTAATATTAACACAACCACTTCATTGACAAAAAAATGTATATACTGTTTAAATTGTCCATTGATTAGGAGATATATATATTGAAAAAGGAGGAGTTGCCCAATTTTGTTTTAAAATACAAAGTGAAATAAATTGATTATTGTAGTGTTTATTTTTTCATTTAATGGTGAAACCTCTTCATTTTCTCCTATATGATTCCATTTAAGATGGTAAATGCCATGTACATGATAAAGTGGATCATTCAATATTATGTCCCAACCTTCAATGCATTTTTTCCTATTGGTTTCAATAAACACAAAAAGCATCCTTATTATGGAAATGATTGTGCCCTTTCTCCATTATTCAAGTAATATTTTGGGAGGAACTGTGCTCTATAAACTTTCAAAACAAATTTTTTTTCTTCTTAATTTGATATAAAATATGTAACTATTGTGTTTCCCATTTGCATAATTATAGAAATTCTAGAACCAGATGTGAAGATTTTGAGCCTGACAATCCTGTCCCCTGGTATACCTGACCTTGTACTTCCAGTTCCAGAGTCTGGTAATCCCAAGGGCTTGTGGTTTACTCTGAAAGAAGGTATCCACTATAGTCTCAGATTCTCCATTCAGGTCAGCAATAATATTGTTTGTGGCCTCAGGTACACCAACACTGTTTGGAAAACTGGGATCAAGGGTACAAACACACACTCTTTCTCTATATGTATATATATATATACACATACATCTATATATATATAATTCTATATATGCAGGTATTGAAAGATTTTAATGGTGTGCATTTCAGTTGACAACTCAAAGCATATGCTTGGAACATTCAGTCCCCAGGCAGAGCCTTACATACATGAGATGCCAGAAGAGACTTCTCCATCTGGTCTTTTTGCAAGAGGCTCATATTCAGCAAGATCAAAGGTAAAAACTTCACTAGTACCTTTTAGTTCCCACATCGGTACATTACAAAACAAGTCTCTTCTTCATAAAACCAAGATCAAGCCATTATAAGTGCTGGGCTAAGTAACGCGGGCCTGTGACCCGAGTGGGAGCATTAAGGCGCTAGAAAGCTGACGGGGTCGGGTCAGCGATGACGTAGTTGGGCTTTGGTTGGGACAGGCTCATTTCTCTTCCCAGTGATTCCATTGATTTATAGGTGTAGGCGCGAGGAGCTCACTCATACCCTAAAAAGGTGTGTTTGTTGAGTGTGGAACTCGTTGAATAGTCTCTTCACGGGCCTGTAGTTCCGTGAAGTTGCTGGCTTGTCAGAGCAGCAAAAAAGGGGCTTAAATGCTTGGCCTACCCATCTTTGGAAAGGGTTGAGTCCGATGGGCTTTGTCCTCAACCTCCCTCTTACACACACTGACCTCGGCTCCCTCTACTGAACCTCGACCTTTTTATATTTACTTGTTTTATATATATATTCCAGAAAGTACTTATTTTATATATTAATGTACCGAGAGAAGTATGTGAGATATAATAGTATGCCGACTAATTAGTATTTCTATTCCATAAAAGTTGTATAATTTATATTTTTTAATATTTTATAAATTAGGGGTATAGTGTGTGCAATTTTTATTTTTGCTCTTATTAATAAACTATCATGGTGGGGTTCAGTGTTTGATTAAAGTTAGTTGAAAAATGGTAGTTGGGGAAATAAAATATGTTCAACTGGCCCCCTCAAAAAAAAAATTCTTTCAAAAATGTCCAATATTTTTTGTGGCCCTATAAAATTTCAAAAAGTAAAAAAAAAAAAGTCTTTTTAATTCCCTAGTTAAAAAATATCAATTAATTAAAAAAATCTCTTTGAAATTCTTGTTTAGATGCAACTTCGGTATATGAGAGTGTATTTATTAATTAATTTTTCTATTCCAATGACTTGTATTATGTAATTACATATGAATTTCTTTTTCATCTTTAAAATTAAAATTTTATGACATTACACGTGCATAATATTATAGTAATTACTACTTATTTAATTAATATCTCCATAATATAAACACACAATTTCGTTATACTAGTTGAAAGGGTTATTAATAGTGATTATCAATGGCATTACACACAATAAATATGCATATGATTGTTTTGGGTTAGTGAATTTGTGTAATTTTCAAAAGACATGTTTATGTACGATTCACATGGCGCACTGTTGTTTATTCAAATTTAATTATAATCAATTTAATTTTAAGTAATTGTTGCAAATTATATAAATATCAATATTAAAAAGGAAAATGCTTGGATTTTAGTCAATTCTATAAAGACGATTTTCATTTTTTCAAAAAAGGTCGAGCTCAATTATAGATTTTATAATATCTACCAAGTTTTGGTTTTTCTTTTTTTAATTTTTAGATATAGGTTAGTTCCCTCCCCCGGTTATATGTACATATATCAAAATTGAACTAGTTATATTTTTATATGTATTCAATCAATATTTGAACACCTTCAACTTCGGTCCCCACTATCTTCGAATCCTGACTCCGCCCCTATGGACAAGTATTTTGGGACAAGTAAAGTGACAATAGTGGACAACTAATATGGGACGGAGGGAATATAAGAAATGTAATACATATTTGTCGTTGGTAGGATTCACATGGGTTGGGCACTTTTTTTTTTTTTTACTAACCAGTAGGGGTGCACACGGTTCGGTTCGGTTTTGATCGAAACCGAAACCGAACCGTTATTTTCGGTTTCTTAAAATTGAAAATCATAACCAAACCATTAGTAAAAGAAACCAAACCAAACCACTTTTCGATTTCGGTTTTTAATACTTTCTAGATATTTTAAAATTTATAAATGAAAATTTCATTACTATTATTATCTTTTTATAAAACAAAAAGTTTTAACAAGAATAGACTAACAAGTTTATTTTCATATCTATTTATTCATATATCTGTAATCATTATTCTTGCAGTTGTATTTGTCTAATAAAAATCAAAATTGTCTATATAAAACCAAACACATAGAGAAATCTACCAAATATCAAAACCAAAACAAGAAACACATATATAATAAACAAATCAACATAAACATAGGAAAATAGTCTACAAATTCACTCAAAAATTGAGTTTTATCTGTATGAATCCAACAATACCAAGTCTACACATAATTTTACAAACTACACATATACATATATTTTTACAGAAAAATTTGGATGGGAGAGCATGTTATAAAGGTCTTTTTTATGCTATAGAATATGAAAGAGTCTTGTTCATGACATTATTTTTCCTTCATTTGTATTGTGTATACATGTCTAATTTCTTGGTCACTCTGTTACAGTTTATTGATGACGATAACAAGTGCTACCTAGAGATCAACTATACCTTTGACATCCAGAAACAATGGCCAAAGTAAAACCGCGAATTTTCTTTTTGCTCTCGGTAATGTCTTCGGAAGCTGCATTACGAGACAACTACCAACAGTTGAAGATAGTCATTCGTGTAATTGTGTTGTTTATATTGTGATTTTGTTCAATGACCATCTACAATGACTATATAGAGATATTTATAAAACGAATTTTTGTTACATTCATTCATTGAGGTTGTACTTCTGAAATTTGACATACCCGGCGACAATTGAACTTTGACTCACTTCATAAGCTACTTAATTATAAAAATATAAAGCACCTGTTTTGAAATAAATTTAGTCTTTGACAGGTTAGAAGTGAGATAACATCTTCAAAAATAACATAAAACTCTTCTTCCAAATTTGGAAATTTATAACAGATTGACAATTTCCTTTAAAGTCACATTGGAGTAGCCCCTTGAAAATATGAATCGAACCGTTTCTACTAAGACTAAACCTTAGCAATTGAAGCTTTAACAACATAAGGAAATCATATGGAGACAATTAGTATTGTCAAACGATTTTTTCAAATATGCCAACAGATTAAAAACAACAAGGCCAACATATTCTCGATCAGGAGATAATATGATAACTCGAAAATTCAATATCAAATTATCAATGAATTTAGTCTACGGCCTCTATATTACCTTTCTTTCCCATATTGAATTTCACTGATAACTTTTTCATTTTCTACCCATCCTTATATTTTGTTTAATATCTTTAATATAATTATAACTTATTCAGAACTTCTAATACTATTATCGTACACATTTTCTTTCACAATAAATATTTTTTAACTGATCGACCCCACCATCTCACCACCACTAATCGAACCTCACATCTGCAACACACACACACACACATATATATATATATATATATATATGTGTATACACCACCATCACCCCCAAACAAACCCTCAATCAAATCCCCAAATCATAACATCTGCAACACACACACATATATATATATACCATCATCACCCCCAAACAAACACCCAATCGAATCCCCAAACCCTAACTTCTACAACACACACACACACACACACATATATATATATACACCACCATCACCCCCAAACAAATCCCCAAACCCTAACTTCTGCAACTCGACATCCTCAATCGAACTCCCAAACCTTAAACTTTGTTACTTGACACCCCAAATCGCAAGCCTTGAGTGTGTTCATGATCGAAACTCCTTTTTGGACCCAATTTGATGTTGGGAAGAGAGAGAAGATGGAAAAAAAACAATTTGTGTGTGTCCAAACCCTTCGATCTATTCATACATCTTCTTCATGTGTGTGAGAAAGAGAGAAAGAGGAGATATGTTTTGGGTTTTTTTTTCTTTTGCCAAACAAGGATTTGTTCTTGTTTTAAGGGTAATAAAAAAAATAAAGAATTTGATCATAACAAAATAATAGTTATAATTCGGCATAAATAGAAAAGCAGTAATTGGATATTAATAACATTACTTTCAGCTTCTTTAAAACGATATTCCGAATTTTAAAAATTATTTTAAAATTTTTGTCAAATACCATTCAAAACTAATTTTTATTCCTGAAAGTAAAATAAAGACTTTGAAAAGGGAATCCAAACAATACTCTGATTGTTTGTTAAAAGCAATCTCCACCCTAATTTACTTTTCGAATTTGATTATCATCATAATAATATCAAATTCAGAATAATAAAAAACCTGATAATATCTTATATCAATTTACCAAAAGATATATCAGAAAAATATTGATTCCATGCATTCACGCATATTAGAAGATGCCAATTTAGAACAACCCAGTACAGACTGTACAGTGTCGCCTTCTTCGCGCTATTTTTTGCTCTCTGAATGAATACACACATAAACTAGGGTTTGGGCCGTCTTGCTTCTGCTCTCCGGCTATTTTCCCTGAGATTTTCGCTCTGGTAAATCGATCACATTCACCTTCATCTTTTATATATGCTGTGTTTGGGGATTTGTGGAGTTCGAATTATTAATTGAATATAGGACGCTACCTAGGGCGAAAATTAGCTAATATACACACACATATATGCATATGATCTGAATGTATTTGTGTAATTGTACGGTGAAGTAAATTATCGAAGAGATTGAACTTGATGCGTTCTGGGAGAGAAGAAAAGGTCTAATCTAGGGTTTTGAGTTCTCTAAAAGCAGAACAGTTTCGATATGACAGTTCTATGAAAGAAAATTTTCAAAGGGGTTGTCTGAAAACAGTTTTCAACCAAACTTTTATTTTATCTTCCTATTTTTGTTTTTTAGTTTTTTTTCAATGTCTTTATTTATATTTTTAAAATTCGACCAATTCATTCTTATCTTTTTTATTTCTGATTGATTTATTTATTCATTAAAATATCAGTTTTTTAGGTTCTTAGTTAACTGAATCAAATAAGCCCTTCAGTCTTGGTGTTGTTATTTAGGTTCAGTTCCTAGTTGGGAAAAGTTTGATTTCCTATCAACCAAGCCAAGTTTGGGTGGTAGTGCCACTGAAATTGAATGTAGTTTTCTTTTAACTCACTTTTGATTGCCAAAAGATATAATAGGAAGTATAACTTAGGGTTATGTTATGGGTGTTGTGTTGGTTTATGGAAAAATGAAAATACTATCCAACTATGGCAATTGGCTTGTTTTAGCATGGTTGTTGAGTTAGCATCTTGATATTGAACAGAAATAGAGACACCATCAGACCATACACTTGATATTCTAGTGTCATATTCTTGCTTGCCATCTATTTATGTCAAACATTTTACTATTATTTGGCTTTATTGTTGATATTCCTTAATTGTTCTATCGTCAAACTGTATGGGTTGTTTATGGTATCAATATTATTATTCTTATTGTTTTGTTTTGTTTCGATGTTCATCTTTAAGAGTTTTTCATTGACTTGTTAGATTATTAATGAAACAGCTGGTGTGAGTCGCGTGTCTTAAGAAGCGAATGGCATCTTCAGATGATGAGGAGGAACCTGTGCCACGTACTGTCTCAAACTACCATTTTGTTAATAACAAGCATAAGTCCGTTTCTTTTGCATTGTTGCCAGTTCAATGGAATGACAAAGATGAGAGCCCATCTGGCAAGAGAAAACAAATATTCTTGCATGGGAATGCCGATAATGGGTTTAAGAAAATATATAAGGAAGTCACAGCATGGAAGTTTGATCTTTCAGATGCAAAGCCAGAGATATGGGTGCTATCCAAGGAAAATAAGTGGATCAAGCTTCAAAAGCCAAGACAGAGTTTTAAGAATACTGTTAGAACTATCTTGATCACTGTTCACTGCCTGCACTTTGTGAAGAAAAATCCAGAAACGTCTGGGGGTTCTTTATGGAATCATTTGTCTAAACTTTTCAGGTTACCAATAGGATATCTCCGCCCACCTTTCTTTCTTTTCTTTTTTTCTTTCTGCAGTAATTGATTAATTCTTTTTAATGCAATTTGTAGCATCTATAAGACACCTTCTGAGAGGGATCTGCTAGATCACAGTACTTTGATCAGTGAAGCTGTTAAAAGAGACAAAAGTTTGGCGAAGTTAAAGGTAAGTGTCGTTTTTTTCATCCTTTTAAAACCTTATGGCAAGAGCTTATTATTATTCTTTTGGAAGCAATAAGTTTATTAATTGATTCTGAAAACATAAACCATTTTTCCTTTTTAATATATTATCACAGCAGCCTATAATATAAAGTACTTTTAGATGTTTGAAGCTTGAGTTAAGGGGAAAATTTTGGGAAATGATATAGGGATACTATTTGGCAGTGACACAGTGGTGTTTTGAAAGGTAAATTCTGAAAGATGGAAAGTAATTTTAAACAACTTATGTTAAATTATACAAGAACAAATGGCGATTGTTTTATCCTCCCCTGAGACGAAAAGCTGATGCATTGATGATATATATAAAATAGATTATAAAAAAGAGTTTTTTTTTTTTTGGAAAGTTAAAAAAGAAGAAGAGTGGTTACAATTCACATGTTTCAGAATTATCAGGTGGGAGTTTCCCTTTTCAGATTTACTATCTTTGTTCATAGTCATTATCCCAATGACATCAATTATTCAAACATGAACCTGACCTGTCACTTTAATTTTTAATTTTTATTTTAGTTTCTCATACTGTTCATTTTGATTCTTGATTCTCTCTTGATTTTTTAAATTCAGAAACGTGTACGGATTTTCAAGATTAGAAATAAATTGTCCTGTGAAGAACCTAAATATAATGACACCACTGTTATATATGGTTGAAGTCATTGAGGTTCTCTGGTTCTTTGATTTATTTTTTAAAATTAGTAATAACTAATTGAAACTGAGAATGAGAGGGAACATGATTGTTTTGTCATATTTTACATGGAAAACATGTTCCAGTGGAGCAATGTACCTTCAAACAAACAAAATATAAGATTGATTTTATTTCTTTTTATCGTATAAGATTTTACACGAAGTATGTTGCAAGGGACTTATTTGTTATTATTATCTAAAGTGGGGTGCTTTTATATTTTTAGAAAATTATTAATATATACATAATATAGTGGAGATCAATACAATTAAATTCATTCTATCACTCTTTCCCAAAAACTCTCTCACTCTTTCTCTTCCTCATCCTATTTCTCTCATCATCTTTATTCTTGTTTAGTTTTCTCCTAATTACAACAAGTATATGTTCCAATGTAGCATTCTTATTGTAGCGAATGAGATGTAAACTCATAGTCTATTTCTTTCTCAAATTATATCGGGCAATTATGTCTTTTTTTCATTAAATATTCCAAATATAACATTGATGATTGGCCAGTGACTGTGATTTGAACAGTTTTTAGTTACATGTCTCGAGCAGAAGCCCAGAAAGAGGAAAGTTGTTGATGAGGTTAAATTCTCTTCTCCGTCCAGCCTCCTAGTCTTTTCAACAACAAAATCATGTTTTGACTGAAAACGTTCATTTGTCTGGCAGGTTGTTGGAACAACAGCAAAGCCTGGGAATGTAGTTGATGATGATGAAATGATGAATGACGCTCAAGAAGATGACTCGGATGAGGAAAGTTCCCTGTTTGATTCTGTTTGTGCAATTTGCGACAATGGTGGCGATCTTTTGTGGTATGAATTTCTTATTCAGTCTTTTTTTTTTTTTGGTCTTTATTCATCTCTTGCTCGTAATTTTTAATTATGATGTTATAATGCTTAATTATCGTGTGTTATCGGTGAAGTAGTAAGTACACGAGCCTGAAGTTTTTTACGTTAATTATTTAGGCTGAAAAATATGCCATGTGGATCACTATGTTATTGAGAGCTTTGAACATATTAATCATATAGCTACAGGGAGGTAAGCTTATGAATGTGTGCCAATCGTCATTATTGTTTGAGTTTTCAACCGAGTATTGAGTTCCTGATGATGATATTTTCCTTCTTAATCTTTCACAAGTTAGGGATTGGATTGCTATTTTAGCATTGGAAGGCACAACAAAAATTATATATAGATATGTATATATATTGATTGAATTGCTTTTTAGTATTGGAATGCACCAAAAAATATTGGCTTTAATTTGACATAAAATGTATCTGTTGGCATACATATTTTCGAATCTATTAGCAAACAGAATACATGGTTCTAGATATGATTGAGATTATTAGTCTTGAGTATCTTTCGTGCGTTGATAAAATTTCATGCTGATTATTTGATTGATTAATGTTGTCTGTCATTTCTATGGGACACCTTTCTGTTAGTTCCTTTTGTTTTGCGTTTAACATTGAATATGGAGTTTATAGTTTACCACATTCATATTACTTGTACGAAAAAAGATATGCCGAGTATTTAATTGGTAAATTTTGTCTGACACTTCTATGGGGCACATTGGTAAGTAATTTTGTTTTACATAAATTTTATGCGACCACCTTTATATTACCTGTAGACTAACTTGAGGTGGAAATTAACATGCAAGTTATTGACTAATCTTCTCTTTAAAGTCCTTTAAAGGTCGTGATTCTATGTATTAACTCATACCCTCATTTGTGATCTTATACAGTTGCGAAGGGGGGTGTATGAGGTCATTTCATGCAACTGTAAAAGCTGGTTCTGAGGCAATGTGTAAATCGCTTGGTTTGTCTGCTGAACAAGTAAAAGTATGTTGTTCTTTCGTATTAATAATGTAGTGTTTTATGTTTGCATTGTATGGTTCGTTGATCGTCTTCTTTGATACATGTTACATTTTGCAGGCAGTACAAAAGTTTTTCTGCAAGAATTGTCAATACAAGCAGCATCAGTGCTTTTCTTGTGGTGAATTGGCCTCTTCTGATAAATCATCTGGTGCCGAGGTATGTATTTTTTGAGAAACAAAAGTGCTTAGCTATCATTTTAATGTTTGTTATTCTATCGTCCCTCCCCTGTAACTTTACAAATGCTAATCGATCAGTAGTAGGTTGTTTGAAAAAGGGGTCATTACCCTGCGTGGTCTCCCTTAATGAAGGGAGCTAGGATGTGCAGACTGGATACAGACCTCACATAGAGCCCACTTTTCTTCTTCGATTAGCAAGCTCTGGAAGTGATTGCTCATAGCATCCGAACCTGCATTCTCTTGCATGACAACTAGGATATTTTGGTGCTACACCCCGCAAGGGCTATTTTAAGCATAGGTCGTTCATATTATTAAATGGAAGGTGGTCCTAGTTCATCCAAATTGTTTTGAAAGTTGAAGGTTTTGTATAATGTAGTATCAGTCTCCATTTGGCATGAGGGATGGAAATTGTAAGGAAGGGAAGGTAAATATATAGGACGGGGAATATTGTACAAGGGAAAAGAAGGGTCTTCCTGTTTGTTTTTTCATGATCTTACGAGTATACTCTTGCATTTAAAATGAATGGTGGTGTTTGAAAGGAAATAATGTATATAGGGTGATGGAGCTCTTTCCCTCCTCATTTCCTTCCGCTTTTGGGAGGATTAAATGTGGTCCAGGAAGAGCCTTCCCTTCTCTCTCCATTTTTTCAGTCCTACCAAACCTCAAATAGTTATCCATCTCTTTCTTTTCAACCCATTCCTTTCTTCCGTTCTTTCTTCCTAATCCTCTGAGGCGAACCATTAATGATGCAAGATTAAAATGATGTGTAATTATATATATGAAATGAGTTTAGTGATTCCTACAAATGCTTTCAGATAAAGCTCATAATGTGGTTTTGAACAATCCTGTATGGTCCAGTTCCCTTGCCATTCTTCTCTTATTTCCTTTTTCTTGGTTGTATCAATAGTTCCTTGATTCTACTACCTTAAACATTTTGGTGTATTAGAAGGCTTCTTAGGATAGTTTTATTTTTCGTACATTAAAAAATTTGCTTCCTTTCTTTGCTTTGCATTGAGTTTTCTATTTTGTTTTCTATCTATCTGTTTCTTACTATTTGCCATATGCTGTTATTATGCTTCTCAAATATACAGGGAGAAAACTTGCTACCTTCTCTCCTGTTCTTAGTCTTTAGTTCTGTTAAGAGACCTTGCTGATTTCTTTTTAGGTTATAGAATGTTTACAACTAATATATTAGTCCATTCTTTTTTCACTTATCTTCTGCATGACAACGTCCCATTGTTTTTTTTAGTACTTTACAACTAATTTGGTATTAATTTTTCTTTCCTCTCCCGTTTTGCACTGCGGGTTCTCGTAGTATTCAGTGAAGCCACTTCCATTTTCTTTTGGTAGATGCTTTGCTAAACCTGATCATTTTTTTCCTAGCGCAGTTATGAGCTCTTGTAATTCCTTTTGTGGTTGCATTTTACTTTTCAATCCCAGCCCCTGGTTAACTCTATTTCCCTTTGATGCATGAACATTTTAGGCAATTGATTAGAGTAGTCAAAGTATCACATTATAATTATAACTATATATTACAAACATCTAGGTGAGATTAATCTAGAAACATATCAAAGACACGTCTTCCCAGATTCCGATAGCTTGAGCCTCTTTGCATCCTATATTTTTACTTACGTTTGCATTTGCACTACTCGAAGTTCCTGATTCCTGAAAACTTATCAGGTATTTCGCTGTGTTTCTGCAACATGTGGCCGTTTCTACCATCCACATTGTGTTGCAAAACTGCTCCGTTGTGAGGGTAAAACTGACGCAGAAGAGCTTCAGAAAAAGATTGCCGCAGGAAAATCTTTCACTTGCCCTATCCATAAATGCCATGTCTGTAAGCAGGGAGAAAATAAGACGGATCCTGATTTGCAATTTGCTGTTTGTAGACGTTGTCCGATGTCGTACCATAGAAAATGCTTGCCTAGGTACCCCTTAAATTTTGTCTAGCTTTTGTTTCTTTTATTGATTTTTTTTCATGAATTGTTATTGTCTTTAAACAATAAAAGGTTGATGCTTGGGTTATTTTTATCAGGAAGATCTCTTTTGAAGATCTGGAGGATGAAGGCATTGAAACAAGGGCTTGGGAAGGTCTTCTGCCCGACCGTATTCTGATTTATTGCTTGTATGTGTTTAAAAAACTCTTGCTTTTCTTGTTAATTGTGTCCACGCTAGCTTCCGGAAACATTAACAGCTAGTTTCTCTTTCTACAGAAAGCATGACGTTGATGATGAATCGAACCACATAAAATTCCCAAAAATTGCAGAAAAGAAGAGAAACCAAGCCTCACCACTGCTTTCAAGCAGAAAGAAATTAGCATCAAGTTTGAGACGAAGTCGTAAATCAGTTGTCACTTGCAACAACGGTGAGAGGGATGGCGATGAGAATCTTGACCAGGGGAAGAATCGGTCGGGTGAGAAGGCTGAAAAGAGGCAACGTGCTGAAGGAAAACATGGAAAAGGATCAGGTGATGTAACACCGAAAGAGAAACAGAATGCTCGGCGTTCTCCTAAAAGCAGGATGGACAAGGGAATGTCTCACCATTCCCCGACCAAGGTGACTAGTGACAAATCATTGGATGCCAACCAGTCCAATGTTCTCGAGCCATCATTGCAGACAGAGGTTGACAAAGAAGGTTCCCGGCATCCCAATCATCACTTGAGTACAGAACCAGGTACACTGTCTCAAATGGAGCATGGTGGGACGCAGGAGGATGATTTGGCGAAGAGGTCCAGCTCGAACAGTCAGGAAACTCATTTAGACGTACTCCAGGTATCTGGTGCTAGTCGTGATCATGAGGTTAAAAATTCCCCAGGATATCGATCTTACAATGGTAAGACAGACGAGAAGTTTGGCAGTGAGGCAGATATGATGTTGCAGGTTCAGCCCTATGGGCAACAAGATAATGGGTTCTCGTCTCGCGATGAACATTTAGATTCAGCAGCTGCTTCATCTTACAAGAGGATGAGTACTTCTTCAATGCAGATAGATGCGCATACAAGGATGGACAATTCGAGGTTTGAGCCACCACCTTTGAGCAGGAATGGTACTTCTCGGCCAGGATTTCAAGCTGCTGATACATTCGGCTTTGCGCTGGGTCCCTGTCCTTTCCTTTCGCCGAACAATACAGCAGGTTGGATTGAGGATTAGAAATTTGATTGGGGTTGTAGTTATTTAAATATAGGTTAATTTTTTTGTATTTTTTGGAATAAAAAATATATAAATTAACCGTAATTACAGAATTGAAAGATTATGGACTTTGTTGGCTGAACTGGAAGACGGAAATGAGAGGAAAGAGAGTTTTTGCATTTTTTAAATTATAGTATATTAATTAAAGTTATTGAAAGTTTTTGCATTTTTTATTTTCTTTTAAGTTGATAAATTATATTTATTTAATGAAAATTTAAAGGGTTATTCCCACCGACACCCCCTCAAAGAGATCCTAATTTATGTTCGTTTTATTGTGAAATTATTAATTTGCCCTTCCATATATATTTAAATAAATGGTAAATTGCAGTAGCACCCCCTGAAGTTTTACTTATTACATTAGGGTAATATATAAAATATAAAATTATCCATATGCCCAAAATATATATATATATATATATTACGAAAATATATATCACGAATATATATATATATTAGGAAAATATATATATTTTACGAAAATATATATCACGAATATATTAGAAAAAATATATAAATTATAAAATTCAAAAATAATATATAAAATTTGAAAGAAATATTTAAAATTCAAAAATATTATATAAAATCTGAAAATGCAAAAACAATATAAAATTCAAAAAATATATATAAAAATTTAGAAAAAAAAATATAAAAAGGGGAAAAATATATAGATTCAAAAAAATATTTAAATTTCAAAAAATATACCTAAATTATAAAGTTCAAAAATAATATATAAAATTTGAAAGAAATATTTAAAATTCAAAAAAAATTGTATTAAATTTTCAAAATATATATAAAAATCGAAAAAATATATTTTAAAATTTGAAAAATACTATAAATTCGAAAATAAATATAATATTAAAAATATATATAAATTTCGAAATTATTTTTTTTTCAAAAAAACATATTAAATTTCGAAAATAAATATAAAAATCGCAAAAAACATAAATTTTTTGAAACAAATATATAAAATTTTAAAAAAAACATATAAAATTCAAAAATATATATTAAATTTCGAAAAAAATTATAAAATCGAAAATATATATAAAATAAAATATATATATAAAATTTGAATTTTTTAAAAAAAAAACATATTAAATTCAAGACAATATATAAAATTAAAAAAAACCATATAAAATTCAAATAATATATATTAAATTTTGAAAATAATTATAAAATTCGAAAAAAAACATAAAAAATTATAAAATTTGAAAATAAATATAAAATTCAAAATATATATATATTAAATTTTTTTAAAAAAATACTAAATTCGAAAATAAATATAAAATTAAAAAAACATTTATCTCTCTCTCTCTCTCTCTCTCACACACACACACAGACACACACCACTGCCACACAGACACATATATATATATATATACACACACACATATATATAGATCTATACATATATATATACACACATATATATATAGATTTATACATATATATAGCAACATCTATATATATATATACGGGTATAACATCTATAGATATATACGGGTATATATAGCAGCATATATATATATGGGTATGCAATATATACAATTCTCATCTTCAATCTCTCTCCCAATTTCCCACTTCCAATCTCTCTATATATATAAATTAGGGTTAGGGTTTTGGGATGCCTAAATTGAAGAAGAAAAAGAAGGATATGCAGGTTATTTTATATTATTTTGAGGGCAAAATAGACAATTCACAGGTTGGTTAACGGCACAGTTTAACGGCGTGGAGACAGAGGAGGTATTTGTGGGACAAAATTCAATTTTGAGGGGGTCTGAGTGGGAATAGTGAATATCGAAGGGGTCTATGTAGGATTAGGATATTTTTGAGGGGGTGTCAGTGGTATTTACCCAAACTTAAATCGAAGAATCATTGCATGTGGTCCTGAATACTCACTAATAGACATGTCAATTAATGTTTTTAAAAAAAGTTTATAATTATTGGGTATCTTAAATTATACGTGTGGTAGAAGATCATACAATGAATACTACACCTGTCAAGATAGATAGTGAACTGGAAGTTTGGAACGCATAAAAGTTTGTATCCGTTAGGCACGTGAAGGGGCGCAATAAAAGCCGGAAAATTTTGGTAATCCATGTGATTTGTACCTTCTTTTCCTTTTTCGTTTAATTTTAATTTTTTGTTTTTGCCAAACATCTATGTTATTATTATTCCAACATTTGTCATTTGCAGTCATCAAGTTGACGTGATAATAGTAATTTCAGTCCACTTGCCAAAAAACACGTGAAATTCCAAAAAAAAAAAAGAAAGAAAAAGGGGACATATTACTCCTAGTTTTCAATCTATCCTTTTGGTGGCTCAAAAAATAACCGGGCGTTGTGCTTGGCCGATTTTTTTTATTTTCG
Source organism: Cornus suecica (assembly GCA_963922005.1). Classification (NCBI taxonomy): domain Eukaryota; kingdom Viridiplantae; phylum Streptophyta; class Magnoliopsida; order Cornales; family Cornaceae; genus Cornus; species Cornus suecica. Next base: position 7,891,578 of record OY998239.1, on the reverse strand, counting down.
TAAGATGTGGACGTGTCAGAATCGGTGACAGAATTCAACCGATTCAAACAGAACAAGTCTTCGTCTTTTTTGAGCATGAAGAATAGAATCATGCTATTTATGAGAGAGAACTCAACTCTCGTGAAGGGTTTTGATTACCTCAATAAAGAAGACTTTTGGGTAACCGAAAGAAAAAAAGGATAGGAATTGAAATAACGAAATGCTGAGAATTTAAATTGTAGGAAAATAAAGATTTGCAAGGAATTGAATGAACTAGTAATTAAAATAGTGCATGGAAAATAAATGGTATTGAAAGTGAAGGATAAGAAAATGTTGTTATTGTATCAGGAACATTGTATTTGGTGTTGGATCCCTAAAACAAAGGCATACGCATACATTATTTATAGAATAAAATTGAGTAGAAAGCTAAACTAAAGATAATTAAGCTAACTAAAATTGATAAATTCTAAATATTTATTCCTATCTAAAAGATTAACTAAAAGAGATAAAAAAATAAAAAAAAATTCTAATTTAACTTCTTCTCCCATAAGTTCTTCATTCTTGTTTGTTGGGCTTCTTTTTGCGCAGCCCGTTCTACTTAATTTCGGTCGTTCTTGTGACGGCTCATTTTGGGAGTCAACACCATTTTTTAGAAAATTTAATGATATGTAATTTAAAGGGTTTAGTTTATGATCGAGTTGTATTATGGAATCTTAAATAGGACAAACATGTGGCCCGAATCTAAAGTCATGTTTGGTAGGCGGTTTTTTTGGTCTGGTCCAGTCCGGTCTGGTCTAATCTGATCTGAAAAAGTCTATTTGGTAAGCGGTATGGTCTTACTATTTATTTATTATTTATTATAATATTTATTTATGTATTATTTCTTTCTTTATTTATTATTTCTTCACTTTATAATATATTTTATTATTTATATTATTAAATTATTATTTATATTATTATTTATTAATTTATAAATATATTCTATTTATTTATTATTATTTCATTATTTAATTCATTTTATTTATAAATTATTTATTCATTTTATTTATAAATTATTTATTCATTTTTAATTATTTAAAAATATATTTTATTAATTTAATATTATTATACTCATTTTTTATTATTATTATGAAGTATTTATTCATTATTATATTTACTTATTATTTATTATTATATCTATTTATTATTTATTATTATATTTATTTATTATTATTATTTATTTCATTTTGTTTATTATTTATTATTTTTATTATATTTTTAAATATGTTTTATGTAATTTATTATTTATTTAGTCCATTATTTATTATTATTGTATTCATTTTTATTATTATTATGTTTTATTTAATTTATTATTTATATTATTAATTATTCATTTTTAATTATTTATAAATATATTTTATTATTTATTCATTTATTTATTATTATTATATTCATTTTTTATTATTATTAGGTATTATTTATTTCATTTTGTTTATTATTTATTATTTATATTTTATTTTTAAAATATGTTTTATTTAATTTTTTATTATTATTATTAATTTATTATTATTATTCATTTTTTATTATTATTTATTTATTTTTAATTATTTATAAATATATTTTATTAATAAGACCAGACATGACCACCAGGAACTATCTTTTTTTTTTGTCTGAAATGAGGTTATTTTGGTCTGATTTGGTCTTACTTGGTCTAACCAAAAATTTGGGACCAATGCTATCAAACATGGTCTAATCCCATAAAACACAAGACAAGACCAGACCAGCTGGAACCGAACCACCTACCAAACAGGGCCTAAGTAATTAGCCAAGTGGTATTACCTTTGGCATCCACTTAACTTTTATCATCTATACGAATTTAAATGCATATCTTCTTATAAAGCTAGTGTCTTTGAAACACAACCCAATATTAAATTAAAAAGAAAAGAAAAGATGTAATAGGATTAAGTTTATTATTTTATATGTAATACAAAATTAAATAATATAAAATAATGGGTTTGAATTATAATATTTCCTTATGATTTTCAAAGTTTTTTTTAAGAAATAAAAACAAAAGTTATATTTTGATTATGCAAAATAGGAACCTCTTTCCGCTTGTTTCTTTAAGATGATTATTCACTTCTTACTCCACAAATTCATTTGACTAAAATTTTACTTAAGTAATTAATTCATTTCATGCTTATTTATAGAATTGTGTTGTTCATATTTCATTAGGACGTGTAAGAATAATTTCTTAGGATTATTTACCTATTGATAATAATTTACAAGATCGGGAAGGAAAACTTCTGTGTATCTTCTTAATTTTTTTAAAATTAAAAATAATTATAGCAAAAGAGTAATTAATAAAGTTGTAACATTGATCATTGCTCTTCATTGTCGAAATCAATAATATTAAAAGTAATTATAACATAATTAGTTTTACTTTCAAAAGAGATGCTAATATAATTCAAAATATCCTCGTTTTTATTTATTTTTATCTTTACTAAAATAACTAATATTAATTATATTTTTATATATAAGTTTAGAACTCAATGAAGGGTAGTGGAATGACTGATTAAATATTAAAGTCAACAATATCCTTCTAGTGAGGTTTATTAGTTTTGTGTTAATTGTCCAAATAAAAAAAGTGTTGACATGACGTATGCTCAAAAACCCATATAATATCATATTCCCCAATGGAGATTGGAGAATCTTCACTGCAAATGCTGAGACCATACAAGTCTACATCCATCAATAAATGAATTGAAATTTAATAATACATCACAAGCCAAATTACTCTCACCTTCCTGAGATTTTGTATAGTAACTCTCTTATTAAAATTTATATAAATTTACTTTTTCCTCCCATACCAGATTAATGTTAAACTAAGGCTTCGTTTGGACGGAGAGATTTGAAAGAATTTGGAGAGAAAAGATAGTGTTATATATGTTTGGGTTGACATCTTGAAGAGAAAATAAAAGATTTTGAAGGATAAGCCTATAACTACAAAATTCTTTGGTGTTATTCCTTAAAAAATGAAAAGATTTGGAAAAAAAAAAAAGATAACAATTTTAAGTATTAAAATAACAAAATTATGCTATAGTTAAAAGAATAACTTTATTAACTAATAATATAATAGTAATTTAATTATTATCATTTATTAACTAAGAATATAATAGTAATTTAATTATTATCCTTTCTTTTATTTTCTCTCATTTGGCTTATCCAAACAAAAATGATATTATTATTTTTTTTCTTTCATAATCTATCTAAACATAAATTTAAAATATTGTTATCATTTCTTTTCACTCCTAACTAATGATATCATTTCTTTTATTTTCTCTCATGTCCATCCAAAGGAATCTTAATTTTCTTTTGTATATACTAAAATACCTCACTAAGTATTTTAAAAGCTAAGTAATTTTAAGGTTATTCTGATGTCCCTAAAATTTTGTATAATTATTCTCATATTAAAGTTTGTATAAATTTATTATGATATCCCCTGTAAAATTAATATTACACTAATATTTTTGTGCATTTACTAAAGTAATCATAACTTAAATGTTTTAAACTAAAGTAATTTATTATTTGCATGTCTAATGTCCTCCTATCATTTAAAATACTAAAATACCCTTCATTTGACACCATCCAAAATATCTTTATCACTTCCTAAACAAGTTGGTGATATTATTTCAATATTTTTATCACTCTCAATGGTACTTTTGGATTTTAATATATTTGTTATTTATTAATTTAATAAAACTAACTTCATTTGATAGTAAGGTTATTCAGACCAAAATTAATAAAATCTTAACATAATTTTACGCCAGAGTAAATTACTTCAATTTAAAGTACTTAAGTTACTGGAGATGTCAGAATAAATTTACACAAATTTTTAAGAGTAATTATGCAAAATCTCATGGAGAGTAATTATGCAAAACATTCAGGGGAGGTCAGATTAATTTACCCATATATAAAGCCTTAAACCCAACTTTTCTTCAACATCAACAATCCAAGAACACCAAGAAGGCCTTGTAAAGCTCAGAAATCAAACCCCCAAAATGGAAGGTGAGCTCAAGAACTTAACCATCGCATGGTCCTCGATCATAGCCTCTCTCTTCTATGCCTATTTCATTGCCGCCAAAATCCCCAAAGGCACTCTCAGACTCCTCTCTCTCCTCCCCATTTTCTCTCTCTTCACCTACCTCCCTCTCTCTCTAACCTACGCTTTCCCCATCGCCATCACCAGTTTCTTCATCACCTGGCTTGCCAATTTCAAGCTCCTCCTCTTCTGCTTCGATCTGGGTCCACTCTCTTCCCGCCAATCTCTCTCTCTCCCTCTCTTCCTCTCCATTTCTTGCCTCCCCATCAAAATCAAACCCTACCCATCTCCCCAAATCCCTAATTTTCCAAAACCCAGAAAAAAAATTCCCCTGAATTTGCCCACAGAGACACTAATTTTCTCTGTTTTGATGGGGTTGATATACCATAAGAGAGAGTTGATACACCATAAGGTTGTGTGGACCATGTATTGCTGTCTAGTGTTTCTCATGATTGACATTTTGGTGGCTGTTTCGAGCGGCGTGGCTCGAGCCGTTCTCGGCTTGGAGCTCGAGCCGCCGTCCAACGAGCCGTACGCTGCGACGTCATTGCAGGACTTCTGGGGGAGACGGTGGAACCTCACTGTATCGAGTACGCTGCGCGAAACCGTATACAAGCCCGTGAGGAGGGCGTTTGGCGGCGGTGGCGCGTGGAGGCCACTCGCGGCGGTGATGGCGGCGTTCGTGGTGTCGGGGTTGATGCACGAGCTGTTGTTTTATTACGTCACGCGCGCGCGTCCATCGTGGGAGATGACGTCGTTTTTTGTGTTGCATGGGCTTTGTGTGGTTGTGGAGTCTAGACTGAAGAGGGCTTTGGGTGACACGTGGCGGTTGCATTGGGCTGTGTCGGGCCCACTCACGGTGGCCTTTGTGGTGGTGACTAGTTTTTGGTTGTTTTTCCCGCCATTGGTGCGGGATGGTGCCGATGTGAAAGTGATTAGAGAGTTCATAGCTTTTGTGGAGTTCATAAAAAGTTGTTTGAAATTGTGATTTTTTTGGTTGGTTGATTATGTTGAGTTTGACCCACCAAACTATTATTTGGACTATAAATTTCTACGTTATTATCTGTATGTGAGTGACTTGAAAGGTGTATGCAAAATGGTCTTTGTTTGGTAATTTAATTATTTTATTTTTTGTTTTGTGTTATATTATGACTAAAAAATTGTGAAAGTCCCACTCTCTAATCTTTATGCTTAGTATGCCCAAATTGATGATCATGACAATCCAATTATAGAATATAATGTAGGTAATTGATTATTTTTCTTATGATTAGATCTTGCCATGTCTAGTGGAACCGCACTATATTACTTAGAATCATATCACTTGAAAAATTGGCCAATTTAAGAGCTATAACAATAAATAATCCTTCACACGCCTTTTTTATTGAATGTTTTTCTGTTCAACTCAAAATTTTAAATTTTTAGGTGAAATTAATATCTATTTATTTATATACAATTACTTTCTTTATCCGGATTTTATATGGGATAAATAGACACCTCTAACATTCTTCTCTATCCGAACTCTTGTGACACCGAATTAATAACTGAATCTTGCTCTGATTGTAGCGGACCAGATATTTTGCGATTCGATCTAAAAACTTAAGCCGGTGAACCTAACATCCACCCATCTATATAACCAATCACTTTCTCATCTAAATCTTATTTGAGACAAATAGACACATCTAACACCAAGCTTCTACAAATTATTCATTTCCCTTTTTCTCTTTTTTATTCAATAAAATAAATATTGTTAATCCGTTATAAAAAAAAAAATGAGCAATTTGAAGCCGAGTCACATAATTAATTTTAGTGTTTGCAATTCCAATTCCAAAGCTCTCAATCTCACAACTTGAATTCTACATGAGAAATTGTGATTTCTAATTATAAATCTTCAACCCACTAAATACTCTATCTAATATTCAACTTTTAACAACCACAAACATACTTACATACATATATATATATATATATATACATATATATTGTTTTAAAAGTGTAAGTCCCTTGGATTATTTCTCCCCACTTTAATATAATATTTTTAAATAAAAAAAATATTTGTTTTATTATTTATTAAATCTATTTCATTAAAGAAGTGTATTAAATATGTTTCATTAAAGAAATACGAGTCTTAGATTATTTCTCTCCACTTTAATATAATATTTTAAATAAAAAAACATTTGTTTTATAGAAATTTACATCTATATTATTCTAAAAGTGTGAGGGTGTTGGAATATTTTCAAATTTTTTTAAAAATAAAAATAGTATTATTTTAAATATTAATTGCATTAAATAAAAATAGTATTATTTTATTAATTACCATAATTATTATTGTTATAAATGTACATAGACTTGTAATATTTGTATATATTTTAAAAATATATTAAATAAAAATTTAAAAAATTATTTAACTTTGTAACAATTAAATAATAATTATCTAATTAACCGTTATCAAACTATTTTGAACTTTTCGCTAAATTTAATTATTATTATTATTATTATTATTGTTATAAAGAGTTATATTTTATATTTAAATCAAAGAAAAATTTATAACATTGATAATTTAACATTTAGATATACTATAATGGTAACAACTAATTCATGATTTTATACAAATACTTATTCTAACCATATATTTTTTAATAATAGTTACAAATCTAACTTTTATAAATTTGTTATAAATAATGCACTCCAAAAGACACAAACCAATCATGTTTAAAAATAGACTCGGACTTCAAAAGGTAATGTCAATCCTATTTACAGTTTTCACACCCAAAGAAACAAAGGTTAATTATTTAATGATAATAAATTATGGTTATTACTAATTAAATTTTAAAACATTGTTTCACTAAAGGCAGTCCAAATGACACAAAATCAAATACATTAAGAAAAAATAAACTCGAAACTTAGAGATTGTTAGAAAGAATTTGAAAAGTCTGTTCAAATTCTATATATTTTTTATTTAATAGTTAACGAAATAGTGACTAATTTATCCATCTTTACATAAATGTCTTTTCAAGTTTTCATGTTTAATGATGAAGTTAATGATGAGAAATTCTAAGAACCTAATAATGAGAAATTATAAGAACCTTTCATTTTCACGTTATTATTTTTACAATTTTTTAGATGAAAAAATGTAACTGATCACTATTTCAACCCTTTCAAGAAGTAGGATTGTTCTAAACGTGTAAAGATTCTTTTTTTCTTTATATATACATTAAATTTGATGATAGTATTTAAGGAAAAATATTATAACTGACAATTTAGTATAGCTAACTCTAACATTAATAAGAATTTAAATATATATAGTGGTGTTATTTATTATTAAAAAATTTTAACCTTTAGATTTCCTACAACAATAGATTAAAATGAACCAAACAATCATACTTGAATGCGTTGGATTTTGAACAAATACCAAGTGTTCAATTATATTCATAAATTCTATTCATTTTTGAAGCACATGACTATATACAATAGGCCTTGTCGTAGGAGGAAAGTGGTTGCCTATTTATTTAGATGATGGGTTTGTAACATCGTGACTCCTTAGGTTTGCTTCCTTTTATTAGTGTGTTTTTCCTTATATATCTTTTGTAGTTTTATATTTTGATTATGATGAATATTTGAAGCCTCGAAATAAATGAGATATTATTTTGGTATCAGGTAAAAAGAAATACTTCACATTAGCTTAAGCAATGTGAGTTGAATGAATTAGTTTTATCTCCCGTTGTGAAAATTTTGAATGATAAAAATATTGAATGATGTTTTTGTGTTGATTTCCTTGTGAACTGATTTAAGTTTATTTTTATAAGGAGATTCCATTTTTGAAATGAATATTCATGAATTTTAAATTTTTGATTGTGTTAATCATGAGTTATTTATTAGATTGTAAGGTAAGGTAAAAAATTATTGTTTTATGTTTTTTTATTTACATCTTTGTGTAATTTGCTTTTTAATATATTTTTTTCTTTCCTTGTATTATCTATGGGTTAATGTATTTTTGAAATCCTTATTTATATAGTTTTTCAAATTTCAAATTTACAATTTCTTTCCTTGTGAACTGATTTAAGTTTATTTTAATAGGGAGATTTCATCTTTGAAATGAATATTCATGAGTTGTTAAATTTTGGATTGTCTTAATCATGAGTTATTTATTAGATTGTAATGCAAGGTAAAAAATTAATTTGTCTCTTTGTTAGTTTTATTGTTTTGTGTTTTTTTTTTAAATACATTTTTGTGTAGTTTGTTTTTAATATATTATTTTTATTTCCTTGTATTATATATGGGTAAATGTATTTTTGAAATCTTTATCTATATAATTTTTCAAATTTAAATTTACAATTTCTTTCATTTAATCAAGTTAATGATTTAAGATTTAATATAATCTTTTAATCACAACACGTGCAAATGCACGTGTTAATCATTAGTTATTTGTTAAATTATAATGCAAAGTAAAAACTTCATTTGTCTCTTTGTTAGTTTTATTGTGGTATTTTTTTTTCATTTACAGATTGTGTAATTTTTTTTTAATATATTATTTTCCTTTCCATGTATTATATATGGTTAATATATTTTTGTTTTATTTATATATATTCCTTTCCAAATTTTAGATTTATAATTTCTTTCATTTGATCAAGTTAATAATTACAATAATTTATCTCTTGAAGTTATAAATGATTTCTATTTTTACTTATTTTTTTATATTCTTTTTTTGCTTAAATCTATCTTTTAGAATTTCTAAACCACGTGCATCGCACGTGCTATATGCTAGTGTATATATATATGTTGGTCACATATTGACACCTAGAGGAGGGGTGAATAAGGTCAATTACAAACTTTGATACTTTTTTGGTTTGACATTGTTTTAACAAGATAGACATTGTAGGACTTTAGTCAAACACTTAACAAGATAGATGATCCTTTAAGTGATTAACTCAATTCATACTTTGAATAATGCATTGGTGATTTACACAATTAAATACATGCATCATTGATTCAAGTAGAATGAGAAATAGTTCGAGCATCCAAGTAAAAAATTTAACTAACAATGTATAAACACTTTTCTCATACATGTAGACATAGTGCAAAGTGTTATTTGTCATAATAAACATCTTGTAAAGTTTATAAAAGGTAATCAAACATTGAGTATAAGCATAAACTCTCAAATATAATATTATGTTAAATATGCATTGTGTTAAACATTTGGGGTGCTTATGAACATTTTATATTATAGTGTGTTGAAGATAAGTTTTATCAAACACTTGGTGAACACTTATATTATAGATAAATAAGATAGTAGATAAGTTATAATCTACACCTTATCTAACCAAGTTCACAATTTAATTCACTTCAACTATGCATTTTCTAACCACTTCGTTAATACACAAACACGAGCAATTTCATAGCATTTATATATAAGACTCAAGATTATAAATGACAATTGCTTTTATGTTATGGTGTGGTGAAGATAAATTATATCAAACACTTGGTGTGCAACTATATTATAGCAAACTAATAAGCAAATAGAGAATTTATAATCTAAGTTATAATCAAGTTCACATTGCAATTTACTTCAACCAAACATTTTCCTAATCCCCTCATGAATATTTAAACACACACAATTTTCAAGCATTGATAAATAAAGCTCAAGATTGAAATGAAATTGCTTGTAACGTAAGGAGTTAAAGGATAGAGAAAATGCAAACCAAAACACCGAGTTTTTATATGGTTCAACCAAAGTTTTGGTCTACATCCATGTCTTGAGAAAACCTCTCAAGGATTCCACTATCGTGTTTTTCTTACGGGTGAAAAACAAACCCTTACATACTTCTTCTTCCGGGTGAAGAGTCAACCTTGTGGGTGGAGAGCCAACCTTCTTTGCTCTTGCTTGCGGGTGAAGAGCCACCATTTGCTTACTCTTGCCGGTGGAGAGCACACCTAATCCTCATCTTTAAGGTTGAGAGAAACTTTTACAAAGCGTCAACAAGCCATTCTCATGCCAAGATAACTTTTTGGTCTTTCACTCACAAAGAATAAGAATTTAAGATAGAGTGGTATAACATTATCTCTCAATAGATAGATGAAGAAATCAAAGCTCACTTCCTCACATACTTGTTGGAATATTGAATGAGAAATTAAATTATATAACCTAATCTATTACTAATATGGGTATGGGTATGACCTAGTTTTGCAGAGAGAGGTGCATTAACTGTTTGTATAGTTGGAGTGACTCTTCACCTCCAACTAGTGCCAAAACAGTTTCAATACCTCTTTCAAACCATTGCGACTACAGTTTCTGTGCCTCTTCAATGTCTATAAATAGACCAAGCCAGAAATACATTTTTTAACTTCCCTCTACATACGCATATACAACATATAGAAAGATAAGTCTGGTCAAAAGTTTGGGGTACAAACACAGTATTTGTGTTCGCTGGTCTTCATCCTTGCAGTGCTGCAACAGTGAAGGCGAAATCCGTTCTATCTTGGGAGGCAACTTGTTCGGATTCCTTAAGCACCGTAGAGGGAGCAATTTTGCCTTAAGGAAACTGTGGTATCACACAGGGCTCGGATTTAATCTGCTCATTCTAACAATTTGATATTACGGGTCAGTTTTCTTCTTAATTATTGCAAATATATTTGTATGCATGATATATATATATAACAGAAGTATATGTAGTTTCAACAATCTTAAGGCAAAATTGGAATTTCTATTTCATACTCTGTTATATTTTCTATATATATATATTTCGTGCTTATATTTCATACAATACATATACATATTATGTTCACAGATTGTTTTGTATAGGTTTTCGATATATACGTATTACAGTGTCTTCATATATGTATGTTTCTGTTTTGTAGTATTGTACACATTCGGGACTGTCAATTAAACAAACCACAGATTTATTACAGAATGATATAAAACACTTTTGTACCCATATAGGCGTGTCTTTTCAGTATTGTTAAAGTTTTATTTCTTTCAGATTTCTATAAACCACATAATTCTATATTATTCTGATATATATATATATATATATATATATATTCTGTACATATAGATATTCTGTACGTATATATTCTGTACATATATAGTATTCTGTACGTATATTATGTTCTCTCTCTATATATATATACAGTCTGGTAGTATATAGATAGTTACATTCTGAAATTTACATTCTGCAAATTGTGTTCTGCATTATACATTCTGTTAGTATACACTCATATATATATACCACAGTATTCTGTTATATATATACCACAGTAGTATACACTGTTTCAGAATTGATAAATATATTTACTGAAATTGAATTCTGTTCACAATCTGATATATATAAAGATACATTATTCTGATAAACACAATTATATTTTATATATATTCTGTATTTCTATTCGGATATATATATATTCTGTTTTTAGATATATAAACTGCATTCTGGTTTTGTAAATTGCATTCTGTTATATATATATATTCTGGAATTGTATTATATATATATTCTGATATTCTGTTATATATATCTTTATATAAACATACTGAATTATATTCTGTTATTTATATATATACTGATATTTTGTTATACATATATATACTGAAATTATATTCTGGTATTCTGTTATATATATACTAAAATTGTATTCTGTGATATATATATATATATATATATATATATATATATAACAGAATATATATATTTCAGAATATAATATATATATAATCCAGAGTAGATATATATATATTCTGGATTTCTACTCTGGATTATATATATATTATATTCTGAAATATATATATTCTGTTATATATATATATATATATATATATTCTGATTTTTATATTTTGATATATATATATATTCTGTTAACTTGTATACTAATATATATATATTCTGTGTATATATAATTTTATATTATATATTCGGTTTTTATAAATATACATTATATTCTGAAAAACGGTATATATATATATATTTAATTATATTAATTGTTAATATAATTATATATGTATATGTTTTGAATCACGTCCAGTTTATATTGGTTGTCTATATATTTTTGAAATTTTATTTCGGAATTTTATATATATACATCATGTTTGTTGTATTACGGTGTAATTTTTGTGTTATTATAATATTGTGCGGGAAACAGTACATAAAACAGATTTCTGTTTGTGTAACAGAAATGGCTACTGGTAATCCAACCACAATCAATGTCCCACATGGGGAGAAGCCTGAAAAGTTCAATGGCTCTGATTTTAAGCGTTGGCAACAAAAGATGCTATTTTATCTTACTACTTTGAATTTGGCCAAATTTTTAATGGAAGCAATTCCATCAGTGGCCGAGGGTGAAACTGATAAAGATAAACTGGCCGCAGTGGATGCATGGAAGCATTCTGATTTTTTGTGCAGGAACTATATCCTTAATGGATTAGATAACACACTGTATAATGTATACAGTGGTGTGAAAACTGCAAAGGAGTTATGGGAATCATTGGATAAAAAGTATAAAACTGAGGATGCTGGCACGAAGAAATTCATTGTCGGCAAATTCTTAGATTTTAAAATGTTAGATTCCAAAACTGTACTCAGCCAAGTGCAACAGATTCAAGTGCTTCTTCATGACATTCATGCAGAAGGTATGTCTCTTAGTGAGTCATTCCAAGTGGCGGCTATAGTTGAAAAACTACCACCACTTTGGAAAGATTTTAAGAACTACCTGAAGCATAAACGCAAGGAGATGACTCTTGAAGAGTTGATAGTTCGCCTGAGGATTGAAGAGGACAATCGTAAGTCTGAAAAGAAAAGTAGTGCATGGCATCCTATGGAGTCAAAAGCAAATATTGTGGAGGAAGGATCATCTTCAAAGACTAAAAAGAGAAAGTTCAGTGATGAAGGTCCAAGTAAAGGATCTAAGAAGTTCAAAGGCAAGTGCTTCAATTGTGGAAAGCTGGGACATCTCTCTAAAGACTGTCGAAAGCCAAGGAATTTCAGGAACACTAGACCCCAAACGAATGTGACTGAAGCAGATCGACTTGCAAATGATGTAGGCGATATGAATCTTGCTGCTGTGGTTTCAGAGTGCAATTTGGTGGGCAATAACAAAGAATGGTGGGTGGACACTGGAGCTACTCGTCACATCTGTGCCAATAGGTGGATGTTCACTGCTTATCAACCTATGAAAATGGAGAACAACTCTTTATGGGTAATTCTTCATCTTCTAAGGTAGAAGGTAGTGGAAAAGTGATCCTGAAAATGACTTCTGGAAAAGAGGTGACTCTGAATAATGTGCTACATGTGCCGGATATTCGCAAGAACCTGGTGTCTGGATCTCTGCTAAGCAAAAATGGCTTTAAATTAGTCTTTGTATCTGATAAGTTTGTACTTACAAAGAATGAGATGTATGTAGGAAAAGGATATCTCAGTGATCGGCTGTTTAAGCTCAATGTAATGACTGTTGTACCCACAGCTAATAAGATTAATAACACAGTTTCTTCTGCTTATATGCTTGAGTCTTTTGATATTTGGCATGCTAGATTAGGTCATGTTAATTATGATACTTTACGTAGATTAATTAATTTAAATGATTTGCCTAAGTATAAAATTGACCCAAATCATAAATGTGAGACTTGTATAGAATCTAAATTAACAAGAAAATCCTTTCAAAAAGTTGAAAGATGTAGTGAGCCTCTAGAACTAGTGCATACTGATATATGTGATCTAAAGTTCTTGGAAACTAGAGGAGGAAAAAAGTATTTTATTACTTTTATAGATGATTGCACTCGATATTGCTATGTTTATTTGCTAAGAAGCAAGGATGAGGCTATTGATATTTTCAAACAATATAAAACTGAAGTTGAGAATCAACTTAGCAGAAAAATCAAAGCTATAAGAAGTGATAGGGGTGGTGAGTATGAATTTCCTTTTGAGGAGTTCTGTAAAGAACATGGAATTATTCACCAAACTACAGCTCCCTACTCACCTCAATCGAATGGTGTAGCTGAAAGGAAAAACCGAACTTTAAAAGAAATGATGAATGCTTTTCTGTTAAGTTCGGGAGTACCACAGAATTTGTGGGGGGAAGCTATACTTTCTGCTAATTACATTCTTAATAAATTGCCTCAAAAGAAAACTTTTAAAACCCCATATGAGTTATGGAAAGGCTATAAGTCTTCCTATAAATACTTAAAAGTGTGGGGGTGCTTAGCAAAGGTGGCAATTCCTAAACCTAAAAAGGTGAAAATAGGACCTAAAACCGTGGATTGTGTATTCATCGGTTATGCCCACAATAGCAGTGCATATCGATTTCTTGTTAATAAATCTGAGATTTCTTATGTACATGTCAATACAATAATTGAATCAAGGAATGCTACATTCTTTGAAACTGTATTTCCATATAAAAGGACATCAGATTCAAGCTCACAGAAAAGGTCATTTAGTGATATGACTCAAGATAGTCAGGAACCTATAGACGAATAATCTATAGAACCTAGACGAAGCAAAAGAGCAAGAGTCACTAAGTCCTTTGGGCCAGATTTTGTTATCAATCTGGTAGAGAATGAACCTCAAACTTATAAGGAGGTCATGTCTTCACCTGAAGCAGTTGATTGGAAAGAAGCTGTGAATAGTGAAATTGAGTCCATTATGCAAAATCATACATGGGAACTGGTAGATCTTCCACCAGGCAATAAACCATTGGGATGTAAGTGGATCTTCAAGAAGAAGATGAAGGCTGATGGATCAATTGACAAGTATAAGGCAAGACTTGTAGCTAAAGGCTATAGGCAAAAGGAAGGGTTGGATTATTTTGACACCTATTCACCAGTTACTAGAATAACGTCCATTCGCATGCTAATTGCAATAGCAGCGTTAAATGGATTGGAAATACATCAAATGGATGTAAAACCAGCATTTCTAAATGGTGAATTAGATGAAGAAATATACATGGAACAACCCGAGGGGTTCATTTCTCCTGGCCAAGAGAGACAAGTGTGTAGACTTGTAAAGTCATTGTATGGACTAAAACAAGCACCAAAACAATGGCATGAGAAATTTGACAGTGTCATGATGTCAAATGGTTTCAAAATAAATGAATGTGACAAGTGTGTTTATGTCAAGACTTATCATAATGCGTATGTCATATTATGTCTATATGTAGATGACATGCTTATTATAGGCAGTAATAATGATGTAATCAATTCTACTAAGCAAATGCTAAAGAGTAGATTTGACATGAAAGATCTTGGCATAGCTGATGTTATTTTAGGAATTAAAATTTCTAGAACATCAGAAGGACTTGTGTTATCCCAATCTCACTATATAGAGAAAATGTGTGATAAGTTTAAGAATTATGGGATAAGTCCAACACGAACACCTGTGGATGTAAACGTTAAACTTTCTACGAACAAAGATGAAGGTATTTCACAATTGGAATATGCTCGGATCATAGGAAGTTTAATGTATGTTATGAATTGTACTCGACCTGACATAGCATACTCGGTGAGTAAGCTGAGTCGATACACAAGTAACCCAGGTAAATGTCACTGGAATGCAATACTAAGAGTTTTGGGATACTTGAAGTATACTCAAAATTATGGTTTGCATTATACTAGATATCCAGCTGTACTTGAAGGATATAGTGATGCTAATTGGATTTCTGATTCCAATGATTCAAAGTCCACTAGTGGATATATTTTTACTCTTGGAAGTGCAGCTGTGTCATGGAAGTCCTCAAAGCAAACATGTATTGCTCGGTCCACAATGGAATCTGAATTCATTGCATTGGACAAAGCTGGAGAAGAAGCAGAATGGCTTCGTAACTTTTTAGAGGACATTCCAAACTGGCAGAAACCAGTGCCAGCTATTTGTATACATTGTGATAGTCAATCTACGATTGGAAGGGCTCAAAATCACATGTATAATGGTAAGTCTAGACATATCCGTCGTAGACATAATACCGTAAAACAATTGCTCTCAAATGGTATAATCTCCATTGACTATGTAAAATCTAAGGATAATATAGCGGATCCGTTAACTAAAGGTTTGGCAAGAGAGCAAGTTGAAAAATCATCGAGGGGAATGGGCTTGAAGCCTCAGGGTTAAAAGACACCATAATGGCAACCCAACCTAGTTGGCTGGAGATCCCAAGATCTAGGTTCAAAGGGACAACCGAATTGTGCGTGACTTAGTTAAAAGCACTGTGGAGATTAAAACAAAACTCCTTCCCATTCCTATGATGAGACAGTGCATATTCTAGGGTAAGCTATGCTTTTAATGATGTCTATGACTTGGACAAATCCAAGTGAGGAAGAACTCCTAATAGAATCACCTATGTGAGTAGAAGGGGCCGCTTCTAGGAGAATTTTTGAAGGCGGAATTCTCTGACAAATACTCATGAAACCAAGTGGTGTCCAAGGCCAAAATGGACACAAACGTGAGAACCAACTGTGTTCGAAGGGGAACTGTGTGAAGTCTATTGTCTTGGTTTACACAAACAGCTGACAGTTCAAGGCATCACGTCCACTGATTAGCCAGTAAATCCGATAGTCTTTCACAAGGGAAAGTTCAAGGCTCTAAGGCTACTTATCCTGATACAGTAACCTTTCATTGTACTCGAACTAGTGTCTGCATATTCATTTACATGTTGAAAATCTAATTTCCATTCATGTGGGGGATTGTTGGAATATTGAATGAGAAATTAAATTATATAACCTAATCTATTACTAATATGGGTATGGGTATGACCTAGTTTTGCAGAGAGAGGTGCATTAACTGTTTGTATAGTTGGAGTGACTCTTCACCTCCAACTAGTGCCAAAACAGTTTCAATACCTCTTTCAAACCATTGCGACTACAGTTTCTGTGCCTCTTCAATGTCTATAAATAGACCAAGCCAGAAATACATTTTTTAACTTCCCTCTACATACGCATATACAACATATAGAAAGATAAGTCTGGTCAAAAGTTTGGGGTACAAACACAGTATTTGTGTTCGCTGGTCTTCATCCTTGCAGTGCTGCAACAGTGAAGGCGAAATCCGTTCTATCTTGGGAGGCAACTTGTTCGGATTCCTTAAGCACCGTAGAGGGAGCAATTTTGCCTTAAGGAAACTGTGGTATCACACAGGGCTCGGATTTAATCTGCTCATTCTAACAATTTGATATTACGGGTCAGTTTTCTTCTTAATTATTGCAAATATATTTGTATGCATGATATATATATATAACAGAAGTATATGTAGTTTCAACAATACTTAGAGTTATAGATGAAAGAACTCAAATGAATAGCTCAACTCAATATGTGGAATAATGAATCACAAGAAGATGATATGAGTAATGCACAATGGTGTGATTCCTATAGGAGAGTTTTCTACCCAAATATGAATTC
This sequence comes from Cornus suecica, assembly GCA_963922005.1. Classification (NCBI taxonomy): domain Eukaryota; kingdom Viridiplantae; phylum Streptophyta; class Magnoliopsida; order Cornales; family Cornaceae; genus Cornus; species Cornus suecica. Next base: position 7,874,161 of record OY998239.1, on the reverse strand, counting down.
AAAAATGAAGCACAAATGGTAGATTTTAATACAACTCCTATCCCTCTCTTCTTTAACCCTCTTTTGGCACATATATGACATATATATAGAGTAGGAAACAATTCTAGCCGTTTGGGGGTATTTTGGGTAGTTTAGGAGAAGTTTAAACTCTAAACTAGACGTTACAATTCAAAATCCGGACCTTATAGTTGACTAGGGACATTAGGTAGTCGACTAAGGCTTCAAAAATCCATTTCACAACTTTTTTTGTAACTTTCGACTTGGTTCAGTCGACTGCCTTTTTGGTGTAGTCGACTAAAGCACCCTGTAGGCTGTAGTCGACTAGAAGGTTTTACCTAGTCGACTCGACGGTTTAACCCAGTTTCGACGCAGTTCATTCTTTTTGTCATAACTCGAGTTCCGTTCATCAGATTGAGGCGTTCTTTAGCTTTTTGGAAAGAGGACTTCAAGATCTTGATTTTAGGCTTTTGAATCATTCCATTTAACCCATTTTTTAGTACGATATGGTCGTTTGAATGTGACGCTTTATTTCGAACAATTAACTCCCTTAACGGGTTTTTGTGAAATTTTTTGGAATTTTTCCGAAATGACTTAAACACATTCCTAAGATGTCTTAGAGACTTATTAAGATCCTTGACATGCCTAAAATTAATATTGAGATCATAAAATATTTTTCCAATTTAAACAAATTCTCAATATTAAACAAAAGCTTTTCATGGTTTAACAATTTTGTTCAAAGCTTTAATATGCATCTAGAATCCATTTCAAGTGATAAGAATTAAGTTAATGGTTTTAGGATAACATATTTGTTGAGTTCTTCCATAACTTATGAAAGCTTGAACTAACTCAACTTTAACAAAGACTATACATATAAATGTGTCTTCAATAATGTGCGTAGTCTATTGCTAATGATGCAAGGACTCAAAAATGATATACATGGTCATATATGATATATGATCAAGAGTTGAGCTTTCAAATAAGTTATTTCAAAAATAACTTTATATTAAGCCTAGCACTCACCAAAGCTTACTTTATCCAATTCTTTGATCTTCAATTTATTTAAGTCTTGGGGTGATGTCTTCATCCTTGTCTCCAATGTCTTTTGAGCTCTAAGCACCTTTGCTTAATCTTCTTATGGATTCACTAGCTCTTGAGTTTATCTTGAATAAATAACCTATTAAACATAACTCAAGTAGACATTAAATTCACCACATTCAATGATTTGTTATTATCAAAATGTCATGTTTACCCATGGTGAAAATCATTGGGTCAACAATATACATAAAGTCCTATATATACATACGCATGGACCTAGCGTGGGCCACCGCCCCCACATAAATTTCTTATTTTTATTTTTATTACTCTTAAATTTAAGATTTTTGCAATTCTACCCCTATTAAATTTCTAAAAAAATAGTTTAAATCCCCTACTGAAATTTTAATATTATAATTATGCCCCCACTCACCTAAATTTCTAGCTCTGTCACTACATACACCTATATATATATACAAATATTTATACACATATATATATACATACGCCTATATATACAAATATATATATATAGCTTCTTGGCGAGGATTTCAAACTGCTCCTTATGCCACTTCCTCTTTCAAGCCTTTAACCTTCAACTCCGAATACTGAGTAAAGATAAATCAGTATGTGTGCTAAAATTAAAACTAATTTTATAAAAAAAAAACTTCATAAAAATAAGGGAATGATTTTTGGAGACACTATTATTGTAGGATCTTTACTATATAAAAGATAAAATAAAAACTATATTAAAATAAAGAAAACGTACATAATCACTATTTGGAAATTAAAAATAAAAAATTGAATTTCAAAATTAAAATTTCCAACTATATATATGTGTAGGGATATATTAGGGGTGGACAAAAATTCGGCGAATCCGAAAATTCAATCCAACCAATCATGATCAAAATTTATATATATCAGTAACTATAGCGATTTGGGTACCAAACGACCCTTTAATCGGTATAGTTAATCGATTAAATTTTTTTATTTTGAATTTTATTTTATATAATTTTGATTAAAATATTAATATATTTAATTTCAATTTTTTATTTTATATAATTTATATTTATTTATAGAGAGGAAAAATGATAGAAAGAGAAAGAAATAAATTTTGAATAAAAAATTAATGTGTTTAATTAGTGGGGGTACATGTTACCATTTTGACCTTTGATATAGGTATGGAGAGAGCTGAAGAGGATACTCGTAAGACAGTTTTGTGATAATTATTCAAGGGTAAATATTATTGACATTCATATCTTAATTTTACACAGACTTTTCGATATTCACTATTCTTATTCGGACCCCTCAAAATTGAATTTTATCCTACAAAGACTTTTTCCGTCTCCACGCCGTTAAACTGTGCTATTAACTACCCTGTGAATTGTCTATTTTGCCCTCAAAATGATATAAAATGACCTGCATATCCTTCTTCTTCTTATTCAATTTGGGCATTTCAAAACCCTAACCCTAATTTATATATATAGAGATATTGGAAGTGAGAAATTGGGAGAGAGATTGAAGATGAGGATTGTATATATTGCATACCCATATATATATATATATATGCTGTTATATATACCCATATACCCGTATATATATAGCAGCTATATACCCGTATATATATATATATGCTGCTATATATACCCATATTACATACCCATATATACATATATATACCCGTATATATATATATATATATATATATATATAGTTGCTATATATAGCTACTATATACCCGTATATATATATATATAGCTGCTATATATATATGTATATATGCTGCTATATGTAGCTACTATATTGAGAGAGAAGAGAGGGGAAGAGGAAGAATGATAGAGGAAGAGGATGAGGAAGAAGGAAAGGGGAAGAAGAAGAAGGATATTTTGGTAATTTCTTACAAAAATGTTAATAAATCTGACGCAAGGGTTCGAGTGAGAATAATAAATATCGAGAGGATCTGTGTGAGATTATGATATCTTTGAGGGGGTGTCAGTAGTATTTACCCATTATTCAAATTTCTCCCTTTAAAAAGTATTGAAATGACGTATAGCCACAACAAAGAGGAGCTCAACAACCCATATAATATCATATTCGCCATGGACATTGGAGAATCTACACTGCAAGTTCTGAAAAACAAATACTACCTCGGCCCAAATTAGTTTTTCACACTTCATTTTTTAACAACTTTTTTCATATTTTGTGTTTTATATTTTATCTTTTAATACTGTAGTGTTCTCTTGTTTTCTGTGGAGCAAGATAATGTATACTCACTTTTAATATTAACCCTTCAATTTAATCCAATAGTCATATTATGAAACCACCAAATTTATTCAAAACCACTCTATCAATATTTAATTTTCTTATTTAAGTCTCTAAATATCATCTATATAAATTTAAAGAAGGTAATTTCTTCAACACAAATGACAACCCATATTTAATACCATACATGGGTGTACATAAATATATGTGCGTGTGGCAAAGAAATAAATTTGTGTTACACTAGAATACACCATGAAAAGAAACAAATTGGTGTTACACTAGAATACACCATAAATTTGAAAATTGGCATAATGGGGTTTGATGTGTAATAGGGTGATTTTATAGGTGTATAAATAATTAACTTCGCATATTTTTTTCATATATGCATAGATATAGACAAAATAAATATGACATTCCGAAATCATGAGTATATAGGTTATGCATATATATATATATATATATATATATATATTATTTATTTCTTATTACAAATTTTGAATTTATATTTTAATTAATAAAGACATATTTTATATTTAGGCTTCTATTGATTTTTAGAATTATGCACAATTGTTAATAAAATACTAGATTTATGTGTCTATATCTATGTATACATGAAAAAAATTATGGAAAGTAAATTTTTTCTACACCTATAAAATCACCCAATTTCAAAATACCAATTTTTTTTTTGCCATAAGCACATATATTCATGTATACCCATGTATGGGATTAAATATGGGTTGTCATTTGTGTTAAAGGAATTACCTTTTTTAAATTTATATGGATGATATTAAGAGACTTAAATAAGGAAATTAAATATTAATATAGTGGTTTTGAAAATATTAATATAGTGGTTTTGATATATTGATATTAACATATTCCATCCGTCCCACCGTGCTTGTCCAATTTGAATTTTTTAATATTTTATGGAATGAGGTTGACTAGTGTGTAATTTTCAAATTTGACTTTAATAATATAGGATTATGGTGGGGTTTGGTATTTGTTTGAAGTTAGTGAAAGAAGGGTAGTTGGGGAAAGTAGGAGGTTAAATTGCATTAGAATTTGAAACTTGACCAGTAATTTGAGACAAATAAAATTGCAATAGTGGACAATTAATATGAGATAGATGTAGTACTTAAATAAGAAAATTAAATATTGGTATAGTGGTTTTGATATATTGATTAGTGGTTTTGAAAATACTGATACAGTGGGAATCGAAAATTTGAAATTAATTTGCTACAAATAAAGTTGCCAAAATGAAGAAGTAAAGTAGACAAATTGAAGAAGTAATTTGTGATGGAGAAGTATATATATAAAAGCCTTAAGCGCAACTTTTCTTCAACAACAACAATTCAAGAACACCAACAAGGCCTTGTAAGTCTCACAAATCAAACCCCCAAAATGGAAGGTGAGCTCAAGAACTTAACCATTGCATGGTCCTCAATCATAGTCTCTCTCTTCTACACCTATTGCATTGCCGCCAAAATCCCCAAAGGCACTCTCAGACTCCTCTCTCTCCTTCCCATTTTCTCTCTCTTCACCTACCTCCCTCTCTCTCTAACCTACGCTTTCCCCATCTTCATCACCAGTTTCTTTATCACCTGGCTCGCCAATTTCAAGCTACTCCTCTTCTGCTACGATCTGGGCCCACTCTCTTCCCGCCAATCTCTCTCTCTCCCTCTCTTCCTCTTCATCTCTTGCCTCCCCATCAAAATCAAACCCTACCCATCTCCCCAAAACCCTAATTCTCCAAAACCCACAAAAAAATTTCCCCTGAATTTGCCCACAGAGACCCTAATTTTCTCTGTTTTGATGGGGTTGATATACCATAAGAGAGAGTTGATACACCATAAGGTTGTGTGGACCATGTATTGCTGTCTAGTGTTTCTCATGATTGACATTTTGGTGGCTGTTTCGAGCGGCGTGGCTCGAGCCATTCTCGGCTTGGAGCTCGAGCCGCAGTCCAACGAGCCGTACGCTGCGACGTCGTTGCAGGACTTCTGGGGGAGACGGTGGAACCTCACCGTAACGAGTACGCTGCGCGAAACCGTATACAAGCCCGTGAGGAGGGCTTTGGGCGGCGGTGGCGCGTGGAGGCCACTCGCGGCGGTGATGGCGACGTTCGTGGTGTCGGGGTTGATGCACGAGCTGTTGTTTTATTACGTCACGCGCGCGCGTCCATCGTGGGAGATGACGTCGTTTTTTGTGTTGCATGGCCTTTGTGTGGTTGTGGAGTCTAGACTGAAGAGGGATTTGGGTGACACGTGGCGGTTGCATTGGGCCGTGTCGGGCCCACTCACGGTGGGCTTTGTGGTGGTGACTAGTTTTTGGTTGTTTTTCCCGCCATTGGTGCGGGATGGTGCTGATGTGAAAGTGATTGGAGATTTCATAGCTTTTGTGGAGTTCATAAAAAGTTGTTTGAAATTGTGATTTTTTTGGTTGGTTGATTATGTTGAGTCTGAGCCCACCAAACTATTATTTGGAGTAGAAATTTATTCGGAAAATCAAAAATCAACACCACACTGGTTGCCAAACAAACATTTAGAATCGATCCGATTATTGTTTCAAGTTTGGGTGTTAAATGCAAGTTTCACATGATCCAATGATTTGGATAGTGTAAAAAAATTGGTTTGATCATTGGGATTCTAATAGGGATTCACTATCATGCATCAAATGTTCAGATCTTGCCATGCCCTGTGGGACCTGTACCCACACTGCAGAGGATTAATTACCCTTAGAATCATGTCACTTGAAAAATTGGCCAATTTAAGAGTCGTAACAATAAATAATCCCTCACACGCTTTTCTTATTGAATGTTTTTCAGTTTGACTCAAAAATTTAAATTTCTAGGTGAGATTAATACCTATTCATTTATATACAATTACTTTCTTATCCGGATTTTATGTGGGACAAATAGACACCTCTAACATTCTCCTCTATTCGAACTCTCGTGACACCAAATTAAGGACTGAATCTTGCTCTGATTGTAGCAGGCTAGATATTTCGCGATTCGATCTAAAAACTTAAGTTGGGTGAGCCTAATATCCACCCATCTATATAACCAATCACTTTCTCATCTAGATCTGATGTGAGACAAATGGACACCTCTAACACTAAGCTTCTACAAATTATTCACTTCCCTTTTTCTTTTTTTTATTCAATAAAATAAATATTGTTAATCCGTTATAAAAAAAATTTAATTAAGTAACAACTCCTACGACTTGAGCAATTTGAAGCCGAGTCACATAATTAATTTTAGTGTTTGCAATTCCAATTCCAAAACTCTCAATTTCACAACTTGAATTCCACATGAGAAATTGTGATTTCTAATTCTAAATCTTCACCTCACTAGATATTCTTTCTCTAATATTCAACTTTTAACAACCACAAACATACATACATATATATCTATATCTATACTATTCTAAAAGTGTAAGCCCCTTGAATTATTTGTCCATACTTTAATATAATATTTTAAATAAAAAAAACATTTGTTTTATCTATAACTATTCTAAAAGTCTAAGTGCTTTGGAATATTTCTATACAATTTTTTAATTTTTGTAAATACAAATTGTAATAATTTTTATAGTAAATGCATAGAGTTATTTATGAATCATGCATTGAATTGATTTAGTGCTTGTTTTTGCATTAAGTGATTTATTGATTACAAATATAATATCAATTGGTTCTTTATGCTTTAAATTTCTAAGCCTATTTGGGTTAATTAGATTATTTGTTTTGGAATTTTTTTTCCCAAATTAATCAACAAGCCTTGTAGTTTCATCTGAATTAATGTTTTATAGATTCACTTATATCTATATCTATAGTATTATTAAAGTGTGATTATTATTATTTTTATTTCTATACATTTTTTGCTTTCTTTTAAATACCAATAGTGTTATTTTTTATTTTAAATACCTAGAGTTTTTTTTGAACCAACATGATGTTAAATGGTGAAAAAGTGTCTCTGTGTATATTTTCATATTGTAACAAATCTCAACTAGTGGAATTTTTATTATTTTTATTCAATTTTAATAATTTTGATTTGTCAAATCAAATAAATAGTTAAATCTTTTAATATAAAGGAGTTAATCAACATTTTTAAGAATCCTATTCTCAAGAATTACATCTATTAATTATCCATTTATATAGTTTGAATTCCTTAATTATATTTTTATCCACGTCCCATAAGAAAATATAATTATATACACCCATTCATGTATATTGGTTGTCATTTGAATCAATATCTCATTAAGTGTATTATGATTATTAGTAATGGTATTACAAAATTTAATGTAGTTTGTAACTGTTGGAATTATATACACCCAATCATGCATATTCATTATTTATTTTCTTCTATTATTTTAAATCCATATTATTTATACTTTTCGTATATCTATGTATGTCTATACATCCTTTATTTTAGGAATATAAAGGGGTGTGTTTCAGTTTCAGTAAATAATTTTAATTAATATTCAATATTAAATGATAGTTCATTAAACCTCTTGGAAGAGTTACAACTTTTGATATTTTGCACCTGCTTCTAGTTTTTTACTATATTCCATACTTTTTCTCTCATTCCGAATTATGTTTTTCAATGTAAACATGACCTGTCTCCCAACTTTGAAGAACTTAGGCCCTGTTTGGTAGGCTGTCTAATTCCACTTGGTCTGGTCTCGTCTTTGTTTTCAGGGACCAGACCATGTTTGTTTGGACTTGGTCTCAAAATTTGGAACCAGACTAAGTATGAAACCAAATTGAACCAAATGGGGTGTTTTTGGAACCAGATTTTTTGATGGTTCAACCTGGTCCGGTCTGGTCTTATTAATAAAATATATTTATAAATAATTAAAAATGAATAAAAAATAATAAAAAAAATAATAATAAATTAAATAAAACATATTTTAAAAATAAAATATAAATAATAAATAATAAACAAAATGAATTAAATAATACCTAATAATAAAAAAAATGAATATAATAATAATAAATAAATATAATAATAAATAAATGAATAAATAATAAAATATATTTATAAATAATTAAAAATGAATAATTAATAATATAAATAATAAATTAAATAAAACATAATAATAATAAAAAATGAATACAATAATAATAAATAAATATAATAATAAAAAATGGAGTAAATAATAAATAACAATAATAAAATAATAAAATAAATAATAAATTACATAAAACATATTTAAAAATATAATAAAAAAATAAATATAATAAAAAATAATAAGTAAATATAATAAAAAATAAATACTTCATAATAATAATAATAAATTAATAAAATATATTTTTAAATAATTAAAAATGAATAAATAATTTATAAATAAAATGAATAAAATAATGAAATAATAATAAATAAATAAATAGAATATATTTATAAATTAATAAATAATAATATAAATAATAAAATAATAAAATATATTATAAAGTGAAGAAATAATAAAGAAAGAAAGAAATAATACATAAATAAATATTATAATAAATAATAAATAAATAGTAAGACTACACCGCTTACCAAACAAACTTTTAAATTTAGGATCCAGATCAGATTAGACCGGACCAGACCGGACCAAACCAGACCAAAAAGATCGCTTACCAAACATGGCCTTATCTCTCTCAAAGTTATTGTTCTTTTTAAGGTTTTCTTTCTAATAATTTTTGTAAATCCATGTTTATATATATTTTTTTGTGTTTGTATTAATCATTTATCAATGATTGATTGTTTAAAGCAAAAAGGGATTGCGATTATCAGCATTCAAACCATTACCGATCAATGATTTATCATCACGCATGCTAAAAGAATTATCTTACTATTCACACTAGTATGATCTTGTCTTTAGTCTGTTACTTTTTACTTCTCTTTTTTCCGAATTACTTAAGTTTAGAGTTTCTCCATTTATATAATTTTTTGCAATGATCAAAATGTCATTACATATGAATCAGAATATCATTTTTGTTTTGATATATCATTTTTTTTTGCATAGTGAAAGTGATTTATTTGTAATACTCTCTTACGAAATATGTTATAGACTAAACATATCGAGAATATTAACTAAAGAATAATAGTTAAAGAAAAATATTGTTGTTTTTGCTAACAATATAAAACTTTTTATTTTTTCAAATATTATTTCTACCATCTTAGAACATTTTATGCAATTAAATATAATTGATTTTATGCAATTATAATTATTAATAAGAGATATACACAGAAAAACATAAACTTTGAGCATAATGAATAATATATTTATCATTACTTTTCCTTATAATTATTTATATTTTTCAGTTCTAATTATTACGTTTTAGACATTATGTCATTAATAATGATCAAATAATTTACTATTTTTTTAAAATAATTTAATTCATCACGTGCATCGCACATGCTCTTTGCTAGTATATATATATATATATATATATATATATATATACATAAAGTCCTATATATACATATGCACGGACCCAGTGTGGGCCACCGCCCCCACTGAATATATATATTTTTTATTACCCTTAATTTTAAATTTTTTGCAATTCTACCCCCCATTAAATTTATAAAAAAATAGCTTAAAGCCCCCACTAAAATTTTAATATTATAATTATGCCCCTACTCACCTAAACTTCTAGGTCCGTCACTGCATACGCCTATATATATATATACATATATATATACGCCTATATATATAAATATATATGTTTTAGCCAAGCAGGGTCGACCCTGAAATCCGGAAAACAAGTGGAGACCCTTGGCTAGAGAAAATGTGAGGTCTTTTAGATACAAGGCTCCATGCGCTTAAAAAATTATAAGTCTAAAAAAAACACATTAAATATATTAATATTTAAAAACATAAAAAACAATTTCTATCTTGGTGTTGTCGTGAAAATTTGTTGTTGTTAGGAGAGTACGGCACTCACTAGAGTCTTAAGTGTAGTCGCGTAAAAAAATATTATCGTTGTGAAAGTGTGGCAGTCACAAGAACCCAAAATTTGTGTCGTTCTACAAGTGCGGCATCCACGAGAACCCTGAGTGTAGTCATCAAATATTATGTGATTGTGATAAAAATCTTTTAGATCTAATAAGGATAATAGGTTGAGTTGAATTAGACTTTAGTTTCAGTAAGTTAAAAAATTGAGATTGTTTTTTATTTTTGGGTAAATTACACTTTAATCTCCTTTATATAGGATATATTACAAGTTGACCCCTCTAGAATGGATAATTACACTTTTACCCTTTTTAGTTTGTTTTTTTATAACAATTTCCCCCCTCCTTTATTATTCGGCAAGGTCAACGACGGTCAAAGATGAAGTCATCCATTTTTTAGATGATAAATGATTATGTTACCCCTGACTCAATGAAATTACCTTTTTACCCTTATTTTATTTTTATTTTTATATATATAATTATGCATATACACTTGTATATATATATATATATATGCCTACCACCACCACCACCTGCCGCCACAGCCATCCGTTTCCGCCATAGACTCCCCCAAACCCTAGATCCATATACACTTGTATATATATATATATATATATATATATATATATATGGTTTGACCCGCAACCATCACCACAGCCCCCCCGCCGCCGCCGCCACCACCACCACCCCGTCGCTATACACTCCCCCAAACCCTATATCCATATACATTTATGTATATATATATATATATATATTGTTTGACCCATCACCACTGCCCCACATCTCTCCCCCGTCGTAACTGCTGCCACCAACACCACCACAACCCCGCCATACACTACCCAAAACCATAAATTTGACTCTTGAACTTAAATTTGTAGGGTAAAATCCCCCATCCCAACCTAGGTTATTATATATACACAAATATATATACATATATATATATTCATAATAATCACAACAATTATGTGGGTTTTGTGATATTACAATGGTGGTTCTTTGACAAAACACTCATTTTCTGTTTTTATTCTGTGGGTGGTGGTGGTGGTGGTGGTCAAGGGCGGAGCTAGGATTCGAATATAGGGGGGCGAAGTTGAAGGTGTTCAAATATTGATTAAATACATGTAAAATATAACTAGTTCAATTTTGATATATGTACATCTACCGGGAAAAAAAAACTAACATATATCTAAAAATTAAAAAAAGAAAAACCAAAACATGGTAGATATTATAAAATCTAAGCTCAAAAAACATATTATCTATAATTGAACTCAACTTTTTTCTGAAAAAATGAAAATCGTCTTTATAGAATTGACTAAAATTCAAGCATTTTTTTAATAATGATATTTATATAATTTGCAACAATTACTTGAAATTAAAATAATTATGATTAAATTTGAATAAACAATAGTGCGCCATGTGAATCGTATATAATCACGTATTTTGAGAATTACGCAAATTCACTAACCCAAAACAATCACGTGCCTATGCATTATGTGTAATGTCATTAATAATCACTATTAATAACCATTTCAACCAGTATAACAAAATTGTGTGCTTGTGATATGGAAATTGTGTGCTTGTGTTCTGGAGATATTAATTAAATAAGTAATAATTACTCTAGTAATATTGTGCGTGTTTAATGTCATAAAATTTTAATTTTAAAGATAAAAAATAAATTCATATGTAATTAAATAATACAAGTCATCAGAATAGAAATTTTGAGTCATAAATAAACTTCTATACACCGAAGTCACATCTAAACAAAAATTTTAAAGAGATTTTTTTAATTAATTTGTCACGCCCCGAATTTTCAAAGACTCCCGAACCGGGACATCCGAGGAATCCGGGTCGTGATCCATAAAATGAGCAACCAATTAAGCTCCTAAACAACCATAAAACGAATGAAATATTATTAATAACAATAATTCTATACAAAACCAAGCGGAAGCTAAACCAAATGATACACAAGGCACATCGAGGCGCCGAAAGAATACATCTTTATAAAGATACAACGATACCAAATACAAGGAAGGGATATGCCAACAGACTGGCTCCCAAGAAGTACAACAACAGTCCCAATACAGGGGACAAGTAAAAGAAACTAAAATGGAACAACTCTATGTACGAACGTCCCAAATTCCGCAACAACATTAGTGTCGTGAGCCATCTTGCACTCCAAGCTGTCCGTAGCCGAAACATTTCCTACAAACTGGTGTAAACCACCAGGGCAAACCACGCCGGGGTGAACTCATTAAGCCCCGTATGAGAAAGGAAATTGTAACTGTCCCATCCTACGACTATACAAGTCGAGTGTAAACCAACATGTGTACATGCATCTACCCTAGGCCAGTCAAATGTCCCACATGGCATTCACGCCAATACGAGACCTCGGAAACACATTCCCCTAGTCCCCTACCATGCATCAACAAATAGGGTAACTAACACGTAATAAAACTATAACACAACAACACATAATAACGCACACCTATATATATATATATATATGAACACATATATATATATATATATATAGAGAGAGAGAGAGAGAGAGAAGTATACAATCAATACAAGCCCCGTAGTATAGACCCCCTCATAGATCATTACGACTTGTACCCGCCAGTCCCACACTGAAAGTCAACACAACACTATCACCAAATCACAGGAGTAACACTCCTAGTCATACACTCCACAAATGATAACAATCATACTTCCTAGATCACGAGCCTATCGAGCTCCAAAACCTCAATCAGTATCAACTCATATTATTAATCACCTCACATGTCACTACCGACACCCGTAAACCCAACACAGGTTTAAAACAATCACTTTAACATAAGGGAAGTCACAAAGGGTACCGAACAACAAAAGGAGGTGAAATGGATTGAATAACCCATCACACCGACCACTCAAAGGTCACATGTTTATCCAAGGGTAAAATGGTCATTTCAAGGGAAAAAATATACTTTCAAAGGTTACCCCACTTATTTGGACATAGTTTGAACCATAGGAACAAACGGAACCGAATTCAAATCCTTGATGCGAGAGATATGAATTTTTGAAAATGGCATCGGACAACGTTGACCCAAACAAAAGTTAAAATACCCCTCTTTCACCAAGGTTAAAACAGTCATTTCAAGTGAAAATAAATTATTTTAAATTTTATATCAAATATTTTGACATAGAACAGGCCCTAGAAACAACGGGAGCTAAATCAAAGCCACGAGGTGAGAGATATGCATTTTTGAAAACGGTATCGGACAACGCTGACAAAAACGGAAAGCTGAAGTACCCCACTTCCACCAAGGGTAAAACAATCATTTCAAGTTCAAATAAATGATTTCAAATTTCAAATACAAATTTTTTACCTAACACAAGCCATAGGAAAAAACGGGACCTAATTCTGAGGTCTGAGGAGGAAAATAAGGAAGTGTGAAAATCGGACTTCGCCACTAGTGCGAAGTGGGATCTATCCCAATCGATCCCAATTGAACTTCAACAAAACCAACGACCATTGGTAGGATCGATCCCAAAAAACTGGGATCGATCCCAGGTCTGATTTTTTTTTTAAAAAAACAAGTTTCTTCAAAAATCCGCAAAAATTATCCGTTTTGCCCTCGGTCTCCGTTTCGTACACCGCCGAATTTCAAAAGTCAAAATATTTTATTTCATGACTTTAAAATCATTTCAAAACTCAAAATTTTTTTTGGCATCACGGGGTAAGCAAAAACGAGTTTTTCACTTGAAGATCGAATAGACTCAAATGCAAGTCTTATGAAAAATCTATTTTCGGGGAAACAAACAGAAACATCAACAACACCATGAGGAGTGACTCAACATCTTACATGAACCAAGAAGAATGAAGAATGAATAAGTAAGTCCAAAAATGACAACACTTCAACAAAATAGGGAAAACGATCCAACAACTCGATTCCCAACCGTGAACTCAATTTACTCTCAAAACGACAACTCATCTCAACCACCCCAAGTGGTTAAGGAAACCACCTCAAGTACACTCCTATTCTTAGGATATGAAAAGGAAGACCTAGTAGCCAAAACTCGGATACTAACTAGGTTCAATCAAAACCACATCCAATCCATTCAAAGCTTCCCGTATAATATCCTCTCTCTTAGAATTCTAATGAAATCAAGAACCATTACCACACAAGTGACTAGGATCAATCCTCACTTCACCTAATCAACTCAAAACCTCAAAGTATAATCAACGATACCTTCCTCAAATACAAAAGAAGTATCAAATGACCATCATTACATAGCTAACAAAGATCCCCAAACTCTCAAGGATCGTACACCCCTCGAAAGTGCAAAACATCAAATGGTCAATACCCCACTATCAACCAATGTCACAAAGCTAACACCCGCTTCTCTAAGGTCTCATTTCACAATCGACCCTATAATCCACTATCGACTTTACTTATCATAAGAAAGTCATAAAAAACCAACTCATAACCCTACTTAAGGGCATATAAGCACATAACAATAAGTATAATTATTCATCGCACATTATACTTTAAACAAAGCATGCAAAACATATTTTCACATCCTTCTATTTCACTTTAGCATTTTAATAACATGTGAATTATATATCTCAATATCCACATTAAACATGTTTTCCAACCACATAAGATAACATCATGATCCACATGTAAACATAAATCACATCTTAGCAACTCAAATGCAATGTGGCTCACACACCTCATGGAACTCACGCTACCACACCACCCTACTTTAAGGGTCAGCATGATCATTCTCTAACCATTCACTTTTTGAGGATACACGTTCAAGAATGAAAATAGATTTATCATACCGTTTTTCCCAAGTGTTTTTGACACTTACACTTTTAACAAGGAAGACGTCAAACACGACACGGTCGTGCACATAGGATTTAGACAAGTCCTCCCCCTACCGTCTGCGTTTCTCGAAAGATCAGTTCCGTAGGAGCAAAAAACACCCACTGACCAGTTGTTACGACGATAAAAAACAAGTCTACTTATGCACAATACACAAATGGACGTAGACCACACCAATTGAATTCTCTCTACAAAAGGTGAACCCATATGCAATATGTCTCAATGGGCCATGCAACAATATAAATATGTATTTCATCATATTTATAAACAACATTCCCAAAATGTCAACATGAATGCTTTTCACCATTCAACATGCTTTCAAATCTTATTTAAAATCACAACCAACAAAAATGTATTCTCATGCAACATTCATGCTCCAATTCATCAAGTTGTCATTTTATTTCACAATGATAACATTTTTATTCATTTAACATGCTTAATTCTCAATTAAAGCATTTAAATCACAATGATACATTCTCATACACAAGAAATATTCCAATTCATCAAGTTATCCTTTAATACACAAAGATACAAAAAATTCATTCACTAAACATGATTCTATCTCAATTAAAACATTTAACCAACACATTAACTCATTTCCGTGCATAAGTTCAATGTTCAATATAAAACCTCAAAGTTCGCAAAAATGGGAAAACTCGAACAACACTCTAAGTTCCACATCTCAATTCACTAACCAAGGTAGCTAGCCTACTTACGCTATCAAGGCTACACTACTAACACCCGAAATCCTATATGTATACTTACACTTATACATATACACCTCAATACCCATATACATATCCACATATATATAGGCATGCAATCATACTTTACTATGGAAATTCTCAAGAATAACCACTCAACTAGCATGCATCATGTTCCTAGTAATATCATTACTCATTATTCCATACACAAGGGTTAATTCACATAACACATGTTCAAACCCCAACTTCACAATTCAAGGATACACTTAACAATTTAATTTAAGGCTAGGAATCCGAGAATCCAATTATCATACTCACACAATCATAAGATGAACTAGTTAAGAAATTTCCCCTACCTCTTGAAGATCAACACAAACCACTAAGCAAGGCCAAGAACCCTAGCTCTTCTCCAACCGAAATCCAAGGAGCAAACCGGTGGAAAGCTTCACCATAGCCCATTAACCATGAATCAAGCTCCAACACAAGAGGGAAACAAGAATCATTAAGTGGTTTTAACATGAAAGCCTAAACTAGGGTTTGAATGGAAAATACACAAGGAAGGAAGAACACTTACCAATCCTTGGCTCAAACCAAAGACAAAATCAACATGAACATCTTCCATGTTGATGGCCACACCAAACTCCCAACTTAGGGTGATGAATTCCACCCATAAGTGGAGAAAAACAAAGAGAGAGAAAAGAATAAAAAATGGAGAGGAAAAATGAAGTCTTGCAATGAAAGACTTTCAATGTGTAGAGATTTCCCACTCACACCTCTCACCATCCAAGGGTCCAAAGCAAAGATGGGGAAAAAGAAATGGATCCAAGGGCTAGGAATAAGTCTTGCCATGAAAGACTTATTACACCACTCACAAAACTCATTAATTTGTCAAACAAGGACTTAACAACTAAAGGTTTAGAATAAGGCAATGGAAATGAAATAACCATCCAATGGTTGACATGAAGTCTTGCCAAATGAAAGACCAAGAATAATGGATTCTTGCATTTAAGTGCCAACCAGACAAGGCCCTATGATTCAAGGGTCTAGAACAAAGATGGGAGAATGAGATCAATGGCTAGGAATGAAACACCACTTGAAAAAGGGAAATGACAAAATTCTTCCCAACTTAGGGTTAATTACAAGAGTGCCATCAAGCCTCTTAATTACCTTTATATCTCTTGTCATCATTTCTAATTACTAACATCTCATTCATACCCCAACACTTAGCCAAATCTCTACACTTTTTACTAAGTGCTTTAAATAGGAAAATACTCATTTACCCTTCGGTCATTTCTTTCCCGAAATCATTCTCAACAATTTTCATTAATTATAAAATAAAATATAACAAATAATTCACATAAGTGCTACTCCGAAATGTCTACAATAAACTAGGTTAACACGTTCAGAAATGCAATACGATTGCCGAAGCTCCAACGAGAAAATGTTGCACGAACCCACGTAGTCGTTGGCGACACTCAAATCTACGAAGCCATAAACTAAATACCACGAAGTTGTCTCGCTAAGTCCAAAACGTAATCGCGAAAAATTTACACGTACCAACAATATACAAGACGTCATGAATAAACGACGTTACAAAACGTTAACACTTGAAAAAGAATTCCAGAAAAGATAAAGAAAAACGCGGGGTAACAACATAATTGATATTTTTTAACTAGGGCATTAAAAAGACTTTTCTCTTTTTCTTTTTGAAAATTTGTAGGGCCATAAAAAATATTGGACCTTTTTGAAGAAAAAAAATTTGAGGGGGGGCTAATTGAATCTATTTTATAATTTATATATAGAGACCATGCCCCCTTCCTTCGCCCCTGGTGGTGGTGGTGGTGAAGGAAAAAACAAAGAAGAAGATGTATTTAGGGTTAGGGTTCAAAGGGTAATTAAGTTATTTATTATTTAATTATTTAGTTATAATATATCTACATTTAGTTATTAAAAAATCATAAAAGGACATGGATAATTTGGTAATTCACTATTCTCGGTGACAGCTGATAGAGTTGAGGGGGTGGAAGTGTAAATATCCATTTTAGAGGGGTCAACCTGTAATATCCTATCTAGAGGAGGTGGAAGTGTAATTTACCCTTTATTTTTTTAGTTTATAGTGACTCAAATATAAATTTTGGGGCCCAAATGTGTGAAATTAGATTTGAATTTAGTACAAATTGAGCTGTTAAATAAATTATAACTTTTTTTTTTTGGATTTATAGTAAATCATTTTTATTATAGAATAAATAATGCCCTTGAATTGGGCTGAGAAATTAATTAATTTTTTTTTAAAATATAAAAATACTAATATATTTAAAAAAATATAAAAAAAATAATTTGGGACCTGGACAACCGCCTAGGTAACCTAGCCTGAGGGCGGGCATGTAGCCAAGTCACATAATTTTAAGGAGTGTGGCTCTCACGTAAAATTTACATGTGGGGTGGGGACTTAGTTTGCTAGGATAAGGCCTATTAAGTAACAGTGGGCCTAGTTTGTCCAGCCCATTTTCACTCCATTAATGGGCTTGGCCGTTAAGCCTTTCGCTTCTTGACACGTGTTCCCACCCGATAGATCAGAGTCTACTCCAACGGAGAAGTTGGCTAATCAAAGAGAATCGATCTACCAAAGTAAGGCACAGTCGACGACCTTCAGATCACCGGACGAAACTTTGCGGCTTGCCGGAGATTTAAGGTTCTTACTACTTTTATACTTCTATTTTCCATTCTTCATATGGTTCATATTATCTGAATATTGTACAAGTGTAATTTGCATACATCGAATGGAAATTGTTTACATTATGAAATTCTTGACCTCAAAATGTGGATTTGAACTCAAATTTTCGGATGCAGAAAAGTTTAGCTGCTTGTGGATCGAAACGAAATGGGTTTTGTGGTAACAACCCTAATTTTTCTTGTGGTGGGGATCATTGCCTCCCTTTGTATGAGAATATGCTGCAACAGAGGGCCTTCTGCAAATCTGTATGCCTCCAATCTCTATGCTTTATATTTCTTCGTTTAATTTAGATTTGCTCATCATTATTTTAGCTAATTGGGTTGTGGATTTTGTATAAAACCATTATTCTTCTAATTATGGCTTCAACAAGTTGTTTTGCTGAATATTAGCATGATTCCCAATTTTTATTTTTATTTATTTTCTCAATTAAATATAAAAAATTCGTCTTGGTTAGGTCGGATTGGGAGAATTCCTAAACGTGGATAGATTTTTTTGTTGTTTGCTTTGCAAAACCCTGAATTTTTGGCAAGTGCTGAAACCAACCTTTCATTCCTAATAGATCTCTTTGACTGGGAAGGAACTAGTGGCATTGTAGTGTTCGTAAACTTTGCTTTTATGCTTGCTGATCAACCGCTTATCAGTTCAATAGAGATGGCAAAACAAATGTTTTGGTTTTCAAGTGAGTAGGAGCTAATAAATGACATAATGGCACAACCTGCACCAACGTAAATATGTGTGTAGAAAAGGATACATTGTGTCTGTGGTCTAAGGCAGTACATTCAAATTGTAATAAAGTGTCGGAATGTTTGTACCATATAACAAGTTGAAGAATTAATATATGTAGGAGATGATAGGCCATCCGTTTGGAAACCAAAAAAGTCAGCTCAGAGTTTGTTGCTATATTTTTCTCCTCAAAAAACTGATTTTTCTATGAATTTTTATTTTTTTCTTTCTCACAACATATGGTTGCAACACTATGTTTTTATTTCCTTCTTCTTTTTTTCTTTTTCTTTTTTCTTATTTGAGTTAATTAAGCTTTGTAAACATTTACTAGATAGTTGGATGTCTACTATGAATACTTGCTCAAGTTTCGAATTTTATCAAATTTCAAAGCCAAGAATAGCATGACTACTTCTAACTGTGTTTTTTTCCAAATTTTTTTTTTTTTGTTATTTTAATAGAAATTTATGCTTTTTTCCTACTTAAATTGTTTTAAAATATTTATGTTTTTAAATATAAGAACTACAATCATTTCGAGATTAATGTTACTAAAGGAATTTGCAACTAAAGGAATTTATGCACAACTACACAATAAAGGTGAATCTGGATATGCTTGGTACCGTGCTAGTACAGGTTAAATTAGGAATATTAGATGTATTTTGCATGATGATATCCAAGTAAGTACAATATGAGCATGTTAAGGATTAAAAAGAGTGCATTCACACAGTTGATACGTCC
Source organism: Cornus suecica (assembly GCA_963922005.1). NCBI lineage: Eukaryota > Viridiplantae > Streptophyta > Magnoliopsida > Cornales > Cornaceae > Cornus > Cornus suecica. The sequence goes on along the minus strand of OY998239.1, from coordinate 7,854,175 downwards.
AAGGATCATCTGGTACCTGAAACAATGTATATTCAGATCTATATGTGTCCACTGAATTTGGTTTCTCAATAATGAATCCAGATTCTGGCATGGCTATTACACTGTATGGGATGATCTGCATTATACTTGTCGGTAGTTAGAAAGTTTATCCAGGCCTTTGGAATAATTAAAGGTTTTTGAGTTTGCTAGTTAGGAATCTACCTTTTGCACTTGTTATCTCGTATAAGCCTTTAAATACATTTTTTTTGTTCTTGCTCCATCTGCATGTGGCTAAATGTGTACTATGCAATGCAGATTCCACTTGACATTGGTTGTTACAGCAACAGTATGCTGTTGGATGATGTAAGTCGGTTCTAAATTATTTCCTCCTGTTTACTCCAAAACTGAAACACAGTCTACTGTAGTGTTAAGAAATATATTCTTCACATGGGCTGTTCTACTGTCACCTGCAAAAGAAAGAGGTTTAGGTTTCGAAATGAGAATTTATATTATTTGTGATGAGTAGGTTGTGCTTATTAAAGAGTGTAACTCAGTTTAGTTAGGCGGGTTTAGTTGATATCCCAGGCTCAATCTATTGTATAGATCCTCAACCCAAGCCCTAGCCTAAACAATCCTTTTAACTCTAGCTTTCTAACCTGAGCTCTAGTCGTGCTCAAATCATACACACAAAGTAATCTCGAGTTAAGAAATCTAGCTAAAATTTGGGTTGAGCTAGGTTGGGTTGGGTAAAGTTATAAATAATTCAAAAGCCCTTCAAAATAACAATTCTAGCACCAAGAAGTCATCTTTTACAAATAATCCCTCTTGGATAGCGTTGTGCCAAAAATAAGTGATTGGAATATCCTTTAAATAACTCACACAATTTATTATTGTTACTTAGGTTAGTCTACTTCATATTGCATTTGGGTTGCCCCAACCCCTTGATCCAAGCAAAGCTTAACACCCGACAAAAGTAGATCTTTTATGGCCCGATACATAATTGAGAACAAAAATCACAAGGAACTTTGGGTCTCACAATGGTCACGTTGGCTCTTTAAGCTGGTAAACTTCATTTTGGTTGTTTTCATCATTTTCTTTTCCTTTAACAACCCTCTCTCACTTCTAAACTCATCCAAAACCCTAATCTATGAAGAAGCGTAAAAATATTTCATCATTGGTAAATTTTGAGTAAGCCATGGCAAGCCATTAACTAATCTTCAAGATTTTGAGTTTCTTTCACCTGAATCCAACATGGAAGTTCTTTTGGACTCTACATCTAGACTTCTTAAAGTTGCAACTTCCATTATATGACATTGATAATGTACAGTATATTTTTATTTTATTGCCTTTTATTCGTATTTTTTTTATCTCATATTTAATTTCATTTAGAGTTGTAAATTAATAGAAGGTTAAAAGCTGCAAGTTGGCAGGTTTCCTGCCAAAGGAGACTTAATCCGAGTCCTTCGCTTATGATGCATTACCCTTATTTATGAATCAAATCCACTAAATTTGTTACATTTATAAGATTTTGGAGTTGAAAGTTTTATTATCCGATTGATGAAGCCATAGTGTTCAATTTCGAACAAATTTCTTGACCAGGTTTGAAGACCATTATGTTGTGCTCATGACAACCTGCATTTGTCACACTGCTAGTGCATTCAGTTTTGTGACTTAAAACCCTTAGGTACAACATGGTTGATTGGGGTTTCATTTCACGTGTATGCTTTCAATTTTGAGATAACATTATAAGAATATTGTTAAGTAGCTTCTACCCATTTCTTGTCCATGTGTTTGATGGAGGTGGCTTCTTGTTTAAGCGCAGGAGTTGGGGTTCCTTAAACAGTTGAACTGCACTTTTAGAGAAAGCACCATAGGAAACAGAAAGATGTTGGGTGGAGGGTCGAAGTTGTAATTCTTTAGATGAGAAGTTAGAGTTTTTGGGCTCTCCGAGCCCGTAGGATTCTTCTTTGTTCCAAGGGACGCACTCCATGTTTGAGTGTTTTTTATACAATTACTTACTTATAAAAAAAAAAGGAAACAGAAAGATGTTGCCCAGAGTTTACCCATTCTCCAATTTTGTGTTTGACGTGTTATTGGTTCATTTCATATATGTGTACTCCAATTTCGGAGAAGCATTGTCTTTTCTACCGATTCTCAATCATGTGCTAGATTCTAGAGCAGAAGTTTGGGGAGATATTAGGGTTATTTCCAAACTGTTCTATTTATTCAAGCTCCATTGGCCTCTATTTCACTGTTAGGCTTGGGCAGTGTAGAACATCAACTATGCATGTGACCTTAATTTTCTTGAGGTTGAATGAAAGCGTCCCTTTCTTTGTGCTGTTAGGGGACTACCCAATAAGCTTGAGCTGTCATCACTGAAGCTTTGTGCACCCTTTTCAACAATCTGTTTTCTACGTCAAGGATAAAGTATTTTGCCATTGTTTACTTTACAAACGGAACATTTTAAGGCCGCTGGGTTAATTTATTGTTGTCCACCCTTCAAATCTTTTGATGCCTACTTTGTGGACTTCATAATCCTGTGCAAGAATTTTATACATCACTTCATTCATGCAGATATTTGCTTGTAATTATAATGTTTCATTTCTGACCTTTGCTGAGATCTTTGACTGTTCACATTTGATTGGGCAGGTGGGCAATCGTTTACCTTGCGCAGATGAAACCACTCATAGTCCCGATTTTGAGTGGAGAGTGAGTGGCTCTGTGAAAGAACATGTACAATCCTCTATGAGGCCATCATTAGGGATAGTGAATTGGTTTGGAGATTGAGGATAAACGTAATCCCTGTATCGTGGAGTTTCCAGGGCTGTGTGTAACTTCTATTCATGCAAAGAAATTCGAATTGGTTTTGCAATATTAACTACTCTCTATCTTGCTGTATTGAAGCAGTTCTTTATAAAATTTCAAGTGGCACGTATAAGCTTGTTTATCCATCACGGTTGCCACCTTTTACAAGGTATGTATGGAAGGGCATCTATACTAGTAATGCAGTAGGAAACCTGAAATCAGCAGAAACAGGTGCTCAACACCGGTAACTTGAGAATTCGTTTTGAACCAGATGTTGCTTGTACAAAAATGGTAAAGTTTTACAGTAATAAAATTTTGGGTTATTCCCACAAACGCCCCATGAGGTTTGCCATAATCCCACTTTTTGACCCATCGAGGTTGAATATTCCCACTCACACCCTTGAATTTGAATTTTGTCCCACTTGGACCCCTCACCCTAATTATCACTATGTAAAATGTCTAGTTTGGTCTCACAAAATGAGTTTTTTTAAAAAATATATATATAATTTTCAAGGGCAAGGAGGTAATTTCACTAACCCAAGGGGGTGAAAGTGAGAATATTCAATTTTGAGGGGGTAAAAGTAAGATTATGGCATACCTCAGAGGGTGTATGTGGGAATAGTCCTATAGTTTTTGTGCGGGTTCGCTATATATCAAAAAAATTATTTTAGGGTTCATTTAGATGGACATGAGAGAAAAGAAAGGAAATGATAACATTAGTTATGAGGGAAAAGAAAAAAAAAATTCAAAAAAGAAAAGAAAAAAAAGGATAAGGACCTGTTTGGTAGACATGTTTTTGTGTCTGTTTATGTTTTTGTGTTTATAAACTTGTTTGGTTTAGTGTTTTTGGGCTATGTGTGTTAAAAAACACTTTCCCACTTACCCAAATTTTAGGCATATTCCAATAAACATGAATTTGATATTTATTGGGGTGTTTCTACTGTATCCTAAACTTAAAAGTCTGTTTGTATTATTATTTATTTATTAAATAATAATAAATAAATTATTATAAACATGAATTTGGTCTTACTATTTATTTATTATTTATTATAATATTTATTTATGTATTATTATTTTTCTTTCTTTATTATTTCTTCACTTTATAATATATTTTATTATTTTATTATTTATATTATTAAATTATTATTTATTAATTTATAAATATATTATATTTATTTATTTATTATTATTTCATTATTTAATTCATTTTATTTATAAATTATTTATTCATTTTTAATTATTTAAAAATATATTTTATTAATTTAATATTAATTTATTATTATTATACTCATTTTTTATTATTTTTATGAAGTATTTATTTGTTATTATATTTACTTATTATTTATTATTTATTATTATTATTTATTTCATTTTGTTATTATTTATATTATATTTTTAAATATGTTTTATGTAATTTATTATTTATTTTATTAATTTATTATTATTATTTATTATTTAGTCCATTTTTTATTATTATTATATTTATTTATTATTATTGTATTCATTTTTTATTATTATTTTATTTTATTTTATTTATTATTTATATTATTAATTTTTAATTTTTAATTTTTCAATTTCGACCAAAAAACATCCTTACCAAACATACTTATGTTTTTGGATGAATAAACAAAAAAACGTGTTTTTTGTTTATTTCAACACAAACACAAACAAAAACACAGCTTTACCAAATAGGCCCTACCAATATTTTAAATTTATGTTTTGGATAGATTATGAAAGAAAAGAAAAGAAATGATATCATTCTCGTTTGGATAAACCAAATTAGAGAAAATAAAAGAAATGATAATGAATAAATTACTAGTATATTCTTTAGTTAATAAAGTTGTTCTTTTAATTATAGATGATAGTTTTGTTACTTTAATACTTAAAGTTGTTATCTTTTATTTTCTTTCCAAATCTTTTTAATTTTTGAGGGATAACCACAAAGGTTTTTGTAGTTATAGGCTTATCCCTCTAAATCTTTTCAAATAATTTATTTTCTATTCAATATGTCAACTCAAACACATGTAACACTATTTTTTTTTTTTCCCCAAATCATTTCAAATCTCTCGTACCAAAGGAAGCCTTAATTTGTTAAAAGTGGTTCACATTATTATTATCACCTATTTGAAGAGGAAAAATTATCCGGTACCTAGAATATCATGTGGCATATATCATCATTGGTCAATTACTAAAGGGAATGCAACACACAAATGATTTGAGAGTATCATATGTTATATATTTTCGGATATCCAATATCTTCTCCCTAAGCGAGGTTATATCTCCATTTCTCAAAAGGAGTTCTCTCCAGAAATGTCTTAGACTTATCATCATGGTAAAAGGCTATTTGTTCAAAATTAATAGCATTAAAATTTACCTGAAAAAGGGAAATATAAAGGTTCATCTCCCTTCATATTACTGAAAACACAATAGTCAATGCGCTTATATGAATATTCTCACTTAAAAAATAATAAATTACCATTAATACACCTTTGCATAAGAAAATGATGTTCGTCCGCAAAATCTCGGTCAAGATTATTTACAACACGGTTACGGAGATTCTCCCTTCAAAAAGCATAAATAAGTTTAAATTACCATCAATACACCTCTGCATAAGAAAATGATATTCGTCCCCAAAATTTCGGTCGAAATTATTTATTTCATAGTTGTCAATGCAATCTGTTGTTCCTTTTAAAATCTTAATCTAAATTATAATACAATTGTCAACACGCATCAAAAAAAGATAAACATCATCATATTCCCAACGTTTATTATTCATAAAACAATCACAAAAGTCAAGACACTTCACCAAAAATTAAAAATTAATAATAACCTATTAGATAAATAAATTTTGTCATAAGAGTTTTTTTATGTCGAGAGTTGTCCTATATAATTTTCCATAATTTTATCATCTTAATTATTAACTTTAATTGGGATTGAATTAATATTTCATAAATGTGTTGAAAGAAATTTTAAAATAACACTTGAAAGCTATATATAAAACAAAAAAATATGATAAATAACGCGATGAGTGAGCTAATGCTAGAACTGACGGTTATTTTGAAAAAATAAGGGAAAATTACATAAACTATCCCTGAACTATAACCTAATTGCATGCGGTACCCTTTACGTTTCAATAATATCATAAACTACTCTCAAAACCACCTCTGTTGTAACACTTAGCCCCTTCTGTTCAAAGTCAACGCCAGAATTGGTCAATAAAGACTGTTTTTGTAGTGAACTTCCATTTTTACCCTCATATCATTGCATGTTCCAATTTTGCATACAAAATTACTTAAATACCTTAATTTTTTTGAATTTATATATAATGTTCCAAGTTATGAATTTTTTTTTTGAAAAATATTTTTTTTGCGAAAAAGTATATATTATGTTCCAAAATATGAATTTTTTCCGAAAAATATATATTATGTTCCAAAATATGAATTTTTTGCAAACAAGTACTTATTATGTTCCAAAATATGATTTTTTGGAAAAAAGTATTTATTATGTTCCAAAATATGAATTTTTTTTACGAAAAAGTATATATTATGTTCCAAAATATGATTTTTTTTCCGAAAAATACTTTTTTTGCGAAAAATATATATTATATTCCAAAATATGAATTTTTTGCAAAAAAGTACTTATTATGTTCCAAAATATGAATTTTTTCCCGAAAAATATTTTTTTTTGCGAAAAATATATATTATGTTCCAAAATATGATCTTTTTTGAAAAATACTTTTTTTTGCGAAAAATATATATTATGTTCCAAAATATGATCTTTTTTGAAAAATATTTTTTTTGCGAAAAATATATACTATTATGTTCCAAAATATGATCTTTTCTAAAAAATATTTCTTTTTGCGAAAAATATATACTATATTCCAAAATATGATTTTTTTCTGAAAATAATTTTTTTTCAAAAAACATATATTATTTTTTCCGAAATAATTCATATTTTGGAAAATAATATTCTCCCTCCGAAAAATAATTTTTTTGCAAAAAATATATATATATTTTTGAATTTATAAATTTTGGGGCAAAGTGGACATCGTGGGGGTTAGTTGATAAAACTGGATAGTATAGGGGATTTCTTGAAATTAACCCTAAAATATAATATAAAACAAGGGCTTTTAAGTAAATTCACGCACAAATCTGACTGGGGCTGTTCTAAGGGGTAGTAACTGATATTATTCAAACGTTAGGGGTATTCTATGCAATTAGGTCATAGTTCAGGGATAATTTGTGTCATTTTTCCCAAAAAATAATTAGGAAAACATAAACAATTACTATAGGGGCATTACAGTAAATAAGAACTTCTATGAAGGGTAAGGTGAGAAACAACTTAAAAAGTTGCACAGCCAGAGCGTGCAACCCCTTGTTATCCTAACAACAGTAGGAAAAAAAACACGCCCTTTCTCTCTCTAAAACACGCCCTTTCTCTCTCTATACGTCGATCTGCTCTGTTTGCCCAAACCCCTCAACTCTCTCACAACTCACAAGTCACAAGTCCTCGCCATATATAATCTCACTAATCAATTATACACAAAGCTCTATCTCTCTCAATTACCCGCCAAAAAGGTATATATTTAACATCAATTTTTTTCTTAACTTCAAAAATAAAAATCTTTAAACGTCTCGCTGCGCCCTCTTCCCTCCCCCTTCCCTCTCTCTCTAGTCTCTATTTCCCCCTCTTTATCTCTCTAGGGTTTCTCTCTCTCCTCCCATCTCTTCTCATCTCTCTCCAATGTGCAGGTTTCCCGAGATTTCTCTGTGTTTTCCCGCTATTTTTCTTCAGATTTCGGTGATACGACGGCGTTTATGGAGTCCTGTTGGTGGTAGAGAGTTAGGGTTTGTTCCGAGATGGAGGAGACATCAGGTGTCGGTGGAATTGATCAACCCGAGGCGAGATCAGAGGGTTTGGCGGTGTCAATGGGCGAAAAGAGAGCGGCGGAGAACGGAGAAGGGGATGAATTGTGCAGACCGGCGCCAAAGAAGGCGAGGAGTGGTGGAGGATTGGGTGGGACGATGAAGAAGGTGGCGGAGATGGTGCTGGTGCTGGCGGCGATGGGGAAGATGAGGGCGGGGAGGAGTCCGACGGCGGTGGAGAAGGAGATGATGGCGGAGGCGAGGGGGAAGCTGGCGGAGGTGTGTGAAGAGTTCGCTCCCAAGGAAATTTTTCCGAGGGATGCATTTGGTGCTTTGATTGAGGATCTTGGCCTCAATAAGTTGAAAGAACAGAGGTTAGGGTTTCGGCCTCCGAAGGTATCCATTAGTGAGAAGTTGTTGCTCACCAAACAAAAGGTGAGACTTGAATTGGTATTTCTATTTTATCCTTGCTTTTTTATTCCTTAGGTTCAATATATGCTCTATTAGAATGAATTGGTTGTGTATGTGTAAGTGTTATTCATTAATATGTAAAGAATGTATTTGTTGTGTCTGTGTAAGTGATATTCATTAATATGTACTAGGGACTGATGTTATTGGGTGTTAGCTATTGTGAAAAGCCATATATTTATTATTTTAATGATTGACTGAATTTAGGGATTTGTCTCCAGTAAGAAAGATGTATGTGGAGTACTCCAGGGATTTATCTTATTTCATTTTTGCAAGGAGTAATCTAAGATGTTTCTCATAGTAAAAAAATAAATATTCCGATAAGGAATGTTACTACTAGTGCCCTAGGATATGTTTGTTAGCTGATGCAAAAAAATCCCAGTTGGATTGATTAGAGTTTACACAATAAGAGATCTAGTTTGAATTGGACCATACAAACCGGAACCATGGATAAAGAAATGCTGAATCATGCGAGGGAGTAGACATGAGATAAAGGGAATATAAATTTGCAAAAAATATACAGCTATAAGTGAAGTTATTGAAAGTGAAGTGATGTTTAATATTTGTAATTTAGAATTGTAGAAGTTAAGTTCCTGATTTCCAACATGTGTTATTTGCAATACAATGGACGTTACATATTTGTCTCAACAATTTAACCTAGAAGCACCAAAAATTACTGATCTTCCTTTATCCTAGTGGCTTTGGGTGTTCCCATGCAAACCCCAAGGTAAGGTTTTGATACTGATAGAGATGAGAATGAAAAAGAAAATAACTCCAAACTTGCCGAGATGATCATATTGCGTTTCCGCAACCTATTTTTGTGATTAAATGGGTGGCATGTATGCATGCATAATCATGTTAAGCTACCAATGTTAGATTACTATGGCTGATTGTCACAATCGTCAAAAGGCTCAAGGTGAAATAAGGGGCCAAAAATCTTCTAGAGCCTAAGCGCAAGGCTTAGTTGTATAAGGTGCAAATCTGGTCAAAGTAAGGAGCATGTGTAATAAAGCAAATTTAAACACACACATACATATATATGGTGTTGAGCAATTTAGTCTAGCGGTGTTTTAAAAAATGATGATAGGAACAAATGATCAGAGATTACAAATTGTGCCTTGTTTGAGTCTAAAGCCTGTAAAAAAGCATGAGCCAAAGGGCTTTATGTGAGTTCGATTGAAGGGGCTTTACTTGTATTCAGTTGAGGCTCCTAACTGAGCCCTGAGGAGCCTAAGGCCTTTTGTAGCTCAGGCGTACCTTAAACAACCAAGGATTGTCATGTGGGGTATTTTACCATCCAAAATCGCTAGGTATGATTCTTTTACGATGTTGTCGTAATTTAGTCATTCACTTTATGTTAAATAATGTTAAATTAAATTTTTTGAATGGTTGTAAAGCAAAAATTTTAGGTCAAAACTTAAGAGATTATTAAAGCTTATGCACGAGAGGACATGTTCATGAATAGGGGCATGAGTTTCACATATTTTATACCTTTTTAATGGTATTGGGATTAGTGTCTTGGAGAAATTGATGAAATAAATTTCTTATACCAATTCTGAAGGTGAATGCTTTTGGAAGCAATGTTTTCTTCAGAACAGGACAACAACTATAAATTTCACATGTTAAGTAATAATAAAATTCTTATCAAATTTATTGACAAATTTCAATTGGTATGTTGAAAATAAAGTTACTATGGTTATTAAAAGTTACAACTATTTGAGATGAATATGTAGGATTTGATAACACAATTAAAAATAACAAAATAAAAAATAATTGAAAACCTTAAAAGCAGGCTCATCGATTGACAATAGGTTCGAGCTTTTAATACGTAAGACAGGTACAAAAAAAAGTATCTTAATCAATTGGAATCAAATAATTTAGACATAGTTGAATAGCTTTTTAGGATTGCTTTAAGGTTTGTCTCAAGGTGAAACTGTGTATTACGCCTTGTGACTTCAAATTATGCAAGTTGTTGTAGAGATTACACCTCACGAACCAAGAAATTGCTGTAGGTGTTTCTTTTATTATTTTAGTCATGATTTTTCTATGTGTAGCAGTTATATATAACCATGGATTTTTATACACATTAATGTCTACTAGATTTTATTAATGCTTCTCGAACGATGATTTTGCTGCTTCTATATATGTTCTTTATCTAATAATAGAAGCGATATTAGGTTAATTATTTTATCCTTTGAACTTTGCCAATATGATTTTTAAACAAAGTTTGTATGGTTTTTCGAATTACTTGTTATTCATTTCTTTGCTAATGTATTCTTAAGGGTAGCTTTTGAGGTTTATGCTTTCTTCATGTGCAAAAAACAGGCTTATTTGATAGGTTAGAGCTAAAAAATAAATAGGGGAAATAATGCTTGGAAGAATCTGAATCAATTGGAAAATCAATACTTTGTACATAGTTTTTTTGAGGCTTGGCTTTCTAAAAGGTGTGTCCCAAGTTGAAGCCGTGTATGATGCCTTGCAACTTTGAATTGATGCAAGGTTATTGTGGAGGTTACACCTCATGAAACAACAAATTGCTGTATGTGTGTCGTTTTAGTATGTACTGATGAGGCCTATGTTTCATGTCTTTTTATTGTAATAGTGATATTTTATGTGCATTTGTATGACCATGGATATTTACGCACACATATTTCTTTTCTTGATTTATTGACATGTATTATGCTTTTCTAATGCTTCTTGAACCATGATTTTTTGCTAGTTATATATATATATATATTCTTTATGCATTAATAAAGTGGCATAATACTAATTTCTTTATCCTCTGAACTTTGTTAATTTGCAGTTATGCTGCTGTTTAACTAAAGTTTTTATGTCACTTTATATTTACCTTTTAGTCACCGTTTCCTGTTTTTGTACTCTACTTTCTAGGCTTGCTTTGAGGTTTATGCCTTGCTCACAGGCAAATGACAGTCTTGGAGTATTTTATCACCTTGACCATTGTATTTATGTTTCTATTTCAAATAAAGTCTGCCACTATTACAAGTAACAGTTACGAGTTATTGGCCATGATCCGTTTTCTATTCATTTTTGAAGATCTCTTGAAATTGAGAAAAGATAAAATTGGATAATTAAGTGCTACTTGTAAAGGTAAAATTTAGTGCAAGTAAAGGAGACTTGACTTTAAATTGTAAGCTTGGTTTGTAGCGTTGAAAACAGTTCTCAAAAACTAAAAAATATAAAATCATTTTCAGAGCGCCTTTTTATAATTGAGTTTTCTGAAAATAGTTTTCAGAAAACCCAAGCAGACTATTTGTCCATTTTGTTGATTTTCAGTTTTCAAAAATATAAAACTGTGTGTGTGGTGTGTGTTTTTGGTGTTATTAAATGCACTTAATTGGATATCCACTTAGGTGTTTTTGGATAAATTGAAATCAAGCACTGAAAAACTTTATGAGCTGAATTTCCACTGCTGCAGTTTTTAAGCGATAATTAATAAATAAATACGTGTAGATATTTTTTTTAAATCTCGGCGATCTGCATTCAGAAATAATGATGTCCTTATCACTTAAAATTGTTACTGTATTTTAAGTGGCGCTTACCTTTTTGAGTGATATATAAATTGCTTATCGAACACATTTAATTGGATAAGCACTGAATTAGTTATTATTTGACAGCAGAATTGTGTTATCAAACAACACCATAGTTTATTTGTAATTAAGTACTAAATTGAGTTATCATATGACTCTTTAATCTAAAAGTCTCTCTGGCTCAAACTAAGACACGTGGTCTTTTTTTGGTCGGATTGGTGGTGTGGTGCGGGTTCTTTGGAGTCCTTGTTTCCTCAGCTTTATAGGATCGCTCGGGATCGTCATGCTTCAGTAGCCGACTGTTATCATTGATACCGGGACGTTAGTGTGGGATGTCAGTTTTGTGCGGCACTTTCAGGACTGGGAGTTGGAGGAGGTTTCTGTGTTCTTGGAGTTATTATACTCACTGACTATATGCGGTGGACCGGATGCATTGGTTTGGAAGGTGACTACTTCACGACTCTTTACAGTCTCTTCCTTTTTCAATTGTCTTTTGCCGAGGACGAACGACCTTTTTTCTTGGAAGGCGGTCTGGCGTTCGAAGGCCCCTCTCAAGGTCGCTTTCTTCACATGGTCGGCGGCGTGGGGTCGGATCCTAACTTTGGATAGGTTGCGACGGCGTGGCATGTTTTTAGTCAATCGGTGTTTTTTGTGCAAACAGGACGGGGAATCCATTGACCATCTTCTTTTGCATTGTCCTTTTGTCTATGATTGCTGGTGTTTTCTGTTATGTTTGTTTGGTGTTTATTGGGTGATGCCTGCCTCGGTTCGGGATGTTTTGCTTTCTTGGAGGAGCGTGTCGATTGGCTCGCATGTACGTCTTTTCTGGAGGGTGGCTCCTCTTTGCCTTTGGTGGACGATATGGATGGAACGCAATAGGCGTTGTTTTGAGAGTGTTGAGTCCCCTCTGAGGGTTTTAAAAGATTTTTTTATTTTCTGTCTTTTTAGTTGGGTGGAAGGGCGCAATTGTAGCTCTTTTGATGAGAAAATTGAGTTTATGGGTTCTCTTGGCCCGTAGGGGCCGTTGTATTTGGGATGCATTCCCCTTTTGAATGCGTTTTTTATAAATTACTTACTTATCAAAAAAAAAAAAAAAAAGACACGTGGTCTTTTTGACCAGGCGTATAAATGTTGTAAGTCGCTTCTTAGGGTCCAGAATTGGAGAGAATGCCCCTTTAGTTTGGACAATCCTATAAAATTTTCTTTCTTCTTCTTCTTCTTTTCCTTCATTAAATATCAATCAATGACATGCTCTATATCCTATTATGGTCTTGTTTTATTGATTATTATTGAATTGGATTGGACAACTGGTTAATCGATGAATGGAATTTGTGGCCTTATGGTGGGTCTATTTGCAGGAGAATTTTTGTATGTTTAAATTTATAGTTTCGGTCTTTCTATTATTGCAAATTTATAACGGCCTTTGATTTAGTTAATCATATGAATATTGCAAAGATTTACCTACCTCCAATTTGATATGAAAGAAAGTTTCCATTTCTTTATTTTATTTTTTACCAGTTTAAACGTTGTATGTAACTTTGACTAATTGAATGAAAATACATACAGCAATTTAGCTAACTTTCTAAATTGAGATGTTGAAAGCTCTCAGTTCCTGTTTACTCCTTTCAGAAGCTGTTCTATTTCTACATTTCATTCTTTCACGCTTTCCCTCATTTCTTCCCTTTTTGAGGTTAGAATTTTGTGGAAAGCCATATTGGATGAATGTTGTATGTATGACTTGTAGGGTATATCTGATTTTGATTAGTTTGTGTTGCTTGTTGTAAATCTTTTTAATTGGAAGTATGTTTAGAAGGCATTTATTCCCTTGAAATTATGTGATTTAATCTTGTTGATGTAGGCTTATGTTTTTTCCTCCCCTTTCAGATGGAAAAATCTGAGGAATTTTCTTTACAGTCTTCATCTCAACGGTTGCAAAGAAATTCAGGTGTAGCAGCCGAAAGCCGTGGGACATCACATACTTCTCGAGTGTTTCCGTCAGATAAACCAAGTCATGCAGCGATTTCTTCTGGAGGTTTCCAACCTGCTTCACCTTTAGCTCATGTTTCTGCAGCAAAATCTACATCTTTACCATATCAGTTGCCTGCCAATGAAATTAGATCACCTGTTATATCCAGTGGATTGCCTTCCAGTCATTTAGGAAGGGATTCTTCGTCGTCAGCATTGCCGAGTGCTGAGAGAGTGCATTTTAGATTGGATGGAAGATCAAATGGTTCATTATATACATCGCAAGTTCAAGGTAACCTTGCACTTTCTCAATCACATGTAATTATGGAAGATCTATTTCGTGAATTTTATGTGAAGATTCCTGAGGGGAAGTGAAAGTATAGATCCCCTGGAATTTAGGACAGGGAATTCTGGTCTAAAGGCTATGTTTTATCTACCATTTTTAACTCGATGTAACTTTTTGTGATTCTAACCATTTTGGGGTCGGTACTAGGGCATTAGTGCATCACCACCATAATCTTAGCGACTTGTCTTTATGGTTGATATAAGTTCTCGCTGTAATGTGTTTGCTTGATTCAAGTTGCATAATTATTTTCAATCACAGATGTTTGGTAGTTCAGTATTAGTTCAATATCCCTAGTTGAAACAATATGGAGGATTAAGTTATTTTGTGAATTTTCAAGCCGGGTTTGGTCTTCATCTTGTGGATATATTCACACTTGTTTTACTGTCCTATTGTTTCTTTTACTTTTTAATGATTACATTCATAAATTCCATATACAGCAAATTCTTCTGGGGATGGCGCACTAGTCAGGACTCCAACTTGGTCTCTGCAACACCAATCTGCTACATTGGCTAAAATTGGACCAGATAAGGTGCCAGTTCATACTTCTGTTAAGGTTGATGGACCTACTGATTTGGGTGCATCACGGATGACTCCTAATGCAACGACATCTAAACCGTTTATGACTCAGACTACATCAGGAAATCTACCAAGCATACATCAGCATTTACAGGGCATGAACTTTGTTCAAGCTCCTTCAGTTTACAATAGCCACACTGAAATTGGCAAAATTGTTCAGAAATTGTTACAACCACAGCTTGCCGAGAAGCCCACGTGGATTCCTCCGTCGAGGGATTACATGAACAAGGCTTTAACTTGCCAGGTGTGCAAGGTTATAGTTAATGAGGTGGAAAATGTAGTCCTATGTGATCATTGTGATAAAGGGTATCACCTTAAATGTCTTCAGATTTACAATCAAAAAGGGATTCCTAGAGGCGAGTGGCACTGCCAAAAGTGTCTGGAAATATGCCCAGGGAAACCTTTGCCCCCTAAATATGGTCGTGTTATGAGAAATATGAGCGCACCAAAAGTTTCTTCTGACACACCTACTTTACAGTTGTCTCCTGATAAGAAAGTGGGATTCTTAGATCAGAAGATCAATCAGCAGAAGATAACAGCGAACGGAAACTCTAATATGGAACGGGCTTCTACTGGTCCCATGGATAATAAGCATAACAATTTAGCATCTGATTCAAATATTTTGAGTGCAAGAGAAATGAAACGAGATTATGTTTCATCAAGTGAAGTAATAGTGGATGATAAGCGGGATTCAGGGCCTTGTCCAAATAATGTAATGAATCTGGTTTCTCAATCTAAGCCTCATGTGAAATTATCGGGGACAGTTATAAGTTCACAAGCCTCCAACAATCCTCTGAATAATGTTAAAACAGAGCAGCCAAAGAGTGCTGATATTCCATCAGAGCAATGTCATGAAAATGGCCTTATGGTTAAAGATAGGGAGATTTCCAACAGTACTGAAACCTTTGACTACAATTCAAATTGTGAAATGAAGCAAGTTGCACGAGCTGATTCTGTTGAAGTTTCTGGAAGTAGAATTGGGGCTCAAGAGCATGGTTTGCGTGCTGTTGACTGGATTGGTGATGCACTAAACATTGTGGCTGAGAAGACATATTACCAGTCTTGTTGCGTCAATGGAGTAGTATATCAAGTGCAGGATCATGCTCTTTTTCGTTCTAATGATGACAAACTGGTGCCACATAGGATTCAGGTAACCAAGTTTGTATGTGCAAGGATACTGTGATTCCTTCCTGATCTTGTCATTGATTTATTAGGTACAACCTGCAGCAAGGTGTGGCAATTCCTGAACAGGCCTACCAACTGAAAGTAAATTTGTCCAAATTTGATGTGTTGCGTTTCTTTTATAGACCTATAATGGTCCTCAAGTCCACTTGAGTCGAACCAGCGTAGACCTATCAACTGAATGGGTTGATCATTAATCAATAACTCTAGCAGTCAGTGTAAAAGGCTAGGATTGGCTATCCAATTCCCGATTGTGTGTATCACACTGACCTCTGATTTTAATCTTTATGTCATCCCTGGTGTGAAATTGAGAGAAATATATTTATTCATCTAGCTGCTGACAGTAATTAATTTCAGTAATCTTGCCTTCAAGAGAAAAGTTTATTGTTGTCTAGTCTATGATAATTGTGTTTTTATAAAGAGAAATCTTTCCTTTCCACTGCAGGCCATGTGGGAGGATAGCAAAAGTAGATCAAAGTGGGTTATTGCCAAGAGATGCTACTTTCCCGGTGACTTGCCAAAGGTTGTTGGCCGCCCCTTTACTCCGGAAAGCAATGAGGTGAATTTGCTATAAATATCATTTAACCTCCTTTTCAAGGGGACTTTTGGCCCAGGCCCTCTGTGATAATAAAGTAACTTCGTATAAAATATATTTCCTTTATTCCATGTTTGGATATTTTATTTTAATTGGTTGGTTGAAGAGACCTGGATTTTTCTTCCCCTGGTCACACAATTTAGCGCATGCAGTTGATGCCATCACTTCTGCCACCACCTTTTCATTTGGCATTATAGCATAAGGTTCATTGTCTGCAATTTTAAATATGGACTCCTTGTTGCTACTGTAGGTCTATGAGTCTGATCACGTCAACACCAGAATGGCCGGCTTGATTCAAGGCCCATGTGAAGTTCTTCCTCCAGGCAAGTATGTTGAAGAAAGTGAAAGGAGAACTCGTTTAGGGACAGAGGAGAATAATGGTCTACGGCCACTATACCTATGCAAGTGCGTCACTTCTTTCCTACATATATTTATGCTACTTCCAATTGCTTTTTCTGTGAAGGTGCCTGGCATTGAAGCACCTTTATGCATGTTTGGGATGTCTGTATGGCTTGACTTGCTATGCGGATTTAGTTTTAGATAATGTTAAAATTTTATTCTCAATAGTGTTTCATGATTTTGGTTAATGATGAGGGATGATCGCGAAAATTGGTTTGGTTCCACAATTATTTTCTTTTTGGCTTGGCTGATCTACTTAGTATTTTGCCAACATTTCTGTCCATAATAGCAGTAACTCTTCTTAGTCGCTAAGGACACTTAAGCCAATGTTGTAATGATTCAGTTGTATATCTGGAAAGATCTTCAATAGACAAGCTGTTAATTTGTACAGATGCATCTTTGATACATGCAAACAACAGAGAGAATAGAAGTTAAAAGCTAAAGGGTAGTGGCCATTATTGAAGAGGCTTATATTGTTAAATTTGTTAAGACAAGATCCTCTATTGTGAACTTTGTGGGTCCGTTCTCTTGGTGCAATAGTAGGTGGTTGACAAGTGAAAGAACACAGAGTTTGAGAGTAATCTCTTTGGGCGAGATAATTCCAAATTTCAAGCCTGTATCTTACGAATCCGGGGCCAACGGTAACTTCTATACTCTGATTAAAGTTGTAGTGGTTTTTTGTTGATATATGAATACACAAAATAGAGTTAAGAAGTGATAATTGGGTGGGTTTGTCGAAATGATGATTGCAGCAACTGCTGTTAGAAGAATATAGATGAGGTTAAAGACCTTCAACTACAATAGGCTTATTGTTCCCTTTTGCCCGATCTTGCGTTAGTGTACAAATGGAAGTTATCATTTCCAAATGTTGTTGTTTGGTATTTGTGTGTTTTCATATAGTGTGTCATTGGTTACGTACATGTAAAAGGAGATGACTTGCCAACTGGATTGTTTGAGTAAGGACTTTGGCGAAGTAACGTTAAGATGACAAATATTCCTGAAATCTCTTATTTTGGACCCGTTTGGTTGTTTCTACATTATGAATTAATTTCATTCTTTAAGGGAACTCTTGCAAAAGAATTAGGTCACCGATGCAGCTATCAAATGCCTTGACGCGTCTAACACTTGGTCGTGTTGGCTACCTACTATCAGAACCATCAGTTTGGGTTTGACATTAGACTGTGCCATTGGTATCTATGTGATTTGAGGGCGTTGTTGATGTAGGAAATGTTGGAGAATAGTTGGCATGGTTGGTGATGCAACATAACAAGCCTTTGGGGTTGTTCCCCCATTGTTGGTGTTAGGCAGACCTTGGTGCAACATTTGGGTAATAGATGTGCAACATCTGTTAGGACTTTTTCATGAGTTCTTGGTTCAAGTTCTAATTGCAGAATTCCGGAAGATTATTACTGCTTTTTATGTATTTTTTTTTTTAATCTGGTGTCCCATGCTTGGTGTGTGGTGGTATCTCTATAATTAGCCACTGGAGTATGCCTGTAATTAGTATTTAGGACTCTGGCTCTAGGTGTGTACTTATCTCCAGCCATATTATTACGGTGTACATGGCGAGTATAGGCCCATCCATTTTTTAAATAGTTCTATATAATAAATTGCGTTGCTTGGTTATTATTATTAATTACTATCATGTGTACGTATTTCCTTCCTCCCTTTTGACCCCCAAACAAATATCTGGATCCGTCCCTGATTATGTAATTATCTCTCTCCTACCTTACCCCTCATTGGTTGGTTTGTGTCCACATACCTTTCTGTTCTTCAAGTATGTCTTCTTATGAGTGTGTGTTCCTTGTGTCTTTTTATTTATTTTTGTTTAGGTGGGCGACAAGTGTTATCATGGATTTTATGTTAATTGAGAACAAAATTGTTTTGCAGATGGTTTTATGATGAATCTAAAGGAGTATTTCGAGATGTTTCAAGCTAGTGTCATTCAAACATACTTTTAGCTGACATAACTATATCCAGGCTCTCATGCAGCAAGTTTATCGCTCTTTCTTTGATCAGGTACCCTCAACACTAAGTTTTAACTTCTTGTTCTCTCCAAGATTTTTAGGCGCGTAGTATCCTCTTTAAGTTGATGTTCCTTATATGAACACTCTTATGCTAACATGGCTGCATGGGCTACAAAGAGATCAATATATCATGATACACATCCATCAATTTAACAACTTATAGAGAGGATGCTGATAATACTGTAACACCATGATTTATGATTTAGTCTGTATACGTATTGTTAGAAGATATAACTAAAGACAAACTCTTTCTGGTACCTTAAGATTTTAGAGGTTTGGTATCTTAACATAATATTATAGCCTTGATTATAGGAGGTTTTTGAGTTCAAGTGTCCATGTGTGCATTCGTTTCCTTATTTTGTTTGTTTCTGTAACTTTGCCCTTTATTATGTTGTTTGTATTTCTCCATGTGAGAGATGGGATCACATGTGAGAGAGGATGTGAGCTTCATATGCATAGTTGGTCCCTTTCCTCAGCAACAACTTAACGTTGAAGGATTTAAATGTTAAAGTTACACTCTCTGTAAGAGCTTAAGCTTTTAGAGTAAATGGGTGATTAACTTAGTATCACAATATGAAGTCCTGTGTACACACCGCACCGTTACCCAATTAAAAAGTTGTTTCACTTGTTGGACCAAAAGAGGGTGATACGTGAGGGGGCATCTTAAATGATTTAAATATCAGCGTAAGACCATTTCTAATAACTTAGGCCATGTTTGGTAGGCGGTCTTTCTGGTCTGGTCTGGTCCGGTCTGGTCTGGTCTAATCTGATCTGGAAAAGTCTGTTTGGTAAGCGGTCTGGTCTTACTATTTATTTATTATTTATTATAATATTTATTTATTATTTCTTCACTTTATTATTTTATTATTTATATTATTAAATTATTATTTATTTATTATTATTTAATTCATTTAATTTATAAATTATTTATTCATTTTTAATTATTTAAAAATATATTTTATTAATTTAATATTAATTTATTATTATTATACTCATTTATTATTATTATTATGAAGTATTTATTCATTATTATATTTATTTATTATGTATTATTATATTTATTTATTATTATATCTATTTATTATTTATTATTATATTTATTTCATTTTGTTTATTATTTATTATTTTTATTATATTTTTGAATATGTTTTATGTAATTTATTATTATTATTTATTATTTAGTCCATTTTATTATTATTATTATTATTATTATTATATTTATTTATTATTATTGTATTCATTTATTTATTATTATTATGTTTTATTTAATTTATTATTTATATTATTAATTATTATTTTTTAATTATTTATAAATATATTTTATTATTTATTCATTTATTTATTATTATTAGGTATTATTTATTTTGTTTATTATTTATTATTTATATTTTATTTTTAATTTATTATTATTATTTATTCATTTTTAATTATTTATAAATATATTTTATTAATAAGACCAGACCGGGCCACCAGGAACCACATTTTTTTTTTGTCTGAAATGAGGCCATTTTGGTATGATTTGGTCTTACTTGGTCTAACCAAAAATTTGGGACCAATGCTACCAAACACGGTCTGGTCCCATAAAACGCAAGACCAGACCAGACCACCTACCAAACAGGGCCTTAAGCTTTTAGAGTAGTTGGCTAGTCAACACTTAAGATTTTTTAAACTGGATTGGTGTTAGAGGTGTTTCACATGGAATCCGTCTAGGAAGTGAACTAGGTGTTGGCCTCACCTGATATCTTTTGAGTCGCACCCTGGAGCTTTCAATTTTTTACAATTGGTTATGAAGCCATGTCAATTCTATCATCCAGTGTCATGCCAAGCGCAAGAACTGGATGGGTCTAGGTTGCCACCCCGGTAGGCAGGGTAGCCCGATCGCAACAAGGCCGTTGTGACTTTTGTTGTGGAAAAATGTTAGAGGTGTATCACATCAGACTAGACGGGAAGTTAATTGAGGATATTTGGGTTAGGTTCACCTTATAGATAAGGCTTTTGGGTCGAACCATGAAACACTTGACCCATTACAATAGGGATTAAACATGTTATTACAGTTTGGTAAGCTCTCACTTTGAACCTCAATGCCACCCAGAAAATCATAATGATAGAGTGCTTAGCCCATTCCATTCATAAGGAATAGTTTGTCACACATGAGGATGCCGTAAAGTATTGATACACACATGGGAGCATGTTACAGAAGCGAATTACTTTAGGTTTTACTCGAGTACTAATTTTAATGTATATAATCTTCTATGTAAAGTTGTAAACAAATAGAGTTACACCACCTCTTAGCTTAAGTGTTCAGGGCAGCTTTCTGTATGACTTGTATTACCTAGTAAAGGAAATTCATTAGTTTACCTTAATATACACACAAACATCAAATATGTGTTGATCTTACTATCATTAGTTTACCTTAATATACACACAAACATCAAAGGACACAATGTGCGTGAGAGGCCAGAATAGAGTGTTTGGATTAGCCCCCTTCCCTTCTTTTACTCAGTTGTGTTATATTATTCAAGCATTGCTTATATATTGTTTTTCTTGTGATGTCAAGTATATATGAAGGAACATTACTCTGAGTGAATGCTTGCTAACAGGTCGCCCAGCAGTGGGACAATGGACAAGATCAAGAGATTTCCAATGCTCAGCTCCTGTACAATATGTGGCTTTAGCTTAGTCTGTACTGTATAATGTATTATAAGTTTATTCCCCAAGACTACCTTGTAGAGTATGAAATGCATGCTTTTTTTTTTTTTTTTTATCAGCTAGCTCAATGTTTGAATTAGTTCATTCGATATGAAACCACTTTTATTTATTCAGATGTTGATTAGGCCTTTATTTTCTGTGCTCCGGATTTCTAAATGTTGTTAAAATGAAAGGAGACACTGTTAATTCTGTATCTATGTACATGTATTTGTATGTTACTCTACTGCCTTGATTGATTACAAACCTAGCCAATAAAGACAAGTACATTGCATACAAGGGGAGATCATGATTCATGAATATCTAGTTTCAAATACTATTTAGTATTTATACACATCTTATTATTTCTTGAAATGCCAGGATGCAAAATCTCCCAACATTATAACTAGGGTTCATTATGTTCACAGCTGAGACAAGTAGGAAGTAGCCTCTCATGGCCCTACTATTTTATCCATTCAGCACTCCATTACTTGCTTTTTTTCTCATTCTCTCTCTCTCTCTCTCTCTCTCTCTCTCTATATATATATATATATATGGGTAAATTGCTTAAAACCCCCTCAAGTTTACTCTCTTTCTCTACTATACCCCCTCAATTATGAAATGAGCTTAGAACCTCCTAAAGTTTCATAAAAAGTTGCACCATGGGCTTGCCCTCAAATTTTTTTGCCCTTTTACCCTCCAAACTTTTTGTATTTCCACTTTATCTTTAATCCTATCCTTACTATTATACTTCTTAATTCTTTAAATTACAAAAATATTATTTCTTTTAGTTAGAATATTAATTATGCCATTTACCTTTAATGTATTAGACTAAATATACTCTCAAATGTTAAATTTTGTTTTTTTGTAAGTTTTAATTATTTTATTTGTAAATCAATTAACTTGTTATTAAATTTTAGTTTGATTTAAATCATAAAACTCAATCCTAATTAATATATGCATAAATAAATCACAATTTATGAATATATTTTTATGAAAAGAAAGTTTCATTTGGCAAAAAAAATAAAATTAATTAGGATAATGAGTTGTATGATTTAAATCAAATTAAGTTTTATTGAAAAATGATATATATTTTGGAATATATATATATAATTAGTCAAAAATATATATTTTTTGAATTGTTTTAAAAACATATGAATTTTTTTCAAAAAATAATTTTTTTAAGAAAAATATATATTATTTTCCAAAATATGAGTTTGTTTCCTAAAATAATATATATTTTTTCCAAAATATATATTTTTTATATTTTAGAAAATAATGTATATTTTTCAAAAAAAAATCATATTTTTTAAAACAATTCGAAAAATATATACTTTTGACGAATCATATATATATATATATATATATATATATATATATATATATTCTGAAATATATATCATTTTCCAATATATATATATATATATATTCCAAAATATACATATTTTTTCGAAATATAATTTTTTTGAAGGTTTCATTTCACTAAACCCTCCTATACTATTGATGGTAGTTTTGGTATTATGACTCAAAATCATATTTTGGAACATAGTATATATTTTTCCCAAAAAAATTATTTTTCAGAAACAATTCATATTTTTTTAAAAGAATTCGAAAAATATATATTTTTGACGAATTATATATATATTCCGAAATATATATCATTTTCCAATATATATATATATATTTTCCGAAATATATATATTTTGTTCGAAATATATATATTGTTTTCATAAATTGTGATTTATTTATGAATATATTAATTATGATTGAGTTTTATGATTTAAATCAAACTATAATTTGATACCAAGTTAATTGATTTACAAATAAAATAATTAGAACTTATAAAGAAAAACTAACATTTGAGAGTATATTTAGTTTAATATATTAAAGGTAAATGACACAATTAATATTCTAACTAAAAGAAATAATATTTTTGTAATTTAAAGAATTAAGAAATATAATAGTAAGGATAAGATTAAAGGTAAGGTGGAAATACAAAAAGTTTGAAGGGTAAAAGGGTAAAAAATTTTGATAGCAAGTCCTGTATATATATATCCTATATATATATAGGGTAAATTGCTTAAAACCCCCTGAAGTTTACTCTTTTTCCCACAGATAACCCCTCAACTATGAAATGAGTTTAAAACCCCCTAAAGTTTCATAAAAGGTTGCACCATGGGCTTGCCCTCAATTTTTTTTACCCTTTTACCCTCCAAACTTTTTGTATTTCCACATTACCTTTAATCCTCTTATAGGACAAAAAAACATATAAAAGACTATCATATCCTTACTATTATATTTCTTAATTCTTTAAATTACAAAAATATTATTTCTTTTAGTTAGAATATTAATTCTGTCATTTACCTTTAATGTATTAGACTAAATATATTCTCAAATGTTAATTTTTTTTTTTGTAAGTTTTAATTATTTTATTTGTAAATCAATTAACTTGTTATTAAATTTTAGTTTGATTTAAATCATAAAACTCAATCCTAATTAATATATTCATAAATAAATCATAATTTATGAATATATTTTTATGAAAAGAAAGTTTCATTTGGCAAAAAATAATAATTAATTAGGATAATGAGTTTTATGATTTAAATAAAATAAAAATTTAATAACAAGTTAACTGATTTACAAATAAAATATTTAGAACTCATTACTATAGTGCTCATTTTTATTTATTTATTTATTGTTTTTTTTTTTGGTAATTAAAACTTATTATATTTTGTTTTTCTGATGATTATATATATATTTGGTTATGTTGGTTGAACACTGTGTCAGATTCTAGCTAGCTTGTTGAGTCTAAACATGTGTTTTTCATTTTCTTTGATTTTATTTTGTAGATATTGTTGGGAGGATTACATGTTTGATGATTTTTCATTTTATTTTATGGATCTTAGTGATTTTTATTAAAGTTATGTTGTAGTTGGTGATTTTTTTTTTCTTGGTTTCAATTTGTGATTAGTTGGTCTCGACACCATGTAAATATTTATGGATTTGGATTTTTAATTAATTGTGTGCGTGTTGAAACAAGATTTTAAATAACTAAAAATCAACCTCCATGATTTACATGAAACTGACTTGTTAAAAAAAAATCCATAAACTACTATTATTTTAATATTTTTTTATTTGATAATTGAACTAGCATGAACAAATCATTATATTCAACTATTTAACCAATCTCATCTCATTGTATTTTATGATATTTCAAAATCGTAATTGAAAAATTAAATTACAAAGTCTGTTATAAAAGAATGATAAATGTTGATAAAGAACTTGCTCATACATAATTCTACTTCCTTCCTCGTACATTAATTGTCCAATTTTTTAACTATACTTGGTTTCGGATAATTTTATATTTTTTAAAATTGTCCTTTTTCAATAATTTCAAAAATGATAAAAACTACAACTATAATATATTAATTAAAAAAATAAATATTGAAAAGAAAGTGCTGAAAATAACTATTTATTGTTACATTAATCAACGTAGACCCCTTGAAGAAATTATAGAATATTCGATAAAACCCTTTAAAGTCGTTATCCTATGTTCCTGAAATCCTGATCTCCTCTTTCAACTCTTGTAAGCTACTTCTCCGATTTCTGAAACTCATTATCCTAATTAATATATTCATAAATAAATCACAATTTATTATTAAGTATTTTGTGATATATTTTTGAATATATTTTTATGAAAAGATTGTTTCATTTGGCATGAAAAAGTTAATTACGATAATGAGTTTTATGATTTAAATCAAACTAAAATTTAATACCAAGTTAATTGATTTACAAATAAAATAATTAGAACTTATTAAAAAAAATTAATATTTGAGAGTATATTTAGTCTAATACATTAAAGGTACATGACATAATTAATATTCTAACTAAAAGAAATAATATTTTTATAATTTAAAGAATTAAGAAATATAATAGTAAGAGTATGATAGTCTTTTATATGTTTTTTTGCCATATAAGAAGATTAAAGGTAAGGTGGAAATATAAAAAGTTTGGAGGGTAAAAATTTTTGAGAGCAAGTCCATGGTGCAAGAAAATGAAAGTTCAGGGGGTATAATTAGTTGATGGGGTATCCGTGGGAAAGAGAGTAAACTTTAGGGGGGTTTTAAGCAATTTATCCATATATATATATATATATGTTAATGCTTAAGGTTGATAGGACCTATCCCCCTGAGGTTAATTCAAAAGAGTTGATTGACATGTGATAAATTCATTGTGTTCAAAGACATTTTCAGTTTTCTGTTGTGCGCATCATTGACATTATCCGGATTTTTCTCTTCCTGTGACCCCTGTAACTGAAGTCTATGGGGGTGGAATTACTGAGTTAACTTGACAATAATCATATTCAATTCAGATCATTTGAATAATGCAAGGCCCTAAATTTCATGGATATCTACGGTTCCCAATGCCAACTGAAGTTGAGTTCCTTGAACCTCAGGCCAATAGATACAGTTTCTACAGGCTATACTATGCTTCTACTATAACCTACCATATTTAAGACACCAATCCATATAAAATTTAACTACATTATTGTTCCCAATGTGGATATTTCTTGTTCAATTGTTGAGCTTACTCTTTTCAAAGATGGTGGAGACACTTTGTTAAAGAGTAAGAAAAAAATGTTTTGGGTAAAATGTGTCTTGATTCACTATTGGTATCGATAGAAAATGAAAATTGGTCGAACTAATTCACAAGTTTGAGAAAAAAATTATTCACTGTAAAGGGATTTTTGGTATAAAATTAGTACGATTAACCTTTAAGCCTTGTTTGTAGCAATGAGAATCTACTTCTCAAAATAGGAATTGAATTTAATTAGCAAAAACTTCCCATTCTTCAACATATGACATTCAACCAAAACCGGCCAAAGTGCAACATTAGTAGATTTTAACTACCCTAAAAGAAACAAAATCTGTATCATCTCTTTTACTCTCTCACTTGTCAGTTCCAGTGAGAGATCCATCGAGAGTGTATAAATAAAGTGAATTTCAAATAAGTTTATGAACAACCTAAAATTAGGCACATACACACGCGTACCAAAACATTGAGGACAAGAACTTAAACTAACACTCTCACACAAAACACAATAATAATAATAATAACTTTTTGTTGTAAGAAAAATAATGCATGGTAAAAGAAGTGGTATATAGAGTCTATAGAACCTACTAAAGGTTACTTGTTAGTTGTTGCAAATATGTATAATTAAAGTAACTCTTGAGTTGATAGCTACACAACATAGACCCTGTTTGCTATTGCCTGATAAATCCGAAACAAAGCCATAAATATGTTTGAATGATTGGTGGTACACTGCTCCTTGTATGTGTTGCAAACACCATGCTTTGGACATGGTGTTCCAACTTCCAAGCATCACAAACACATATTTCAAATTCTCACTTTTTTTCAGGTTTAGGGTTTCGTGAAGTATAGACTTGACTAACAAAAAGGGTGTATAATTCCCATCACACAGTTTTGCAATTAGTGATTGATCAATCTTCTCAAATGCCAGTTTATTTCAATTAGGGTAAATTACACTGACTTCCACCGAGGTATGGATAAATTTCGCTTTGTTGGAGTGTATGAGATTTGTTAGAATGACCTCCCCAGAGATATGGATAAATTTTTATGTGAAAAGTCTATACTAACCTTAATTTTCTTATATTGTTTTTAGCCATTTGAGCATATAAGGTTCCTGTTGTCTTTCACAAGGAAACTTTTTATTATTATTATTATTAGTATATTTTTATAAGTGGTTGTTGAGCTAACGGATCAAATGTGAGAGAAGGTAATTGTGATAAATCTCAAACACTCTATCTGATAAAATTTGTCCAAATTTTAGGGAAGATCAGTGTAATTTATCCTTTCAATTATTATTTCATAACTACGCTTTTGTCTATGGAAGTATTTGTATTTTTTGTAAGACAATAATATTTTATTTTCAACTGTTAATCATGATGACAAAATTGCATTAAATGAATTTTGGAGTAGCAAAGTCTGTTCAAAATCCAATTAATGTCTCTTTCCTTGAGATTGTTATGAGGAAACAACATGCAGAAGGAAGAGAAGGACTTTTCGAATTAACAAATGGAGACCATTTTCTTCATTTGTCAAGAAGAAAGCAAAAGGAGACGAGGGAAAGGTTTTAATTTTCCTTCCTGTCATTTTCTCTGTCGAAAATGGAGGGACAAAAATAAAAAGAAAAAGGAAGAATTATGTTTTATGTGTTTGACCATATGTTAATATCCAAGGACATAATAGTAAAATCATACAGTTTACATATATATATATATATATATACCTTTATATATGTACAGTAACTTCTTCTTCTTTGTTTCTTTCTTCTCATTATTACTATTATTTTTTTGGGTAGGAAAATATGGCATATGATAAGATTGCATGGTTCCAAAGAATCACCATTAAACACATGATCTGATGTCTTAACAGAAATAACATATTTATTTGTGTGTCAAATTATAATTATCAATATCATATAATTTAGAATTTTTCAAGAGAAACATCAAAACGCTAATAGCGTCTCCTAAAAATTTAATTTGTTTAAATTTTAAAAAATTAAAATTAATTTGTTTATTACACCAAAGCTCTTGAACAAACATAACCACCACCTTTTTTGACCACTCCACCACCTTTCTCTTTCTCTTTCTCAATTGATCATGTAAATCTCTCCTCCTTTTTCTGATAAAAAAAGTAACCAACATAGCTGATGAATATGCTCTACCAATTTAAGCTGTTATATATAATACACATCCAATGGTCTCTATTGATAATTTTATATTAGGATCACCATAATCACTTTTTACTACTTTAACTTTGCATGGCTTGATTTGCTCATCTATAGGGTGGTTCAACGTTTAAGATAAAGGCTAGAGAGAGGAAATTAAATTAAATAAATAAAGGTTAATTTCACTTTTACCTCTTCATGTTTGTTCTAATCTCACTTTGACCCTTTCGAATTTCAAAGATCCAGTTATACAGTATACTCTTGAGACAGACCACGATATTTTGTGCAATTAGTTTTTTGCCTCTGAATATTATATTTTAAAAAAAGACACGCATTTTGTGAGGGCAAATTAGACATTTTATGTAGTGGTCAGAATGTGGTGTCACTCACTTAACAAAATCTGTTGATGACATTAACATGGAGGGGTCTAAGTGAAACAAAAATCAAACACAAATGACTGTAATTGAGATATATATATGAAATTAGATAGTCGAAGTGAGATTAGGACAAATCTAAAGGAGTGAAAGTGAGATTAACTCATTAAATAAATAAATTTGGTCATGGTCCGGCCTAGTATCACGTGAACCGGCGACTATCACGGCTGTGTGGAGACTAATTTCACAGTGATATGCAAAAAGGGTTGGACAAAGAAGAGAACAAGATTCCGGGTCTTTGGAGTGAAATATAATGATGCTTAATTACACTAATTAATTACAATATATATATATATATATAAATCTCTTATATACCCTCCTTCACACACACTCATAGAGTGCGTGACACTTTCAATATGTTATATACATACACATATATATATACACACACACTTTACATTACTCCGTCAATCCTAGCTTAGCTAAATCTATGTTATGTTGTGTTAGACATATACATGTATTATTGGCCTTGATTATAGAAGGTTGAATCTAGATATTCATTGCTAATCTCTTGGGTGATTAAATGGTCCAATCAGAATATTTAGTTAATTAGAGAAGTTAGTTTTTTTCAGTTTGTGTATCTTATGTACTATGTTATATACTAAAGGGTAAATAGCTTAAACCCCCCCTAAATTTTACTCTCTTTCCCTACTATCCCCCCTCAACTATGAAATGAGCTTAAAACCCCCTAAAGTTTTATAAAATGTTGCACCATGGGCTTGCCTTCAATTTTTTTTACCCTTTTACCCTCCAAACTTTTTGTATTTCCACCTTACCTTTAATTCTATCCTTACTATTATATTTCTTAATTCTTTATATTACAAAAATATTATTTCTTTAAGTTAGAATATTATTTATGTCATTTACCTTTAATGTATTAGACTAAATATACTTTCAAATGTTAATTTTTTTTTTTGTAAGTTTTAATTATTTTATTTGTAAATCAATTAACTTGTTATTAAATTTTAGTTTGATTTAAATCATAAAACTCAATCCTAATTAATATATTCATAAATAAATAACAATTTATGAATATATTTTTATGAAAAGAAAGTTTCATTTGGGCAAAAAAAAATTTTAATTAGGACAATGAGTTTTATGATTTAAATGAAATTAAGTTTTATTGGAAAATGATATATATTTTGGAATATATATATATAATTCGTCAAAAAAAAATATTTTTCGAATTGTTTTAAAAAATTATGATTTTTTTCCAAAAAATAAAAATTTTGGGAAAAATATATATTATGTTCCAAAATATGATTTTTTCCGAAAAATAATTTTTTTGAGAAAAATATATATTATTTTCCAAAATCTGATTTTTTTTCCGAAATATATATTTTTTATATTTTAGAAAATAATGTATATTTTTCATAAAAAATTCATATTTTTTAAAACAATTCAAAAAATATATACTTTTGACGAATCATATATATATATATATATATATATTCCAAAATATACATATTTTTTCAAAAAATAATTTTTTTGAAGGTTTGATTTCACTAAACCCTCTTATACTATTGATGGTAGTTTAGGTATTATGACTCAAAATCATATTTTGGAACATAATATATATTTTTCGGAAAAAATTCATATTTTTGAAAATAATATATATTTTTCTCAATAAAATTTATTTTTCAGAAAAAATTATATTTTGGAACATAATATATATTTTTCTCAATAAAATTTATTTTTCAGAAAAAATTATAGTTTGGAACATAATATATATTTTTCCCAAAAAAATTATTTTTCGGAAAAAATTCATATTTTTTAAAAGAATTCGGAAAAGATATATTTTTAACGAATTATATATATATTCCGAAATATATATATTTTGTTCAAAATATATATATTGTTTTCATAAATTGGATTTATTTATGAATATATTAATTAGGATTGATTTTTATGATTTAAATCAAACTAAAATTTAATATCAAGTTAATTGATTTACAAATACAATAATTAGAACTTATTAAAAAAAAATTACATTTGAGAGTATATTTAGTCTAATATATTAAAGGTAAATGGCATAATTAATATTGTAACTAAAAGAAATAATATTTTTGTAATTTAAAGAATTAAGAAATATAATAGTAAGGATATGATTAAAGGTAAGGTGGAAATAAAAAAAATTTGGAGGGTAAAAGGGTAAAAAAATTTGAGGGCAAACCCATGGTGCAAGAAAATGAAAGTTGAGGGGGGTATAATTAATTGAGGGGGTATAGTAGAGAAAGAGAAGAAAATTGAGGGGTATTTTTAGCTATTTACCCTATACTAAATTAGATTACTTACAAAACGGCAATTTACTCTCAATACTCTGTCAAATTCTAAGCTAGCTAAATTTTATGTTATTTGGACATGTAAATGGTTGGCCCTAATTACCGAGAAAAAAATATTGTTCGGCCTTGAAAATCGAAGGTTAAATCTAAATATTCCTCCCTAATCTCATGAAATGGTCTAAACTTTAAATTTCATTCAGACCATTCAATTAAAAAAATAAAATAAAAATCAGTATGTCACAGTACTCTAAATTACGTGGTACTAAGGCCACTCATGGATCTACACTATATGTTTGGGGCACATGCCCCTATAGGATTATTGTTTTTATACAAATCTTTTTTACATACTTTAAAAAAATAAGATATTAAAATTATTTTCTATAAGGTTATCAAAACATTTATTTCTACTATGGTTGTTAATTAAAAATCACCCCTCATATTATTTTCTGGATCCGTCCCTATTTAGTGCTTAAACCAAAATGATTCAACTAGTGAACGCGCAAAATAAGCGCGTTAGGGGGAGGCTCCACTAGGTTACCCAAGTGTTAGCAACAATTGAACAAGCTCCATTAGGGTAGTTATAGTGATTTAAAGAGTTGGGTACAAACAGAAACCTTGATTTCTGGGCTGACAGTTTAGAGAATAATCAATCATCATTTAGCTTTTCATTGGCTTAATCTGCATTATCTTAAAAGTCTTCTCTTATTGATTATGTTACTGTACTTGAGATTATAATCAATGAAATAGGTAGGATTAATTATGACCCAAAGTATATATGTATATATAATCAGTTACTACATATACTTAGCCTTTCTAGGGATACAAATTAAATACAATGTGTGAAATTAACATATGCACTGATTTGGATTACCAATTAATTCTATGATTTTCTCTAAAGCTAAATTACATAATTTTAAATTTTATCACCATTATTACATACTTTGCCTTAATTTAGTAATCATTCATTACTTAACATATGAGAATATTTTCAAAATCAAGTGAACCAAGCAAATCTATGGTGATTAAAAGATGTGAAACTTATGAGAATATTTTTAAATTATTGAATACAGCATTGCCAATTAATTAATACCTGTCTCGACCATCATATTACTCTTTTGGAAAATTTATTTTAAATTTAATTTTGATTTTTGCAAGCTTTGATCGAAATAAATTCAGATATGTGGATGCCTTCAGTTTCAGAGGGTCTAGAGCGAGTTGCTTAGAGATGCAAATATAGAAATCCGGCGTCAATCTTGGGCCTGCTTTAATTGTTGTTGCATGTGAGGCCCATATATATATGTATGTATATATGTGTGAAGTTTTTATGTGTGTGGAGGCCACCATCTCCTTTTTACTTTTAACTGTCTGTTTATTCTATAAATAATGGATGCCTAGCTCATCTTTTGCATGCACCCTAGCCAGAATACAAACACATCCATCCTCACTTCTCACAGACACTCTCTCTAGATTCATATATTCAAACAATACTAATCTCTCTCTCTCTCTATATATATATATACATATATATATACATAAAAAAAAGAAGTTCATATGGCCCCTTCAGGAGACAATGTTGTTGTTCCTAATATGAAGCTTGAAAGGACGCTTAGCATGAAAGGAGGCAAGGGAGATGCTAGCTATGCCAATAACTCTCAAGCCCAGGTTGTTGTTTTTTTTTAGCCTTTTGCATTATTATTATTATTATTATTATTATTATTTTAAGAATAAAGATTTTCATGAATTTGTAGTTTTGCATGTACGTGTGTATCGATTTGTCTCCCATATTCTGTTGCGCATGTAACAGACAAAACAACATCAAATTTCTCCTGTAAGAACATGTGACACAGAGAATTGCATATGTTCCATGGTGAATCATGTAGTACTCTAAAATGAACAAATTAAAATCAATAACAATAAAATGTACTAGCATCAAATTTTGTATGATACTAAGTTGATGATTCTGTTACATAACATGAAAATTATTCCGTATAACATTTTATACGCAGGTGCGGGAGGGGCATATGAATACGAAAAAAAAAAGAAGAGGAAAAACTATGTAAAAATAAAAATAAAATAAAGAAGATCAAACTAGGAAATAAAATAAGAACAAAATATTTTTAGGAAATAGATTCACCATTACATAATTTTACAACTAATGAAAATTAAAAAAAGAAGAAGAAAAAGAGCATGCAAGGAAATAAAGAAGAATTAGAACGATTTTAGGATGGAGAAATTTTAGCGGGGCATTTTCAGTCTATTATAATAAAAAAATAATATATTAAAGAATTTTTTTCAAAAATATATTATACAGATATAAGAGGTAAGAAGCCAATCAGGGCCAAGTGCCCCCTCTAGGCCTTACTAACTTGAATTTTGTGTACTACATAGATATACTATATACATAGAACACACTACGTCTAATAACGTGTTTTGAATAATTTACCTGGGAGATTGAAGTAAATAAGAAGGATTGACTAAAATTTTATAAAAAATAAACCCAATCCAATATATCCTTCTTATTTAGTTTTACTAATCTCAATTATACAATCATGACATGTTATATATATATATAGGCACAACATGCTCTATCCATGCTTCATCTCCTAGAAGAAACCCTAGACGGGGTGCAACTCAACCCGACGGAAGTGCCATTCACGGTGGTGGACTTGGGATGCTCCTCGGGGCGCAACAGCATCTTCATCATCGAGGTGATAATCAAACACATGATCAAGAGGTACGAGGCTCTAGGCTATGAGCCACCGGAGTTCTCGGCTTTCTTCGCGGACTTGCCTTCCAATGACTTCAACACTCTCTTCCAGCTTCTCCCGCCATTCACCAGTAATGCCGGTAGCATGGAGGAGTGCCTCGCCGCTGACGGCCACCGCTCCTACTTTGCTGCCGGCGTTCCCGGCACCTTCCACCGCCGCCTTTTTCCGGCTAGGTCCATTGATGTTTTCAATTCTGCATTTTCCTTGCACTGGCTCTCTCAGGTTTATTTTTGATGCCTTAAGCATTACTCATTCTGTTATTATTTAATTGTTGTTATATATATTACTGAGTAATAAAATAAATTATCTAGAAAATTACGTATAATTAAAATGGAGTAAGCTAGATCCAAAATATAATAATTTTAAATTAAATAAATCTATATGGGAAAAAAAAATGCTAAAACGCCTTTTGGATGTAATTTTATTTTTTTGAAAGTAATATGTAGAATAAAAAGATATATCATAACCAGTTGATATTGTTGAAGGTCAAAAACGGATCTTAACTCACGTAGGTCTATCATCTATGGCCCTGGTTTGACAAAAGCCACTTTTAAAAGTACTCAAAGCTTTTAGAGAAAGAGATTTATCATTTAAAAAAAAAAAAAAAGGAAACAGGAGTTCATATAGCTTCAAATTAATTATTTGGCCTCATTTGTAATTTAGCTTTTCTTGTTGGGTTAGGAAGATGCACATTTTAATTTAACTCCTTAATTTTTTGGTTGTTGTTGGTTGTAACCTGAGGCCTTGTGCCTTTGCCCAATTTCAGTAGCATTTCAGCCTCATGCATGCATGCGCATGGTATTTAATTATTAAACACTCCACGTATATATAAACATACCTACACGTATATAGAAATACACAAACTTTATACGTAGCCACCCAATAGATAACTATGTAGGCCTTTAACATATTTTTATTATATGGTTCCATTATAATTTTTAATAAGAGGATGGACACAACTGAAATTAGACCGAAAAAAAGAAAAATGACTAGAGAGGATTCAATCTTCGTTAAAAATCATTTGGGTAGTGATCAAACATTATATATATATAAGGTGCACTTGTCATGTATTGTCGTTGTTGTTGACGTGGATGTGGCTCTTGTGGGACCCAGGTGCCGGAGATAGTTTTGGACAAGAAATCAGAGGAATACAACAAAGGAAAGGTGTTCATACACAGAGCGAATGAGAGCACAGCAAAGGCATACAAGAAGCAATTCCAGTCTGACCTGGCAGCCTTTCTACGGTCAAGATCTAAGGAGATCAAGAGAGGTGGGTCCATGTTCTTGGTATGCTTGGGCAGAACCTCAGCGGACCCCACCGACCAAGGTGGGGCCGGCCTCCTCTTTGGGACCCACTTTCAGGATGCTTGGGATGATCTTGTCCAAGAGGTAATCATATCACATCCGTCCATCATGTTGACTTATTATATAGACATTTGAGATGACTATCTATATATAACACATGCATCATTGTAATTTGTCACTAGTCATCATGATCAAGACCGTTCATAGTTGATCATGGATGAATCGGACCCTCCACTTGTCCATTGATTTGTCGGCAATATCATAGCTAATGGGTGGTGGGTGGCCAATTCATTGACCATGGTTGGATAAGGTTCACAGCACCAACCCATAATCATAGGTTTGAAAAGACACAAGCTCGTTTGATCCATGCATAGTAATTATAGACATGGCTATAACACAATTACTTCTGAGCTTAATTATACAATAGAGGAACTCAACTCATTAAGAGCATAGTTCAAATTCGTTTTTTGAGAAAATAAGTCGAGACTAAATACATCTTAGCCTCATTTAATAAATGATTCTAGCTCGAACATTCCGGAAGATAGGTTATTTTGCACCAAATACCTTAGTTTACAACTTTACAACCCTTTAGGTCACTAAGCTAAGCCCAATTACAAAAGAATTAATCAAGAAAAACATGGGCCTCTATCCTCCATAGGCCCATGGAGGAATGCATGTACATATTGAAGTAGTGACTGAATTTGATGATTTAATGCAGGGACTCATTACTAGTGAAAAGCGTGACAGCTTCAACATTCCGGTGTACGCGCCGAGCCTACACGACTTCAAGGAGGTAGTCGAAGCCGATGGCTCATTTTTGATTAACAAGCTCGAGGTTTTCCATGGTGGAAGCCCACTTGTCGTTAATCGCCCCGATGATGGAGCCGAGGTTGGTAGAGCCCTAGCCAGCAGCTGTAGAGCTGTGAGCGGAGTCCTAGTCGACGCCCACATTGGCGAACAGCTTAGCGAGGAGCTGTTTTTGCGGGTTGAGCGCCGAGCCATGAGCCATGCAAAAGAGCTACTAGAAAAGCTACAGTTTTTCCATATCGTTGCCTCTCTTTCTCTTGCATAGAGAATTAAAAAGAAGACTAGAAATAAGTTCTCTCTCTCTTGTCCCTATCTTTTGTGTGTTTTATGCATATAAAAGACTAAAAGAGACATATAGTACACGAGACTAGAAGTCATAAGCTTACCCTCTCTCTCTCTCTCTCTCTCTCTCTTGAGTTTTTCTGTGTAATTACTGACTTAAAAAAGCTAGTAAAACCCTCTTTGATTTCACTTGTTTTATGGCTCATTATTATGTTTACTTATGTGGAGTTGTGTTACTTTGGAGTTTGCTTTTGTACCTAACAACAACATGTGATAAGCCATTTGATTTTAATTAACACTTTTAAGTCACTTCTCATTTTCTCTGCTTTTGTAACTAACAACATGTGAAATGCCATTTGATTTCACACTTTTAAGTCACTTCAGTGCTTATTACTTTTTCTTTATGTTATCTACTTCTTGCTTTTGAATTATGGAGATGAAAGCTAATGAGTTAAATGTAGAGAGTAAAGGCAAACATTTTACAACAAACTGTAAACAATATTAATAATACTGTAAATGTAGATGTAAACCCTACAGATGATGTCCATTTTCCCACATTGATTTATAACATGAGTTCTTGAGTAAAATAAAATAAAAATAAAAATAAAAACAGATTATGTGAATATGAAAGCACAATAAGAGATGCTTATAACACTTGACAGGATTCATCCGACAAATCAAAATAGGATAATATCAGCGAGTTCTGGTAATCTGAACCGGACCTGCTTCTTCGTCTTCCCACTTTGGCTTTGGGTTTTGCTTAATAAAGATTCCTGCATCTCTCCTGCATCATCAACCTCAGAAACCTTCACTGCACTCTTTCCATTGAGACTATCTTGAGGTTCTGAGGCCGGAGACGGGTGAACTCTATTTGACTGCTTAAGAACATGAAAGTCGCCTCCGTTTAAGGCAGGTGATCCGGAGAGCCAATCCTCTAGCGTATTCATTTTTTTAAGCAGCAGCTGTTGTTTCCCTTGTTGGTGCAACTGCCTCTTCTTTTTCTTTGCTGCCCAGAGACGCATCGGCTTCATGAACTTGATAATGGATGTCGCTATGCCGACATCTGGATCATCAGATATGTTTTTTTTAGACATTCTTTTGGGACTTTTTCCCCCCAAACCACAGAGGTTTAATCCCATTTCTTGAACTAACTAAGATGAACTAATTAATGATTAACAGAACATCAGGTTAAAATGGTATATATGACAAACTGTTCTGAATGAGATTAGAAAAGATACCGAATTGGAGTTTCCAAGTGTCTTTCATAGGAAGGTTGCCTAGTTATTATCAATATCCAGATACAGATAAAATCATATTAGATCAGAGTGAAGCATTGTGTATGTCATCATACAAAAAGACAACTACTCTAAAATTAGTGATGAAAGCAAAGGAACCTTAGTGGTATGTATATTGATGCTAGCTAGGTTAGGATTTATGTTCTTATTTGTCTTTTCAATGTTATCAGTAAACTCTTATTGTATAATATTATTTGCGTCCTGTATATTTTAATTCTCTTGCCATTGACAGCACTCAACAATTCTTCTTCTTCTTCTCCGCTGTGGGAATATAACCATGGGTAAATGTATAATGGTACGATAGCGGCATCATTCTGGCCCTAGACCTCATCACATAGCATCGCGCAACTTTGTCTTCGGTTCTCTTTGTTGAAAAATCACTAATGATGATTCAATTACCCAGAATCAACACAACTAATGAGATAAACAAACTTTTATTTCAAAACTCACACTTTTCAAAATATAAATATTTTCTCTCTTTTTTCTCACATACCTATACTCTGTTATTTGCTTCTAACTCCTACTGAATACAATACCATACATCCTATATATATATAACTCAAGATAAGACAAGACAAAACACAAATCAACATTTGCAGACATTTTTTACTTCGATAGATTTGAGCGTGCAAAATCTTCACGCATGCTTTGGTGCAGCAACTATTAACCTCTGAGATTGGTGCATGCATGTGGAGCTTTCAATGACTGATGTTTCTCCTAGCATCTTGTTTTTTCACGAACCAAATTTACTTTTCAACATTCCCCTTTAAACTTGATTCGGGAATCTTCTGCAATCCTTGCATCTTTTTCAGTCTTGTGGACTTATCTTGGAATTTCTGCATTCCTTCTTGCTCATGACTATGCCTCTCTCGTCCAGTTTTGCACAGAGATGGTTGACTATCTTCTTCATAGTCAAGTCCAATACTAGCGACAAGCACCTCGAATTGAACCGAGTCAACCTGCCTGAACTCTGAAGAGATACCATTTTCTTTT
The DNA here is from genome assembly GCA_963922005.1 of Cornus suecica. Taxonomy (NCBI): domain Eukaryota; kingdom Viridiplantae; phylum Streptophyta; class Magnoliopsida; order Cornales; family Cornaceae; genus Cornus; species Cornus suecica. Next base: position 7,815,818 of record OY998239.1, on the reverse strand, counting down.
TCTGCACATCCTTTCCCTGGAACCATTACCGAGGCATTACATTTCTTCCTTAGACTATTGAACTTGTCTGACTTCACTTTTCAAAACTTCTTCAGACTGTTAACCTTGTCTGGTTTCACTTTTCTTCTTTTGTAGTCTTTCACGAACTGGGGAATTTTGTATCTTTGAACTTCGCATTTTTCACTCCTCGTCTTATGGATGCACTTCAACCCAGTTGACTTATGGCATTCTGGTAGACTACACTGCTTCTTCTCTATATTGAACATCTCTTCATCCATATATGTCTTCCATTTCTTCTCTTGAATGGCTTCGGTGAAGCTAACCGGATCTTCTTCCTGGTCCAGTATCGTTCACCCGAATCCACTTCTAACTGTTTTCTGTCAGGTACGGGAGAAATTTGTGTCACTGTTAGTGGCACTGCTTCAACTTCTTCTTGTGGCACTGTTGGTGTCACTTCTTCTTCTTCATTCTCTTTTTCTTCTTCAATCACGAGCTCCGCTTCTTCTTTCAATATCTAGCTAACAGGATTCTCATATTGAGTCATCAATATCATTTTGTTTAGCTCATTTGTGTTTTTCTTTGCAAAGTACATATGTTTGTCATTTTCATCTTCTTATGTTAGCTCTCTTCTGCATTCACGGGCATAGTGACCATATATGTTGCAGTTATAACACTTCATTTTTCTTCTCCCATCTTCACCTCTGAATTCATCTTCTCATCCTTGATAGTCATGATCTCTACCTCGACCTCTTTGTTAATTTCCCCATCTTTTTTCTCTGGCTAAGAACTTTGACTGCAGGACTTGCTCGTCATCTAGGGTGCTTGAGGTATTCTTCTTGTTGATTCGTTGTTCATGAATTTCTAGCGTGGCTTGTAACTCGTCAACTGTCATGACATCCAGATTCTTCTATTCTTCAATGGCTACAACCACGTACTCAAAATTTGAATTAAGCGATCTCATTATCTTTTCGAGCACACGTACATCTTCGATCTTTTCTCCACATCCTCTGATCTGATTCATAATAGTCAATATTCTAGTAAAGTACTTAGAAATTGACTCATTTTCCTTCATCTGCAGCAATTCAAATTTCCCCCTTAGACCTTGAAGTCTAATTTTTATCGTCTTTTCAATTCCTCGATTTGCTTTACGAAGAATTTCCCATGCTTTCTTGGCGGTGTTGACGGCGGAGATCTTCTCAAAACTTATTTCATTTACACTTTGATAACGCAGATATAACGTCTTCTTGTCCTTTCTTTTTTCTTCTTTAAGCTCTGCCTATTGGGTCTGGCTTAGATTCTCTACATTTTTGGGTTTGTCATACCCGGTATCAATCACATCCCACAAATCTTATGAGGCTAAAAGGACTCTCAACATGATACACCACTTCTCGTAATTATCTTTGTTCAGTTGCGGAAGCTGGGGCTGGAAGAAATTGCTGGAGGACGCCATCGGATTTACTTAAACACTTGATGTGCTTATTTCTAAAAATCGGTGTTGAATATGGTCAAACCGACCGCACGGTTGCGTCCAAAGCATTCCGTTTAGTCAAGAACGACTCTTCGTTTACTCAAATCGGAGTTAAAATGAGCCCGGAACAGACAAAATAGAGAGGAGGGGCAAATCTGTAAATTCACAAACTTGTGATGACGTGGCAGGATATGAGGATCGCCACGTGTCGACTTCTGATTGGGCCACATGTCGGCTTTGATTAGGCCACATGTCGGCTTCTGATTCGGCCACGTGTCAAATGGTGGTTGGTAACACGTGTCACACTGTAATGATGACACGCGTCAGATGACGTGGCAGTGGGTGACATCACTGATGACGTGGATGCGCGTGGGCTTCACGTGCATCTGGAGGTTGAAGACGACTGGGCGTGCGGCTGCGCGTGCGGCTCACTCGCCGAGATTTTGGAGGCGCGTGAGGGCACGTGCGGGGGCTTTTTGGCCTGAAATTTTCGGGGTTACGTTCCTGCTGGAACGGAGAAGTTAGATATATGCTCAAACTTGTGGTTTGAACACTTATGGCTCACGAATAGGCTTTGAAAGCTTCGGCTCTGTTTTTGTTCTTCACTTCTGGGCTTGCTCAAGCTTCACCAAGCTCTGATACTATGTTGAAAAATCACTAATGGTGATTCAATTACCCAAGATCAACATAACTAATGAGATAAACAAACTTTTATTTCAAAATTCACACTTTTCAAAATACAAATATTTTCTCTCTTTTTTCTCACACACCTATACTCTGTTATTTGCTTCTAACTCCTACTGAATACAATACCATACATCCAATATATATATATATAACTGAAGATAAGACGAGACAAAACACAAATCAACATTTGCAAACATTTTTTACTTCGATAGATTTGAGCGTGCAAAATCTTCACGCATGCTTTGGTGCAGCAACTCTTGACCTCTGAGATTGGTGCATGCATGTGGAGCTTTCAATGACTGATGCTTCTCCTAGCATCTTGTTTCTTCACGAACCAAGTTTACTTTTCAACACTCTTCATCCCACAACACAGACACCTCTCCAGGCGTACTAATTGCAAATCCTAGCTCAAATTAGATTAACGAACCATAGGAAACATGGAAGCTTATAAGGTTAGCTAAGTACTGAGTAATTGGTTTAAATCCTTGGAAGCTTGGTGGGAAACAGTTCAGTACTGGGAAGATTCTCAGCCTGAGTTTTTTTCCTTGCCATTTCTGACCGTTGATGGTCGAACATACCCACCAGCCAGAAAATTGAAAATTAAGGGCATGCTTGGTTTGCATTTCTGGGAACAATTTTCTGTTTTCTGAAAACGGAAAATCAAAAAATCTGCTTGGTTCAGTTTTCTGAAAAGAATTTTCAGAAAATTCAGTTATAATAATGTCTGAGGTACACTAAAGATCAAAATAGCAGCAGCTAAACCTCTATTATTTTCCATGTGACTTAAAACAAATTTTTAATTCCACAAGTCATTGAGAATAACGTGCATTGAAGATCTTCAAAAAGGGGCATCAAGCAATGCACTGACCTGAAGATGGATACGTACGCAAAATATACACAAAAAATCAAATTTAGAAATCACTGTCAGGAGAAATAATCAACTTACTGACCTGATGATGGATACGTACGCAAAATTAATCAATTCTCCATTTAACGATGTGCCACAGCCCCCACTGCGAACCTTGCAGCATTGTGTGCCTCAGCAGTTTTCTCAGCTGGTCAAGCTTTATTGGATCATTTTTTGGTGCAACGGTTCAGAATCAGCCATGAAAATGCAATTCAAAGATGCGACTAACTAACTTATTTTGTTCCAACCATATTGCTTCAAAACAGCAATGGAAAGTAAAAAATAACAGGGATGTAATAGAAAGTAACCAAAAAAACCTGAGATATAAGTTGTTAACAATGGTTTGGAAAAGTTATACACAGTCGAAAAAACATGTAATAGGAAGAAGTGTAGAGAGGCCAGAATAAGGATGATGAGTGGTATATACTTTGTGCCTACAAGACCCCTTTTCTACAACCACATACATAGTACATACCATGTTGTTAACGCATCGACACACACAAACGTTTTCTATGTGTAACCCGTATCAGTGTTATGTTTGGAACTAGACAGTATGTAATGTATTGACGATACAACCATAATCCATACACTGCACCCACAGTTTTATAAATTTGCACCTTCTGAAAAAACCTATTTCGCAATTATTTTTATTTTTATTTTTTTTTTGTAAAACAAAAATTACAAAACATAACACCCATCTAATGATCTAACAACAGGTCCTCTTACCAAAGCAGGAAAAGAAATCCAATTACAGAGTTATTTGACTTACTTCATGAGCAACTTGATTGCAAAATTTAAGGTACCAATTCAATGAGAAATTTGAGACTCTTCTTGAGTAGGGGAAGAACATATTCACATTAATTTATAAATCTGGTAAATATGTCGTATTAAATCTTAATTATATTATTAAATTAGTTGTCCATGTTATGTTTAGTCCATAAAGAAACAAAAATAAAAATAATACAGCAACTGATATCAACCCCTGAAGCTTTGGAAAAAAAAGGGTTGCACTCAGTTCAGTGTAAATCCTACTAATGAAGTCAGAAAAAGGGCTTTTGCATGGTTGAACCCCAAAAGCAAACTCAGGAGTAGAAGTTCAAATCTTCCGAATGCAATATAAGTAATAGTAGAAAACAATTAACCAAGTCTCTACACTCCAGTTACTCAATGTCCATATATGTATCACCACTGCAGCAACTAATATACTAATTAACCATCATAATATCAGAAGTGTGTAAGCTACTGATCTCTCCTGTTGAATTATTAAGGTGAAACCGGAACAGGTTCGGTACCAGAAACATGTGATGCAGCATCCTCTTTTGACATAGCAACAAAGTTCGCAGGAGCAACGGTCCTATTGTCCCTTTTTCCCTCTTTATTCGTGGACCTACCATTTTGATGAGCATTCAAAGACAGCCTTCTGGTAGGAGGAGTTCCATTTGCACCTCCATTTGAACGTGGGGTTACCGCCTTTTTCGTACCAACTGGTCGGCCAGGACTTGACCTCGATCCAAAAATAGTTTCCGGTTCAGTGTTCACCTGTTCTTGGAACTTCTTCTGATCCTGTGTCATGAGACAAAACAAGAACGTGTTTAATGTGAAAGAGTATATCAGACTGGTTATCAGCCAGCCCAAAGCTAAAGGTGGGGCATGTGAGGACTAATCGGCATTACTTGACAATATGGTCTATATTGATTTACCTTCATCCTTCGTTTCTCTTCTTCTCGGTCCTGCCTGAGCATTGCATATTCCTCTAGCATAGCAAGTAGAGGAACGCCATCATAAGTAAATGAAATGCCACGATCTTCTTCCCATGCTCGGGTCTTGGCAACCAAGGTGTCGACTAGAGCTACATGGCCAAGAAAACCAATCACTAGCTATTACTTGTGAGAATTCTCATGAAATACTACATGGTTGCAACCGTGAGTTCCTAATTTAGGGTTCGCAATTAGACAATGAACTTGTAAGGGTTAACTTCATACAACATTAATGATCGCCTTGGAACAATTTATAGAATTTTCACTTTTTTGTTTGATTGATTTTATGCCCAACATCGAAGTCAATAATTTTTCAGTTCATCTATAAAATCAATCGTTGTTTATTAACACTAATAATTCAAGAATATATCTTAATATCCTCACAAATTATAAGCCAGTCATGAGGTAAAACAAAATTTTGAGGCCTCCTTTAAAATCCATCATACATTACATGCTTCAGCTTCGCAGATAGGCAACCTAAGTCCGGGTGGGGACTCAATTTTTTTTAATAGTTAGTATAGATAAAAAAATAAAAAGTAACCATCTCAAATTTTCAACTCAAATAAAAGTTAAAGTCCAATTTAATCTATTAAAAATTACACACACCCAATTATATCAACCCAAATAAAATTTAAGTCCAATATGTCCCATTAAAAATTACACAACCTATAACCTTATGTTGGTGGGCTAATTAAATTTTATTTTTAATTAGTATAATAAGTTCTCTAACAAAGAAAATAACACTCTTCCCTTCATAATTCTTTACCTTCTTTTTATTTATGAATGTCCCATAATATATTTTCTTCAATGTCTAAATATAACTATTTTTAACATGATTAATATTTGATTTTTAGTTTAAGGAAATAAATAAAAATAAAAAATAACTAGGAGTTCGAAAGAACTAAATGAAAAAGTGACATGAAATTAAAAAAATGGTGAAAAAAACATACGATCATCCTTACTTTGATATGAAATTGAATTTTAATTTTTACAAATAAGAAAATCATATTTTTTTAGATTATGTAAACGGAATCGTACTCTTTGTAAAACACCCAAACTGGATTAAATTTTGTGCATTCATTACTAGAATATTTTGTATTATTAAAATAAAAAATTACTCTTAAATATGTTTTTAACCATGAAAAATCTTATGTATGAAGAGCCTCATATTAACCTCTTGCCTAGGGCCACTAAAAATGTTTTAAGTATTAATGAAAAATGCAAGCCTGAGATATGAACTTCTTTCAAGTATGAAAAAACACTGTAACTAAAAAGCAGATAAAAAATAGATATCGAAAATCAAATGAGCTAGGAAACTTTCTTTTCGTGTGATAACTGTAGACCATATGCTAAACACCCACAATAACAATAATAGTAAAATTGCACAAACACATCCAGAAGATGAAATAACCAAGCAGGGGCAAAATTCATCCTTAATGTGCATATTAAGGGCCCGTTTGGAAACCCTTTGTTTTTTGTATTCATCCTTAATGTGCATATTAGGGGCAAAATTCATCCTTAATGTGTTTGGGCAAAAATTATATTTGGTTCTTTCACACACACATACATACATAGAGCGAGAGCAAAACCACTTCTTCCATCAACATTTCATTCGGTTATACGCATTTCTCATGTCTGAATTTCCAACAAATCTCTAACAGTGTCTATATATATATATCTATGGGTATGGTGACAAGAAATTGAATGATAAAATTGTGAACCAAAGGAGGAATTGGGGGTTAGGGTTCCGGTGGTGGTGGTGGTGACGGTGGTGGTGGTGGTGGTGGTGGTGGTGGTGGTCGTTGTGTGTGTATATACAGTGGTGGTGGTGGTGTGTGTGTGTGTTTGGTTGAATTGAGAGAAGGATTAGAACAAAGAACAAAAAAACACCAAATTGGTGTTCTTTGATTTTGGCCCAAATTTGTTTTTGTTCTTAGCATTGTTCACAAAAACGTTTTCCCTAAAATTGAACCCAAACAAGATTTTGTTCTCATGAACAATGGAAAAAACAAGAACAAGAACAAAAACATGGGTTTCCAAACGGGCCCTAAGTATGACAATAACACAACATTTTAACCAACGGACCAAGTGGCCCAATGGTGTTGCCTCTCCTTCCTAATGGGAAGGTGAGAGGTTCGAGTCTCGTCGGAGACTGTGTGTGAAACTTACCTTTCAAAAAAAAAAAAAAAAAAACGCAACATTTTATAATATTCTGATTCTGTATATACCTGGAATTTTATTGACCAGAATCCGAGCTTTTTCAGCTCTCTTGAGATTCAAATGTGCACCTCTGCTCGAATTATACCTGTTATCATCCTGTTTCAACAAGGCAAGATCAGTGACACTGCAAAAACCTAATTTTTGCAGTTTGAGAAAATCCCAAGTATGAACAAGGCAAGCACTCCCATTCTGCTATATAACAACTGTCCCACTGCCCATAAAGACATGAAATCTTTATGAGTCAATGGGGAGGAGAATGTGCTCGTTACAAAAGGAACATCAGTAAGGTCATGTGAAAATACTTATCGAACTTGTGCACAAGACATCCTCAGTTGTTTATCCTCGAATAACAATTTTGACTCATAGGTACGTGTGACTGGAACATCAGACATCCTATGCTCCAACTCCATTATAATAAACAACAACACATAAGCAATTCTCATAAATTTATTTTACATTAATCTTTTCCCTAGTTAGACTCAGCCCCACTATGCCCTATGGGGACTCGAACTCTTGACCTTGTACTTTAGAATGTAAAGAAGTGCCACTAGGCTACAACAAAATCACATAAGTTTAGCAGTAGTTGGTCGACCCAATCATGCAATAGAGATTCTCCCCGAGATTCAGATAATCAAGTGAGTTGCATAGACTCTTTTGACAGTAGCCAAAGTTCCAAATGTGGTTAGATCAAAACAACAGAAGAATAGTGGAGAGAGAGAGAGAGAGAGAGAGAGAGACCCTATTGTAGTCTTCAAGCCAACTCTCTTCTTCACAAGCTGACATCCATTTCTCAACCTTATCTAATATATCTTTTCTGCTGAGAGCCTCTTCTTTAGCATTTACTATCTGATTATCCATGTTAGCCAGTAACTCAGCCGGCTCCACATTACCAGAATCAATCAGTGCCATAATTTTTTCTCTGGCACCCTCCGGATCAATCTCAACGTGAGCATGAGCAAATATTTCTTCAAGCTCAGCTTGCTTCTTAAAGGCAATTTCCTGCATCTTGCTAGCTTTGAGCTTATCAAGCCGTTCAACTTCTACTTCAGCCTTGAGAGAGGCAAACACATATGTGAGCACACTCATTATGCATATTCAATTAGAACTTCAACAAGGTAGTGAACATGAATTACCTGTTCTATCAGATCAATAGCAAGGGCCCCAGGGATGGTTACTTCATCCACTGAAGCTGTTATGTTGCAAGTAACATGATCGAACAAATTCCGTTCTTCTTCAGGAGTATCCATCAAATTCCAAAGATCAATTAGCTGAGTTGCTAGCTCTTGAAGCTGTGTAGGAAGAATCAAAATATTACTAGTGTCACAAACCATAGATACACCACTAAGTGCAAAGAAGACCAAATTAACTTCTATGTTTGAACATTTACAAAGAAGACCACTAAGTGCACCGATTTTGAAAGAATAACATGGTCCATATTGAGGATAATGCTATCAGAAGGGGAGGATAAAATTAACATTAATAGAAAAGATTTGATAACATGTGCTTTGACCAAGCCTATGGCCTCAAATAAATTTTGTTGAGTTTCCCTAAACCATATTCTACGGAACTAAATCGTGGCCTAAAGGCCCCAAACCACTTCTTATGCCGTGGTCCCAAATCACTTAGCTATAAACAATAAATATGATATATGTATTAAATTTTTTAGGATGTAAGACAGTGCTCAGAAATTACATCTGAAACAGTAGAAAATCTCGAATTTCAACACAATAATATATTGTGCATAAGTTGCAGACTAAAAAATCTTTGTTAACTTTAAATGGACAAGCAGAACAGTACAGTACAAGGCCATATATTTACACTTTTTTTCCAATGCCAACAGTAATTCACATGACATATTTCTACTATCTTAAGATATATTTTAATGACTAACAATTTGTGCCCTGAGGCCTTGACTCATAGCAAACAGGCTTTGTAGTAACTGTATTGTCACTAAACTACATTTCTAGTCCATGATAAAGCGCAAGGCAAAATGAAAAACCTTATGATGAACTTCTCTAACGAGTATCAAGAGCTGAAAACTCAACAAGAGTTACCTTCTGCAATCTCTGCTTCTTATCTTCTTTTAGCGCTAAAACCGTCTTAGCCAGCCTAGATAGGGTGTCATTGCTAATACTTTTGGATTGCACACCAGTTGAGTCATTTAAGCTTGGATGAACTTCAGTTACAGTGGTGTAGAAATCCATACCTAGTACAGCACAGAGATCGTGCACAGTACTTACAAACTCAAGTACCTTGTGCAACCTGTCACTCTGCCAGATCAGACAAACAATTTATAGTAAGTCACCAAGTTAATAAGTGCAGTAGACTAGTAGTTGACCAAAATGTAGATAATTTACCTTCTCTTTTTGAAGTTCTTGGAGCTGAGATTGAAATTCATCTAACTTCTTCAAGGAGAGGTTGGCCTCATCGACAGCAGGACTACCTACCTGCTCAGTTGCCCCCGCAATTTCCCGGCATATCTTTTGTATTTGTGACTGTACATCAGAAAAATCCTTTACCCTCTCCTCTTTTTGTTTCCACAGGTGTTCAAGTACTGGTGCTATGGCAGCAAGTTGTTCCTTGATTGTTCCTGAAGTCTTCTCAGGCTGCAAATGACCAAATATACATAGGTATCCATTTTACTAACTTGCACAATAGAAACAACTTCCGCAACTAGAAACCCTATAGCTCATCATTTTTATTCCACATAAAAGTGAAGTGGTTACTTACAATTTCGACATTAGCCTTCCCTCCAAGAGCAGAAAGAAGACTAGAGAGTTCAACTTTAGCATCTGCCAAAGCTTGAAGAAGGTGAGCCCTCGACTTTGCAGCCTGATCAACCTTCCTCTTGTACACGTCCAAGCACTCTTGGTCTATTTGAATAAGCATCCTGTCCCGCTCTTCATCACTTTCACCAACCTCATCCCAAATTTGCTGCATTAGAATAAACTGTTTTATTAGCCTATCATTCTAACAGCTAAACAGTAGTTCCAATTATGCAAGTTCATCTTTGGGGCCCATTTATACAGCTCCAAAAATCCTCACATTTGATCAAAATCTGCAAGCCAATGAATTTTAAAATGGCTTGCCTGCAATTGCTGCAGCAATGAACCGCAGGTAGTATCTCCAGCAATAGGATTCAAAGCATCCGCTGCAGCCATGACTGTTGTTATTGCTATCTAACCTGCATCAAAGACATACATATAATTTCTCCTTTTTTATACGGATTAGAGTATATTCTCCGAAGCAGATGCAAGATACAAAGCACTGCGAACAAAACCAATCCAAGCAACAATATATCTTTAGCACGTAATCAAAAAAAAAACATGTCAACATAAATCATGAATGATGATTAAAAGGCTTGTTGGTGTAAAGGAACTATAATCTACATAACTAAAAATAACATCCACAATATGATATTACTAGAGTGAATGAAAAAAGACTAGCCAATTTGGGACGGTTAACAACCAACTACTCTAAAAAGCTTAAGCGGTTAGAGAAGGTGTAACTTAAATATTTAATCCCTCAACAGGAACAAGATTAGAATTCTCCACTAAGGCTAATAATCATCTAAATTGTTATGAATCTGACAAACCCGAATCACATAAATAATTTGGATAACACAATTTATTAGAGCATGAATATGGTGCGCGAGCCGACAGCAGATTTATAAGAGAAACCCACTAATATGTTGAGGAACAAGATCATAACCTTTCCAAAAGACACCATGACATGAAACAAATACCAAAATTCACGCATTAAACATTGAATCAATAAAAGATCTTGCAAAATCATCTTTTACCTTTTCATATAACACAGCATCTGAAACCACATTACAAACTTCTAAGCTTATAAAAAGCTAATCAAATCTCATTTGCACAATTACAACACTAAATGAAAAAATACGACCTCATTAATCCATGGAACCATCAATGAGCACAAGATCTCAAGCTCAATCACGAATATAATATCAAAACCAAGACACAAATGACTCAAATCCACTAATACAGTGAGAAACAAGCAGCAAAGAACAAAAACCCCAAACCCTTGATCTAGCACCAAAATGCAAATAATTCAAGATTATAAACACCACATTGAGCACAATCAAGTCTGATGTGAACTAAAAACAACCCAGATCTCAAATTAGATCCATTTTAGCCACAATAATGAAATTAATTGCATACTCCGGGTAGGAAATAATTCATTTTTTTCTGAAATTATGGAAATAGTGCAATATAGCAGAGAATGCTTACCGAAATTGTACTGAAAGCTAGGGTTTTCAGGGTTATGTGGTCACAGATCTGAGAATCTTCGTTTCAGAGACGGTGCGGAAGAGAGAGAGTGAGTGTGAAGAATAGTGACAGAAGAAGAGCAAGGCATTCTAGCACAAAAATAGAACGTGTTAGACTCTTTTGTACATGTCGTTTATATATAATCTATATATAATTATTATATATAGTTGTGATGGAGATAGTGATTTTTATGCCCATGGTTTCTTGATTATTTACGAAAATGACACTGACAGTTGGGACTAGATTAGTATAGTACAATCTTTGTCTCTCATGATTAAATTTGTTTGACCGGAGGGCCACAACGTTGTAATCACGGTCGGAGACACTAATTGCACAATCAAATACTACTACATTTACAAAGAAGATGATGGATCACGAAATCCATTTTTCAATATAGAAGATATGCCCTCTGGAATGTTTTTGTTGACGTGGCAGCCATGTCACTGTATTGGATTAATCTAATTAAATAATTAATTTAAAGAGAAAAAAAAAGGTTTATGTCTAAGTTAATTCGGTTATTAATTATTGAACTAAACAGGATCTTATTTTGTCATTAATTAAGAATTATATTTGTTCCATTTATTAATACTTGTATCACATTCTGTTATATTTTTGTCGCGATCATAATTAATATTGCAATTGCAAACTATGTCTACCCATAGGTTGGTATCATGTATTGAGCTCTATATGAACATTGGAGAATTATTGTATTCAAAGCTATTGGGTGGATTTTTAAATATTGCAAAATATTTCTTCATAGAAGTAAGTGTAGTCAAATAGTCGAGTTGACAAATGCTGTATAATTCTCAATACGGTATTACTGAATGTGACATCTTGGGTGTCTGTATTTAATTCACCATGCTTTGTTATTAATGTTTCTAACTCTTATTATTGAGTTATCTCTTAACTTCATCCCGTTATTGTCACGGGTTAATTTTTATCACGAATTTTGGTCTTATAATGATGTCAAATCAAACACAATCACACATTTTGTTCCAATCTAATTCAGCCAATAACACATTTGATGTATTTGAAATATATTAAGTCTTGCACAATACACACACTGTATATATGAATGCAATATAAATAGCAACACTCACAGTTTACAGAAAACCACAACAATAGTTTTTCAACATTTACTATTATCACACAAATAGTACAAGAATCCTCTCATTCATGCCACACTATAGAACAATACAAGCATTTTCTCTCTAAAACTCGTAATTTGCCTATACAAATGTTATATATGTGCCTATATAGGTATAAACACAAAACTGTCTATCTGATGTGGATGACAGTTCCATTAACTTAGGTTGTGTTGGCACCAATCAGAAGCTGTCAACACCAATTGCACAGTTGCACTCTCAACTGTAGATATGTCTTAGCACTCTCATGCAATGTTACATGCCTCTTGGTGGTTGTGTGTCTCAAACTGCCCAACTGCCTTATTTGAGTCACACCATGTCTTGACCAACCTTGCACAAGTCTGAGTCATGTTGCACCATCACAAGCCATCTATGCCAAACATGAGCCAACAATGCCCAATGTTTGCCTGTGCTAAGTCAAATACCTCGTCTCAGCTCCTCTTAAGCCTACGTGCACTTGAGAGCAATGTCAAGTTTGAACCAATATCATCACTAGCGAGCATACATCTAACCACGCCTATATATTGGTTTCTCAATGCCTTGGCACGTAGGCATGTCATGCCATGTCTATGTTTTGAACATGTCAACACCAATCTTTGCTTGTCTTAGTGTCACAGTCTTGCCCTCAGGACAAGTTGGCCTAACCAAAACTTGGTGTGCACATAGCTTGCCAAGCCAAGTGCATTACATGCACATCAATGCATGTCAAGCTAAGGCATCACCTTCCCAAAGGCAAGTTGACACACTCGTGGGCATGCACACATAACTTGTCAAGCTATACGTGTTCCAGCACAACCCACCGTGTCAGCACCGAACCATTTTTACCAATCGTGCCACCAAATCATGTTAAAACATGTCAACAAGTTTCCTCATACATGCCTTAGCCAAGTCTTGCCACAACCTTGTTAGGTGGTTGAATGTTTTCCGAAATGAGGGGCATTCCCCTCCCTATATATGCAGAAAACACAATTTGCACTGTGCCCAGAACAAATATCAGTTATGTCTGAGGAGTCATAATGGACTTATTTATGAAAATTGTCACTGTGTCACCCTCCCATGTTACACTGACATGCCACGATACACTTATGGACTTCACCGGATAACAGTTATCATAAATACCCTCGAGTTGTGGGTTCCTACACCTCGATCAAATTATCAAACTTGATCTGACATTTAATGCGCTAATCCAAAAATTTCATCTCAATTCCGGAAATCTTTAAAGAGGCAACTCTTATAATTGACTCGGGCTGAATATGTTATTACACACCATCAATCTCTAACACACCATCCAGATTATAATTTTAAAATGCTTAAACATAAACACTAACAAAAAGTGTTTAGAGTAACATTATGTAAAAAAATCATCTAAAAAATATATTATTACACCCATCATAAATGATGATAAAATTGTTAGATATGGTGACTCATTTCCTTGCAGGGAAAGTTAAACTTAGCCACCAAGCTATCTCTATTTGACTAGGATCTTGTTATATTTGGTGACTCATTTGTTAAGGGGAAATATAACTTAACCATTAAGTAATCACAGTTATGGTAGGAGATCAATTCCTAATTGGATTCATTGACTTGTCCTCCATTCTAACATCTCATATAAATATAGGTGTAGCCTATTGTATTCGGTGTACCAGGCAAAGAGCTAGAATAGGCCGGCGCCAGAGAGCCAGATTAGGCCGGCGCCAGAGGACTAGTACCGGTGTGAGTGAAACACCTAGTACGAGTAAAGCACATGTGGTGCGCAAAGAGTACACAGAAATAGAGAGAGAGTTAGGAATAATATACGTTTATATTATTCCGGTGATACAGGCGTGAGTATACATAATGTGTGTGCGTGTGTGATCTGCGAATCACCCATTTGTAATCCTCTCATTGATTTTTAGTGAAACGGTGCTCTCCGTGGACGTAGGCTTATTTGGCTAAACCACGTGTATATTCTTATGTCGATCGTTTGGTGTGTTTGTGTGCGTTTTCTGATTTGCACGTGTGCACGGCTTCGTACATAGGGTGTGTGAACCCTAACAAGTTGTATCAGAGCCCCAGGTTGGAGCAAATCATGAAGCCCGACGATCTGGTCCATATCTGATTTTTTCGAATGCCCTAAATAAGAAACCGACCATACCAGGAGCTTTGGCTCGACGAGATGAAACCAGCAGTGTCAAGCACGTCGCCGAAAAGTGCCGCACGTGCCCCCACGCTCCACCTGAAGTTCCGGCCACTTTTTGGCTCCGTCGAGCAGCAGTTTCGGTTCAGCATGATTTTCCAGAGCATCGTTTATCAGAACGAGGCTTATAATATATCTACGAAAAGAGAATTCAAAGCTCGACGTTTTGGCGCAACATTCAGCCCAATCAGAGTAGGGACGCGCCCGCACGTACCCCGAGAAGGAATTCTTAAAGTTAGGAGCGACAAATGTTGCAAGGCAAAAAGGTCAGACGCGATAGCGATCGCAAGACGGAGAGGTCAGACACAACAAAGGTCACATTGTCTGCACCAGACCAGATATTGCTCATGCTGTGGGAGCTATCAGCATAGTCATGATGACTAAAGTGGGTCTTCAGGCTTGAAGACAGGAATGAGAGGATCGTAATGCACTAATCATTGATGGAGTTGATTGATTGGGTGAAAAGTCGTCAAGTAGAAGATTGTTAGACCAGATATTGCTCATGCAGTGGGAGCTATCAGCATAGTCATGATGACTAAAGTGGGTCTTCAGGCTTGAAGACAAGAATGAGAGGATCGTAATGCACTAATCATTGATGGAGTTGATTAATTGGATGAAAAGTCGTCAAGTGGAAGATTGTTAGATATGGTGACTCCTTTCCTTGCAGGGAAAGTTAAACTTAGCCACCAAGCTATCTCTATTTGACTAGGATCTTGTTATATTTGGTGACTCCTTTGTTAAGGGGAAATATAACTTAGCCATCAAGTAATCACAGTTATGGTAGGAGATCAATTCCTAATTGGATTCATTGACTTGTCATCCACTCTAACATCTCCTATAAATATAGGTGTAGCCTATTGTATTCGGTGTATCAGGCAAAGAGCCAGAATAGGCCGGCGCCAGAGGGCTGGTACCGGTGTGAGTGAAACACCTAGTACGAGTAAAACACATGTGGTGCGTAGAGAGTACACAGAAATAGAGAGAGAGTTAGGAATAATATACGTTTATATTATTCTGGTAATACAGGCGTGAGTATACACATTTTGTGTGCGTGTGTGATCTGCGAATCACCCATTTGTAATCCTCTCAGTGATTTTTAGTGAAACGGCACTCTCCGTGGACGTAGGCTTATTTGGCTGAACCACGTATATATTCTTGTGTCGATTGTTTGGTGTGTTTGTGTACGTTTTCTGATTTGCAGGTGTGCACGGCTTCGTACATAGGGTGTGCGAACCCTAACAAAAATTAAGTACACAGTGTATCTAAAAACAAATATATATACATGGATGGGTGACTGATTTTAGAGAGGCAACAAGATTAGCAATTGTTCCTGCCTCAATTGTAGAACTAACAAAATGAGACACGACATGAATTATAAAAGTTAGGGTTGATCATAAGGATCGACCTGGACATGACATGAAAATATTAATGTCGGGTTAGGATCAAACCCGAGTAACCCGAACAACTCGTTTGACACGATTATATTTGTATTTATTTTTTTCTCTTCTCTAATTGGTCATGGGTTGAAATATATCAATAAATTATTATTGAGTCGGGTTAAATTCAATTTAATTTTATTGATAAATAGGTTAAATAATTCATTTCGTGTTGGATAATATCAAATTTATTTTAAAATATTATAATAAATAAGTTAAACGGGTTACATGGGTCGACACAGATAATCTGTTTAATAAATGAATTGAGTTAATGTTAAGTATATTTGACACGTATATTAACCAAAAAAATTTAACCCTATACGATCTTAACTAGACACAAACACCAATGGTGAACCCTTCTCACATGGCACATACCGTAAATGTATGGGACTTGTTTAGTTGTATTATATTTGTATTTGTATTTATATTTATTTTTTCTCTTATTTAATTAGTTATGAGCTGAAATATATCAATAAATTATTATTGGATCGTGTCAAATTTAATTTAATTTTATTGATAAATAAGTTAAATAGTTCATTTCGTGTTGAATTATATTAAATTTATTTTAATATATTATAATAAATAAATTAAACGAATTACATGAATCGACACAAATAACTTATTTAATAAATAAATTGAATTAATATTAAATATATTTGACTTATTAACCAGAATTTTTTAACCTCTACCAGACACAAACACCAGGTGAACCCTTCTCACTTTGCACAGACCGTAAATGGATGGGACTTGTTTAGCTGTACACTGAGCCGACCAAAAAGCCTCACATGCATTTTGTACTCTTCTCTGCAGTCTTGTTGGCTTCATTAATTAAAACTTTGTTGGCAAAACTTATGAATGAAAAGACTGTATGTGGGGTTCAACTTCAACATTAGTTGGGATTTTAAGATTAGCATTAAATTATTTGAGGTTAATTTAATTAAAAATTACATTTCAAATTTATTATTCTTATGTTCTGTTAAAAATTTCCTTCTCTCCATTATGTGTTCCATTGAAAACTCATTCATAACATTGTCTCTTTCGAGAAAAGAAGAGATAGACTTGGACTATATGCATACTTTTACTTGTTATAATTAGCCTTTTTTACATTAAAATCATATATATTAAAATAACAACGGCTATGCTTGACTTTAATTATGCTTTACGTGCTGAAAAATGGGTCAAGTGCATTAAATTCCGTAGACTACTTTCATTCACAACTAACCCCAAACTATATTTTTTACACAAAACTTCATAAATTATTCGAACTTTTACAATTCACTCCATTCCGTTATAACATCGTTAGTTAAATTAAGATATTTGCACTCAGATCCCCTGAAGTTTTAGTCAATTGCACTAGCTCCTTGATATTTCATTTTTCTTGTAATGACACCTAGATCTGTCAATGGATTGGATTTTAATCCGAATCCGATCCAATTTGTCGGATTTGAATTGCAAAAAAAATCCGATAACCCGAATATGATCCGAATCCGATAATCCGATTCCTTAACAAATTGGATTTGGATTAGCCTAATCCGATCCGATAATAATCCGATCCGATAAAATATACATATATATATATTTATATATGTGTATATATTTAATATTGTACATGTATATAAATGTTAGTTGTTAATTATTTTATTATTTATTAAAAAAATAATGATTGATCATAAATACAATTATTAAAAGTGTGAATAATTTTAGTGTTTCAGTATTTATTGATTTTTGTATTTTTTTAATTAAATATTCAGATCAGATATTCTATAATGAAGAAATTCGAATATGAATTAATTAAGTGAAAATCTGTCGAATTATCGGATTCGGATCGCGGATTGGGAGTTTTTGTCATCCTTATCAATAGACTTATCAATAATCCGATTATGATCCGAATCCGATATTAACCGGATATGGATTGAAAATAAAATCCGATAACCCGATTATAATCCGAATCCGATAATCCGATTTCTTAACAAATTGAATTTGAATTTAACTGATCCGATCCGAATCCGATCCATTGACAGGTCTAATGACACCCCCTGAAGGGGTTAAGACCTAGACATGTAAACGGGTCGGATTCCGATCGGATCTGTCCTGATCCGATCTAAACCCGATAAGCTTATATCCGATCCGATCCGACCCGATAACCTGATGAATTTTTACTTTATTGATCCAAATCCGAATTTGTTAATTTTCGGATATCCGATCCGATAACCCGATCCGATTAAGTAAAAAAAAATACAAAAAAAATATAAATTTTTATTTTATTTTTATGTTATTTTTTAAGAATATTAAACACTAAATTATATATTTTACAATCAATGCTTATAATACATGACTATAAAAATATAAAAATGAAAAAGCGAAAAAAAAATTTGAAATATAATTAAGTATATTATTTAATATTTACATATTAATAACATAATATATATGTGTATATATAAAATTAATCGGATCGGATTAGGCAAATCCAAATCCAATTTGTTAAGGAATCGGATTATCGGATTTGGATCGTATTCGGGTTATCGGATTTTTTTTCAATCAAAATCCGGCTAATCGGATCGGATTCGGATCAGATTCGGGTTAAAATCCAATCCATTGACATGTCTATTAAGACCCCATGAAATGACTTGTGCCCTTGCTTTAGTTTAAAAGACACGTTGGCTAAATTAATGAACCAAACAACTCTTGTGTCTTAAGCTCAATTTGAAAAAAAATTCAAGTACTTTGGATACAATGATTTTTGAAATATTATCACATTTCTTTAAATTATTTTTTTAAAATTGTCATTTTTGTAATATAGGCCCCAAAAGTTATCATTTTTTAATTTTTTCCTAAAACAAATATTGTGACATTTTACATTAAATAATAATAATACACTTTATTTATAATTATATATATATTTTTGTATTTTAGAAGGTGATGCATGTATAAAATATTTATGAGCTCATATAATTTAATTTATTTTATAAATAAATAATATACAACTCCTACAATTTAAACAACTAGTAATACATTTTAACTATAGTTTTTGTTGTATTATAAGAGGTGATAAATGTATAAAAATGTTACAAATGATTTATAATTTATTATTCTTTGTGTAAAATTAATTCAAGCCCTTACATTGTAAAATAATAACAAACTTTACTTATTGTATTTTTTTAAAAATATGACAAATGGTTTATTATTTATTAATTTTTTTGTAAAGTTAATTTAAACCCTTATACTTTAAATAATGTCAAACTTTACTTATTATAATTTTTTATATTATAAAAGGTGATAATGAATCGAAATATTAGACAATTCTTGTGTTTTTATTACTAGTATATAGATAGATAAATAAATATACAGATTTCTGTATTTTAAGTTATATTATTTTTCCATGCAGAAATATATTTGTCTTATATCTTTACTATATATCTTATGAAATATCTATTAGAGTTACATTTTAATTAATATATATATATTAATTAATTTTTTATAAAAAAATATGAAAATATTTATAACCCCTTGTCGTTTATCGTTACTCTATATCTTTTGAAATATTCATTAGATTTACACTTCAAGTAATGCATATTAATTAATTATTATTATTTTTTAAAAGTATTGAAATATTTTCAACCCCTTTTCTTTTACTCTATATCGTTTTGATATACTCCTTAGAGTTGCACTTCAACTAATACATATTAATTCATTAATTTTTATTTTGAAGAAAATATTTGAAAATATTCTCAACCCTTCACATTTTAGAATAGTTGTTATAGATATATATATTATAGGGTTTTCATTTTGGGGTATGGAGGTAATTTCACCACCTAGATATTTGTCTCATGAAGTAAGGGAGACAACACAAGGGCATTCCGGTCATTTCTTCCTTTAGGGGGTGTCATTGCAAGGAAAATAAAATCTCATGGGACGAGTGTAATTGATCGAAACTTCAGGGGATATGAGTGCAAATTATCATAATTTAACTAACGGTGTTTATAACAGAATGAAGTGAATTATAAATTTTTGATAGTTTAAGGGGCCATTAGTTAATTAAGGGGGATTTAATGCACTTTACCCTTAAAAAAATATATATCACAAGCGTGTGTTTGATTTTTTTGGGTACAAAAAAATCATGTGAGCTCCACATGAAAATATTAGTAATCTTTTGATTTATTTTTATTTTTTGGTAATATATTTTGCCAAATATAGAATTCCTCTTACATTTACCAAGCATTGGGCCTGTTTAATTCATGTTTTTATTTTTTGTTTTATAATTTTTTACCATTTTTCATAACAAAATAATGTTAAACACTCAATGTTTTGTTTTATACAGTAGAAAAATATAAAGTAAATAGTGTTATTTTAATAAGAAGTACCAACATGATTTTTTTTTTGTGTTTTTGGTACTGTTGAAAAAAATGTCATTGTAGCGGAGGAAATAAGTGATCAAAACAAAAGGTAAAAACATCAGTACTAAGGGCCTGTTTGTTTGTTAGTCTTTAGGAGTTTTGTTTTGTTTTATTTTTGTTTTAGAAACTAATTTATGTTTGGGTAAGTTAGTTTTAGGTTTTTAAGACAAAATATTTCAAAACCTATTAAAACCAAACCCTTCTTTTTGTAAGTGATGAAAGACCAAAAAAAAGTTGGTCTTTCTTGGTTTAGCCCACCTTTTTTGACTTTTCTTTCTTTTTTTCTCTCTCTCTCCTATATATATAAATATATATAAAATAATATATAGAATAATATATATTAATAATTTTATTTTATAATAATATTATTAAATATATATAAAAATAATATAAATATATAAAATAATATATATTAATATATATAGAATAATATATATTTTTTATTTTATAATAATATTAATAAAATAATATTATTAAATATATATAAAAATAATATATATATATAAATATATATATAATTAAAAAATAATATATATTATTCTATATAGAATAATATATATTTTTTATTTTATAATAATATTAATAAAATAATAATATTAAATATATATAAAAATAATATATATATATATATATATAAATATATATAAAATAATATATATTAACATATATAGAATAATATATATTTTTTATTTTGTAATAATATATATAGAATAATATTATTAAACATATATATATTAAATATATATAAAAATAATATATAAATTCAAAAATAACATATATATAATAATATATAAATTCAAAAATAATATATATATAAATATATATAAAATTAAAAAATAATATATAAAATAATATATTATTATTATTTTATAATAATATATATATAATAATTTTATTAAATATATATATAATAATATTAAATATACATAATATATTTAATAATATATAAAGTTATATACATAAAATAATATATAAACTAATATATATATATAAAGTTTTTGTTTTCTCAAACCAGACCAAAAAGACCAGATCGCTTACCAAACAAAGTTTTAGATTCAAGACAAGATGATAAGTCCATTTTACATACATATTTTATCCCCAAATGTATATTTGTTAGTAGGTAAAACTATTTATTTTAATTAATTTAGAAGTGTAATAATGATAAGTGCACAAAACTTAATTTATATAATAAAATTGTTGAATAAATCATTTTCAATGTCATTAAATTACATCTACATTTATGTCTTTCATTTATAGGTGTAAAGTGAGAAATGAATCAAATGCACATGGATGAAAGTTGGATGAATCAAATGCACATGGATGAAAGTTGGAAGATTCAAATGCACATGGGAAAAGAACAAAATGTGATGGAAAGTTATGTATATTCAAAGAAAAAGAAAAGAAAATAATATTTCATTTCTCTTTACAAGTTGTAATTTGATTCCAATATTTCTCTATAAATATGGATACTGTTGCCCAATAAATGACTCTAGAGGGGGGGGGGGGGGGGGGGGGAGGGGGTGAATAGAGTCTTAGCTAAACAATGGAATTTAATTCGATTTCTATTTGATAAATGTAATTGCAATGCTAGATGATTTAATATAAAAACACAAAGCAATATAAATCAAAATAAGAGTAGAGAGAGAAATATAAATACTTGGACAAGCGATTTTAGCGAGGTTCAGAATACCCTTGATTCCTACGTCCTCGGCTCAAGGTTCTCTTGAGACTTCCCAAATCCACTATGGCTTCTCCTTACGGGTGGAGAGCAAAACCTTCACAAGAAGCACACCACTTCTCCTACCACTCCTCCTTACGGGTGAAGAGCAAACCTTTACAAGAAGCACACCACTTCTCCTTACTAAGAGAACACCCTCTCTTAGCCTAAAATTGGGTCACACAACCCTTTGAATACAATGATCTTGTACAATAAAATATCTCTCAAAGATTGATTTGTACAATTGTAGCTCTCTTGCTCACAAGACTAGAGTAAGAATTTGAATCAAGAATTGAAGCTCTAGACTTGAAAATATGTGAATGATGATACAAAAATGTATATGAAAGTGTATGATTTAGATTGCAAGAGTTAGGTTGTAAAGAGAGTTTTAAGTCCTTTTATAGCAAACATTTTCATCATTTTTGGCATAAAATATGACAAAAAGTCATATAGAGCCGTTTGAAAAGGCAATAGAGCCGTTGAAAAGCAATTCAGGGATTGGGGTGAGCTGAGTTCCTGAATGGGGTGAGCTGAGTTATGCATTTGAAAATTGTGAGAATAGGGTGAGCTGAGTTTGCAAATGGGGTGAGCTGAGTCTCCAAATATTTTGTATTTAATTTGCAAAACTTTGAATGCTAATTCTCAAATCCAAATTCATTAATTTGGGATTTATTTGTTTTCAAAAAATAGTTTTATGCATAATGATTTTAGATTTCTAGAGCTTCAAAATAATTCAAATAATTACTTTGACAGTTAAAATCTAAACACTCACCAACCTATCTACCCAATCTTCAAGTAGTGGTTGATTATCTTTGAAATGATTAACTTTAAGCTTCAATCTCTTTGCTCTTGATCATCTTTGAACTTCAATCTTTTTGCATTTGATATTCTTGTTCGTTCGCTTTAAATGCAACGCCATGATCTTTTTGTCCGCATGATCCATATATGATTTTTCTGTTCTTTCAAGCTTGGACAAATACTCATTGTAGTCATTAGTACAAATACATCATTAATGATTTGTTATCATCAAAATTACGGAATTACCCTTAGATTAAAATCTTAAGGCCAACAGATACATCTTGAAGGAGGGAGAAAAGAAAGAAAAGAAGAAGAAGAAGGAGGAGAGCAATGACACCAAAGAGGAGAATAATTTATCTTCAATTCCGGATTTTATTATTCTTACTTTGTTATTTTCTTTTTAAGCATGTGTAACTAAATCCTCAACTAAGGTTGAGGATGAAACCACCATTTATGAAATAAATTCATTTTAGTCTTTTATCAATTTTCATGTGTATGGTTTAAATGCTTATGATTTTCGCTTCATAGTATTAATTGTTTTAAATTCCTTTAACTATAAATATCATGTATTTATAGTAGTTAAGAATTCTTATCACAATTAATCAAGCTTGGATTTTATGAGTTTATAAGTAAAAATCTTTGATCTTATATGATCCATTAAATTGCATACATATGATGCTTAGAATTTTACACTTTAAAGCGAAGGAAAATCTATTTCTTGAAAATATATTTCATTAGTGCGTTATTGTTAAATCTTGAGAAAGTAATAAGATTGATTTTTAAATTACTACTCTAAAATTGGAATTGATAAAAGAATAATTAGAAGTTTATGGATTAGTAGTGGTGGATTCCGATACCTTAGTATTTTCTCCCTATTATTCTCGCTTTAATTATTTGTATTTCGATATTGCATGTTTAGTATAAAAATCACTTCAACAAACAAACTTTGACAAACTAGGTTAGTTTTAGATTAATTTGAGTTTAATTAAGTTCTTTTTAAAGCATTCTTTTGGGTTCGACCTCGTTCTTGCATAACCTAAACTACAATTGATTCGTGCACTTGCGAGTAATATTTTAAAACACATCACAAGACCAGACAAAACCAGACAAGACAAAATCAGACAAACCCCTTTCCAAACGGGCCCTAAATGTGCCTTCAATTTTGACTCACAGTACTTCGCAACAAAAACACATACTTCTATTTTATAAATTTTATAACACGAAAACAAAACATATATTTCTATTTTATAAATTTCATAACATGAAAACAAAAGCATGAAGGCTAGTTTTTCACCCACTTCTTGTTGTATGTTAATAATTGATTGATATGTTACAGTCCGGGCCCGTTAGGTGCCTGTGGGCCTTTCTACATACATTCATTAGTCATTAGCACTTTTTCTTTGGAAAAGAGGGGGGAAATGGTAATTTGAAACAAAATGCATTGTGATTTCCCTTATGCTAGGAATTTTATGTTTCTTTTCATTAAACCTAAATAAATACAAAATAAGTTAAGTATGTGTAAATGCAGAAAAGTTACACAATAGATATTTTGTTAAAACTTCAGATCTTTTCTCATTCATCAAAGTCCTCTATTTATACAAGTTTGTGATAAATGGGTCAAGCCCCTGTACCCAGGTTTATCAACACCTTAAATCAAGGGATTTGATAAACCCTAATCTTATTTGGACTCTTCATACTATAATTGGATTACTTTTTACCTTGTGGACCACACTTTAGCTTCTAGAAATTTCCATGGGCCCATTGTTGTTTTTTCGGCCTGCTTGTCTTCAGCCCATCCGCCTTCCGGCCCATCGGTCCCTGGCCCATCCGTCGTTGGCCCATCAGTCCAGTGGCCCATCTATAATTGGGCCAAATATTTCAACCATTACACAGGCCCCTGAGGTTATGGGCTTGACATTCTTTCTAAAGCCCATGACCTAATAAATGTAAATACCTATGTATATATACACTAATAGCTTTTATGGGAAATGAAGATGATGAGTTGTCATGTCATTATTGTCTACTTAATGATATGCCAAAACGTGAGGCCATTTCTCCCTTAAATCTCGCACCATGACGGCTTTGGCGTGCCTTTCGGACTTCGTGCAACCTTTTTGGCTTCCTTCTCTGCTTCTATAAAAACCCCCTTATTCTTCACTTCTCATCACATTTCATACTTTGTAACTCTATATTCTTGTCTCTGTCTTCTTTAATTCTTCATTACTGGGATTCGTTTCTTTGTCATTGCCGCCGTTCATTCCGTCGCTCATCTCAGATACCATAGAAACCTGCTGTTACTCAGAGCTTTTGTAACTCTTCCTTCGTCAATTAAGTAAGTCGATCGGTCTTTCTTCTTTCTTTAATTTATCACCTTTACCCCCTTCTGTCTCTTCTACATTTCTTAACGTTATGTCCGATAGTGACGATACCCGGTCGGTAGAGGAAGTAGTTTTACCTTCTGCCTCAGGTACCGATTCTACTAGCAGTGACACTCCCCAACCTGTTTCTAAAGGAACCAGAAAGACCACTCTCGAAAGTACTAACCTTCCGGGTTCCTCAGCGACCGGTCCTGCGAAATCCAAACCTTCTGAACCTTTCGTAGTGGCCCCACTTAAGAGGACCCGACCTGAAGTGGACGTCAAACACCTTCGGGCTGAGACCCATGTTCCCCAGGACGTTGATGTGTCCCCCTATCCTGGTTACCTAGACTTTACCCAGAGCCAGGGCCTAGCCCCCGGTAGCATTCTGCTGTCGGCATCTCATCTTAGGGTTCTAATGTTTCCTCTTCATCCCTTTTTTCACTATGTATTTTTCATGCTTGGGTTGCACCCTCTTCAACTGAACCCGAACAGCATTAGGATCATATCCATGCTACTGTTGTACAATAGGGATATGGATCTGAACTTAGGGCTGGCCGACCTCCTCCTTTGTTATTTTTTCCAAAATGCCAGAACGAGTAGAGGTAGATACAACCTTTTCCCCTTTCACGGCCGCAACATCTGTACCGATACTGAAAAATCGGACAAGGGATGGAAGGAACGAATGGTAGTAGTGAGTGGCAATTGGTCATACCCTTTTTCTCGTATTTTCCCGATCCCCAATAAGTTCGGTCCCATTCGCCTGCCTGTCTACCGCCCCCTTCATAAGGCTTTTTGCCTCTGTGACCATTGTGACCTTCACCGGGGGAACTATGCCTTCAAATTTCTAGGTTACGAGGACAAGGATCTTCCCCTTACCTTTATAAAACAGCGGATAGGTCTCTTGAAAACCCATGTTTGGGGCAAGACCCGATCGGCTACTGACCTGCTGACCATGGACAATCTTGAATCGATCTCTAACTTGGGCGCTGGTGTTGACAGGATAGACCTGCCTGACAAACCTATGTCCGCCAGAATCCCTCAAGTTCCCGAAGGGATTACGCTTGTTGATGCTGTGCCGTTGTCAACAGCACCGCCTTCGACTTCGGTGCCTCCTCCTGTTCGGAGTCCGCCAGCACCACTAGCGCAGAACCCATCGGTTCCTCCTCCGCCTCCTGTCAATGCTTCGACTGTGAGGACCCGATCCAGTACAACTGGTGGAGTGGGTACTAAAAGGGCCAGGGCACAAGCCGAGAATGTTTCTTCAAGCAAGGCTCCTGCTGCCCCTGAATCATCCCAAGCTCTGATCCCTTGGGAGCCTAAGTTTCTGCTGCCAGATGGAACTCCAGTCTGTGCTGATCAAATCACCTTTAACCATCCGGAAGCTCTTCGGGCTATGGCCAAAGGGATCTGGACACCAGCTGATAGGGCGGCTCAGTCAAAAATCACCAGGACTGATCTGGCTAAGAAAACTTCGATAATGGTTATGGAGGTAAAAGACTTCAATCATCAGTTTGTGTTTTCTATTCCGTTTGTTGACCGCTATTCGTGTAATAATCCAATTTTTATTGTGCAGCTTCTCTACGGCGTTCAGGCCTACAACAACCTCCTTGAGACTGATGTCAGGGAGATGGCCGGTATGAAGGCCCAAATAAAGCAGAATGAGATCCACCGGGTTTCTTTGGTCAAGGAGGCGGATGGTCTTCGCCAGACCGTTTCTAAACAGAAGACTCTTCTGGAAACCGGTGAGGCGGAAAAGCAAACCCTGATTGCCGAAAAGCTGGTTCTGGCTGCCGAGCTGGAAAAAGCGAAAGAGGTTGCTAGGCAGATGGCAGCTGAAAAAGCCGAGTCTGATAGACTCTTGGCAGAATCAGAAAGGCTTCTTTCCCTTGAGCGGGAGAAGGTAGAGGTGTGCCGTCTGGGAGGGCTTGACTTGTTCAAAAGATACAGTGTCATCTGTGACCTCCGAGCGGTCAGGGCCTGGAGATATAGGCATGAAATGGAGCATATCCCTCTGGAATCTAGGGAATTCAAGACCGCAGAGGCATTCGATGCCCATATGGGAATACCCTTTCCTTATGAAAACCCTTCTGCCTCTGAGAACGAGGAGCGTTTTGCTGCCATCCTGAAGGGGAAAGAATACCATCCTCCCGAACAGTAGCTAGGACTTTATATGTTTTTGTTTCCCCCAATGGGCTAATTTCTTGTAACTTCCTTTATTTTTAATGAACAAGAACTTTTATCCATTTTTTCCAGTAATTATTCGTCCTTTGTGTGGGTTTTTATCGTTTCGTACTTGGCTTTTATGAAACAATCGAGCCTTCGGACATATGGCCCCTGAGGCTATTTATTGTTTATTTTTAACTTCACACATTTAGGAAATTTCAGTGAGTCACAATGCCTTCGGGCAATGAGCCCCTGAGACTTGATTTTATCCGCTGATTAGTTCAAATCAGATTTGAACTCAAATACTTGAGAAATTTTAGCAAATCGTGAAGCCTTTCGGGCATTTGGCCCCTGAGGCTTGATTTCATCCTCTGGTTTATTCAAATCAGGTTTAAACTCAAACACTTAGGAAATTTTAGCAAATTGTGAAGCCTTCCGGGCATTTGGCCCCTGAGGCTTGATTTCATCCTCTGGTTTGTTCAAATCAGGTTTGAACTCAAACACTTAGGAAATTTTAGCAAATTGTGAAGCCTTCGGGCATTTGGCCCCTGAGGCTTGATTTCATCCTCTGGTTTGTTCAAATCAGGTTTGAACTCAAACACTTAGGAAATTTTAGCAAATTGTGAAGCCTTCGGGCATTTGGCCCCTGAGGCTTGGTTTCATCCTCTGGTTTGTTCAAATCAGGTTTGAACTCAAACACTTAGGAAATTTTATAATCCAAGAGCCTTGCACAAAAGTAGAATTTATTTTTATTGAGATGAATTTGAAAATCATGAAGCAGAGGTACCGATATCGGGCACAGATGCTTCGTAACAAAGGTGTCATAAAAAGACACAGTTTTATTTCTTAACAAGAAAAGCAAATATCTAAGGATAATACCTCTTTAACCGATAAGCATTCTGAGAGTTGGACTCGAGGCGGCCTGTTTCGTTCTTCCGAACCCGATAAGCACCGCGTCCGATAACCTCAACCACTGTGTAAGGTCCTTCCCATGTCTCTCGTAATTTGCCTACAATACCAATCTTCCTTCTGAGCACCATATCGCCTACTTGGAATTCTCTTCTTTTGACTTTCTGATTGAAACGTGCTCTGACCTGCTGCTGATAGGCAGCCAGTCTTATCCCGGCGGCTTCCCGTTTTTCTTCCAGGAGATCTAGATCGTGGGCTAAGTGCTGATTGTTTGGACCTTCTTCCCAGGCTTGGCTCCTTAAAGTAGGTACTTTTAGCTCGGTGGGGATAACTGTTTCGGCCCCATAAGCCATGGCGAAAGGGGTTTCTCCAGTTGGCTGTCTCGGAGTAGTCCGATAGGACCACAACACCTCTGGCAGTTTCTCCAACCAAGCCCCTTTTGCGTCTTCAAGTTTTTTTCTCAGTGTGTCAAAAATTGTTCTATTCGTCCTTTCGGCTTGCCCATTTCCCTACGGGTAGCCGACGGAAGAAGTGTTTTGATTGATCCCATGCTTTGATAAGAATGCTTGAACCCTTCTGTTGTCCAGGTTGGTGCCATTGTCCATCATTATGGTTCGGGGTAGGCCGAAACTACAGATGATGTGGCTCCAGATGAATTTTATAACATGGCTGCCTGTTATGGTGGGGTATGCCTCCGCTTCCACCCATTTGGTAAAATAATCGGTGGCCAGGAGGACATGTGTGGTACATCGTATTGCCTGAGGGAGAGGACCTACGATGTCCATGCCCCATCGGGCGAAAGGGTGAGGAACAATAGTTGGGTTTAAGAACTCCGGCGGTGGGTGAATGGCATCTCCATGAAACTGACATTTTTTGCAGTGTCTGACATAAATTTCAGCGTCCCTTGCCAAGTAGGGCCAGAAATACCCCTGGGTGAGGATTTTATGAGCCAGGGACCTTCCTCCAGAGTGATTGCCGCAAGTTCCTTCATGGATCTCTTCCATGACTGCCGATGCCTCTGAGGGGGTCAGACATCTCAAGTATGGTCCGGAAAAAGACTTTCGGTATAGTTGGCCGTTGTATAGGGCATATCTGGCTGCCTTCATTCTTATCTTCCGGGCTTCTGATTTTGATTCAGGCAATGTACCAAATCTCAGATAATCTACTATCGGATCCATCCAACTTGGTTCCCATGGGATAACCATTACTTCTTCGGGGGGTTCCAAGCTGGATCGGGCAATGAAGTCCATTGGTACAGTGCGAGTCATACTTTCTTTTGTGGCGGAGGCTTGGTTAGCCAGATGATCTGCTGCAGAATTATCCCCTCTGGGAATCTGTTCAAAGTTTATTTGCTGGAACTCTTCAGCCTCTCTTAGAACTAGATTCTTGTAGGCTTCCATCTTCGGCTCTCGGGTTTCATACTCCCCATGTAACTGTCGCACGACTAGCTGGGAGTCACTTCGCACCTCTGCTTTCTGGACCTGAAGGCTTCGGGCTAACCGAATTCCTGCAAGGATGGCTTCATACTCCGCTTCGTTGTTAGATGCTGGAAATTCCAGTTTAACGGATTGTTGGATTTTGGTACCATCCGGTGTTACGAGTACTACCCCGACCCCTGCTCCGTTGATGTTGGATGATCCGTCTACGAACACGAACCATAATCCAGGTTCACCTTCTTCTGTGGAGTCAGCAGTTTCTGTTTCTAACAGGAAATCAGCTACTGCTTGTCCTTTGATGGCCGTTCGGGTGACATAGGTTATGTCAAAAATTCCCAGTTCAATCGCCCATTTTGATATTCTCCCAGATAACTCAGGTTTCGCCATTATGGATCTGATCGGAGTTACAGTAGGTACTATGATCGGGTGTGCTTCAAAATAATGCCGTAGACGTCGCTTAGCATTGATCAGCGATAGTACCAGCTTCTCCTGCTTTGAATAACGGGTTTCTGCATCAGCAAGGGATTTGCTGGTGTAGAAAACTGGTGTCTGGTACCCTTTGCCCTCCTTGACCAGGGCGGCGCTGGTAGATGTTACTGAAATGGCCAAATACAGGTGCAGCGGCTCATCGGCTTCGGGGGTTGCCAGAATTGGGGGCTTTGCCATGTAGCTTTTGAGTTTGTGTAGGGCCTCCGCTTGCTCTGGCCCCCAGACTTCTCCTTGTGCCACTTTTATTGCCTGAAAGAACGGCCTACACCGATCGGTTAGCCGAGAGATGAAACGACTTAGGGCTGCTATTCTGCCGGTTAGCACCTGGATCTCTTTCCGGGACTTTGGCTCAGCTGTTTCTACGAGAGCTTTGACTTGCGCAGGGCTAGCTTGTATTCCCGTCTGATCAACTATGTGTCCCAAAAACTGACCTGAGGATACTCCGAAGGAGCATTTGGCTGGATTGAGCTTCATATTGTACTTCCGGAGGGTATTGAATACCTGTTGTAGGTCGGCTAGATGGTCTCCTTTTACCTTGCTTTTGACCACTGTGTCATCGATGTAGGCTTCGATGGTGGATCCGATCATCCCTTGGAACACCTTTCTGACCAACCTCTGATAGGTAGCTCCTGCATTCTTTAGTTCGAAAGGCATAACTGTATAACAAAATGTACCTGACTCAGTGATGAAGGCAGTCTTTTCCTGGTCCTCCAGATCCATTCGGACTTGGTTATAGCCAGAGTATGCGTCCAGAAAACTCAGGCGTTCGAATCCTGCGGTGGCATCTACCATCTGGTCGATCTTTGGTAAAGGGAAACAGTCTTTTGGACATGCTTTATTCAGATCAGTGAAGTCAACACATACCCTCCACTTGCCGTTTTTTTTCTGGACCACCACCACGTTTGCCAACCAGGAAGGATATTGAACCTCCTTAATGAATCCTGCTTGCAGAAGCCGATCGACTTCTTCAGCTATGATCTGATTTCGATGGGCCCCCATTCGTCTTTGTTTCTGTTTAATGGGCTTTGCGCTGGGACACACATTGAGAGAATGCAGGGCTATTGATGGATCAATACCGGTCATGTCCATATGGCTCCACGCAAATATGTCAGCATTGGATCGGAGCAGGGATTCCATTTCCTCTTTTTCCTGTGGATTGAGGCCCGAACCAACATAGGTAAATCTTTCAGGGCGATCGTGACAAATTTGAACTTCCAGTAGTGGTTCAAATGCTACCGGTGATCCCGATCCGCCTTCCTGTAATTGTTATTTGGTATCAAGTACTGTCTTGGACTGCGACTTTTGTTCCGGTTCCGTGCTCCTTTTTAGACTTTTCATCGTGACTGCGTAACACTCCTTTGCCGCTACCTGATCTCCCCTGATATCGATTACGTCAACTCCGTTCGGGTCGATACACCGCATGACCTGATGCATGGTAGAAGGGACTCCGTGCATTCGATGGATCCATCATCTTCCCATGAGGAGATTATAGGAAGGTTTGACATCCACCACCACGAAAGTCTCTCGGAGTGTGCGCCTTGCTGCCGTCACTGGTAGTTGGATTTCCCCTATCGGCTCCACTCTCTTTCCATCGAATCCTGCTATCGGGCTTCTGGATGGGACTATTTCCTGGGGGCTGATTTCCAATTTCTCAAAGGCCCATTTGGTGATAATGTTGGCGCTGCTTCCTGGATCGACCATTACCCTCTTGATCAGGCAGTTGGAGACCATGAGGGAAATAACCAGGGGGTCGTCATGAGGTGTCTGAATATTCTGCATATCCGTAGAGGTGAAAATAATCTGGGCATCCTCCTTCGGGCTTCGAAACTTGGTGACTTCTCCAACCCTTCGTAACTTCTGGGCTTGCCGCATCTGTGATCTACGAGTTTCTTCCGCTTCTGACCGACTAGGCCCTCCATGGACCATGTGAATGACCCGCACGGGTTGTCCCAAAGCCCCCTTGGTAGGGGCATGCGTCGCTTGATCTGATCGGGCTCCTTCCTTGGCAACATACTCGGTCAATTCTCCTTTGGCAATCATGGCTTCCACCTGTCTCCTGAGGCTTCTGCACTCATTAGCGTGGTGCCCGTATTCGCCATGGAAGGCGCAGTGCCTCGACATATCCCTTTGGTCCATCGGCTGTCTGATGGGAGGTGGCGAACGGTAGATTCCTTTGCTCTTTGTTTCATGGTACAACTTTGCCAAGGTTACTTTTAAGGGGGTGACCTTCTCCTCAAACCTTGGTCGTTTCTCTGGGGCCGGGGAAGGAGCAGGAGGTGCGCTCGGTCTCTTCCGGTCTGGTGCCCGATCCTTTATCCTGGAAGGTTCGGACGCTCTGGCCTCTACTGTTGCAAATGCGGTCCTTCTTTGTCGTATGGCCAACTTTTCTTCTATTCGGAGGTGCCCCTGTGCCCTAGAGTTGAGCTCTCCAATATTGGCCGGCGGCCTTTTGACTAGGGACTGATGGAACTTGGTTCCCGGGATCAGGGCCATTCTGAAGGCTTCGACGGCTGAATGTTGATCGCAGTTGTCAATGGAAGACATCTCCACATTGAACCATGAGACAAAACTTTTCAGGGATTCGCCCTTTTCTTGGATCATGGTGAACAGGCTGGAGATAGTCTTCTTCTGCCTTTTATTGCCAAAGTACTGCGCGATAAATAACTCGCATAGTCTGAGCCAACTACCGATCGATCGGGGCGGTTGCTTTCTGAACCACAGGAGGGCTGCTTCGGTCAGGCTGGTGGGGAAAACTTTGCAGAGTAAGGCCTCGTTTTCATTGTAAACATTCATCTTGGTATGGACGTGATAGATGTGTTCGGTTGGATCTTTTGTACCATCGAACAGGGTGAACTTCGGTAACCTGAACCTTTCCGGGTAGGGCACGCTGGTGATCGAGACGGTGAATGGTGTCTGAACGGCGTCTATGGATACCTCGGAGGCCAGATCGATTGGGGTCTGTACTTTCAGGTCCCTGAGCACGTCTCGCTGGAATCTTGACATGATTTCCTCCAGTTTTTTCATGGTCAGGACCTCCTCAGGATTACGCGCCCCAAGAACCTGTAGGGATGACTCTGCCTGTTCCTCACGATCGTTGTGGGCTCTAGCGGGTAGGTCATCCATGTCTGTCTGGCGGTCTACAGACCGTTCGCGTTGGCTGGACTGCTCGTCGTCATGGACCTCCTGTGGATTCTGTAGTTGAGCCAATTTTGCCGTCAATTCAGCGTTTTGCCTTTCTAACTCGGCAGTCCTCTCCTCTAGGGCTCGTCTGATCGGATCTTCTGGTTGCTGGCCTCCGTTTGGAGGTAAATCGGTATGTTGTGAACGTGTGATCGCCATTGTTGGTACGAATCTTAGCTTCTTTGTAGAGGGTGAGAAACTTATTGAAAAAGGATTTCAATAATAGGGATTTCCCACAGACGGCGCCAATTGTGTAAATGCAGAAAAGTTACACAATAGATATTTTGTTAAAACTTCGGATCTTTTCTCATTCATCAAAGTCCTCTATTTATACAAGTTTGTGATAAATGGGTCAAGCCCCTGTACCCAAGTTTATCAACCCCTTAAATCAAGGGATTTGATAAACCCTAATCTTATTTGGACTCTTCATACTATAATTGGATTACTTTTTGCCTTGTGGACCACACTTTAGCTTCTAGAAATTTCCATGGGCCCATTGTTGTTTTTTCGGCCTGCTTGTCTTCAGCCCATCCGCCTTCCGGTCCATCGGTCCCTGGCCCATCCGTCGTTGGCCCATCAGTCCAGTGGCCCATCTATAATTGGGCCAAATATTTCAACCATTACAGTATGACATGTCATTGTTATGTCCCTCTAATAAAAAAACTCATTATGGTTTCGAACTGAATAGGACTAATTTTACTAAATAGTGTATTTTTATTTGTTGGGATATTCCTAAAATGTTGTGTTCTACTTCTACACCTACACAAAAATGGGCCAGTGAAGGTTTCGTGATGTGCGATTACTTAATTAACAAAGTGCATCTCAACTGAAATTGAAATAAAAGGTACCGTATATGATAGCTGAGAAACAAAAAATATATCTTATCAGAAAATAGGATTAAAGTATAACAAAATTACAATATATTATAACTTTTTTGCGATAATACTTCGGGAGTTTTAAAAGTGTTATTATTCTCTATTTTTAAACAATATGCAAATACATTACATAAGCCTGTTTTTTTTTTTTGTAAATAAAGATTTATGAGGATAATGTGACTTTAATTCAATTAGGGAAGTAAAGAAAGCTGATTAGGGTGAAGGTTCAAGGTTGTTACAAATGACTCCTTTTATTAAAGGATAAGAAAAATAAGGTTTGTAGCTCAGTGTCCATGCCTTTAGAAATCACAATCTAAGTCTAAAGTTCTCCTTAACATTTATGTTTCTTTTTTTATCTAATTTAAATAATGTTTTTATGCCCTTATTTATACTAGTCATAATGAGGTTAATACCTTTCAGACAAGAGGGCGAGCTGCCCTCCTACTTGGACTTGGAGGATCCTTCATGTCCCTAGGTCGAGGAGTTCTTTGTATCCAAGGATATTAAATTGATCTCTACAGGTTTTGCGTTTGGAACAAATGTCGCATTAAATGCAGGTCTCATCAGTCACTTCTTCCTAATTAATGTGATTCCTGCATTGTCACCTAACCACTTCTTTCCCCTTTGTATTAGGTCTCGTGGGACTCGCCTCACTTTAACCAATACCTCGGACCGAAGCCACCTTACCACTTGATCCCTAAATTCCCGCAATGCTACTTGACACTTAAGAGAATGGGGAGAAGGTGTCAGCTAACCGGGTTAGGCCTTCCTCGACTCCGTTGACTGACTCCCTCTTGTTCCCCCTTCATAACCCCTCATACCTCCCCCTCTCGAGGAGGCAGGAACAAGCTCCTGCACGCGCCCAAATTTGGTACCTATTCCAAACTTCTCGCAAGAGCACCCATCCAACTGGAGCGGGCCTTTTCCGCATAAAGTGAGGGTCCTTCAAGGTGAGCCCATGATCCTTCTCGAGGCCTCCCCTCCTCTAGAATAGATCTAATGGCCATAGGCCATTTTGGAACTACTAAATCTAAACATAAAAAAGAGATTTGAGTTGTTCCCAATTATGACATCAACAAAGCCAACAAAATAATTAATTTACTTCAAATGTGCTATTTATTTAATAACGACAATGCCATTTAGTAAGAAAGTTTACCCTCTAAAGTATTTTGAGAAGTTTTTATCTTTTTCTTTCTAAATGTAAATCTAAGCTGTTTAATCTAAACGTACTATCACTCTTGCGTAACTCCAATTTTTTCTATACTATTTGTAAAAGTGTAAGAAAATTCCATTATACTTATGGCACTTTAATGAATAATCACACTTCTACAAATAATATATATAAATGTTTATACATCTATTTTTGTTATCAAAGAAGTATATAATAATCACAGCATTAATTATGTTCGTAAAAAGTAGTTTGAATATGGAATCTCCTACCACTCATTTTTTTCCCAAAAGATCTGTCTGTAAAATAACTTTATTTCTTTCGTATACTGCCAAAGATACATACTAGTAGTCTAGTATGTACAATAACGTTAGTGGTATAACGTGTGTGTATATGTATATTAATATATAGCCGGTACATAGTGGAGCTTTCAAAACTCCGATTAAAAAGCACTTTCTCCAGTAGAGAGACAGAGTACTGGTTTCGTCCTCCCAACGTAACCTGAAAAATGGAGGGAGTCGGGTCTCGACTCGGGCGGGCCTCGGCCCGGTACGGTTCGACCACCGTGTTCACCGGTCCGGTCCGAAAATGGAAGAAGCAGTGGGTCCAAGTGTCCTCATCATCGTCCACTCTCTCATACCAGAACAGTTCTCAATCCAACGGCAACGGTAACGGTAACGCCTCTCCCCTTCTCCTCTGTCGGTGGACCCCAATTTCTCCCGCCGACTCCGACAAGAGCTCCGGCCACCGTAACGAGCCACGGAAACGGAAGTTCCGATACACTCCGGTAACATAAATCCTTTCTCAGTCACATCAGTTTTTGGTTCTATGAGGTTATTTTTGTTGGAATTATGTGAGGTTTAGGTAGGGTTTTGGTACTGGAGTAGTGAAAATTTGGGTATTAGGGTTCTGTTAGAAATATGTGTGTTTGTGGGTGCTGGGGAGTAGGGTTTTGGTACCGGGGAAGTGAAATTTTGGGTATTAGGGTTTTGTTAGAAATGTGCGTGTTTGGGAGTAGGGTTTTGGTACTGGAGAAATGAATTTTGGGGTATTAGGGTTTTTGTTAGAAATTTGTTTGTTTTGGGGAGTAGGGTTTTGGTACTGGAGAAGTGAAATTTTGGGTATTAGGGTTTTTGTTAGAATAGTGTGGGGGCTAAGTAGGGTTTTGGTACTGGAGTTTTGGGATTTTCTCCCCTTATTTTTCTTACATAAATACGTATGGATTGATACATAAATAGATAGATAGAGGGACAATTGGAAGTATTTACATATGGATTGGTTTGTGTTTCATGGCATAGCTGCAACTCTTCAGGATGTTTGTGTTGCTATGGAATTTGAGATTTGGCTGAGTTATGACATTTAGGTAGGGGTTTTTCTATAGGATATTTGTCTTTATGGTATGAATGCTCATTTAGCTTCTAAAAGACACTTGATGATCACTGTAGTGTTGTCGAATTTTTTAATCTTTTTTTTTTTTTTTTGTATCATCAACACCTTAATTTGATATGTGGTTATTTGTGCAAAGCTTTATCACACGAAATGAGATTCATGGGGAATTCAAGGTAGTATTGAAGCTCCGAGAAGGCGAAATCATATACCATATCAACTTCTGATTGTGGAGTTGTGGCAAATATTGTGCTTGCATGTACCTATTGTGGTGAGCTTAGTAATTAGTTATTGCAGAAAACAATGGATAAAAACACTTCCAGATGATTCACTAGGACGCCAGCAGCTTGGCAGTGAGTGCCACATTCTATTAGATTTTGTTATTAAAATATCAGAGTCAATAAGGTGAGAGTCCGCAAACCGAGAGTTGTTTTTTCTTAGAGATTACGTATTAATGCCTTCTATTATTTTAGCTCTTGTCATTTGGATGTTGAAACAGCAAAAATGATGATGAGAATATTAAGCAATCTTTACATCTAATGAGTTAGTTCATGACTCCATTGTGCAGATTGTTGTGCTAGAAGAACAGAAGAAAGAGGCTGCTAGAAAAAAGGAGGATGCATCTAAAATAATCAAGACTGGCCAACCTACGGCGACTCCAATCTCAAAGAATGATGGCAGCTATGAAGATCCTAACATCGATAATCCTATTCTGGAAGAGAAACAGGTAAGACTGTCGAACATATTATCTATTTACTTGTCTCAAACTTCTTTATTTACTTGAATAAACCCCTCCCATTTTTTACTATTTTTTTCCCTCTCTTCGTGATCGTTACATATATGTTATTGTCTTGAATTTATGCCAGAGGGTTACACCCTGGTATAGGTTTTCAGTTGTGCTAATTATTGGGGGAGAGTTTTGCTGTAGCATTTGAAGGGAATTGCTTTGCAATCTGATGAGCTAGTAAATGAAGCTAAAAACTTATAGGAGTTCCTATGAAGTAATCATCTCATGAGATTATATTGAAGAAGTACAAGCTTGGTCCAATATAATTATATGGCTAGAAACTATTTTGGTTCCTACGTAGTGTGACCATGCTTTATGAATTAACCGTAATTAATAATGCCATTCAGGTTGTCTGAGGTTCTTTCTCATTCAGAGAGATATTAGACAGAAGCTTTGAGTTTGGCGCAAGGAGATGTGATCTAGCTTGTTAAATCCTGATGGCTTTGTAACGGATCTCTACATGCCCATTGTGATTAATAGTTAGTAGAGTCAAAATTTTGCGCCTCTGTTATCCTTCACCAATGTATGCTAGATCCTGGAAATTAGAGACTGAGATTAGGCCATCTGTCTTACCAAGAGATGGCTTTAGAAAATGAAATGGCCTGTGAGTAGACTTCCCCCTCTTTCCTTTTTCTTGTTGACTTGGTATTGTCACTTATGCTGGGTTATGGTTTGTATCTCTTGCTACACAGTTCCCACTGGTACTGTCATGGTACATTCTCGGAATGTCTGTTCAAATTTTGTACCAGTTTGATCTAGGGTTTTCTAGCTAATGTTGATAGCAATTTCCCGTAGGCAATTTTCATTGCAGATCCATTAGACTTGGCAGACATGATTTGATGTAAAATCTGCAGGTCGAAGTAGTGTCTCTTACTGCATATACTCGCAACAAGGAATTAGAGATTCAGAAGTTTCCTCAAAATAATCAAAGTTTCTATACTTTGCAAGTTTTGCTGCAATTTACTACCAATTTTCATAAAAGTTGCACTGAAGTGGAATTGTTCCTTTTTCCCATCATGCCCCATTCTGCACACATGAAAATTTGATTCGTAACATGATGTTACAGTTTCTCAGTAAGTTGCAACTGTTTGTTGCAGGCATCAAGTGAGAGTGACATGGCCTCACAAGACCTGGAGAAAAGCAATCTGGATTTGAGTTTGTGCTTGAAAAGCCCCAAGAAGAATAAGGATTCAGATGGAGGAAACAATCAGGCCCAGCTGGGGATACTGAGCTCGGGTGTGATTTAGGCACTTTGCTGATGATGGAAAGCTGCTTCCGGGGACAGAAAACTTACTATAACCATTTGGTGATCCATTGTGGTGCCTAATGTAAATATTATAGCTTCTAGTATAGAAGATAACATATGAAACTTTAGTTCTGTATAAAGTAACTTAGGTCTGGACAAGTAGCAAATGATGAAAAGTCCAGTTGACTTAGTTAATGTAGCGTTGCATGATGATGCTGTTGAGAAGAAGTTTGCATTTCTACGTTCTTGCACCTCTTCTCTTCTGCTGGTGCAAAGAAAGTCCTTTTGTATAAAAGTAAACCCCTGACTTGTGTTCTGCCTGATGCAGTTTGTCATGGTTCTGGATTATCATATCCTGATTCTTCACCTAATGCAGCCGAGTTTGTACACGGGCAAAGGCTATACACACAAATATACTCTGTGTGTGTATATATATATGGAGTAATATATAGTGTTTTACTTGCACAAGGAAGTATCATACATTTTCTTGTTTACCATAATATTTGGATAAAACCCATGATCCTAACAACTTATAATATATCTGTACTTGATCAAAAATTGAGATGAAATGAAAACTTTCCATGGAACTAACTCTATTTTTGAATGAAAACAACTTTATATTCTTTACTTGCTTTAACACCACCCAGTCAAACGCAAATTATATTTCTGTCCATCTATTCATCTTTTAAATTCACAGATATACATTGAAATAGCAAACCATTAAAGCGGTTCAATATCCGCCAGAAAACCATGCTACAAAAGAAATACATAATACCCATGCCATGCCAAAAATACCAACTTACAACCGTCCATACCATAACCAAAACTGATTTTGTAATTTTAGGAAGTCAACGCTGGCACCATAATTTATAAAGAGAATAAATAAACTGAAAAACAATAAAAAGTTGCTCCATTCTTTGGAATAAGAAAAGTTACCTAAAGCTTATCTAACCTGCTAAGAACTAATTCATTCCCTCACAAACAGATGCAAAAGTCTTGGCCATTCCATCAAGCTTCTGATCCTTGGTCTTCCTCGTTATCTGGTGCCTGTGTCACACCAACCTCAGCAGGACGAATAACTCTGTCATATAGCATGTATCCGGGCTGCGACAATAACACAATAAGACAATGCATAAATAAATAAGCCAACCATTCAACTGCAATCTCAAAATGGGAAGCGTTCCGATTCCTTTGAAGCATCCGAGGATAAAAGCTGCCCTTGGGTCATTTTCCTCGATTAACTACAAAAATAAACACTGACATGGCCAAAATACCAAAGGCTTTCCAGCCTAATGTTATACCCTTCCCCTCCTACAAAAGGAGGTAAAAGATTCGAGCCCCTGTGGGCAAAGTATGTACAAGTAGTTGCATGATAATTGCGTCAAAATATGAGAGCAAAACATGGAGGAAACTTAAAAATGGGTTAATTCCATGTTCTTGCCTTCGAACGACCCCCCCCTTATATGTATCATTTTGTAAGAATATCTTCAATAGGCACTATTCTCTCGTACTAAAGAGTGAAAGTAAAACCTCTTCTTTTCCAGATCCAGCAAACAGAGTGGTATTCTTTCATTCCCTCACTTTTTATTTTCTCAATTTTCATTAAAATCTCAAGGATAAAACTTGCGTGTTCAGGTGGATTGGTCGAGGGTAGACCCAGGTTCATCCCAAGTCACACAACCTTTAAGGCTAAAACCAAAACCTCAATCCAACCCAACCTTCAACCATCCAGAATCTGCATTTCCTAAAATATGGTAAGCCTCAAGTTTGGTACTCTTACGCATAAAAATCTAATACCTGACTACAATTGTAGAAAAAATTACAAGCAGCTTCACAACAAATCAATACTCAAATGGATTAAGAAAAAATAAAACAATAATTAAGAAAACAAACTCAAAAAAAAAATGAAAGAAAAGGTTAATCACAATATATACACATATATACATCATGTATTAGATTATAAATATACAAAAAGTCATGGTTGAATTTAGGTTTTGAGTTGTCCACACCAAGATCCAAGCCTCAATAATTAAGTTTGGATGGTGATCTTTTAGCTCAAGCCCTTGTAAAGAAATAGATCATTAAGTAGCACAGCAAAGAATGATGAAACGAATTTACATTACATAAAAGCTTTTGGGTTAATATTTTTTAGCTCAAGCCTTTGTAAAAAAAAAGAATAATTAAAATACCCACTGAAAGAATCACCAAATTTATATTACACAAAACTGAGACTAATCAACCACATGCAAACAAAAGAATTGCCACAAGTAAAAACAAATTTGTTTTCTAGGGTGGGGGGTTGTCTGGTTCAGGCACCATCAGACTCGATTTCTCAAAGATGATTCTGAAAGGACATTTTGTATAACACTTCAGAAAGATTCTTCAAGTATTCATTTACCTTCAAAACAACAGCTACAGTGCCTGAAGGCTTAGAAGCATCTGGTACTTGGAAAGCTGCATTATGCCTGTGAGGATCAAATTGCTCATTTGTAGGATCGTACTTTTCCACTCCATACTTTTTGAACACCTGAAATACTAATTTTCATAAGAGCAACAAGAAAAAATCTACATGTCATGTCGCGAAGCCCATCTTAGCACATGGAACATTCATTATGTCTTGGTCTTCTTAGATGGGCTAGAAATTAAACTAGCTACTATTATGAATTGTTTATATATAACATCTGACATAGTTCTTATCAGTGACTGCCAAAGTAGTGGAAGCTGCACAAATTGCCTACGAGAATGTCTGAATGGAAACAACCATGACAGTGCATTTACCAACTTTTACCTTACTAGATAGAAAATACATGTAACAGAAGTTTCCATTATTTGCTAAACATTAAGCTAAATGACATCTAATGAAGTTGTTATGGACAGCAGCCTAAGACTGAACACAGCCTCAAATGC
This sequence comes from Cornus suecica, assembly GCA_963922005.1. Taxonomy (NCBI): domain Eukaryota; kingdom Viridiplantae; phylum Streptophyta; class Magnoliopsida; order Cornales; family Cornaceae; genus Cornus; species Cornus suecica. The sequence goes on along the minus strand of OY998239.1, from coordinate 7,773,915 downwards.
CAAGGCAACGCTGCTTACATGGATCTGACATAGGCTGATAGGCAGTCACCTGGGGTTCTCGTAGGTCCTTAGGCAGCCTCGCAACTGAGGCTTTGGCAGTAATAGTTCACCTAGTTATCCTTCTAAAACATGTAAAAGAAACATGCATAGTTTGTTACCATTAAAAAATGTGTACAGTATGACTAGATATAATTATATACCCAAAAAGACACCCTTTTTTTTCTTTTTCTTGACAGCTAAGACTCAGAATCATCCACATTCAACTGAAAGTGGTAGAAGACATCACCCAAGCTAACATCTGGGAATATTCACTTACACATGTAACATGGATGTTTAAGTGGGACTTGGAAACATCAAAACGGAACTTAACTTACCACATACCAAGTTCAGCGTGTATTCCTCAAGGCATGTCAAAACGCTACATTATACACATTAGCCAAAACTCAAGTACAATTTAGGTATATTATCCAAATGCACAATGTTCTGTTCTATGATTGTTTCCTAGACTACATATAAGGGACACTCGACTAACTGAAAATAAATACAGACAACAGACAACACACACACTTGTTACTGAGATGCCTTAGCTTCTAACACTGTAGGATGCAAAATAAATTAAATCAGATGCAGGGAAAAAAAAACCTCTGAAAGCTGTTTTTCAGTCATTTCAACGCCTTCCAGAAGTGTTTTAAGAAGGGGCACAGCACCAGCAGTGTCTTTGGATGTCTCAATCTTTAAGAAATTCTCTTTCACGACAGAAGAAGCCCTCCCTAGATTATCTGCAACATCCAATAAGCTCTTTGCAAAGTTCTGCAGGGTAATTCCAAACAAAGAGTAGAGTGAGAAGCCCCTCTAACTGCGGGTCCAATATGAAACCATTAAAGGAAGGAGCAACTGACACAAACCTGTATGGCAAATTTTTTCGAGTTCTCAGCTTCACGCTTTGTCCTCTCCATGACATTCTCCATCTCTGCATAACTCCTTAGAACTTTATCTTGCATCGTCTCGATCTCCTTGTGCTTTAAATTCAGAAGATCTTCCTTTTCCGCCACAAGTTTCACCAAATCATCCATTGACATGTCTTCATCTGAATCAGAAGTATCTGAATCAGAAAATGCAGTTCGTTTAGTACCTCTTCTCCGCTTTCCAGAGTTGTTCGTGTTAGAAAGTGTTTCTGCATTAGAACCTGATTCTTCTTTCTGATCAGGAGCTTTCGCCTGTCCGGAAGCGGATGCTTCTGTTTGATCAGCAACTTCAGTATCCCCACCTGATTTTCCATTCTCCTTTTCCGTGGATTCAGGAGATGCAGATGATGATATTCCAAATCGTTGAAAGGCCGATGTACAGGGGATTGAATGATTCAACAGAGAAACCTTACTGGTAATCACCTGGAACAGTAAGACTATGTCTATTATGCACTCTCTGTCTTTTACATATATGCTTTTGTTACATGGACTCTTCTAAAACAGGTGAAGTACCCATGTCCGACACTTATTAGTCGGACATGGGTATGGATACATGTGCGACATTTTTGGTAGTTCATTTACCTAAACTTAGCTGTAAATGATTCCATGTTGCTATCTTTTTACTTCAAATGAGTGAAATGTTTAGTTTGAACATTATATTTGGTTAAAATATTGTTTTACACGCAAGAATACAATAACAACATTAAATAAAATGAATATTTAACCGTGTATGTATTCTTCTATTAGATATTTGACACGTCCGAGACACGGATCCGACACTCGCACCCGAGTCCATGTAACATAGCATATATGACAAAACCATTAGCAGAACAATAAATAATTGAAAGGAAAACATAAAAACTGTGAAATGTCAACACTGAACCCCCTAAGAAGAAAGATCAAGTTGCAAAATTAGAATCATAGGAGAATCTTATAAATGAAAAAGAAGCCACTGTAAATTAATCAACAGTAAGCATATTACAAAAAGTTGAACTAAATATATATATATACACAAAAATGATATCTTGTTGCACACCAATCAAAAAGGACCATTCGATCTGAATCTGTGATTGTTATATTTTCACAATAATTACTTTTTTTTCTTGTTTTTACGCCAATCACATCTAATAGATATTGGTTCACCGGTGGTAAGTGATCACTACTCTCTCCCTCCCTCTCTCTCTCTCTCTCTCTCTCTCTCTCTCTCTCTCTATATATATATATATATATATATATATATTAAAAGACAGAATCACCTAAAAAGATAAAAAGACAAATGCTAATTGGAAGGAAGCATTTAATGAGGAAAAAGAGTTTGGTGAATCGAAATAGAATTCTGATGTTTCCGTAAGATACATACTGTAGTGTCGCTAAAACCCCAATAAAACCCTAGTCTGACCAAAATCATTGAACCCAGGTTTAGACAGTCTAAACATCATGAATAAAATTAATCCAAGCGTAAAAATCACTTGGTAACCAAAAAATACAATACTGCAATCCATTGAAGAAAAGATGCAAAATCAGGAGCATTGGAAAAAATAAAAGCGAAAGGGACCACCCTAAACTGATCCAAAACAAGTATATTCCAAAAATTATAGAATAACCCAAATTCGATTACCAGCCAAAGAAAATAAAAATCGCAACTTTATGGTAGAAAAAACATTACTGGGGGTTTTGGTAAATCGAAATTGAATATTGAAGTGTAACCAATGTAATTTGCTAAAACCCTAATAAAACCCTAGTGGGCAAAAATCCCAAAGTGAAAAAAATTGAGAGGGCATACCTTGTTTTGAGAGTGAGTGAGATAGTGAAATTGATTGGAAGAGATCGGAATTGATTGGTGGTGGTGATGACGAGTATAGAAGAGCAAGGAGTTTCGGGACTGAGCCAAGGCAGTCCTCGAAAGCCGAGACGAAACCCTAGAAAGCAGCATCGTCGGAGATGGGTTTATTGCCGGATAAATGGTATTCTTCTAGAGAGAGAGAGAGAGAGAGAGAGACGAGAGAGAGAGCGGTGGCAAGTGGCAACTGGGTTTTGGAACAAAGAAAACAAGGGGAGAAGGAAAGGGGACCGAGAAAATAGTCGAATCACACTCATTTTACCAAAATAACCTTACATGCGTATTTATGGTAATACTCTGGGATTCAACTTATTCATTTTTATCTTCATTTTTTTTTTTATCTTTATTTTTTGTTGGTTGCAAAAAAAGGAAAAAACCAAATAGACTTGTATCTTAGTTTATTTATTATTCCAATAGTTTGAAATATTAAGGAGGGTAATATCGTCCATGCATGAATGGGTTTATAGCATATTGACTTTAGAAGCGTCCAGAGCCCTTGAGTAGGGAATGAGAAGGAAATCCACACCGCCACAGCCAAAATGCCACACTTTCAGCAACTATTTATGTGTCTTTCTATACGCACAAAACGGCATCGTACGGCATTCAGGCTTTGTAATATTAATACTTTTTTTTTTTTTTTTCTTTTTCTAAGTAATATTCATGTTTTTCAACCAACTAAATATTGGTAGACTGTAGGATGTGCCTCTTTTCCTAAAGGTTTATCTACCGTATTTTTTTACGTGAAGAAATTGGATATTCTAGGATAAATACACATGGTAATCCATATCAATAATAACAAATGATATAATACACGCAATAAGCATTTTATCGATTCTCTTAATTATTTTGGAATATCACTATATCACGTTTCCTAATTAATTTGGATTATCACTTCAATTTTTTTTTTTTTTTTTTTTTTTTTTTAATGTTAAAGAACTCACATTAAACCACAAAACCATTGGTATATCATGTCAAATTTATCCATTTGGTAATCAATAATTTTTCATTTTTTTACCCACCATATGAATCTTTTGTATCAAACTTTTGAGGAAGGTCCTTTCTGAGTGAAGAAAAATGTTATATAGCTATTTGTAGTATAAATGTTGCACTAAGTATAACTTTATGAAATGGCTTTTAAAAAAAATGATTTAAAGAATTAATCCTGAATGCTGGAACTGGGTCTAATGATGGATAAATCATAAATTTAAACAGTTCCATGGATTAGGTAGAGCAAAGTTCTGATTTATGGTAGTAGTTCAACTCTGTTAAAAGCGGGATCAAATGTATTCATCTACTATCTTACTTTCCAAAATCTTTTTTCTTAATATCAAACAAATTCTAAAATATACCTTTGATTTGCTGGTTGCTACTAATCTTATATTGCAGTGCCAGGGAAAATCATAATCTAAATAAAAAGAATGGAATAAATTGAAAAAAAAAACAGCCGATGCAGAGAAAGCTACATGTGGAGAGTTGTATATATATATATATATAAACAAACAAAAATACTGTGCATTACAGAAGTTCAGTTTGTTTTTTGAGAAAGATCATATAAGAAATTCATAAAGTCCACACTGTAATCCTTTTGCTTGTTCTAATAACATGTAATATTACATCAGTAAGTGAAAGATTAAAGACGAAAAAAAAAATACTAACCAGAACACTGAGAATCCTCAACCAGGTTTCACTCAAAACCAATCATCATTCAATACTCGGAATTTTCATCTATAACTAGGTATGGAGCAAAATGTATCTCTGTGCATATATAAAACGTACTTTACTAAATAAAGCAACTGGTCCATATGTAAAGCTGAAATGTCTTAGCAAGGTACTGCTCCCTTTATAAATATATATAAAAAAAAATCAAATTTAGTCGGTAAACTACCGGCTAATTCAACTTGATATTAGTGGAGATCCAGTCAAGAGAGAAGCAAAGTTAAAAAATAGTAGGAAAGAGAATATAATGGAGAGGAAGTAAATGCTAATTCATCTAGCCAATCCTAAACTAAAACATCCAGATAATTGGGTAATTAATTCACCACAACATAAAGCAGCTCCTAAGAGCACAAGCGTCGACGAAAATAGGCACCATGATTTGAAGTCTGAAAGTCATTTGGAATTCTTCGGGAAATGCAGTTTGATCAGTGTAGGAAGTTCAGCTAGCTCAACCTGAGACTTACCCAACAAAATACCCTTCAACTTCTCGTCGCAATTTATCACATTCTTGTTGCTTGGATCCTACAAGAAAAACATTCTTACTAATTACGTTTACAGAAATAAACGAGTGCACTCATCAATATCTTGACAAATATTATGGATCATAGGATGATGAGGCAATGACAATGCTGGGACAGGTCTGACATTTGCATCTAAAAAAGACGGGCAACATGGATATCTATAACTTTTTAAGGTTTTGATGCCTAGAACAGTAAAACGATATGACTGCCATGAAACTGAGGTGTGGAAGGAATAAATTGTAAAAATATACAAACTATGGGAAAACTAAAGGTGATAGTGGTCGTGAAAGCATAGAGCACTTGTGGAGAAGAGTATCAAGCTCATGATGCAAATGTGGACATGCCTCTCAATAGCTATATAGTAACTACAGTTTTTTTTTTCCTGCCTTTTCTGTGGTAAAAAAACAGGTGCAATCTAGTTTTACTTTGGAGAGTTATGCTATGCTTTAACGCTGGTAGTTAAAATTTTGGAGAGTTAGCTGGCTTAAATCAGATTCACGCAAATTGAGATTTATTTGAAGCAAATGCATATTTAATTTGAAACTTCACTATGCTGTATAGGGAGCAGCAAATGGTGTCAGCTCTGCTTCAAAAGATCTAAGAAACTAGCTAATGACATTTAAGCAGGCTTTAGTAGTGTTAAAATTCACAAGTGCCCTTTATTGCTGAAGACAGCAGTTTCGGATCTTCCTGTGCCCCATTTATGTGTTAAGAGTTCATTCTAGCTACATTTACATCCATAGCCCTTTCCTTTTATTTTCTTAGAGTCCAAGCTATCAACTAGCTCCTCCATGGCAGTACAATCTTTCCCTAGCACTCAACAAAATAAGAGTACTAATGACCGAGAATTTCAAAGCACCAATAGGAGTCTCCTTCCCTCCAGAGAACTTGCATTATTCAATTAGCTACCTTAAAAATCATCTTTCTGGTGATACTTTGAAATAGTTTATTTATCTCTGCAAATTTGATATACATGAAACTTAAAAAACCAATACTACAAGTCCCAAAAGGGAGAATCTTTTGCCTACTGAAATCAAGTAAACAGCGTATTGTCGAAATATGGAATGACAATTAGATCTCCTAAGGACAAGGAATATCAATGATCCTCGGGAATAAATGTCACAGAATCACAAAAGCTAAAAAAAAAATCTGTACTTCCTATGAAATATATGGACAATATCCAAATAGGATGTTTGAGGGGAAAAAAAGGCCCAATGGGATGCCACATGAGAAACAGGAAGATCAGCAAAATTATGTGCACCAGCTATAAGATAAATTTTCATTACTTAGTAGAAAAAAATATAAGTTGAAGGAAAAATTATGACCTGCAGATTGTTGGTCTTGATATACGACCAGACACGCATGAAACAACCCAAACGAGAGGTCTGCGATTGACCCACAAATTCTCGAAGCGTTGAAGGAAGATTTACAAGGTCAATCAAGTTAGCAAGTTTCTTCGGGTTTTCGGTGATGGTCTTCTTCAGCCGCTGCGGCAACATTATTCTCAAATTTCTTTTGATTTCTGCAGCTCAAAGCCCAATAAACTGCAATCGGATTTCAAATTATACATATAACGAGTGTCTGCGTGCGTGCGTGCGTTATAGATAGAAGTGGCATTTGAATGACTAAACACTATCAGATTCTCCTCCTACTTAACCCGCCCAATATCCCCTCTCTTTACCATGATGGTGCACAAACACTATAAAATTTCAATTCAACAAAATTGTCAAGTCATGTAATATCTCGTGAACATTTAATCTATTAACAAATTAAAATCATCCCAACACAATAAAAACTAAATTTTTATATATGCTGCCTAAGCTTGAATATGGTCAGAAGTAATTCAGCTGAATCTAGAACACCCACTTTTTCCAGTTCGAAATTTGCTGGTATCTAATAAGTACAACCGTACAAACCCATGTTGGATTTAGAAATTGGGTTGCAGATGGATGACTGGAGAAGCAATTATACACTTACAATATACACTTGTTCAGTTAGTATGCGTATATATAACGGCAGGGCCTAACAGGCTTGAGTGTATGTCTTTAACTATAAGAATGTGAAAGAGATCAATTCTGAGGGGAATTAAATCAAACACTTCACCTGCAAAGTTTTCACTTCACAACAATTGTCCAAGTTGTGTAATATATCGTGAACAATCTATTAACAAATCAGCAAACCCTAAATCTAAAAACACCCACTTTTTCCATTTTCGCAATTTGTTAGTAACTAATATGTTGGAGAACGAAATAACAACCAATTTCACAATTGGGTTGGATATGGATGGCTATGGAGGCTATCATACAATTTAACATACCTCTTGCTCAGTAACCCAAAGCTAGGGCCAAACAGTTGGGTGAGTGTGTTTAACCCTCAAAATATTAAAAACAAAAATTCTAAGGGGAATTAAATCAAACACATTACCGTCAATTAAAAGTGTTCCTAATTCAACTTATAGAGTTGATATTTACGAGTACATGGACCTGTCTAGAACTGAAGGTATAAGCAAGTTGAGAAACAATTTTACACACCCACATACGCACGTATATGTGTGTGTGTGTGTGTGTAACGGGATCATACCTGGCGACCGAATGTTAAAAGAGCGGAAAAGGTTGAGACTTGAGAGAGAACGAGTTGCTGTTTTGTGTACTACTATATTTTTATTTTCTCCGGACAATAAACTGATATTTGTGTGTTTTGTGAACTGGTTTTTATAAGTTTTAAATCTGCACAAAAGAAAGAGAAGTATGTCCAATTTATATTATATTTTTTTAAAAAGTGCTTATGAGTGATAGCATTACCTATATATTTCGTTTAAATTACATTTGATGTTCAGGTTTTTATAATATTATGAGTGATAATATTACCTTTATATTGTTTAAAGTATATATCTAATTTACATTATATTGTATTGCACAATGGAGGGAAAGGGAAAAGAAGAAAAAAGAAAAGAGAGTTCATAATTAATTAACATGAACAAGACATGGGTTAAGCTACTCAGGTCATCACAGTTCATGTCCATTCCTTTTACAACCCAAAAAACAGAAGGATGTAAGAATGCATATCAATTCATTCTATGTGAGGGGTCCGGATCGTCTACAATAATCGCTGCAGAATTCAGCAAAAAAATTGACCAAAACGACGTCGTTTTGGTCATTTTTAAAAAAAATAATAATAATAATTTGACGACGTTTGACTCTGGAGTCTCCGTCTGCACTGTGTATATAGGCACCTATATAGATTTTTCCCGCGCAAAACCATCCTATCTCTGATCTCTCTCTTCCCCGTAGCATCATCTTCTCCAAACTCTTCATCTTCTCCATCGTCATCTTTAGGGTTCAGGTGCACCTCTCCATCTTCATCTTGTCCCGAAAAATTGAAAAGAGTTTAGGGCAAGCACACGCATATATATATATAGATCCGGTTCCGAAAACTTCAAATCAAATAGTCCAACTTTTAACTTCTCTGCAACCCCACTGTAATTTCCAGGTACTCCCATTTTGTTTTCTCATTATTAATGGTTTGTGGTTGTAATTTTGGAAATTGTAGAAATGATTCGTGGATGAAATTTTTCTAGGGTTACAAACCAACGAAACAGAAAATTGATCATGTTTTTTGCTACTTTGAAAGCAACACAATATTTTCTATTGTTAAGGTAGGTGATATAGCAATATTATTTATTTGAAGTGTTGTTTTTAGTGTAGAATTTTGTATTATGATTTTTTCCAAATTTCGGTAACAATCTGTGTCCCTAAAGACAACAATTTCATTTGAAAAGTCTGCGATATGGTATATAAATTTTGAAATTGGTGTTATGTGATAAGGTATTGAAGACAATTTTTATATTTAGCTCAAAAACACGTGGTTGATTTTGTAATAACATTGCCGCGTCTTGAGGAGATTTTGATGCACATTATATAAAATTTCAATGGACTGATAGATTTGAAAGTCGATTGATAGATTTGTTGAAGTGTTTGATATAGCATTTTTGAAATTGTATATATTATTTTGTAATTTTTAAGTGAACTGTTTGATATAGTGCAAAGCATTATGGCCCCCGCAAAGAGGAAGAGACCGATAGTCGTCGACGACCTAAGTTCTTCAGATGTCGAGATCACACGCACCAAACCCCCAAACGCATTTCTTTTTGTTCAAGTAAGTGGTTATTTATTTTGTAATTTTACTATTTTTTGTTACCAAATGGTATTGTTTTTTAGGATTAATGTTTATTTCATTGCTTTAATTAGGAACGATTTCCAACATAAAAATAAGCATATATTTGTGCAAAGTAAAAAGGCTTCAACAGGTGCCGTCGCGGAATGATAGCTGATGAGAAGGAGCCCTTTTTTAAGCAGTACAAGGTCGAAAAAAGAGAAATTTGGACCAAATAGCAAACAAAAACATATTAAAGATGACCGTCGGGTATCATATATGCCCGTTAAGAAATGGTTTAAAATGATTCAATCCCTATCGATGTTTCAGAAGAAATTAATTTCTGAAGTTGGCTTTGGAAGTTTGTTGGAGTTGAAAGTTTTCAGCTTGAACCATGAGCTTCTTTCTCAGTTGGTGAAAAAGTTCGATCTCTATCTATACCGTTTGCACTTGGGTAATAGGTTTCTTAGTGTTGATGAATAAAGAATTGTGGAGATACTGGGTGTACCCCGGAGTGACCTTCTCGTCCTTGTGGCATCACCATCTAAAGATTCTCAATGTTATAAATGGGCAGAAGCTACTGTAAGATTTGATTTCGAAGGGATTATGTCGCCTGAGTTATTTGACAAGCTAAATAATTGGAAAGAAGGCACCGACAACAACGATGATTTTGTCCGTCTATTTGTTTTGTATACGTGTGCCATTTTATTGACTCCAAATCGGAAGGTTACGGCCCATCTCCGATTTTTAGAGGCAGTTTTCAGAGTTGAACGAATTTCCCAGTACAACTGGGCGAAAGCTATCTATGACGATTTGGTTGAAGGAATCAAGAAACAGAGAAAAAAATCATCTAGGTTGTGTGATGGGTGTGTGTTTTTGCTACAGGTACGAGTTCTTATTGTATAAGTTATGATGTGATATTTGGATAGCGAATGAAATGTAATATCCGAATTGTTTTAGAAATGTTCACATTGCTTCACTAATGTTGTTGTTGTTTTGTAACATGCAAAACTGATATACCTTGTCCATTATGATGTGGATGGACCAGGACCAGAGGACCACCCCCATCGCATCTCATCCTAGACGAATTCTTTAGCGAAAAAACGGTTGGCCTTTGAGAAGGAGATTATTGGAGGGTTCGGACTTTGAAAGGTACCTAAGTACATACATACATACATCACTTCAATTAGATTTAAAAACAGTCTTCTAAAGTCATACCAGTCGACTTGTCAATATTATCAGTCGACTTGTCCTAGTATAACTTTAGGAAATGATGATTTTAAGTCAAATCGAGGTGACAATATTAATTTTACCAGTCGAATTATTAATATTACCAATTGACTTGTCCTGATCATATTATTCTCCACCAAAATTACAGTTTGTTAAGAGTCCGACTGATGTGAAAGTGATTTATGTCATGCCTCGTGCTGTTGAAGCTGAGATATGTCCGAAGGCGGGTTCCTCTTTAAACATTCCAAAAGAAGTTGAGGTACTTAAGTAGCTAAGCATTTGGTTTATTTATTATCCAAGAGTTGAACACTGTTTTGAACCTGAACTATTTTACTATTTTACGTAGGATGCCATACGAAAATCGGACGCTGCCATAGCTGAATTGGTTGCTCAAAATGTAGCTCTGAAGATATGGTTGTTTGAATCATTGAAAAATGAAATTCCAAATGATGTCAACTCTCTCAGGGAGAAAGAATATTCTGCAAGGGAAGCATTTTCCCCCCAGGGCCATAATCCCGATATCATTGATTCTGCAAGGGAAGCATTCCCCCCCCCCCCCCCCCCCCCCCGGGCCATAATCCGGATATCCTTGATTCTGCAAGGGAATCATTTTCCCCCCAAGGCCATAATCCTGATGACATTGGAGATTTTGAAGTGAACAAAACTGAAATTTTTATGGTCCCAGAGAAGTAGGAGGGAGATAATAATAATATCCAAACAGAGAAGCATGAGGGTTTTATGCATATAATATCTGAAGATGAAGGCGACCACTTCCAAACCCCCCAAGTGCCAGCAAGAGCAGCGACGCAAAAAAAAAAAGCCATTTTCTGAAGTCCCTTTGGGTTGTGGCGGCAAATAAAACACAACACATGAATGAAAAACAAAAAAAGCAATTCCTCCAGATTTGGGGATTTGTGAACGATGCAGACAATGGGATCAATTTATATTTACATAATTCCATTTATATAATTTTTACATTGCTAAACTTTTCTCAACTGATTGAGTTCTAATGTTTGATAGTGAATTGATTGTTGACATGCACGGGTACTTTCTAACGAGACACGATCTTAGTCGTTTGCTGAGCGATGCGTGGGTAGAGTCTGGTGTGAGTGTGCTTGTTGTTTATGTGTTTTTCTTGGACTGAAAGAACAGATAAAATGTTGAATTGGGGAATTGAAAATTTAATGGTTATCTTTTATTCTTCCAGGTTATGGATCCACTTTCAAGACTACTGAACTGTGAGAGAGTTGGAGGAGGGGACCATTTTGTCTCCGTTAATATTTCCGTAAGTTGTGAAATAGTAATCAAATATGTCCATGATCTCATATCATTTCATCACAGTCAACTTTGGAACACTCAATTTTGGGTTCACCACAGTTGGTAGTAGTTGGTCTGCATGGATCTAAGGATGAAAATGCCATCAATGAAACATTTGCAAGCAATGTAGACTTCTTCCTATCCAGCTCGTTGCTTCCTATATACCAGTTGCTTTCACAAAAGAGGGTAAGTAAATCTGGAAAAAGATCCTTACTCTCAATTCATGATAATTATTTGCTGACAATTTCTGTTTACTCATAAATTTGTTTTTCATATTACAATTTTTTTCCTAGTGTGCTGGAAGGAACACTGGTGTCTATATGTGGTTGATAGGGAAAGGAAGGCTGTATATTATATGGATTCCCTCCACACATCCAACCGGTTAGCAACCAGATTTTTGATGGTAAATTACCTTTAATATTGAGTAACAAAAATGCATGACATAATATGGTCTAAGGAGACGCGTATCGATTTACAGGTGAAATTCCTTGCCTACGCCTTCCAAAAGCTCTCATCGGCTCAACCCTTTCCAGGACAGTGGGATGATTATAGGACCGAAAAGATTCATGCACCCACACAAACTGATACTCAATCATGCAGTGTTTTTGTGAAGTGGTACATGAAAAAGTTTCAAAAGGCCCTGAGATTTATTTTACCGACGGTGAGTGGGATATACATTAAGAATTGTTTTATCGAACTTTATGGTTTGCTAACAACAATGTAAGCGTATTAAATTGGGAATTTAACCCTTTGCCTTTGGTGCAGAACAACCCCCTAGATCTCAAGAACCTAATCGCCATCGAGCTTGCATACCATAAATGCAATGCGATGAGAGATCAATATTTATTTTGGGATGACTGATTGTGTATATCTATCTTAATTGTAGATGGACTGACTATGTAATAAGTAACAATTCTTTTGGTAGGAGGACTGAATGTGTAATTGGTAGTCATTTTTTTACTACACAATGACTACCAATTATTTTGTATGTAATTGCTGGAAACAAGTATGATGTATGTTATTGATTCATTTTTGTATGTGCATATATAGGATAATGTGTAAATTTATCAGTTGAATGAATGTGTAGTTTTTGAAGGGGCTCACTTCGTTTTAGGGGGAACAGGGGAATGAGCCGACTGACTGATAAACCAGTCAGCTTCTACAATCAACCACTCGAATGCTTATTTATCAGCAATTTATAACTATTACGTAGCAAATTTACAATCAATTTTTTGATCACTTAATGATAAACTAAGAGGTGGTGAAATTTTTTGATAATCATTATTACAGTTGAAAACATAGTATAGTTACCAATCATCATCTTCAAAATTGTAATTCTTATTCACAATTGTCGATTTTTCACGGTCGCACAAGTTTACGTAGCCACATTGAATGTATTTATAAAAATCCGCAATGTTTTCAAAATTCGGGATTCCCGTAGGCCGCCTTCCATGTAACCTATTCTTGTTCCAAGTTATGCCCCAAACTTGGTGATCCAACAAGCACCAAAAACAATTTTCATGCCTCAAATTAGTGTCGGATACGTACACAAGTGCATGGCTTTGAATCGGACAAACCCACTGTACACCCCACAATCTCTCCAATAAAATCCCAAATTTACACATCATTCAAACATGTAATTTGTGATTATAAGTTTAGAGTTTTTTAAATTTACAACATATTATAAATATTTTTTCAAGTTAAATACACATCTATATCAGCTGGCTACTACAATCCACCAGTCGACGTCTTAATTAGGGTATTATTCGCAGCAATGTTTTTTAAACATGCATCATTCTAAAACTATTCCGCAACAAAAATATAACCAGTTTTTGGTTTAGGGTTTTTGGGGCGGTTTATTGGATTTCAGGTCCTATTACTTCCCATAATTGTTCCCAACAAGTAGAATAATAAAAGAATTAAGTTACTAAGTCTAATAAAGTTCAAATGTCGGAGCCACAAGTGTGGTGGTAAGAGAGGCTAACCCTTTCAATGTATTCCAAACCCTAAACCATCAATTTCCCCAAATGTTAGCTTGTTATCACTAATAATCAAGAATAAAATCCCAAATTTACACATCATTCAAACATGTAATTTGTGATTATAAGTTTAGAGTTTTTTAAATTTACAACATTTTATAAATATTTTTTCAAGTTAAATACACATCTATATCAGCCAGTTACTACATTCCACCAGTCGACGTCTTAATTAGGGTATTATTCGCAGCAATGTTTTCTAAACATGCATCATTCTAAAACTATTCCGCAGCAAAAATATAACCAGTTTTTGGTTTAGGGATTTTGGGGCGGTTTATTGGATTTCAGGTCCTATTACTTTCCATAATTGTTCCCAACAAGTAGAATAATAAAACAATTAAGGTCCTATTAATGAAAATTTTAATATTTAGAGGGAATTCAAAATTTGAAAATTTGATTTTGAGGGAAGTGAAATTTTGAGGGAACTTAAAATTTTAATATTTTGAGGGAACTGAAATTTACATAATTAATTGAAAGGGAATTTTTAAGGAATACATAATAATTTGTCATTATGTATATAAAAAAAATCGAATCCCAAATACACATATATTTCCACAAATATATTTTTTTACCAAAAAAAAAAGTATATTTCAAATGAGTCAAATTAAATTCACATATAAAGAATCAATTTTACTTAATTTTAGCAAGTTAATATTTTTATTATGCTAATTATTGGGAACAATTTTGGGAAGTAAAAGGAACTGAAATTCACTAAAATAATTTAAAATTTCTAAATCAATAAGTGAACCAAAAACTGGTTATAAATTTGCTTCGGAATAGTTATATAATGCTGCATGTGCTGGAAATTAAGAGGTCGACTGGTTGATTGTATAAGCCGGCTGAAATTTTGATTTTGAGGGAAGTGAAATTTTGAGGGAACTTGAAATTTTAATATTTTGAGGGAACTGAAATTTACATAATTTATTGAAAGGGAATTTTTAAGGAATACGTAATAATTTGTCATTACTTATATAAAAAAATCGAATCCCAAATACACATATATTTCCACAAATATATTATTTTTACCCCAAAAAAGTATATTTCAAAGGAGTCAAATTAAATTCACATATAAAGAATCAATTTTACTTAATTTTAGCAAGTTAATATTTTTATTATGCTAATTATTGGGAACAATTTTGAGAAGTAAAAGGAACTGAAATTCACTAAAACAATTTAAAATTTCTAAATCAATAAGTGAACTAAAAACTGATTATAAATTTGCTGCGGAATTGTAATATAATGCTGCATGTGTTCGAACAAGTACTGGAAATTAAGAGGTCGACTGGTTGATTGTAAAAGCCGGCTGACATATTTGTGGTTTTAACATGATTTGAAATTTTAAATATGTTTTAAATTTAAAATTCTTTAAACTTATAATCATAAATTACATGCTGGAATGAGATGTAAATTTGGGATGTATATAACTTTATTATTACTGATTACAAATTATTATTTGGGAAAATTGAGATGTATACCACTTGTGGTCACCTTCCATCCATGAACTTAGTAATATAATAATTTTATTATTCTAATTATTAGGAACAATTTTCGGGATTAATAGGGACTCAAATTCACTAAATGATTTAAAATATCTAAAACATTCTAATTATTAGGAACTTAGTAATATGATTATTGGCTAAACATACTTGTAATAATAAATAATAAGTATATTTTAATTTGGGATTTGATTATTTATTATTACTATATTTTAACATGATTAATCCACAAATTTAAATTCTTGCAGAACTAATATTCAATAAATATAATATTATTTAATGATTCCCAAAAAAATGCACATAGAATAAATCAATATAGAATGGCAAATAAAAGGGAAGGTAACCCTTAATTCAAAACGCATACTACCCTAAAACCTAAAGGCGCAATCGATCCAAATACTCTAAAGGCGCGACTTCTACAGTCAACCGATAGGAAACTCCAACTGTGTGTGTTCTTCCTTCTCCATCAACAAAGGTGAGCTTCTCTTCTGGTTTTCCATTACTGAAACCCTAGGAACCGTGGTAATAATTTAGAACTGATTATATGATATTTTAAACCCTAGGAATGGGTGTTAGTTTTGTTATTATATGATATTGTAGAACTAAGCTGTGAATCTGAAAATAATTTTAAAATGATGGTTAGTTTTAGATTAATTTTGTTCGTCAGTGTGCAGATATATACTTAGGATATACATCATACCTCAGAGAAATAGGGAAAATAAAGAGGACAGGAGCAGGGATGGATCAAATATGTCCATGGAGATCGATTATGTATACTTTAAGAATGTCGATAAGAGGAGTGTATACGAAAGGAGTTACTTACACCATGAAGTGTGTAAGGGAAATGTAGTTTCTAAGGGAATATGCAACGATTTGGGACTTGATACTTACAACTACTTCTCAAATATCGGTTGGGGAGATTTTGTTTCCCTTCAACTCCCATGTTATCCAAAACTTGTGCAGATATTCTATGCTCATATAGAAAATCGGTCTCCTCGATCAATCATTTCATATGCAAAAGGGGTGGAATTCCATATTACAAAACATAAGTTGAGGACTATCCTTGGTATTATCAAATGAGACGTCCAATATTACTCGACGAAAGTTTGGGCGGATGCGTTTGGTTTTGACCCTACTGAAGTTGTTCGGCAGTTGTGTGGAAATCCTACAATGGTTGTTGAAGATAAATTCCCAGCTTCACAAATGATACTCGATGCAAGGTTGATGCACAATATAATTCATTATACTATCATGCCTAAAACCGGCAGCAACTCAGATGTGTCTCGAATGGAAGTCTTCATCATCTGGTGCCTTTTGAATGGAAAGAAACTGGACCTCTCACATATCATTTACATGCATATGTTGAAATGTTGGGGAAAGACTAAGGCCTGCTACTATGCCATTCCGCTTACAAAGATATTCCAACATGAAGGCGTAGTGTTAGAGGGTGAAGATAGTCGTCCTGTTGATCTTGTCACTGAAGCTTTTGGCACCACCACCCTTAAACATATGGGGTTGGAGAGGGTTAATGACCAGTGGATTGGTAAACCAACCAAAGCCACGCATAGTGTGCCCGATGCTTCTCGACATGCCAGTGCTGATGACAAACTTGCAAATGTCGATGCCCACTTTAAACTGTTGCTTGAGCTAATTGCAAAAGTTGATGCTATGAGTGCCAAAGCACCTGATCCAGTGGATGACCAATCTTCACTGTTGCGTGAGCTAATTGAAAAAGTAAAAGGTTTGAGTGGCAAAGTTGACTATGTGAAACTTATGCAGGAAGAGATGAAAGACAAGATTAAGTGACTGGAGTTCAATTTCGCTGAAATACGACGCAATCTGGATTTACCTCCCTATTGATATGCCTCTGTTTGTTTAATGGGTTATATGGACACAAACGGTGTTTTGGGAAAGTAACTTATTTTGAGTATTTTGATCATGTGCTCTAATATTTTTGTTTTGTAAGCACTTTATGAATCTCTTTTTGAAATTATAAATTTCCTGCGGAATGATTATATAACTTGTAAATGATATGTGAGAAGGTTTATGAATATCTTTGTTTTGTAAGCACTTTTTCCTAAAGTGCTGGAAATTAAGAGGTTGACTGGTTGATTGTAGAAGCCAACTGATATATTTGTGGTTTTAACATGATTTGAAATTTTAAATATGTTTTAAATTTAAAATTCTCTAAACTTATAATCATAAATTACATGTTGGAATGAGATATAAATTTGGGATGTATATAACTTTATTATTACTGATTACAAATTATTATTTGGGGAAATTGATATGTATACGACTTGTGGTCACCTTCCATCCATGAACTTAATAATATAATATTTTTATTATTCTAATTATTATGAACAATTTTCGGAATTAATATGGACTAAAATTCACTAAATGATTTAAAATATCTAAAATATTAAGTGATTAAAAAACTGGTTATAAATTTGCTGCGGAATAGTTATATAATGATGCATGTTTAGGAAAAAGAGCTGAAAATTAAGAGGTGGATTGGTTGATTGTAGAAGCCAACTGATATATTTGTAAAATAAATCTTCTGATTCACTTCAATGAAGCAGTATTAAACTCCACTTCATACTGACTTAATGGAATTCAAACACAAATAAATTAATAGAATACAAATGTAAATGTCAGATCCATTATTACAAAGCTCTATCAGTACAACCTTCCCAATTCAATAAAACTACCACTAAAATATATTAACAGTTACACAACAGCCAAACTTAGTATTCAACCAAGAAGGTTTCCTATGTTATTTGCATGCGTCTGGATCATTTGTTCCTTGATTGAGATCCGGCAATGGTTGCATTCAACAACTTAAAAGTTAAGAAAATAGTACTACGTAATCATGAAATACCAGATATTTATGAATGAGTTATTTCATTTACCTATCCGAAAAGATTTTTTGTGGCCGACTCTCTTGGAGTATCATTTTTCTCTAAACCACTCCCCTGCAAATATTTTAAAGAACTCGTATATTAGGCCTTCATTTGTAACATTTTGTTATCAGTTTTGAAATAAATATAATAGTTAGGCACGAACCGGATAAAAAGTGAAATGGCTTTGGGACATTGGAGTGAGGGAGCTAGGCTCTAGTAAATCTGTCGTTGACATTGGCTGGGTAAAACTCCAGCCGCAACTTCTTGAGGGCGTACTCGATGTTTCGGTCGACATCGGTTGCTTTTTATGACCTTCGGTGCCCTAAACACAATACAAAAGCATATATTAGTTGGGGAAGTAATTTGAATACCCTAAATTCTGTACATGTAAATTTTACTCACATTACTGTTCACTACAGAGGATTTTGCATGAGCTTTTTTCTTTCGTGTTGATCCAGCCTCATACCCTGACTTCTCTCTACGTTTTCTCTGTCCTCGCCAAGTATTCTTCTTTTTCAAACCATCCGGGATTCTGTTTTGGTCATCGACAGAATTTCCTTCATTTGAAGTTGGGGCATTCGTTGTATTTTTTCCTTTATCTACAACACTAAACATGTCCTCAAAGTTTTTCAGGACTAAAATGTAATCATTCTCACTCCCCGCTGCAACAACATTTAGCCGGCTCGCTAAATGACATAATCTTTTGTACCGAACAACTTCTTGCAGATTTGGATCCTTTTTTATTACATTGCCAAGGATGTCATGCATTATTTCATCTCTAGCATGTCGCGTCCATCGTTTACAAATGTATTCCTTCAAAATTTTCATTGCATGCAAGACCTCTCTTAAAATCTTTATCACATGACAACATAGAACTCCTTCCATTTCAAACTTTCCACACTCACAAATTAAATGGTTAGTTGTTTTAATCCTCCTTACACATCGTTCTGATCGATGCCCTTCAACAACGACAACAGTATATTTCAACTCTCCACCTTCATCGATAATGTCCTCGCCGATAAACGCATTGACTGACCTTATAAATTGCTTTTGAAATCGCTCGAATATTGGCCTAGTGAAGATGTTTCCAGCTTGTACTATCATCAAAGAGCTTAATTGTATCCTCGGCAACTTATTACACAAATCGAAATCAGCATGTTTTTCGTTATGACGTAAGTGGCTTACCAATCTCTCAAAGTGCTTAAAAAATTCGGGAATGCAGAGATCCGATCTCATGAAACGTTTCACTTGAGAATTAAAACTTTCACTGAGTTGTGTGGTTCTCATACCGGCACACCAATGATGCTTCACATAAGCCTTTGCCCATTTTCCCTTATAGTTCAAACAAATCCGATAACCATTTGTTCTCCTTAACATCGAACTCTGCCAACATGTCCTTCCACTGGGATAAAAACAATTTTTCGTCATCAACATACTTCATGAATCGGAACAAAACACTTTTAATACCAACATCATCGCGAACCACATGCCCAACATGCTTCAAAGCATTCTGCAAGATGTGCTATATACACAAACAGTGTTTTGTGTCAAGCATCACAATCTCCAAAGCTTTGCTCATCGCGGGATCTTGGTCGGTCAGAATTGTCTTCGGGGCTTTCATACCCATTGCTTCTAAAAAGGTCTCGAATAACCAAATAAATGACTCCGTTGTCTCATCATACATCAACGCACCCCCGAATATCACCGTTTCTCTGTGATGATTCAAGCCAACAAAAACTGCAAATGGCCGGTGAGAATTATTGACTTTATATGTTGTGTCGAAAGTGACAACATCACCAAATAGAGCGTAATCTATTTTCATCCGGGCGTCCGCCCAAAATATGTTGGTCATCAAGTTATCAATGTCAAGTTGAGTGTCATAAAAGAAAAATGGGTTGTTAATAAGTTGGGTCTTAAAATAACTCAATATGCATGCTGCATTTCCAAATTGTTGTTGCTTATGTCTCCTTGTTCTCAATAAATTCTTAACATCCAATCTTGTAAATCCCAAAGCATCGGTTGTGCCAGCTTCTTTCGCCATAAGATCATATGATGGACCGACACGTATTCCAGCATCTTCTGCCAATTCAATCTCACAAACTTGTGCTCTAGCAATTCGTCGTTGAGATCGCAAGAACTCTGTACAATCGGCCTTGACCAATTCGTGATTGTGTGCTTCAATAAATTCGTCTACCACCAAATATTCATTCACTCTATCATAAGTTACATGAATAAATGCAGGACATTCTGTCCTGGTCTCTACCCTATGTTGTTTAACCATGCAATCCCTCTTGTCTTTCGCTCTTTTACCATGCTTGCAACAAACAAGTGTCGCAGTAGTGACGTGCCCAACTCCCTTAAATCTATTGGTACTAGCTTTTCTTATCCCAAATCCAGATACTCGCCCATATGCGTTGTAAAAGTCGTAAAATCTTTCATAATTTGGAAACACCATACCAATCCGGGGTTTCAAATCCATTTCAGAATCACCATCCATCTTCCAAAAAAAAAATGGATGATATTATTTCAGTATATCCTTCAACACATCAGGGGAATTCAAATATTCAATGTAGGTGCACATTTAAAGCAATAGCTCTAAACCATCAAGTGATAAAAAAAAAACTGGTTATAAATTTGCTGCGGAATAGTATATAATGTTGCGCTTGTGTTTATAAATGCCAGAAACCATACCTTAAATAACCGGTCGACAGGTGGATTGTAGAAGCCGACTGATATATTTATGCTTTTAACTTTAAAAAATATTTTATATATATTTTGCATTTAAAAATCTCTAAACTTAGAATCATAAATTACATGTTGGAATGATATGAAATTTGGGAATTGATTATTTATTATTAGACAAACTAATTATTAAATCCCTCTTGTCTTTCGGTCTTTTACCATGCTTGCAACAAACAACTGTCGCAGTAGTGACGTGCCCCCCCCCCCCCCCCCCCCCCCCCCCCCCCCCTGAATCTATTAGTATTAGCTTTTCTTATCTCAAATCCAGATACTCACCCATATGAGTTGTAAAAGTCATAAAATCTTTCATAATTTGGAAACACCGTACCGATCCGGGGTTTCAAATCCATTTCGAAATCACCATCCATCTTCCAAAAAAAATGGATGATATTATTTCAATATATCCTTCAACACATCAGGGGAATTCAAATATTTAATGTAAGTGGACATTCAAAGCACAATCTCTAAACCATTATTAAGTGATAAAAAAAATTGGTTATAAATTTGCTGCGGAATAGTTATATAATGTTGCGTTTGTGTTTATAAATGCTGGAAATCATACCTTAAATAACCGGTCGACTAGTTGATTGTAGAAACCGACTGATATATTTGTGCTTTTAACTTTAAGAAATATTTTATATATATTTTGCATTTAAAAATTTCTAAACATATAATCATAAATTACATGTTGGAATGATATGAAAATTTGGGAATTGATTATTTATTATTAAGCATTTGTACCAAAATTACATGAAACTAACTATCAGTCGACTGGAACGTAAATATCAAATAATAAAAAAACTTCAAAGTACTTAATACATCAAATTTTACTAGCATTCAAGGGGTTGATAAAATAATGAAAACACTTGTACCTGTAGAAACTCTTTTTCTATGTGTCGGCTCTGTATTTGCCCAAAACCCTAAAAATAAAAATTTTAAAACATAAAACAACTTAATACTTTAGAAACAAATTCAAATGCATTATTCAACAACAAAAACGTGATTCAAATGCATTATTCAATAACAAAAACAGAAAATACTTCGTACCTGTAAGAATTTTTTCTTGTTCACGTTTAAGAGAAGATGGACATGAAAGCTAGGGAGAGATGATATTTTTTAGGATTTTCAAAATCAACATAAAGAATGATCGACCCTTGGATGTTGCCTTAGAGATAGAGAAGTTCAAGCCAGATAGAGAGGAGAGGTTCAAGCACAGGAACTGAGATGATGTAATTTGGGGGGAAAAGTTTTCAATTTCGTGCCAAAAACCAACATATACATAGTTAGACGACGTCTTTTCCTTTTTTTTTCTTTTTTTTTTTTAAAGCTGCAAAACGACGTCGTTTTGGTTATGAAATTGCTGAATTCTCAGCAATTATTGCAGACGATCCGGACCCCTATGTGAAAATTGCTATAAAGCAATAATTTCCATCTTACATTATGGCACATCAATTTCCAACCAAAAAACATAGATTTTGGACGTACAACTTTCCAATATTAAATAGAGAACAGAATACATAGATATATTACTGTATTTGTGCCAATTCCTATTTCTCATCATCATCTTTAATCATAGGGATTTCGGAAACTCTTGAGTAGTTCCGGGATGTCGTACCCCAGCATGTCATCAACATCCTGTATCATTTTTGGCTTCAACTTCTCAAACTTGTCGAAATTGTAACTACTCAATGTCTCTCTGAAGTGCTCCACATTTGGGAAATCCCCTGCAGGTAGATGTTGCTCTCTTTGAACCTAATTTAGACAAACAAAATAATAAGGGCAAAAAATATAAAAATAATAATGTGAGAGGAAAGAGTTATTCCCAGTAAGAGACCACCTTTCCGAACTCATTTTCCAGATTATCAATGAGTCTCTGCTGAGTTTTTGCTTTCCCCATCATAGCAGGCATCTCTTTCCTAAGATGACTAATTATGTAAGCATGAATCTTGGCAGCTCGGGCACGTTTTACAAATTCATTGATCTGCCAAAACACATTTTAAAATAATTACATCAGAGCATTGTGCCTCTTCAGATGCAAAGACCCGTAAGAATAAAATGGAAGAGAAAAAGCAAAGCACAGAGAACTCACTCGACGATCACAAGCTTTCTTTGGTATGTCTTTTAAATCAGCAAGAAGGTCATCCTGTTCTTTCTCAAAAAGTTCCTTACCAATTGGACCAGCAGCAGCAGCCTCACTTACTGGTTTGTCATTGAATGAGCTGCCAAAGTCACGGAAATTATGAATAGCTTTATTAATGGAAATATAAAGAACTATGCATGCTCACTCCTCCTAGGATACATGAAAAAGTGAATATCAAAAGGTCTTGTTGGTTATATGATATAAGATCAATATGCTTTTGATTTTTACAGAACACATAAATTAGTCAAGACTAAAGACAAATTCTAAGGTAATTAAGATCGAGGATCAAAAGGTAACAAAAAATATAGAAGAAGATTTCAGGTATTTAGGTTCAACTATTCATAATAAAGGAAAGACATTGGAGCTGACGGTAATCATATAGCCACAAGGCAGGATGGGTTAAATGGGAAGCATTTACTATATTATCAGATCAGTGTATCCCCTAAAGATTGAAAGAGAAATTCTATAGAAACACTATTAGACCAGCTGTGTTTTATGGGATAAAAATGTTGGTAGCTAAAAAGCAACATGGACATAAAGTGAGTATGGCAGATATTACAAATGCTGTGATGGATATGTGGCAAGATAAGAAAGGGTAAAATTAGAGACGACCACATTCGTGAAATGATTGAAGTAACCTATTAAAGATAAATTGAAAAAAAATCATTAAGATGGATTCAACGGATGCTACAAAGACCGCTAAGTGTACCAATTGAAAAGGAAATTTCATCTATTTGGCCCCAAGTAGTTTGAATATTCTACCAGAAGAGGAAGATGATGTTAACATGGGTAGAGTTAGTAAATAGGTAATTGAAAAATATTGAGATAGAGTACTTAACATGGGTAGAGTTTTTAAGGATGGATATGTTTACATATGATGTGATTAAGGTCATGACTTTAAACAGAGTGAAATGAAAACAGAGGTTTTATGTAACCGACCCCAAGTAGTTGGGGAAAAACTTAGTTGAGTAAATTATAAATCAGTCGGGGCTAATACTAATACAAGATTTTGCAATTGATTATCACATTTAGAGTAGAAAGCAAATAAAAACAACTTATAAAAATAGAAATGACCTAATTAGGACAAAGAGCCTACCCAATGTAAACACGCATAACCTCGGGAGTGTTTATAACTTTTCCAAGTGACCACATCAAAGCTCCATATACCCTCATCAGCTACAATATAATGCCAAAGTAGTTAAGTACATCAAACAGCTAGTGCCAAATACAGATTCAAAGATCAGTCTTGAAGGAACTAAATCATAACAAGGTAGCCATACAGTTCCTTACTTGTTGGGTATCAATTTGGTCAGCCTTGTTCAAAACCACACGTATTTTGTCATCATGACCTCGTAGAGATGAAATCACACGTCTGAATTCATCACTGATATCGAGTTTATAAGGATCAAAGAGAAGTAGAATGAGATCACATTTTGCAGCAAACCACGATGTCACACCAGTAAAATCGTAGGCTCGTTGTGTGCGTTGCTTTTCTCCTGATAGAACTCCAGGAGTATCAACAAAAGTTATGTGCTCCAGAAGCTTCAAAATTTCAAAACCCGTATAGATTTTAGGAGCCATAGAAGGATAATTTGAAGACTCAACATTAAAAGTTTAAGATAACCAACTCACAGGGTGTGGCATTTGAGAACACTCAAACTTTGACAAAAATGCAGTTCCGAATGACGTCAGCCCACTATATGGCATGTCTGCTTGTACAGCAATGGTGTTTCCTGGAACACTTCTTTCATCAAGACCATTCTGTATGAAAGCACAATTAAAAAGTGAATACTGCTGGGCAAAAAGATGCCAAGGAGTCCATACAACTAGACCGTGAACACCACAAAGTAAAGAAGTTGCCAAGAGCATTTGTGAGATAGCTATAATGTTAGTTAAATAAAGAAACTTGAAGGCCGCACAAACATTTTTAAAACTGCAAAATTTTGTTAAACCTTGTATTCTGAACGAAGCGAAAAAATAGGTTCCATCGTAAATTTCATGTCTCCATTTAAGCCTTGCACAGACATGACAAATTTAAACTTCAATTTGTATGTATAATTAAAAAGTTAATACCGGTGAATATGCTGAAATTTCAAAATACAACTTGAAGGTTTTAAACAGTCTGAGGTAGTATGCATACTCGTGAAGTTTGAAAAGAGTACGCAGAATTTACAAACTTGACAGCTTTTGATCAATTTTTACCTGCTGCTTCCTTCAACTCTTCAAACATTTAGGGTCAGTGTCATGTGGGAAGCAATTATACTTATAAAACTTCTCATTGGTTGGCTTTGGATTAGAGTATCTAATTGTTGGTTTTTGTTAAAAACAAGATTAAAATTTTTACTTATCAAATTTTTTTGTTGCTGGGTAACATTAATAGATGAACTCCAAGCTTTCAGTCCTTAGCAGTTTCAAGAAATCAAGGAAGAAGCCTGAGCTTCCAAATGCTGCAAATTGCCCAACCAAACACATTTGGGACAAACCCGAATAACCATCATTCCAAGGGAGGAGCAAAAGATGACGGGCACGACAATTTAGCCAAAGCTGCCACGCACATGAAGATATACGCAGAACAACACGGGTGGCCCTTACTGATGGTTTTACTTCTTGCTTTGGGGCCCTTTTGGCGTCGGTTGGCAGTGTATATTCTTTAATGTCGTAACATATTCAAAGGTTTAGGGATATTATATTTTACTCACTTATTCAAAAAATATTCAGATCTACAAGACTGACAAGGTATAATAAAATGGTGATCGCATACCATAACAACAACAAATCTATCCGTTGTTGGCTCTGGTCCAATATGAGCTCCTGTAAAGAATAAAAGAGAAGAAATAACAAACAGAAATCACTTCTTTTTCCAAGATAGATAGATAAATAGATAGATAGATATATAGATAGATATATATAGAGAGAGAGAGGATAACATGCCTGGATAACTACTTTTGAGCAAATGTTTGATGAATGTTGTTTTCCCTGTGGAGTATTGACCCAAAAGCATCACCATGGGCTTGGCATCAAAATCGCTGTTTGTCTAGCAAAACCATAAAAACAATTACCAGAGGTAAGCTAACTATCATCTCATGTTTATAAGCAAGGTACATTTAATTCACATGAATCAGAAGAAAAGAAAGAAAATAAGGTGTATGATGCATCTCAATGCGAGAGTAATTAAAGTTCAAATCACATCACCTACTCACCAATAATGGGGATACAAAATCGTTAAAACGATATGTGACTTCTAATGGCTTCAACTTTTGAACGTACAACTTCTTCAAGCCATCAAAGATTGAGGTAACAGAGGATAGAGGTACCTGGAAAAATCCAAATTTTCATAAAGAAGAAGGCGTCTTTATTAACCAAGATTTGTAGAGGTGTAAAACTAAGTCGCATAAAAAAATTAAAAATAAGAAAGAAAGAAAAGTAAGTCACATAAAAAGGATGACAAAAGTATCTAGGATCATCAGAACGTATAGAGACGAATAAGGCCAAACTAGTTATTTCAAGTACAAATATTGGAGCTCTCATCTAGTTTTACCACTTCAGGTTGTGAAGAATATCAATGCTGCTTTGAGGAAGTTCTTGTGGACTGGGAAGGAGATCAAACATACTGGTGCCAAGATGAGATGGAGCACTGTTTGTCAACCTAAGGAGTTTGGGGGCCTTGGTCTTCCAAACATCTCTGACTTGAATAGGGTTGCCACTTTAAAACATATTTGGCACATATTCTTTGATGATGGCCAATCTATTTGGCATGATTGGGTACACTCTTACTTGATTAAAGACAACAGCTTCTGGACTATTAACCCCTCTCCT
Organism: Cornus suecica; assembly: GCA_963922005.1. Classification (NCBI taxonomy): domain Eukaryota; kingdom Viridiplantae; phylum Streptophyta; class Magnoliopsida; order Cornales; family Cornaceae; genus Cornus; species Cornus suecica. The sequence goes on along the minus strand of OY998239.1, from coordinate 7,747,041 downwards.
CTGAGCTCTTGGAATTGGAGAAGGATTCTTAAGTTGAGGGGATTAGCTAGGAACTTCATCAAGCTGCAAGTGGTTGATGGCAAAGGTATCTCCTTCTGGCATGATTTGTGGTTGCATGAAGGCCCTCTTGATAGGTTTTTGAGCACCATTAATATCACTACCACTAGGTGGCCTGCTAATACTAAAGTTAGTACTTTTATTAGAAGGAATCAGTGGAGGACCTGCTTCCTTGTAATACTTTTACTCATCTTTCATGCATCCATGATGGCCCTAAGGATTGGGCAGTTTGGACCTTATCCCCTACCGGTAATTTCAGCACTAAGGCTACCTATGCTGCTCTAATGGCCCCCATTTGTGGTTCTGCTTGGTATCATTCCTTTTGGTTCCCCAACCACATCCCAAGACATGCCTTCATTGCATGGCTTGCTTGTGGGAGGAGATTGAACACAAAGGACTCTCATGGGATCCTTGCTGGTACTCCAATTACTTGCCTTCTCTGTGATGTGGAAGATGAATCTCATGATCATTTGTTCTTCAATTGCTCGTATTCTTCAAGTATCTGGAAATGGATCCAAAACCAATGTGGTATCTACAATGGGAATGTTTTTGTTACAGCTATTATTGAATGGATGTCTAACTTATGGAAGCCTGGAACTACTTCTATCTCTGCCATTGTTTTTAGACTGTGTTTTGCATGCTCTGTCTACTTCATATGGGGGGAAAGGAACTTGAGACTGGTTAGGGAGATTGAGAGGTGCATCAGACTTAGGCTCTCTTCTTTCAAGTTTAAAGACAATCAAAACTCTAGGTCTATCATTAGAGTGTGGAGGATTTCGGAGACTGTGCTTGGAATGGATGGTGATGAGTAGGTTTTTTATTTTCTTTCCTGGGCATGGTAGTTGCTTGGCCAGCCTTTAGGCTTGTTGTGCTTTGGAGTTCCTTTGTAAGTACAAATAAGTTAAAGCAAAGGATTTAAAGCCTGTTTCTACAAATCACCACCATGACAACTTAATTTTTGTTTTTGCTAAGTAATTGTATAAAAGGCACTCAAACGGGGAGTGCATCCCATGAAACAAAACCATGACAACTTTATATAATAAGCACGGCTCATTAAGGCTGGTGTCCTCACTATCAACGAGAAATTTATAGAAGAGCGGGTGGACTCGTTGTCACCTATGGTAAAGACATAGAAGAGCAAGAGTTGGCCGACAATCACAATATAGAAGGTGGAATTGCACGAGACAAATTCATTGATTGCACAACATCTAGACTTGTTACAAATTACAGCTAGGATCAAGAGTGGGATAGATGCAAATCAACTAGTGCAATTCCTAGGATAAGAGTTTGTAACCTAGAGTTGTACTTATTTCTCTTCTAAATTATATCAGGGATGGTGTCGGGAGGTGCCCCCATAACTTTTCCTTGTTTTGATATTCCACATAACAAATGAAAATGAAAGCACAAAAATAACTACAAGACACACCTTCTTCGCCGATTTTGAAGAACTGAACCAATGAGCAGTTGGAGAAGGCTGCATTTGAGAACTGCCTATATGATAATAGCCAATTAGGGGGACTTCAAGAGGTGATAATACCGTTAACCTTTTAGTAGTCGCAGGAGGAACTTTCTTACCATTCAGTTCAGGCTCGCTTTTTTTTGGTGAGCGGTTATTCTTCTGCATATTATCAGTGAACAAGTTTATCATTACAGAAAATGAACCCTAAGGAACATAAGGGGAAAAAAGGGAAGTAGCATACTTACAGCCAGTAATACAGCCAAACCATCCATTGATGGGGGCATTAAATTTTCCAAGTCAACTGCGATAAATTAAAATGTTCTAATAACAAGTAGATCGTCACTATAAAATATATACAAAATGTAATAAATGGGGGGGAAAAACATGCATAACTAAACTAGTCAACTGAAACTTGTGGTAAAACAACTCGGAGTAGCCTACAAGACAACAAAGTGAAGCCAGACTGCATACCTCCGGCATCTAAGAGATCATTCGTCAGTGCATGCCCAGCTTGTGCCAAAGAAACAAGCTAAAAATCAAGAAGTAAGGAAAGGTCACTTTCCTAGAAAATTTGAGAATACAAAAAATAAAAGAAAATAAACATTTAAGCCAATAAGAACCTGCATTGCAGTGATGAACTCTCTAAAACCAAGAAAGCCTTGTCGCTTGGAATCAGCAATTGCCCACACCTTATGAGAAAGAAAAGTAAAGACACGCACGCACAAAGACAAATATGTGGAATGAGAGGGTCTACAAATAAAAGCCATAAAATTATCTTGGAGAGTCAACACAAAGCCAAACATGCTAGTTGACTAACACCTGAATGAAATATTCAATCGCATAAAATTTGTAAATGGGTCATCTACATGCATATGTCCAAAATGCCACTCAGTTTAAATATGCACAATTAGTCCACTAAAGTGAACAGAGTTGAGATGACACTATTCCCCCCTTCCAAAGAAAATATACAAACAGAACTCTTATAATCTATTAGATAAGAAAGAAAATTACAATAAACCCAATAAAAAGTCTCCATGGCAAGCCAACAAGGAAGGAAAATTTAATTTCCAACACAACAATACATCCTCACAGAAGTATAGATCTGCCCCTTATCTCGAACTAGATTTCTATTAAAATTTCTAACAACCAATTTTGTCCATTATAAGTAGAGAATCTTCCCTTATCTTGAGAGTTTCCTGTAATATTCACACTCTTTTATCTGAGTGAACCCTGATAATTTTAAGCATCTAGAAAATTAGGGTACTCATGTAGTTACATGACTCCTTCGTTGCTTGTGGCACCAAGGGGCATGTCATGCCTAGTCACATGGTATAGGTTGCAATGTGCATGACATTTTCTAAAACTGATCGATGACATATCCTGAATAACCCATTGTTTGTGGCATTTCTATAGAAAAAAGTAGTAAACTTATTACTGATCCCAGACCTCAGATCAATAACTGAGGTAAATGGTTTGTATAAAAGGGAATCCTTACCACCTTCAAACACTTGTAATCAAGTTAAAGGTACTGCTAAAAGTAGTACCTAGACAGACACCTTCTGGCTGTGATCCACCATGAGTTAACCAACAGCAATCTTTTTGGTCTACATGATATTTGACTACAAATTCGTCCATTTTGGCCATCTTTGGCAAACTTAGCTCACTATCATCTTTAATGAGAGCATCTCCTCGATAGAATTTTTATTTCTCGAATTCAACTAATCAACTTTAAACAGACATTGTTCCCTGCCTATATTGCTTAACTCAGTTCAGATGTACTATACTTGGTGTAACTAACTCATCCTTTTAAATAGCTTATGCATCTTACATCTTCTCGAGAATACTTTCATTTTTATCTGTTCTCTCATCGCTCACCTGTTATGAGAAAATATCTACTCCCATGGCTGTAGAATGTGTTTTTGTACTGGATAGTTTGATTTTTCAACAGTGCAATGCTGTGAATAATGTCAAGAAAGTATAACTAGTCTTGCGCTTATTTAATACATAGTAACAATAACAAGGTAAAGAAAAAAAAAACAAGAAAGAAAGAAAGAAAGAATAAATACCTTTGAAATTTAAACATTTAGATTATTCAAATAATTTCAATGTTTAGATTATTGATATAGTATCCAAAACAACTCTTCCATTTCACTCATTCCTATCTTCAATTTCCCCTACCTTGTGAATAACGAAGTTTAGGGAGCTAAAGTGTTCACTTTTGGTATATTTATCCTTCATTAACACTACATCTCCACTAGTATTTCTAGTTACGCTGAAGATTAATTCCATAAATCAAATTGCGATCGAATCTATCTTGAAGCATGTTTGAAATAGAAATTCACACCATGCCTACGTTGTTTTAGTGGAAGTTGTAGAAAAACTAATTTAGCACTTAGCCCTAACCTAGTTATACCAAATAAATAATAAATAAGATAATAAAAATAGCTTGACAAAATAGCACACACCACAAAATGTCATCATAAATGGGTTTTGTTAGTTCATTCATAGTTAAGGTAAAAAGAAACACAATTAATGTAAATGTGAATATAAACCTAAATTAATTGCAAATTACTTATTCCTTCAACATTTGTTCTTGCTATGATAGTAGTTTCCCAACAGATGTCCTTTAGCATATCAATATACCTACTTGTGATCTATCCTCAATTGCATACTCTCACTTCAAATCCGGGTTCTATCGTCCATCAATACAGAAGATGTGATGGTCTTGACAAAAACTTTCACTATTGAAATGCATAAATTGGTAGCTCCATTCGGAACAATTGAACTAATCTTCCAACGTATGTTCTTTCTCTTTATCAGATTCCCTGTTGTGTGGCACAGAGGATTGAGAGAATTCAGAGACGGTTTTTGTGGGGCGGTTGTAGGGAGAGATCGTCTATACATTTGGTGCAATGGGATGCCGTTTGTCGTCCTATGCAGGAGGGGGGCTTGGGTATTTGTCCTATTGTTCCTTTCAACAAAGCTCTTATGGGAAAATTGTTGTGGCGCTTTGGGAAGGAAAGGAACCGCCTCTAAAGTAGGGTGATTTCCTGTCGGTACGGTAAGAAGGTGGGTGGTTGGTGCTCACAGCTGGTCCGGATCCGCAAGGGTATGGGTGTATGGAAGGACATTCGGAGGGGTTGGGATTCCTTTGCTCATTTCTTTCGCTTCCGTGTTGGGGATGGTCACTGTATTCGTTTTTGGTCTGATCTCTGGTGTGGAGAGGCCACGTTAGCTTCCTCCTATCCTCAGCTCTACAATATTGTTCGGGACCGTCATGCCTCTGTAGTCGACTGTTATCGTCTTGATACCGGGAGGATTGTGTGGGATGTTCAATTTGTGAGGCATTTCAGGATTGGGAGTTGGAGGAGATTACTGGCCTTTTAGAGCTTTTGTATTCTAAGATTGTCATCGGCCTTGGATCGAACACTTTGATTTGGTGTCTGACGACCAATGGGAACTTCACAGTCTCTTCTTTTTGCAGGGGTATTGTGCCTTTTTCCGGTTCGACCTTCCCTTGGAAAGCTGTTTGGCGCTCTAGTACTCCGTTGAGGGTAGCCTTCTTTGCTTGGACGGTGGCTTTAGGCAAAATCCCCATGTTGGATAATCTGCGGCGACGTAACTTTATTATTGTAAATCGATGCTTCTTGTGTAAGATCGATAATGAGTCGCCAAATCATCTATTGGTACATTGCCTGGTTGCGTATGATTGTTGGTATATGCTTCTTGGCTTTTTTGGTATCTCGTGGGTCATGCCGGAGTCGGCTTGTCAGGTGCTTTGATGCTTGGAGTTTTTGTCTTGTTGATGCTCATTTGTGTTCCTCTTGGAGGGTGGCTCCTCTTTGTCTTTGGTGGTGCTTATGGTTGGAACGCAACAAACGGTGCTTTGAGGGGAATGAGTCTGCAATTAATGGAATCAAAGATATTTTTATTTTCAATTTATTTTATTGGGTAGAGGGTAGATTTTGTAAATCTCTAGAGGAAAAGATAGATTATGTGGGTTCTCTTGGCCGTTAGTGCTTGTTTGTTTCATGGGATGCACTCCCCGTTTGAGTGTCTTTTATACAATTACTTACTTATCTAAAAAAAACAATTGAACTATATGAGTGTGAACAGGCCTTACATATAACCAAAAAAAAATGGCTCTTAGCATTCAAAGACTGTAATTTCATCAAAGAAAAAGAGTACAACCGTAAGTTATCAATTATACTGATACAAAGCAATTATCGAATTCAGCAACTCACTAACACAAAATCAATTCTTAAAACAAGTCTCAAAATTTCATTCAAGGAGTAAAAAAATTGCATAAAAAGTGATTTATTAAAATGAACACTTTAATACCCAATCAAACACAGTAACCCAGACACCCTCTAATTTTTCATTTGGTTGCCAAGAAATATACATAAATATGGTGACCTAAAGAATCTATGCGCTTCTTCCTTTTTTTCTTGGTAGCCAAACAGATAAAAATTACTGAAGTAAAGCGCAGAGAGAGAGGGGAAACAAAAACCTGCTTAAGATCTTGTCGGGGCAAGTTGGACATGGAAAAGAATTTAATGGCATCGTTACCGGTAATGCGCCCGTCGCCATCTGAATTATTCAAAGCTTTATTAGAAACAGGTTTACTCAAACACCCAATCATTATATGTGTAGATACATACATATATATATATAGGTGTGTGTATATATGTGTGTATATGTATTTGTGTAGAAGAGAAGAGAAACCTGAATCAGCGAAATTGAACCAGCACTGGTAGATCTTCTGGTGCTCTTTGGAGCAGCGACTAATCGGAGCCGAATCTATCTCCATTTCTTTCTAAACCCTATTTGATCTATGTTTTGTCTGTAGACTAAAGTTTTAAGATCCACGGCGAGGAGAGTCCCTCTTCCCGACGGAATGTTGCGTAGGCGCCAAACACAATTCCGCTGTAGATCCACTTATATACTGTACAGTCTGTACTATGTGTTTGTATATAGATATATACACGCTGATAGAGATAGAGAGAGAATGAGAGGATAGAGAGTGTTCTTACATTTATGCCAAAAGTGCAAAATAAAATATCCCCTCAACTATTTCAGTAGGCAAAATATCCTCTATTATAAAAAGAGTTAATTTCAGCAAGGGTGTTTGGCAGAGAGAGTTGGAGTGAAATATATGAGTTTGAGATGAAATTTGTGGCTCAATTCATGTTTAGTAATTTGGTGTTGGTGTAATAGTGTTACATTATTGGTATCAAATCTATCATTTTTCACACCATTGAGATACATGGTATGGATGGAGTTGGTTTCATCTTCTCACACCAAAACTATTCTTTAACTCAAACCAATTCAATTTGATGTCCATTGTTTAACTCAAATCAATTCATTTATAATATTATATATATATATAAATTTGAAAAATAAAATATTTCAAAAAAATCAAACGAAAAAATATATTTCATAAAAAATAAAATATTTCGGGAAAACAAATATTTCTAAAAAAAATAAAATATAATAATAATATATTTATTATTTTTTAAAAAATATACAAATTATATGTATTTTGACTAAAATCTTTTATTTTTTCAAAATATTTTATTTTTTTGAAATATCTTATATAAAATATTTTATCTATAAATATTTCAAAAAAATTAAATATTTATGAAAAATTAAATATTTTGAAAAAATTAAATATTTATATATTTTATTTTTTAAAACATATATATTTACAAAATGTTATTTTAAATAAATAAAATGTCAAACTATTCCAAGTTACCAAATATGATTGGTTTCAGAATTTCAGTTCATACCAACTCTACCAAACAAGGTTTGGTTTTTCAGTTTCATTTTTTCTCACACCAAAACCATCTGCACCAAACATGGTTTCAGTTCAGAATAAAACTACACCAAACACAACCCAACATAACTCCAACCAAACCAAAACCAAAAACCAATATCACATCGATTCTCAAACAAACACTAAATTTTTTAATATGATTTCAAAAAAGATCATTTTACCCCCTTCTATACAGAAAACCCACTTATAATTACCAAAATGTATCAACTTACCCCCTTTTATATATTTTTGACCAAAATACCCCTTCCATTTAATTAAATTAAAAAAACATATAAAATTCAAATATATAAATATATATATACATAATTCGAAAAATATATCAAAATTAAAATATATATACATAAAATTCGAAAAAATATATAAAATTCGTAAAAGAAACATATAAAATTCAGAAAAGAAACATATAAAATTCATATAAAATATATAAAATAAAATTAAAACATAAAAAAATTCAAAAAATATATATACATAATTCGTAAAAAATATATATATAATTCGTAAAAATATATATAAAATTCGAAAACAAACGTATAAAATTCGTAAAAAATATATAAAATTTGTCAAAATATATATAAACTAAAATAAAAACATATAAAATTCGTAAAATATATATATATATATATATATATAATTCATAAAAAAAATATACATAATTCATAAAAAAACATATAAAATTAAAAAACATATAAAATTCGATGTAAATTTATATAATTCGTAAAAAATATATTAAAAAATCATATAAAATTTGAAAAAAAAAACATATAAAATTCAAAAAAAACAAATAAATTTTGTAAAAAATATATAAAATTCAATATATATATAATCATTTGGCACACTACAATAGTATATTCAAACAAGATTATCCAAAAAAAAAAGGGGTAGGAAAATCATAATACAATCCAAGAAAGTATTCTTCCACTATATTTAATTTTTTTTTAAAAAAAAACATTTAGATGTCACAATAGAGTATAGTTATAGTTTTAAAATATTGGGATAACTTCATTTACACTTCCCGAGGTTTGCTTTAACTTTAATCACACCCCATCAAGTTTGAATATCTTCAATTATACTCCCTCAGATTTAATATTCTAATCACTAACACCTCCTTAACGATGACATCATCATAACCTTTTTTGTAAATGTCTAAATTACCTTCAATGTAAATCCTAGAGTTGTTTGGAAACAAGGATATGTAATTTTATTAATTTGACCCCTCCAATAATTTAATAATTTAATTTGTATTAAATTTTCAAAATATATATAAAATTTGAAAATATTATAAATTCAAAAATAAATATAAAATTAAAAAATATATAAATTTCGAAAAAAAAAATTTAAAACATATTAAATTCAAGACAAATATATAAAATTAAAAAAAACATATAAAATTCAAATAATATATATTAAAATTTGAAAAATAAATATAAAATTCGCAAAAAAACATAAACAAATATGAAACAAATATATAAAATTAAAAAAACATATAAAATTCAAATATATATATATATATTAAATTTCAAAAAAATTATTAAATTCAAAATTAAATATAAAATTAAAAAAAAAAACATATAAAATTCAAAAACCCCAACACCAACCCCAAATATTCACAAACAAATATTTAATTTTTTTGGAAACTAAATTTTTTAATTTGTGAATAAAAATTAAATCCTAAAACCCCCAACCCAACCCCAAATATTTAATTCTTACAAACACAATTAATTTTTTTGAAAACTAATTTTTACAAATAAATATTTAATGGGTTATTTTTACAAATAAATAATTTATTTTTTCTCTCAATCTCTCTCTCTCACACACACACACCCCTCTGCACACAGGCACGCACATATATATATATACACACACACATATATAGAGAGAGATCTACACCATCATCATCCGTCGCCGCCGCCCCCCTCCCGACGCCTCCCTCCCTGGCGCAACCCCCTTCTCATCACCACCCCCTATTTTCGACCAATTTTCGAAAATGGCAGTGATAGGAAATTGATTTAAGGGTTGCTCGTGGTGGTGGTGGCGGTGGCGATAGCGGCGAATGGTGGTGGTGGTGGTTGGGGTTGGGGGTGTTTGGTTTGAGGGTTAAATTGATTTAAAAAGGTGTTTGGTTTAGGGGTTAAATTGGTTTAGGGATTAAATTGATTTGAGGGGTGTTTGGTATAAGGGTATTTTAGACATTTCACACTAAGAGGGGGTGTGATTAAAGATTTTCAAATATGAGGGGGTGTAATTTAAGTAAAAGCAAACTTCAGGGGGTGTAAATTAAGATAATTCTAAAATAATTTGTGGTGTTAAAAGTATTTTTTTAGAAATCAATTGTTTTTTTTCCATTTTCATGCAATAAACAAAGTGTGGATTGAACTAACCCTTTTTTAATATGGAGGGTCCAACATAATCTACCCATTCATGTGATTTAATAATAAAGTTATATGATTTTATTCCTAATTAAAATTAAAATGATATTTATGTTTTTGAGATATTTTATTTGATTGGTAATATGATTTTTTCGAATTTTATAAGTTTTTTAAATTTTATATATTTTTTACGAATTTTATATATATATTTGAATTTTATATATATTTTTAAGAATTTTAAATATGTTTTCGAATTTTATATGTTTTCGAATTTTATAAAAAAAAATCAAATTTTATATATTTATTACGAATTTTATATATATTTTTAAAATATATATATATTATTTGGAATTTTATATGGTTTTTATAATATTTTATATATTTTTACGAATTTTATATGTTTTTTTTTTAATTTTTATATATTTTTTACGAATTATATTCTTTTTGAAATTTATATGATTTTTTTAAGGGTTAATTTCAAGAAACCGCCCTATACTATCCAGTTTAATCAACTAATCCCCACTGTGTCCAATTTGCCCCATATACTATTCAATTTCATCATTATGTCTCCTCACATCACATTTTGAGTCAAAATGTCTAAACTACCCTCAATAGTATAAGGAGGTTTAGTGAAATCAACCATTTAAAAAAATCATTTTTTTAAAATCAATTATATTTTTCACAAAAATTATAAATTCAAAAAAATATATATATATATATTTTTCGCAAAAAATTATTTTTCGGAGGGAGTATATTATTTTCCAAAATATGAATTATTTCGGAAAAAATAATATATATTTTTTGGAAAAAAATCATATTTTGGAATTTAATAGTATATTTTTTTCGCAAAAAAAGTATTTTTCGGAAAAAAAAATTATATTTTGGAACATAATATATACTTTTTCGCAAAAAAAAAAATAGAGGAAAAAAATCATATTTTGGAACATAATATATATTTTTTGCAAAAAAATCATATTTTGGAACATAATATATACTTTTTCGCAAAAAAAATATTTTTCGGAAAAAAAATCATATTTTGGAACATAATATATATTTTTCACAAAAAAAGTATTGGTTATATCATATTTTTCATAATATATAATTTATTTTTGAAAAATAATTTTTTTAATGGTTGATTTCACTAAACCCCCTTATACTATTAAGGGAGGGTAGTTTAGATATTTTGACTCAAAATATCAGGAAGATGGGGCAAATGATGGAATTGGATAGTATATGAGGCAAAGTGGACACAGTAGGGGTTAATTGATTAAATTGAATAGCATAGGGGTGTTTATTGAAATAAACTTTTTTTTTAATTTAATTAAATTTCAGAGGTATTTTGATCCAAAAATTATAGGGAGGGGACAAGTTGATACATTTTGGTAACCATATGGGAATTTCTGTATAGAAGGGGGCAAAGTAATCTTTTTCGAAACCACAAGGGGGTTTACTGAAATTAACTCTTAAAAAAATATGGAACCCTCATTTTCAAAATTGAACAAGTTATGTCTCATGACCACTTTTTGAATATCAAATTATCATTTTACATATATATTAACCTTTCGTAAAAATATAAGGCAAAATAGCATAAAATCTCTTTATGTTTTCTAAGTGTTGCAAAATACCCCCTATGCTCCCCCCCCATTTCACTACCCTCACCTTTCTAAAACAAGCAAACTACCCCATTTACACCACTATATGCCCAAATTACCCCCAAGATTTCATTTTATCATTATCATTTGTATTAAAATTTTAAAAATATATATAAAATTCAAAAAATTATATATTAAATTTCAAAAAAAATTATAAAATTAGAAAATAAATATAAAATTAGAAAACAAATATAACATTCGTAAAAATATATATAAAATTCAAAAAATATATATAAATTTTGGAATAAAATAAAATAAAATTCGGTGAACAAATTTTTTGAATTTATAATTTTTTACGAATTTTATATATACATTTGAAATTTATATATGTTTTTTAAAATTTATATACATATTTTGAATTTTATATTTTTTTTCAAAATTTAATATATATATTTTTTAATTTTATATGTCATTGGGGGTGCTTTGTGATCCCAATAGGACAATCAAAATGGATTGTTTTATAGGATATGCAGATTCACTCAATACTATTGAGGGAAGTGTAAATCATGAGTCATTGGATAAGAGAGAAAATTAATATTAAAATATGATTTTTATGAGTTTGTTCTTCACATTTTTTGTCTCTTCAAAATAGAATCAACCTGCCAACCTACATCATTTTTAGGTACATCATATTTATTCCAAATTTTATATTTATTTTAAATTTAATATATAATTTTTACGAATTTTATATATTTGTTTCGAATTTTATATTTATTTTTGAATTTTATAATTTTTTTCAAAATTTAATATATATTTTTTCAAATTTTATATAATTTTTACGAATTTTATATATTTATTTCGAATTGTATATGTTTTTTTCAAAATTTATATATTATTTTCGAATTTTATATAACTTTTACAAATTTTATATGTTTTTCAAAATTTATATATTATTTTTGAATTTTATAAAAAAATTCAAAATTTAATATATATATATATTTGAATTATATATATATATATATTTAAATTTTAAAACAAATGATAATAATAAAATGAAATCTTTTGGGTAATTTGGGTATATAGTGGTGTAAATGGAGTAATTTGCTTGTTTTATAAAGGTGATAGTAGTGAAATGGGGGAAAAAAAAAGCATAGGGGGGTATTTTGCAACCCTTGAGAAGCATAAGGGAGTTTTATACTCTTTTGCCAAAATATAAAAATAAAGATTAACTTCATTTATACCCCTGATGTTTGTTTTATCTTAAATTAGATCCCTTCAAGTTTGACAAATTTCATTTACATGGTTACATCCCTTATTTTTTTCAAACCCACTTCAATTATACCCCCTAATGTCGCTTAATATCTAAATTACCCTCAATGTTGAGATATGTGGTATTTGGAAACAAATATTCAATTTATTTATTACCCTCAAATTTTATTATCTTTATCCAACATTTTTCCACTTTTAACATTATTATATAATTATATAAATTATTTATTATATATATATTACTATAAATGATTTTTTTTATGTCAAAAAATAAATTAATGCCAAAATATTTTTTTATATTTCTTTATGCCTAAATGGGTTATTCTGAGTATCTGAAGTCATAATTCCGTCGCTTGGCAGTTTGAGTCATTATCACTGAAACAAGAAATGTGTTTTAAATTCATCAATTTTTAGGTCTCAATTGAGGAAATTCGTTTATAGTAATATATAATATATAATAATAATAATTTATAGAACTAGATAATAATGTTAAAAATGGGAAAATAATGTAGTTTGAAAAAAAATTGGCATTAATTTTTTATTTCGACATATATCAAAAAACAAATATGTTTATAGTTATATAGATATTATATATATATATATATATATATATATATATATATAATATCTATATAACTAGATAACAATATTAAAAGTGAAAAAATATTGAATAGAGTTAATAAAATTTGAGGGTTAATAAAGAAATTGAATCCTTATTTTCAAACATCACTTATCTCACCATTGAGGGTAGTTTATGTATTAAGTGACATTAGCGGGTATAAGTGATGTGGGTTTGAAAAGAAAATGTGTGTAAATGAAGTTTGTCAAATTTGAGAGAGTCTAATTGAAGATCAAACAAATTTCAGGAGTGTAAATGAAGTTAACTCTTATTTTTATATTTTACAAAAGATTAATATATGGGTATAATAGTAATTTGACATTCAAAAAGTGGATTCAGATGACAACTTGCTCAATTTTGATAACTCGAGGAACTGATTTGCTTACTTTTATAGTATTGTATTTTGCTCATTTGAGATATTGAGAGGGGTATTTTGCACATTGCCTATTATTTATTTATAAAATCAGTAAATGTGTTTCGTAAATAGAAAACGACGAGGTAAATGAAAAGGAGATGGTTATAGAGATGGGTCAACCACGTCATGGTGAGGAGAGAGAAAGTTTGTGCTTGCTTTTAATTGTGTGAAAGTGCCACTTGAACACGGTGCAAACACGCCAAATTAAAAGCAGGCCGGCCCTGGCCTAGGCGGCCGCCTAGCCCAAGGGCTTCAAATATATATGTTTTTATATTAATATTATGTCCAAAATTAAATATATATATATATATATATATATGTTAGTATAGACACAAACATAAAAGGCTTCTTACCTAACTCAATATCAATTCATATGTTAAACTAATAAAATCCAACTCATTCTTTCAATAATTAAATTAAAATAAATCAAACCCAACTCAAAGAGAACTTAAAATTAATACAAGGACTTTGAATGCATATAAAGGGGCCCCAAATATTTTTTCCCCTTTGGGCTTGTTTGATTTTTAGTTTGGTTTGGTCTTGACTTGTTTTTGCTTTCTTTTAAAGACCAAATGGACTTTGATTTTTACAATTTAAGACCAAATATTTTTCCCTACAAATGCTAGGTGGGCCCCGCTGACCACTATTCTTTACTCTCTCTTTCTATATATATATATAATTCATGGTGGGCCCCGCTGGCCACTACTCTTTACAAAACCACACAAGACCAAACAAAACCAAATCAAAACACTTTTCAAACGGGCCCTTTGTATTACTATATACCCAAATATAATTTTTTAAGTTATAGTTCAATATAAATTAGAACTCAACCCAATATTACACTTACAATAGGGAAAGTTCCTTTAGAGTAATATTTTTGCTTTCTAATTTTTTTTTTCTAGGAGACATAAGTCCGACTTTTGACAAGCATTTACAGATAAGTTAAAATTCAATTTTTATTTCAAAAGTATCTTGTACTAATCATTCCTTTCATATCTTTCATATTTTTTTTGCTTTAATATGTGAAATCTATACAAAAGAAGCACCAAGTAATTATGTAGTGTTTTTGTTATTCGTTTGAAATTTGAATATATAAAATGCTTACATTTTTTTAAAAAAATTGTATCGCGTGAAGTGAAGGGGCCAAAAAATATTTTTGCGTGAGGAATTTGTATCGTGTGAAATGAAGGGCCCAAAAAAAAATTTCACCTTCAATTTTGCCTACCGCCCCAAAAATTTTTGGCACTCTCAGGGCCGGCCTGATTAAAAGAGATAATTTAGCGTCACATTTCTGTCAAGTATTTAAGGTGGGATTGTAGTAAATTGGGAAATATATTACTATCACAAGTAAAATTGGATCATTTTCCTGTTTCACCTTTAGTGAGAATTCAACATATTAGTTTGTTGTACTAATAATGAAAATATAATTATATTGTTCAATACTTCACACAACTCCCATTCTGTTGCTATCAGTTAATGGTGTTAACGAAAATATAAATTTATCAAAATAATCCTAATATAATTTACATGAAACTCCCATTAGTTTCAGGTTTTTAACAAATATTCCCTTGAATTATTAGATGTAATTTTATTGGAGTTTATTTTTTAATTAAATTTAATAAAAAATATAGATATATTCAAAAAGCCCCACACTTTTATAAATAGTATACATGTGTATATATATATATATTACTTAAGTATAAAATTAAAATAAATTTGAATTATTGAATATTAAAATTAGTAACTAGAATAATTTTATTTCACTTTAGCAAAAATCCGAACTAATAAAATGAATTTTATTCTTAACTTTCTTTTTTTGCTAATCACATGCATATTGAGGGTTGTGTTTCTTTTTTTTCTTCGCTTCACTCTTTTAATTTTCTCACTAATAATTTTCCTCTAATATACCTTTTATTTACTAATCTTGTCAGCTCAAATGGTACGACACTAAAGCCCTGTTTGACATCAGTTTTGTTTTTGGCATTTTCATTTTTGGCCGGAAAACAATTCACTTTTTGAGTAGAAGCACGTTGGATTGAAAATTCTTTCAAATTATTGGAGTAGAATGAACAATTTATTAGTTTAGAACCTGTAATAGTTAAAAAATTCATGGCCCAACAGAGATGGGCCATAGGACTGATGAGCCGACGAATGATGGGCGAGGGACTGATGGGCCGAATCCGGATGGGCTGCAAACAAGTGGGCTAAAGACAAATGGGCCTATGGAAAGTTCTGGAAATTAAGTGATCCATAAGACAATGAGTAGTCTAAGTATAGAATAAAGAGTCCAAAAAAGGTTAGTGTTTATCAAATCCCCTGATTTAAGGGATTGATGAATTTGGGTACATGAGCTTGACCCATCTTCCAGAATTGTGTATAAATACATGACTTTGATGAATGAGAAAAGATCCAATTTTTAACCTAGTTATTATTGTGTAATTTTTCTGCATTTACACAATTGGCGCCGTCTGTGGGAAAACTCTATTATTGAAATCTTTTTCAATAAGCTTCCCACTTTCTACAAAAAGCTAAGATTCGTATCATCAATGGCGGTCACACGTTCACAACAGACCAAATTACCTCCAAACGGGGGCCAGAATCCAGAATATCCGATCAGACGAGCCCTAGAGGAGAGGACTGCCGAGTTAGAAAGGTAGAACGCTGAACTAGTGGCAAAACTGACTCAACTACAGAACTCACAGAAGGTTCATAACGATGAACAGTCCGGCCAGCATGAACGATCTATAGGCCGCCAGACGGACAAGGACGATCTCCCCGTACGATCCCATAATGATCGTGAAGAACACACGGAGTCATCACTACAGGTTCTCGGGGGTACGTAACCCCGAAGAGGTCCTGACCATGAAAAAGCTGGAGGAAATCATGTCCAGATTCCAACGGGACGTGCTTAGAGATCTGAAGCTACAGACCCCAATCGATCTGGCATCTGAGGCATCCATAAACGCCGTTCAGACACCATTCACCATCTCGATCACCAGTGTGCCCTATCCGGAGAGGTTCAAATTACCGAAGTTCACCCTGTTCGATGGTACGAAAGATCCAACAAAACACATCTACCCCGTTCATACCAAGATGAATGTTTACAACGAGAATGAGGCCTTACTTTGCAAAGTCTTCCCCACCAGCCTGACCGAAGCAACCCTCCTGTGGTTTAGAAAACAACCACCCCGATCGATCGGAAGTTGGCTCGGACTCTGTGAGTTATTTATTGCCCAGTATTTCGGTAACAAAAGACAGAAGAAGACTATCTCTAGTCTGTTCACCATGATTTAAGAGAAGGGCGAATCCTTGAAGAGTTTTGTATCACGATTCAACGTGGAGATGTCCTCAATTAACAATTGCGATCAGCACTCAGCTGTTGAAGCCTTCAGAATGGCCCTGATCCCGAGAACCAAGTTCCATCAGTCCCTGGTCAAAAGGCCACCTACAGACATTGGAGAGCTCAATTTCAGGGCACAAGGGCACCTCCGAATAGAAGAAGAGTTGGCCATACGACAGAGAAGGACCGTCTTTACAATAGTAGAGGCAAGGGCATCCGAACCTTCCAGGGGTAAAGGATCGGGCACCAGATCGGAAGCGACCGAGCGCTCCTCCTGCTCCTTCCCCGGTCCTAGAGAAACGCCCAAGGTTTGAGGAGAAGATCACCCCCCTGAAAGTGACCCTGGCAAAGTTGTACCAGGAAACAAAGGGCAAGGGAATTTATCGGTCACCACCACCCATCAGACAACCGATGGATCAGAGAGATACGTCAAGACATTGTGCCTTCCATGGCGAATACGGGCACCACGCCAACGAATGCAGAAGCCTCAGGAGGCAGGTGGAAGCCATGATAGCAAAAGAAGAACTGACCGAGTATGTCGTCAAGGAAGGAGCCCGATCAGATCAAGCGTCGCATGCTCCTATCAAGGGAGCTATGGGACAACCCGTACGGGTCATTCACATAGTCCATAGAGGGCCCAGTCGATCAGAAGTGGAGGAAGCCCGTAGATCACAGATGCGACAAGCCCAAAAGTTGCGAAGGGTTGGGGAAGTCACCGAGTTCCGAAGCCCTAAAGAGGATGCCTGGATTATTTTCACCTCTGTAGATATACGGAACATTCAGACACCCCATGACAACCCTCTGGTTATCTCTCTCATGGTCTCCAACTGCTTGATCAAGAGGGTAATGGTTGATCCAGGAAGCAGTGCCAACATTATCACCAAGTGGGCCTTTGAGAAATTGGAAATCAACCCCCAGGAAATAGTCCCTTCCAGAAGCCCGATAGCAGGATTCGATGGCAGAAAAGTGGAACCAGTGGGAGAAATTCAACTACCAGTAACGGCAGCAAGGCGCACGCTCCGAGAGACTTTTGTGGTGGTAGATGCCAAACCTTCATATAATCTCTTCGTGGGAAGGGGATGGATCCATCGTATGTACGGAGTCCCTTCTACCATGCATCAAGTCATGCGATGTATTGACCCGAACGGAGTTGACGTGATCAACATCAGGGGCGACCAGGTAGCAGCAAAGGAGTGTTACGCTGTCACCATGAAAAGTCTAAAAAGAAAGGCGGAACCGGAACGAGGATCACAATCTAAGATGACAACCGATGGAAAATAACAATTACAGAAGGACGGTTCGGGGTCACCAGTAGCAGTTGAACCCCTACTGGAAGTTCAAATTTGCCCCGATCGTCCCGAAAGGTTTACTTATATTGGTTCAGGCCTCAGTCCACAAGAAAAAGAGGAAATGGAGTCCCTTCTCCGTTCTAATGCTGACATATTTGCATGGAGCCATATGGACATGACCGGCATTGACCCATCAATAGCCTACATTCCGTCAATGTGGATCCCAGCGCAAAGCCTGTCAAACAGAAACAAAGGCCAATGGGGGCCCATCGAAACCAGATCATAGCTGAAGAGGTTGATCGACTTCTTCAGGCAGGATTCATAAAGGAGGTCTAATATCCTTCCTGGTTGGCGAACATTATAGTGGTCCAGAAGAAGAACGGCAAATGGAGGGTATGTGTAGACTTCACAGATCTGAATAAAGCCTGCCCGAAAGACTGTTTCCCTTTACCAAAGATCGATCAAATGGTAGATGCCACTGCGGGTTTCGAACGCCTGAGTTTTCTGGATGCATATTCTGGGTATAACCAGATCAGAATGAACACGGAGGACCAGGAAAAGACTGCCTTCATCACTGAGTCAGATACATTTTGTTACACAGTTATGCCTTTCGGACTAAAGAATGCAGGTGCTACCTATCAAAGGTTGGTCAGAAGGGTGTTCCAAGGAATGATGGGATCCACCATAGAAGCCTACATCGATGACACGGTGGTAAAAATCAAGGCGAAAGGAGACCACTTGACCGATTTGCAGCAGGTGTTCGACACCCTCATGAAGTACAATATGAAGCTCAACCCGTCCAAGTGTTATTTCGAAGTGTCCTAAGGCCAGTTTTTGGGGCACATAGTTGATCGTACAGGAATACAAGCTAGCCCGGCGCAAGTCAAAGCTCTTGTAGAGTCAGCAGAGCCAAAATCCCTAAAGGAGATCCAGGTACTAATCGGGAGAGTAGCGGCCCTCAGTTGTTTCATCTCTCGATTAACCGATCGGTGTAAGTCATTCTTTCAAGCAATAAAGACGACAAAAGGAGAAGTCTGGGGGCCAGAGCAAGTGGAGGCCTTGAAACGACTCAAAAGTTACTTGGCAAAGCCCCCAATATTAGCGATCCCAGAAGCCGATGAGTCGCTACACCTGTATCTGGCCATATTCGCAACGTCTACCAATGCCGCTCTAGTCAAGGAGGGCAAAGGGTGCCAGACACCAGTCTTCTACACCAACAAGGCCCTTGCCGATGTGGAGACCCGTTACTCAAAGCAAGAAAAACTGGTATTATCACTGATCAATGTTAAACGACGCATTCGACATTATTTTGAAGCACACCCGATCATAGTGCATACTTTAACTCCGATCAGATCTATAATGGCAAAGCCTGAGTTATCAGGGAGAGTGTCAAAATGGGCAATTGAACTCGAGATTTTTTATATAACCTATGTCCCCCGAACGGCCAGCAAAGGACAAGCAATAGCTGACTTCCTGTTAGAAACCGAAGCGGCAGACTTCGTAGAAGAATGTGAGCATGGATTACGGGCCGTGTTCGTGGATGGATCATTGAACATCAACGGAGCAGGGATCAGAGTAGTACTCGTAAATACCGGATGGTACTAAAATCCAACAATCCGTTCGACTGGAATTTCCAGCCTCTAATAATGAAGTCGAGTACGAGGCCCTTCTTGCAGGAATTCGGTTGGCCCGAAGCCTTCAAGTGCAGAAAGCAGAGGTTCGAAGTGATTCCCAGCTAGTCGTACGACAGTTAAAAGGGGAGTATGAAACCCGAGAGCCGAAGATGGAAGCATACAAGAATTTGGTTCTAAGGGAGGCTGAGGGGTTCCAACAAATAAACTTTGAACAGATTCCCAGAGGATATAATTCCGTAGCAGATCATCTGGCTAACCAAGCCTCCGAGGCAGGAGAAAGTATGACTCGCATTGTACCAATAGACTTTATCGCCCGATCCAGCTTGGAACCCCCCGAAGAAGTAATGGTTATCCCATGGGAACCGAGTTGGATGGATCCGATAGTAGATTATTTGAGATTTGGTACATTGCCTGATTCAAAATCAGAAACCCGGAAGATAAGAATGAAGGCAGCCAGATATGCCCTCTACAATGGCCAACTATACCGGAAGTCTTTCTCCGGACCATACTTGAGGTGTCTCACCCCCTCCGAGGCTTCGGCGGTCATGGAGGAGATTCATGCAGGAGCTTGTGGCAATCACTCCGGAGGAAGGTCCCTAGCTCATAAAGTTCTCACCCAGGGGTACTTCTGGACCTACCTAGCAAGGGATGCTGAGATCTACACCCGACATTGCAAAAAGTGTCAGTTTCATGGAGATGTCTTTCATCCACCGCCGGAGCTTTTGAACCCGACAATTGTTCCTCACCCCTTTGCCCGATGGGGTATAGATATTGTGGGTCCTCTCCCGCAGGCAATACGATGTACCACGCATGTTCTCTTGGCTACCGATTACTTTACGAAATGGGTGGAAGCCGAGGCATATCCCACCATAACTGGCAGCCACGTTATAAAGTTCATCTGGAGTCACATCATCTGTAGATTCGGTCTACCCCGAACCATAATGATGGACAATGGTACCAACCTAGATAACAAAAAGGTTCAAGCATTCCTGGCAAAGCATGAGATCAATCAAAACACTTATTCCGTCGGCTATCCACAGGGGAATGGACAAGCCGAAAGGACAAACAGAACCATTTTTAACACACTAAGGAAAAAACTTGAAGACGCAAAAGGGGCATGGTTGGAAAAATTGCCTGAGGTGTTGTGGTCCTATCGGACTACTCCAAGGCAGCCTACTGGAGAAACCCCTTTTGCCATGGCTTATGGGGCTGAAACAGTTATACTGACTGAGCTAAGGGTACCTACTTTAAGGAGTCAAGCATGGGAAGAAGGTCCAAACAACCAGTACCTAGCCCATGATCTGGACCTCCTGGAAGAAAGAAGGGAAGCCGCAGGGATAAGACTAGCTGTCTATCAGCAACAAATCCGGGCACGATTCAATCAGAAAGTAAAAAAAAAAAGAGTTCCAAGTGGGCGATATGGTACTTAGAAGAAAAATTGGGATAGTGGGCAAATTGCGAGAGACATGAGAAGGACCTTATATGATTGTTGAAGTTATCGGGCGCGGCGCTTATCGGGTTCGAAAGAACGAGACAGACCGCCTCGAGTCCAATTCTTAGAATGTTTATCGGTTAAAGAGGTATTATCCTTAGATAGTTATTTTTCCAGTTAAGAAATAAAACTGTGTCTTACTATGGCACCACTTTTTACAAAGCATCTGTGCCCGATGTTCGGCACCTCTACTTCATGATTTTCAAGTTCATCTCAATAAAGATAGATTCTACTTTTATACAAGTGCTTCATGTTTATTAAAATTTTCCTAAGTATTTGAGTTCAAACCTGATTTGAACTAACCAGAGGATGAAATCAAGCCTCAGGGGCCAAATGCCCGAAGGCTTCATGTTTATTAAAATTTTCCTAAGTGTTTGAGTTCAAACTTGATTTGAACTAACCAGAGGATAAAATCAAGCCTTAGGGGCCAAATGCCCGAAGGCTTCATGTTTATTAAAATTTTCCTAAGTGTTTGAGTTCAAACCTGATTTGAACTAACCAGAGGATGAAATCAAGCCTCAGGGGCCAAATGCCCGAAGGCTTCATGTTTATTAAAATTTTCCTAAGTGTTTGAGTTCAAACCTAATTTGAACTAACCAGAGGATGAAATCAAGCCTCAGGGGCCAAATGCCCGAAGGCTTCATGTTTATGAAATTTTTTCCTAAGTATTGACTTCAAAACATGATTTGAATTGGCCAAGAGGATAATGGCAGAGCCTCAGGGGCCAGATACCAGAAGGCTCAATTGTTTCATAAAAAGATAAAGTGAAAAACACTGCAGATGTAATGAGAACAGAACGAATGCTGAAGATGTGGAAAATTCTTCTCATTAAATAAAAAAGTTGAAATACAAGAGGTACCATTTTAGAAGGGGCAAGTGTAGATAAACTTAAAAACATATTCTACTATTCGGGAGGATGATATTCTTCTCCCTTCAAAATGGCAACAAACTTCTTTTCATTTTCAGAAGCAGAAGGGTTGTCGTAGGGCATCACCACTCCCATATGGGCATCAAACTCCTCTGCGGTCTTGAACTCCCGAGTCTCCAGAGGAATGTGTTCCATTTCATGCCTCTTTCGCCAAGCCCTGGCCGATCGGAGATCACAGATGATGCAGTATCGGTTGTACATGTCGAAACCCTCTAAACGACACACTTCCAACTTGGCCCGTTTAAGATCTAGCAGCTGTTCTGATTCTGCCAAGAGTCTCTCTGACTCCGCCTTTTCGGTTGCCAATTTCCTATTAGCTGACCTTGCTTCTTCCAGCTCAGCAGCCAGGACCAGCTTTTCGGCAGTCAAGGCTCGCTTCTCCGCCTCACCGGTTTCCAAAAGAGTCTTCTGCTCGGAGACGGTCTGGCGAAGGCCATATGCCTCCTTGACTAGAGAAACCTGATGGGTATCATTCTGCTTTATTTGGGCTTTCATGCCGGCCATTTTTTTTACGTCGGCCTCCAAGAGGTTGTTGTAAGCCTAGACGCCATAGAGAAGCTGCACAGTAAGGAAACAATTATTACGCGAAAAGGGCAAGCAACAAATATATTAAGAACAAAAAGAGTGAACAAAGTTCTTACCTCCATAACCATTATTGAGGTCTTCTTGGCCAGATCAGTTCTGGTGATTTTGTTCTGGGGCAGCCCTGTCAGCAGGAGTCCAGACCCTCTTGGCCATGGCCCGAAGAGCTTTTGGATGATTAAGGGTGATTTGGTCGGCGCAGACCGGTGTCCCGTCTGGCAAAAGGAACTTCGGCTCCTAGGGAATCAAGGGTTGGGATGATTGAGGAACTATAGGGGTCTTGCTTGAAGAAGCAATCTCAACCTGAGTTCTGGCCCTTTTATTAGTCACTCCACTCGCTGTACTAAACCGGGTCCTGATAGTTGAAGGATTTTCAGGAGGAGGGTGTGGAGCTGTCGTTTTCTGTGCAGGGGGCGTTATCGGGTTCTGAGCAGTAGGAGGTACCGAAGCCGCCGGCGGTGCTGTCAAAAGGAGTACTACATCAACCAAGGTGACTCCTTCGGGAACCTGAGGGAATCTGGCAGAAAGAGGTTTGTCTAGCAAGTCCATCCTGTCAACACAACAGCAGCGCCCAAATTAGAAATTGACTCTAGATTTTCCAAAGTCAGCAGATCAGTAGTTGATCGGGTTTTGCCCCAGATATGGGTTTTCAGGAGGCCTATACGTTGTTTTATGAAGGTAAGGGGGATGTCCTTATCCTCATAACCCATAAATTTGAAGGCATAGTCCCCCTGATGGAGATCACAGTGTTCGCAGAGGCAAGAAACTTTATGAAGGGGGCGGAAGATGGGAAAAAGAATGGGACCGAACTTATTAGGAATCGGGAATATATGGGAAAACGGGTATGACCAGTTGCCACTCACGACTACCATTCTCTTTTTCCATCCCTTATTAGATTTCTCAGTATCCGTGCATATGCTCCGGCCTTGGAAAGGAAAGAGATTGTATCCACCCTTACTTGCTCTGACATTTTGGAAGAAATAACAGAGGAGAAGGTCGGCTAAACCTAGATTAAGGTCCATATCCCTATTGTACAACAGGAGCATGGACATGATCCTAAGGTTGTTCGGGTTCAGTTGAAAAGGATGCAACCCTAGCATAAAAAACACGTAGTGAAATGATGGGTGAAGGGGAAACCTTAAAACCCTAAGATGAGACGCCGATAACAGAATGCTACCGGGTGCTAGTCCCTGACTCTGGGTAAAGTCTAAATAACCGGGATAGGGGGATACGTCAACATCCCCAGGAACTTGGGTTTCAGCCCGAAGATGTTTAACGTCTACTTCCGGTCAGACTCTTTTAAGTGGGGTCACGACAAACAGTTCAGAAGGCTTGGGATTCACAGGTTCGGACGTCGATGAACCCGGGAGGTCAGTACTTTGAGGAGTTGTGCTTTTGGTTCTTTTACGGGTGAGCTTGGGACTGTCACTACTAGTAGGATTAGTGCCCGAAGTAGAAGACAAAACTATTTCCTCTACTGACCGGGTATCGTCACTGTCGGACATGATGTTAAGAAAGGTAGAAGAGACAGAAGGGGGTAAGGGTGAAAATTAAAGAAAAAAGAAGGGAAGAAAACCGATCGACTTACTTAGCTGGTGAATGAAGAGTCACAGAAGCTTTGAGTAGCAGCAGGTTTCTAATAGATCTGAAATGACCGACGGAAAGGACGACGACAATGGCAAAGAAATAAATCCCAGGGATGAAGAGCTAAGGAAGAGATAGGCGAGAGCAGAAAATCGCAAAGTATGAAATGAAGAAGTATGAGTTTTTATAGAGAGAGAGAAGGAAGCCAAAAGGCTGTACGAAGTCCGAAGGGCACGCCAAAGCCGTCATGGTGCGTGATTTGAGGGAGTGATGGCCTCACGTTTTGACATACCATTAAATGAATAATGATGGCATGCCAATTCATTATTTTCATTTCCCATAAAAGCTATTAGTGTATATATACATATGTATTTACATTTATTAGGTCATGGGCTTTAAAAAGGATATCAAGTCCATAACCTCAGGGGTTTGTGTAATAGTTAAAAAATTCATGGCCCAACAGAGATGGGTCATAGGACTGATGGGCCAACAAATGATGGGTCAGAGACTGATAGGCCGAAGCCGGATGGGCTGCAAACAAGTGGGCTAAAGACAAATGGGCCTATGGAAAGTTCTGAAAATTAAGTGATCCACAAGACAAGGAGTAGTCTAAGTATAGAATAAAGAGTCCAAAAAATGTTAGTGTTTATCAAATCCCCTGATTTAAGGGATTGATGAATTTGGGTACATGGACTTGACCCATCTTCCATAATTGTATATAAATACATGACTTTGATGAATGAGAAAAGATCCAATTTTTAACATATTTATTGTTGTGTAATTTTTCTGCATTTACATAACCAAATTATAAATTTCACTTTTCTTGTATTTCTACACAAAAAATGCTAGATTTTACCCCAAAGAGAGTGCTGATTCACAATTCGCAATAGAATTACGATCAAGAATATGAAGCTTGGGTGAATTTACTATCAACTTGAAGGAATATACGAAAAACAAATAATATTCACAAGCTCATCTTTACTAGGTGGTATGGCCACACTAATAGTTTGAGCATAGCTTCTGTCAGCTGATGCAACTCATGGACTACTACAAAAATACAATGATTATTAAGAAAACTTAAGAAAAAAATAAATGGAAAAAGAGAAGACAATGGACGAATAATACAATGAGATGAGAATACAAAATCTGAAACGAAGAAAAAGATTTTTGTATATGCACCCACCACCCCATCCACAAGTGGGGGAAAAAGGTATGATTTAACTATGGCTTAAGAAATACCAATGGTCTTCCCAAGCAACCAGAGGACAAGAGATAACTCTATTCCAAATATGGTGTGAAGCGAAGTCCTGTCCAGCATGAATCCATATATTGTAATCCCTGCTCTGTTGTTCTCAAAATATGTCACTGCTCAAACAAATAAATAGATCAGAAAGTATCATCACATATTATGTATGTCTTTGTTCTGATATATAAAGAACAAGATCACACAAACTCTGTCAAAATATGTATATAGTATATTAGTATGATTAGTATTGGCATTTGTAAGTTATTTTCTCCAGTAGCAAAGCATTGACACATATAATGCAAGGAGTAAAACTTGGAAACTTTTTTCTTCCAGATTTGGGATTTTTTTTTTGTTTTTGTTTTTGTTTTGAAGATCCAATACGCGCTCAATGGCATTACCAAGCTGACACCACAATAAAAAGCCCATTCATGTAAACTATTTTCACAAAAATATGATTTTATTGTGAAACCTCAAGCAAACTCTTGCACTCCCACAATATTGTCCCTCACAGGGCTTAACACTCAACCTCCTCCAAAGAGGAGAAGAGTAATGCTAATACCTTATAAATTCAATATTTCACCAAAAACATCATCTCAAATTCTCAAAATCTTATCTTAAACTGTGGGTTAGTTTTCTTTGAAGTGCCAACAAAGCCTCCCTTTTCTATCCAGTGAACGGATATAATTTGGTGCATATGTGGCATATGGATATATAAGATGAATCACCTATTATAAGTGATAATGATAAATAGACCAAAATATTAAATAGTAACAAAAAAGGGTGTGTGTACTGAGAAGTGTCCCGAGGTGGCTCACCTAATGCTTGCCTTTTTTGGAAAGAAATTGAACTATATGCATATGCTGGGATGAGTTTGGTGTTGTCCAGCTCGTCTTCTTCATCCCCAACATCATCAAAATCTGATGATACATCAGTCACTGGAAAAATACGGTTAGTGGCAGCCTGAGCCATTGGAGTTTCATTTTCGACTGTATCAAAAGAGTCTATCGTTGCAGACACATGCCACTTAGCTGCAAGGCACGTGATAGATTGTGCCTTGTGGGTTATTCTCGTTGCACTTCGTAGTAAAATCATTAGCCCAGCAAGAAGGCTGATGGAGCATAGCTGCACAAATAAATAAAAAATAAAAACAAAAAGAACTCAATTGATATAGGACTTGTCCAATGAATTTTTTTAAATAAGTGCATTTCTTAGTTACTATTGCATACTAAATATAAGCCAGTTACACAAAAATTAAATATAATCAAATGGATGTAGGGCACATTTCAATGAATTAACCAATCTGACTGTAATCATTACATAAATCATAAGGATAAAATCGTGATTTGGTATTAACAAAGAATAAATTTTGCAAATCACAAAGTGATTGATATACATATACATAAATCATACCAATAATATGTACATAGCCATATCTTGTTCCGGTTGGTCTAATTTTGCTAATTTAATTCTCTATCATCATCCTTACCTTCATTCTATACAAATTGTTGCTGAATTTTCAATTTCTTTTAGAGTTTTAAATAGAGTTTGAAGTGAATGAAACTGATGAAGCAATAAATTTAGTTAACTGCCAA
Source organism: Cornus suecica (assembly GCA_963922005.1). Taxonomy (NCBI): domain Eukaryota; kingdom Viridiplantae; phylum Streptophyta; class Magnoliopsida; order Cornales; family Cornaceae; genus Cornus; species Cornus suecica. The sequence continues at coordinate 7,719,741 of OY998239.1, read as the reverse complement.
TGAGTTTGTTCAAATAAATGCATTTCTTGAAAAAAAAACTGAAAATCTATCAAATTTATTCTTTGTTAATTAACCAAATAATGATCTTGATCACAAATTTAAATCACATGACTTTGTGATTTGCCTACATAAGACTCAAAGAGGGTTACAGAGAACTGAAATCATAAGGATAGTAAGGTTGACATTGCACAAAATTAGGGTCACTGTCATAAACTGCAAGCATATATATTTAAAACAGTATAATAATGACTAGCAAGAAGCATACCGCAAGTTCACCAGCTATGTATATATTGACATCCGTGGAGGAACTTGTTGTCATGAGAAGGGAGGCAAACTCACTCACTGTAATGAATATTAGGGCCCACAAGATATAGACACGGTACCTATGGCTTATGATCCGCAGATGCCTCCTGATCCTGAGGTGTTCTCTCAAAACTGATTCCACATCAGATTCGACCTGGAAAACTTTAGCAAAGTCTTGTAGTCGGAGAATCTGTAGTGAACAGATCAGACGGAAGAGAATACAGACCAGGAAGAAGACCACTATCCGATAGAGCCATGAACAGAGTTCTAGGATGCATGCTACAGTGTCACTTACATAAACATTGCCCAAAAAGGGAATACGGCTGGCCCCTGAGCTGTACCACCAAATCTTGTATGCACTCTCAGCAGTGAAACAAGGTAGGACGAAGATGAAGAGGATCTTCAGTGAACTCTGCATAAATATGAGAATGTGTAATAAGATATCTATACATCTAGAGAAAACAAGACGAAATATTAAGGCCCAAAATTCAACTATCTGGTTATTAGAAGAACACGAGCATGATCAGTGATTAGCAGGACCAGATCCTACTATTAGCTCTCTCTCTCTCTCTCTCAAACACACACACACACACATACACATGTGGACCTTAATTTCATTTGTCAATTTCTTAATTATAGACTTATACG